>CM054114.1:11784920-12384920 GCA_028673005.1 Tanypteryx hageni | reverse complement strand
AGAATAAAATGCTTCTCTTGAACTTGATTCACTGTTTCATGAATAGTTCAACCTCCATTTCTTTTTCAGTTTGCATCGTAATTATCTCTGCTAATGTTTCGCTGGTAACTGTTATTTCCAAGGTTCTGTAAATTATACTTAGGCGCAGTTATCGATTTTAATGCGTTCTTTGCACGAAGTGAATGCATATAGGGTAGTTTCCGCCCGTCCGTCCATCCGTCCGTCAATCCGTCCGTCCATCTATCCATCCGTCCGTTTGCATGTTAAAACTCGGGAACCGCTGTACGTATTTTTATAAAATTTGGTATTGGAGAGTTTTACTGAAATTTGTCGACAAGTTCAAATTTTAGTTAAAATCGGAAGACAATTACGACTACTTTACATGGAGACCTACATGTGCAAAACAAAGCCATTCCCTGATTTTTAACGACTTCTTTCATTTCCTATTAATAAATAATTCCGTCGTTCCCTTAAAATTTTATAATTCAAACATTATTTTCATTCTTTCTTTTTACTATTTTTTAATTTGATTTTTGCCTCGCGTATATACAAATCTTTGATTTTTATTTACTTTTCATTTTACTTGCTTTTATAACGCAGGAAAAACTCAACATGTAGGGAGCTTTTCATCCATTTTGCCTTTAGAAATCTCCTTCATCTTCATTCCACGAACAAAGAACTCCTTTTTTTCTGGAATCGCATTGAAAGTCATATTATCGGCCTTACGTCAGTGTCAACGACCCACGTCTTGTGTGCCTCTAGCGGAAGTTTTCGGAATTTCTCTTCTCTTCCATCCAATATCCGTAGCCATCCCATAAATACGGCGGACGTGAATATTTTACTCTGCGTCAAAGTTTCCCAAGACACGAAAGAGATCAGTATGAGAGATATGCTATCAAATTTTCAGGAACCGATCGACTTGTTCACCAATTCCTTCAATTATTTACCATCGTGTACAAAACATAGACACGCATTGACTTACTATTACAAGTGGTGACCGCAAATGTTCACATTAACCGATTACTCCAAAAGTTGCAACAACCAGAGAAAAGAAAAACTATAAATTGATTTAATTCGATCGGAGTACGAGGAATCAATTCTTTCTATTATCCAGGTGAATGAAATATCTTATATTTATTTGAGCAACTGCCATCTAATAATAGAATTAATCATATTTGTAGTATGTTAACATATACCTTAAAGTCTGATAATACGCATTTATACATAATTTTTATGTCATCCATATCAAGCTAAATAGGCGAATGAAATGTAAAACTAATTATTTTTAAAAGAACATATAACCGAAATAATGAGATTGCTTTAGCCTGCTATTTTTCGTTTTCAAATAACGTACGAGTACAGATATGAATTTTTACTACTTTGGAATTTTATAAAAATTTCATTTATTACTGGAATGTTCATAAGAGATAGTTTTGCCGAGTCGAATTCATTGTAAAAAAGATTAACCCATCCGAGAAAAATATAAAATTAAATAAAAAATGCATTTATTTTGAAGGATCCAGATGCATTTGACTTTAAAAGGCTACATTCTAAAATTAAAAACTCACAAATAATCAGATCTGAATAGAAAAACACAAGTAAAATAGTAGGTGCATTAATCAACCTTCGTTCAAAATTAAAAAATGTGACTTGGAAATCATCATTCCATATACCAAAATTTAAAAAAATTATGAGAATCAGTCTTAAAAGGAGATTCACAAATTACAACTAGATATTACCTCTTATAAATTACCTCTCAAAGATAATTTCAGAACCGTAAGGAATGACTCTTTCATCCCATTTCTTCGGCAATAAAATGATGAAACCAGGCGCTCAAAAATCGCGCTGGGAAGAATAACAATTTTGTGGCTTGACTGGCGCTTCGTGGGGAAGGGGACATTTCGGTCAAGTTAGGAAGGAGAAGAGGGGGAGGGGAATTGGGAGTGGGAAGGGGGGTAGAGGGAGAAGGGGAGTGTGGAGGGTGGGGAAGGGAGAGAGTGGAGGGGAGGGGAATGAGGGAGAAATGGGAGTGGGGAAGGGGAGGAGGGAGTACTGGGGTGAAAGGGAAAGAAGACGGGAGTGAGTTGAAGAATTTAGGGAAGGAACGGCAGCGGAGGTTGGCACCGTTGAATATGTTCCAGGAAATGCCCTCTCTATCTTGTTTTTCCCTTCGATTCCACACCATTTGCAGCGGTCGTTCTCCGCGCGAGGAAGAGTAGCGAAAAAATTCCGAACCTTTTACAGGCAAAAGCGTGCAAAAAATAAACAATGGAAAAGTAAGGGAAAAAGTACTCGGTAGGAGTGTATAAAACGTTCAGATGCCTTCCATCGATCTATTCGACTTCAGGCTTCATCCTTGTCTGTAACTCGTCTCTTTCGTGTTAAACCCGCAGACGTAATATCTTCGTATCTTCTGCATGGTTCCTTCTTCTTCGCGGCCTCATCTTGCTTCTCGGAATCCGACGCAACATTTCTTCTGTCGAACGACGATAAGTGCTTCCGGCAACACGCCCCCTTCCTGCCGCTTCAGTTACAATATTTGCATTTTTCACATAATCTCGTATTCTGACTCGATATTTCCTTTTCCTGTGTCTTCGAGTGATTCTCGGAACCCAAACGTGCTTTTCGGGAGCTGTTACGTGATTTTTTATCCAATGGCGAAGTCTTAGAGTTGAACGAACTGATCGGAGATTCCTCTTGTTTACAAAAGAGCCACATCTCTTCAGTGAATGTCGAATGTCCTTTGTGGTATCTTCGATCTTTCTTTCGCTTGTACATCGAAACATTTCCGTACATCGAGAATTTATAGTGGTTTATCCGATCGCTTGTCATAGAATTTAATCTTTGCCAATCTAGAAGATTGAGTTTTCCTAATTTGCATTTTCATATCGGTCGACTCGCTGGCAGTGCCCAGTTCTGTGCGATGACCGAAATCAAGTCAACGAGGTGACGTCAATGACGCCAATTACCTAAATATTTAATGGACAAAAAATGGTCAATTTGGAGCAGTAACCCTGATCGCTTTCAATTAGTGCCCGTCGCATCAACATATAACAGGAACATCGATAGAGAGAAGGATATTCGGAATTCTTCATCCAAAGGCCCTTGACTGATTTGAACGTCATAACACTTATCCCCTTAAAAAAATTGCTCACACCACGATTATTTTTTATCATCACAACATTGAATAATATCTCATTTATTATCGATATTTTTATATTAATCCTTTATCTGATGAGTTATTTAGTCAAAGGAAAAAGAAAAAATTCTATATAAGGTCTGCAAGGCCTAAATACAACCAAATAAACACGGGAATGTTACGATGAACTGGGAGAATAGAGCATACGCGAGATACAATCGCTCTAGCTTAACGGCTTCATCCTCATCTGGAAAAATTTAGTCAGTGATATAGTGCACTATGGAGCACTTCAATTTGTTCTCCTTCTATGAAATAAAATTCTCTCATGGACCTCATGTTACAAGCTAAGATACGGATTATTTAAATAACTGGAAATTTAAGTGATAATTTAAAGCACAATTTATAAAAAAATTCACTTTTAAATACCTAATATAAAGCATAAAATTGTCAACTTTATCCTTATTAATATGTATAACACAAATTAGGTTTCAAGTTACCCTGAAAAAGGTGAAACTAAGTTAGTAGTATATAATACCAAAGAGGAAATTGACATACTCGTATTTAGGTGTATTTCTTCAGAATTGCAAATTAAAAAGTTTGAGAGATCGTATAATTACGACATATTTTAGAGATAAAAATTCAAGAATCGCCCAAACTTTCGATACAATTTTTTATGGATTTCCCTCTGAAATCTTTGTGTATTTCATTTATGGAATATACTTTTCCTTGTGATTATTCTGTATAGAATCCATGATCAACCCCATGACCCACTCGCAATTCATTGCATATTATAATTATTCAATGACTTTCAGAAAAATAAAACACTTAAAAACATAGAACTTGTTTAAATAAGTGCTTCTATTTCAAGTTATAGATTATGAGTTCGAGCGCAAACTTTTGCATGAGCGCATGTAAAGTCTCTCTTTCAAATAGAGAACATAAAAACACAATAATTGTCTTAGTGGCTCCGACGATTAACTTCGGCTTAGTACTTTGTTTAAAGTAACTTTGCCCGGTAATAATTACACATTATTTGAAATTTGTAATGAAATGGTATTTTATATGAAAATTGTTTACCCATTAAAATTTGGCATTGTGTTCCGATTTAACGCATCGCTCGAGTTTATCAAAGATAATAAAAACTATCCACCCTTAGTGAAGATAAGTGAGAACTGAAACATGAAGAGAGTCGAGGAAGATTTTCCTATTCAGTGTGTGTTATTTGGCAACGTGTCTCCTTCGGAAGTGAAGATATCACCACGACCAAATTGGGTCGTGAGATAAACGACAGCACGAATATCCTGACAAACTTCTGAAAAAAATTTGCGACTGTTTGAGAAGCGAGCGCGTTTGATGGCGGAGTCGGGGAGACATGAAGAGGGGGAGAGATGAAGAGGGGGAGAGATGAAGAGGGGACGAGATGAAGAGGGGGAGAGATGAAGAGAGGGTGAAATGAACAGATGGAGAGATGAAGAAAGGGAGAGATGAAGAAAGGAAGAAATGAGGAAGGGGAGAGATGAAGAGGGGAAGATGATGAGAGAGGCATGGATGAAAATGTAATAACGGGAAGAGGAAGGGGGTAGGGAGGGGTTGGAATTTGCGCTTGTTGCTACGGCACAAGACGCGAGGGAAAGTAAAAATGGTTAAATTCAGACGCGAGGAGGAGAAATGCAGAGGAACAAGAATACGACTATCGGATTTAGTTACGTCGAAAGAAAAGAGAGGCTGTGGGAAGGATTCTTCTCAGCAAGAAAAATGAAGTGGTTTGGCATACAATTATAACGCCATATTCTGGATTCGTATATAAAATAATAAAACATTCTCGTCAATTTCTCGGTATCTAAGAAAAAACGAGCATGTCGGTGTACAGAGTTCCCAAAGGCGTTCTTTACGATTTATGTTAAAATGTCAAAAAAAGATAAACATAAATGGTTCAGTCTATTGTCTATGCCAATGGTTCCCAACCTGGTTGCAGCGTCACCCTGGGGTGCAGCAGCTGATTTTTAGGGGTGCCGCGATAAAGTTAATTTTGTAAATAAATCAACGAATGGGATGTGTTTACAGGTAACTAGGGCATTATTGTTTTCTCTAATAAATTGATAATAGTGTGGTACCAACAAATGGATCTGTCCTAACGTTGTAAGACTCGTTTGTGAAAATATAAAAACATTGTTTTGAAGGCTGGGGTGCCGCGGAATTCTGTTTATCTTTGAAAGGGTGCCGCGCCTACGCAAATGCTGGGGACCACTGGTCTAAGCGCTGCAGAACGATATATCAGAAGCGATCTCAAGGAAGTATTGAATTTTTGATTTGCCGTTTTATACTCAGTTATTAATAAAATAATCGAAAATTATTTAAAACATAACCTCACTTGAAATGAGCAGTGGTAATCTTTACTTTCACGTCCATTGATTCGTCGTAAATTATCCCTTTCTTTCCACTTACAAAAGCTGTGTATTCGTACGGAAGAAAACGTATTTAAGATAATTTCTTCTTCGCGGATAATCCATTTCCTTGCATTTACTTTGTTGTAGCCGCACGAAATGAAATTTAACGTATTTGTAGTTGCCACGAAAATCATTTTTTGGCACCAGTAAAGTGGCACTCCTGATTGGACTATGTAAAAAAGTTATACCATTATTTTATTTTCTTTATCGTAAACTACTAAATACCAAAATTTTTGAACATCTACCCAGGAGTTTCGGAGATTAAACATACGGACGGACAGACGGACGAAACCTGCCAATAAGGCGTTCCACTACTGTCGCTTCCCCGTTAAAGAACCCCTAAAAATCAAAATAATTCATGTTCATCACCGATGAAAAAATATGCAGCAACATTTATGGAATTAATCGGAACGTAAGGGAAAGTTGTCTTCATAAATAATTCCAGTTCGTTACAGATTAATAATTAATCAGTCAAACGAAAATAATGCATCTGCTCCGCCATTAGACCATTCGACGTTCACTCCATCAGTCAATAATTTAAACTCGTGATTCGGATCCAATCGACATGAAAGGCTGATAGAATGAGTTAACAGCAGATGCTGTGATCAGTACCAAAGTGGTGCGGAATCGAATGAGCCAAAAAAGCGCATTAAAGATTATTTTTTATTAAACGATGAAACAATATGAATGCTTCCTTAAAATTTTCTCGAGCTTCATCATGTCTTCAGCATTCTAATAACATTTGTAACGCATCAACGAATTTTAGTGTGTTGATTAAACTTTGGGCTTTCGTAAAAAAACGGCGTCGAATATAAAGTTTATCTAAGCTAACAAACATAGATATTATTTTAAAATCTCAAAACGCATGAGAACATTTCGGTCTATGATAACTTTTAAATGCCGGTGAAGATAAAACACGACTCCCATGATGCAACAATGCCAGCGGGTGGCTCTCTACCCCTCCTTTCTCTCTCTTCTTCCCCCCTTCCCCCCTCATTCTAGATATTATACCTCTGGCGATTGTTTATGGCAGTTTAAAGAGAAAAAAGAGAGAAGCAGAACACGAGATGGTTCTGCTAACGACCGAAGGATAATATTTCATTTGATCTGCTGTATTTCCGCTGCAATAAAACCGCGACCCGGATTCCACCGCGTTCCGAAATCACATCAAAGTTTCGTTTGGTTCTGATCTCTAAGCCCAAGCGAGAATCGATGTGAAAGCATTCTGGAAGTGCTGCTAAATCATATGCATGGATTCGACTTGCCAGAAGTAAAATTTACAAATGAAAAAAACGGTCCATGGGAAAAGAGTAATCTTTATGAGATTAAAGTTTTGGGCAATTTCTGTTTGCAAAGGATGGGCGGGAAAGAATGAGGAAAGGAGAGGAGGAGAGAGGGAGGGAGGGAGAAGAGGAAGGGAGGGAGAGGAGGAAGGGAGGGAGAGGAGGAAGGGAGGGAGAGAGAGGAAGGGAGGGAGAGGAGGAAGAGAAGGAGAGGAGGGAGAGGAAGGGAAAGGAGAGAGAGATGGGGAGAAAGGAGGAGGGAGAGGTGGAGAGAGAGAAAGTAAGGAATTAACACGACCGAATTTCCAAGAGAGCTCATTGTAATAATGAATTCGGGCCGAGTTTCATTTGTTTGGAACGATCCGGGATTTTGGAAAAAAAAAGGTGATTGATGGTATATTAAACCCGCCGTGACTGCAATAGGGCCGTAGCGATATGAGCGAATGGGGAATGACACAAAATGTTCCAACGACGCCATAAAAACACGTCGCCTCTTGAAAAGTGTTTGATAAATTGCTGCGAGCGTGTAACCTTGGTTTAACGTGCGGCATTAACAATACACTGCGCATGCGACCATGTTTAACGGCCGATGTAGAATGAATAAATACGAGGATTTTTTCCTTTACCTTTCCGTATATGCAACTTAATTTTTCGTCATTTTCCCAAAGTATAAAACTGATGCGATGCAATAATTTTTTCCTCAAACATTCCAACAAAAAAAATAATTTCGAATGAATTTGAAATTAATTTATTTTAGTTCTACAGTTACCTCGAGGGTGCATATAGAAACTTCCGATTGATATTTCAGCTTTGTGGATTATACAAAGCTCAAAAAAGGCACTTCAGTCGACCCAAAGTAATGTTTTGAATCTGTGAGCAGCATCGAGGCGAGGAATAAATTATTTACATCACGTCCGTGCCTTCCTAACGAACCCGACCGTAGCTTTTCTTGTAAGCTCGGCAATTGCTCTCTAATAGAAACGATTCAGGATAAAAAAATATAACCGGAGTAGATATATCGTATGCATGTCCTACGAAAAAACTCGCGATAAATATGCGAGGATATGCAATTAAGAATAGAATGAAGAGGAAAACTTTAAATCGTTTGTTTAACGCTCGCGTCTGCAAATAAAATTGCTCTTCCAGGTTGTGCAGGCGAGAGAAAAAAGCAATAACGGAACCCGCTCTTCGTCTGCGAAAAGAAGAATTCATGCTCTATCTCCATCCAAGTGAAATTGCACCTAACCTACTTGCAACTGGCAGATGCTGGAGGTCATAAACAACACATCACGCTAGAAGGAAAACAAGAATTCCTCAAAGATGCCGCATTAAAGAAAAAGGAAACGCGAGCCATATTCTAAAGGCTGACTTTGTAACACCGCAGATAAGAAATGAAACAAGAGAGACGAAGATGGAGGGAGAGAAAGAGGGATGGAGAAGGGAGAGAGAGAGGGGAGGGGAGGAAAGGAAAACAGAAGAACGGTGAAAAAGAAACTAGCCAACTCTTGAAAAAGTAAAGGGAAGGACGGGGAATTGTAATGGTAATGCAGTCCGCTTTAAGTGTTGACTTATTAGGTTGGAGGTAAAAATGTTATTTTTTCCCGACAAGGATGGCGTAAAAATAAAACCTTAAAAAAGTTTTCATCCTTTGGCATTAGTGCAGTCAGGTTTATGTTCCTTTGTGGTTAAGGTTTGAAAGCCTTATTGCGATACAAGACGTGAGCAGACTCCATAGCACCTGCTCTGCGGTTTTTCGAAAAGCCGCATGTTCGTAGAGTCCGACGCTACCGGGAAGAGAGGCGGCCATCGCGAGCGAAGCTTGACCATTTCCATGGCAACGGGACTCATAAAAACGGATAATACCAGCATTGGAAGCGACGCCCCGTGGTTTAGGAAGATATTGCGAAAAGCTGCGAAATCATATTCCGTTAAAATGCAAGAGAAAAATATGCAGATTAAATCAGACGCCACGGTAAACACGAGATTACCCGCTGAAACTTTCGCGAAAATGACTTCCGAATACCCCGTCCAAAATGTAAAAATAAGCGCTGGCGATAATTTGAGAGGCTTTTGTTTTTTTCGCTCGTTGTCTCGCTATGCTTAGTATTGCGGATTTTGGTTTCATCCATGCATAAATTGGCCGCTTTTGATACAGCAAAAAAGCTTTTCCAACTATCATTTTTAATGAATGCAACATTCAGTTTTTTAATTTGAAACGGTGCGTTATATCTTTGATAGGTGATGTGTATTAATGTCAAAATATGGCCATTTCTTATGTAAGTCATCTTTTAATCAGTCGGATCGTAGATTTCCATAAAAGAACACAATATTAATGATAAACAATTCCACGAAAGTTTTTAATGCTCCTATAAAAAGCAATGAAGTCCTTATTCTCATTTCATCAATATCGCATCGAAAAATGGACTTCACAACTATCAGATTGAATTTAAACTAGATACTCGAAAATTTTTTATGGTTATCACAATGATAATGCTACATCAAATCATCAACGCCTTCAATGATTATTTCATTTATTAAATTACACCATTATTATAGAATAATTCTGGGTAAAATTAATGACATAAATGACAAAAATTACAATTCCAAAATTGGACGAAGGAGAACATTCAACAAAAATCATCGATTATTACTTTCTCCATACGCGAAATATAGAGAAAGTGTCGTTTTCATGAAAAAATCGAATTCGAGATTTTAACGGAAATATGTTTTAAGGTTCCCTGAACATGTTTTGACCATTTTATCGATGATATATATGTGTGTCGGCGATCGGAATTTTGTGGACGCTCTAACTCAAACACTAATTATCCGATCAGCATAAAATTTCAAATTTAACGTTTGTATTAGAAAATCGGGAACTGATTATATTTTAGCTAAAATCGGTCGACCGAAAGTGGATGTTTATTCTTGTCATTTTTCCGTTTGTGTCAAATATCTCCTGCAATTCTTCATTAACGTAAGCGTATTTTATAACCTTGTTTATAGATAATTTTATTCTCTATTAGTTTTGTGTTTGATAATTTTTTGTAGAGCCAATTGTTAAGGAGATATTTCAGTTATTCGTAATTTACCTCGCGATTCCAGCGCCGCCAACTCCTAAATTACCAACTACACATGGAGAAAGTCGTGTGTTGGCCACATCAGACTTTTTAATTACCTTCAAAATTGGGCGTCGCCTCAACCGGGTCCGAATTCAACGAATGTTTCGATTTTCGCAAAGCGTTCCTTTAGCCGTTCTTCTCGCCGTATCATTCGCCTCCGATATCACACCGTCATCTAGAAATCTTTCCGTTAATTACTCTGAAAGGAGCGAAACGACTCCTCTTACGCGACGCGTCTGCAAAAGACATTCCTCGAAGATTCGCAAAATAACATAAAAACACGAGAGCGCTAACAGTGGGGTAAAAGGTGCCCAATAATTGTCCACAAAAAGCTCCATCACGTAAAAAAAAGATGGAATGGTGTCATCAGCAAAAGAGCCTACTTCCTCGGGGCCATTGAGCCGTGGGGATCGCCATTTTGACGGTTCCCCTTGCGACGCCTCAAGAACGTCCTCTCATTACGAATATTGGCGAGAGAGAGGATGAGGGAGGGGTTAAGGGAGAAAGTGGAGTGGAGTGGGGGGAGGGAGGAAAACAGGAACATTACGATAATGAGAGAGAAAATGCGAACGAGGGACGTGCGCGGACAGTCGCCTTCGCTTTTTCTTTTAAGAGAACGCAACGCATCCGTCGATTCATTATCCGAGGAGTAAACGCTAGTCACTCTAATCCCAAAATGGCGTGAAGGAGCGGAGCGCTCTTCGTCTGTTCACAAATGTTGCACATATTCGCGAAGATTCTGATTTGACTCCGCGATCCCTGCAATTCAGCAAAAACGTCCTGTATTGTGATCGCAATCCCATGCCGAAGTCGAAGTTGTATTACCGAGCTCATTCCATAGGCTGCAATAAACAAAGCCTTATACATAATGTGTCTGCTCGAGTTAGCTCTATGTATCCGTTCCCGTTACAAAATAACAACTAAGGAAATACTGAAACTCTAAAACTCTGTGGCGGGATATTTTTGACCTAATCAGGCGAATGTCTAATGGTAAAAGCCAAGAAGAAAAATGATTAATTATTACATCTACATCTACATCTACAGTTTACCCTGCAAGCCACCGCAAGGGTGTGTGGCAGGGGGTGTATTAACACCAAGGGGAAAACTCCAAAATTAGGCCTTGGTTTACGCCCCTACGCGAGGTTACTTTTGATCGCAAGTTTTATTCTGCTCAGCTATCGTTCTAGGGAAAAATGAGCCTTTGTATCTCTCTGTCCTACAGGCTATCTCTCTTATTTTACGAGGATGGTCCATTCTACCGATATAGGTGGGAGTTCTTATTATTTCTTTGACGTCGCTGGAGAAAGTACTCGTTCTAAATCTTTCAAGAAGTTTTAACCTAGCACGTGATCGACGCTCAGCTAGTGATTCCCATCCTAAGTCCTGTATCAAGCCTGTAACGCTTATATTTCTATCATAACAATTTTTGACGAATCTAGCAGCTTTTCGCTGCACTTTCTCTAACTCGGTGATTAAACCTTTCTCGTACGGATCCCATATGCTCGACGCATACTCTAGCAGCGGTCTAACTAAAGAAAAGTAACATGTCTCTTTGACTTTTTCTTCGCTTTTACCTACTATCCGTTTGATGAATCCTAGTTTTTGCTTAGCTTTCCTTACTTAAATGAAAGTTATCTTAATAATAGGATCACAAATCACAGCTCTACTTTCAACTTTCTCCGGCATATTCCCTCATTACCGCCTCTTTTATAATAGCCCTATTGTTTGACTATTTTAAAAATTGTTAACCGCCGCTTGTAACTGCAAAAACAAAATAGCGGCGGTGCTTTCGCATGAAATCTGAACATCACTTAGTCTTCTTTTAAAAAGAAAATTCCGTTCGCAACGATCTCAAGTGGCAGACATCCTGGAAGACATTTTAAATCGATGGAGGAAATAAACAGAAAAAGCCATTGCGTGGAATCGACGCTTTTATCGATCTCATCCGAGATAATTCAATTACTTTTTATGCGCACACAGAGGCGATCGCATTTGGTAAGGTCGTAAAATTTTTTTCGTCTTCGGCAAGGAGTTGATGGTTTCCCGAAGAAAGGAAGCAGTTAGGCATGGCTCGTGAAATAAGGCAGGAATAGTTGGTAGCTATGGCGCCTTCCTAAGCGAACACTCGCAGAGAATAATTCAGAGTTCGCGGGCATAATGAGATCCTATCCGACGTCAAGACTAGAATACCATTTGTCTGAGAAATTGCAGGGAAGTTTCGAGACGGATGTTGAATTCATAACGAATTTGAATGGAATCGGAACTGCTATTGTTAAGACTACGACGTTTTTTCCTCTCTCCAACAAAGGCAGGCGTCTTGATTGAATAAAGATGGATTTTTTCGCAAAGCGAAACATAAAAGAGGGGCATCTTTAATTACGAAGTCGAGGCACCGTTGAAAATGAGTAAATTGCTTTTGTGTTTCTGAAAGCGCAGCACAAACATAGGTATTTACCATACGGCACAATTATGCCTTCTGGTTGAAAAAGTGGACGATGAAAACTCTAACATTTTGCGAATATAATTTTAAATTGCTAATAAACAGATTTTGATTTGAATGTCTCACGTTTTAGCTAGGCTTTCAATTTTTTAATTAATTTCCTTTCCATTAGTAATGATAAAAGCTTTCCAAACGAACATATTGACTTTATTAAAAATTCATTTGCGAGATATTCAGTGATAAAATTATTAATTTTCCGTTTTCACCGCTCTGTATACAACGCAGATTTTACCAATGCCGTTATTACTCGTTTGCCTAGACCAGCACGAATGATTATTCCGAAGATAAACAGAAGTAATTTTTACCGCGGAGAATTTTATGGACGTATTTGAAATAGATTTGGAATTCGCCAATTTATTTATTTTCCAGCACGGCGGTTTCTTTAAACCCAGATCTAAATTAATGAAAAAGGAAGCGGTTTAATACAAAATTCTGTTTACCGAGGGATGTTTATATTCGAATATTAATGTGCCTCTAAACTACCACACAGCGTCAAAACGCCCATTTTAAAAGCCGTATCATACTTAAAAAGACGACAGCAAACTAAATATTTATTGTATTTCTTAGCTTTGATCGAAAGTGAATATTAAAAATTTCAGCGAAATTTCCAACGAATATTTCCTCATTTTGTTGCTCGTCAGAATCCCGCAAAAGGAATCCCAGATGGATCGCGAATTCTTCAAATTGCAAAAAGCGGATCTCGGTTTATTTATGCATTAAGAGGACACTTTCGTGTGCTAGCACGGTCGCTTTCGTGCTCGCGTTCTGCTTACGACGCATAAGACTCGAAAACGCGCGTACTTTGATGAGTAACTGGGACGAATGTCGCGAGGAAATTAATGGCGCGAGATCGTTCTGTCCGTAACGCGCGCATCTGACTCGAGTGTCCTCTCCCTCTCTCTCTCTCTGTTGTCTCGGATACACATCCGACGGTGAATTTGTTAGCCTTTGGCGGCTCGACTGAAAGGGCGAGACAAAAGGGACTCGGGTTGACACATGCGCTCTGCGCGACGCCAGGCGGACTCTTCATGAATTAAGCATGAGAGAGAGAGGGAGACAGCGAGGAGGACTTCCAAAGAATCGAGATGCCCCTCTCGCCGTGATTCACGATCGTCGTCCTTGCGCCGCATTATTATTATTGTAATTTGGGTTAAGTTCGACTCCCGGGCAACTCTGGAACGCTCTCGATATCCGATTCGCCGCATGAGAAGAACGACGACATGCAAATCTGCATTTTACTTGTGTGCGTGAACGATATGAAAATGCATGCGCAGTCGTCATTCTCATGCAAAGCTAAAACAATGACATAGGTACTCTGTTATTTTGAACTCCGCATACGAATAAGACCAACAAAACACTTACATTAGTCCGTTTCCGTAATTATTTAAATTCCAAAAATCTTCCTACAGATGTAAAAACTTCTGTTGTTACGTCTTTATTAACAAGATTAGGGGTCCCCAAACTTTTTGAGAGGGCCACATAGGAGTATTGACAGTGCTAGGTGGGCCGGATCGAAAAAAAAAAGTTTCAAAATTTAAAATATTTTATTCTATAATTACGTAAGCATACATGCATATATAACTATAGGTAAATGTGAATAAATGTAAGAAAATTTCTAATGCGAACAATGCGCCTGTTTTTAAATTGGAAACACTGATTTTATGATGCTTAATAAAATTTCCGCGGGCCGTAGTTTGGGGACACCTGAACTAGATCATCACATTTTCGCATTATATAAAGGCAGATGAATGGTGATATCCATGATTCGAAATGATAAATATTTTTACTTTCTCATATACTTACCTACGTAGTATATAGGGAAGGAACTGTATTCGCGAAAAAATAAATCGACGGAAATACACGATTTATGTGTCCCCCGAATCCGAGAAGGTGATTTTTGGCATGCCGTCTGTCTGTTCGCAGCTATAGAGCCTGAATGGCCCAACTAAATCGAATGATATTTCGTATATCGGGATATTATTAGCCACAAAAGAAACAACGAAGAGATAAATGATATAGCGCAACAATGAAGGATAATTTATTCTTGTTTATTTTCACAAAATGTCGATTTATTCAAAAATGGCTGCAACAATTTTGATTGAAATTCACTCAGTTATAGAACTTAAAGTCATTAATAATACTACATAGACCATATTTCTAAAAAATTAACTATATAGCGCCCAGCGGCATTAAAACACAGATTTTTACGCCCAGCCCAGCTCTCACCAGTTCTCTCAACAATCTTCGTCTACCAATAATGCTTCAGTTGGTGTGACTTAGCCAATCCGCATAATACTTGATATTTATGTAAGTATAGCTATTTTTAAGTTCGATTTTCCCATGTATTAATACCATTTACGTGCAGAAGACAGTTTCCGCTGTATTGTAGTCAGGGGCGGATTGGGCCGCCGGGACATTAGGCAAATTCCTGGTAGGCCGATGCTGCCCCTGGGCTGGTGTGGTTGCTGCCTCGGTCAGGAGCTGATGCTTTTCCGTATTCCGAGCTAGTTGCTAAGTAGTTTTGTGTAGAGGTTTTTTCTATAAAATTTGAGGTAGTGAACTCCATTACTGGAAAATTTTATCTCCTTCTAAGAAATTCGTCCGGAATGTCTTTTTAAATTTGCAATTTTAAATTGGTAACTATTTTTACTACTTTTTCGTATTTTAAGAGATATTAATCGTGTCTTGAAACTGAATAAGAATGACTAATAGATTTTTATTTATTACGAAAAATTAGCTTGTCGGAGTTAATAACAAATTCTTTCATGACTTGAGGGAAACAACAAACATCCAGCGGAAACATGTCTCCTTTTTATATAAATTTTAAGGTAATTTCAATAACTAATTTATTTCAAAGATAATCTACTACAAGAGCAGGTTTGATCCAACGTCGAACGTACAGGATAATAATTTGTTTTTAGTCAACTGAAAGCATCCATCGCATTTTTTTGCTACTAAATGTATAAAAATCTTTGCATTATTCAATTCGTAATAATAATTGTAATAGAAAAGAGAGACATAGGTAGAAAGCAACTATTCAAGAAAATGTATAGTGTATCTCGAATAGATTCGTTTCATGCGATGAAGTACTTGAAAGAAATGCTGATATGAATTTTATTGAACTTAGATGTTATACGATAAACAGTTATTCTGAATACATTACTTTCACTTATTAAATTCGCTGTGGGCCATTGGAAATTAAATGTATAAATGTAATTATAGCAGATTAATTTACATCGGCTGCTACGAAAATTGTTTTCGTACATGAAAACTGGAGGTGTTCTTTAGGAATTATGTAATCACTACTAATAAACCAAGAATAAAAAATAATAAGAATATACCTCATTTGAAGAAAAGTGGCTGTAATGTCATTTTTACGTTCCCATTTATTTATTCGTCGTAAATTATCTATTCCACTTTCACTTACAAAACGCAATATGCTCACAAAAGGAAAATAATCGTATTTACGTTCATACCATCGTTCTATATGTTTCTTTTCACATACTCAACTCTGCGTGCACAAGAAAAGACATTTAATGTAGCTTTATATAATTTGTCATAGTCTATGCCCGTCACAGTTCGATTTGATAAAATTTATCAATCCTCCCGGCTGAATTTCATCCTTATTTTGAGAATACTGTTTACAGTCAAATTTACAGTTTTGCTCCTTTTAGTTTTCTGTACTTTTTATATTTCATATAAAATTCTTTTACGAATGTAATAAAAATATAAATAATAAATTTCTTACAAGCATTTTAATTAACTACACTTAGTGGAAGTAGCGGTTAAATCTCAACTCAACTCGGGGTTTAAATGGACAAGAAACGTAAAGGAGGAGCAGAAAACCCCCACGAAAAGAAAAACGAACTTTTCTCTTAGAAGCAAAGAAATACTCAAAGTTGACTGATATAGTTAAATTCAGTGCTACTTGTTCATCTGAATCGGGAAATAAGGAAGCAGTAAATGAAATTCAAGACACAATAACTGAAAACTCCCAGATTGATCATCATTCTGTAAAAATCACCAATAGATAAAACTGAATAAAACATTTGTGAGGAGAATGATATACTTAATGGGGCAGTCAATGAATCTAACAATAAGATTATAAAAGAGGGATTGAGATACATTAAAAAGATGATGGTCGTCTTTTTACTAAGCTAAAGTGAGAGGTCTTACATTTTTCAGTCGCATCCAAGATGATCACAGAGCGATAGTTCTCTCCCATTTCCATTAAAAAAATATGTAGGAGGAAAAATGGACCACAGCGATTTTGGATATCATACAGTACATCTAATAAGGCACTCTACATCACAGTATTCCTCGCTTACAACAATGAAGATGAAACCAATGCATTTATAGAGGAGATGAAAAACTGGAGGCATATCCACCAACGTATTAACGAGCATGAATACAGCAAACATCACAATTATAGCACAGAAGCTCACGTTCTAAATTATAAATGCAAAAGCATTAAACATCCATTGTTCACAGGTCAAATGCTGAAGAAAAGAGACGTAAAAAACAATAAATAGGCGATGGAAAGAATTATCGAAGTTTTAAAACTAATTGGTGAACGAGGGCTAAGCTACAGAGGCAGCACAGTCGAAAGTGCATATACTCTAGACCAGTGTTACTCAAACTGTGGGCCGCAAAATTATTTTGGGTGCAAGGTGAAATGTCGAAAACTATAGTTTTCACGAATAATAAAATTTTACCAGGGAGTTTTTGGAAAAATTATGTGATAAAAATTATCAATAGTCACATAAAGTGAAGAAATTTGCTATAACGTTTGTTATTTGTGCTATTTTCAATTCAAAGGGGGCCGCATGATATTAAGTGGGTCGCGACAATTGAAAGCTTGAGAACCACTGCACTCTGCTTAGTAAATATGGCCAATTGCTAAGTAGACAATAAGAAAAAGTAGCAAAAAAGAGCCAGGAGGCAAAACAAAGTAGCATTTCATGAAAAATTATTTGTTTTGTGTCATATTAATATTTTGACTCGCTATTTTCTGTGCACTATTTTTATCCATTCCAACTTGTAGTTCTGGGTACCCCCGAGGTCATCTTAATTTTTCCGTTTATCGGAAGAGCGCAACATGCAATTTTTTTCAATTATCGCAATATTTCTGGCGAAACACGCCAAAATGACTGAAAATGATTTGCTATCACTGTATCATATTGGAAGCTGCACAGTCTTATTCTTATCGATGGATGGTAATTTCGTTTCTCGTTGAAACGTTGATATTTTTAAAAATAAATAATAATGATATGACGCACCAAAAAGGATTTTGCACTGTGGCCTCCTAAATGTTTGTTACGTCACTGAGCCTTAATATATGCGAGCTTACATTGTACAGGCATACCTCGCTTTACGCGACCCCGTTTTAAGCGGATTCATTATAACGCGAGGCATGCCCTCGCCTACCAGGTGTCCCAAAAAACAAAGGCGGCCGACTATTGAGGCGGCAAAACCATAAATGTATTAGAAATTCCATTTTCACAGGCTTGTGGATGTTAGTTATATCGTTTTTGGATCCCCATTTATGGTCAGGATGTGGTACTATAAAAGAAATTCCGAGGACGGCGCACCGTTTTTATTCCTCGATCGACGTTAATTTTTTTGGAGTTATTATTTTTCAAAGAAGGCGACTTTCCATTTAAAACTTCCTTGCTGATTTATGAGATTTCCTTCATACAGAAAATAATTACATTTTTGCCAGAATTAAAAGAAGTTCTTAGTTTTCTATATCGTTTGTAAATTACCGATGGAGATAAGTTACTGAAAAATTGTGAAGATTTTTACCTGAAAATGTGGGCCGACATCCGAGTATTTGCCCGGTCCGATTTTTTCTCCCAATCCGATTTTTTGTGTTAGCCGAATAAATATACTTATATGAGTGTACGCTAAATTATATAGCATTTTCACACGGCAAAAACACCAAGAACATTCGGAATGATTTTTATAGCGTCGACGTTCTCGCAACGGATTTGTGAGTATTCTTCTTTGGTAAAGAAGCATTTTAAATATTTTGAATCTATATTATTCGATACGTGAATCTAAATATGTCATATTTTCTATTTATTGGTTTAATGCCAATTCTTCCCCGCAATTATTAAATGTTATCCATGAAACATTTTCTTTCGACATTGTATACATTTTTAAATGATTTAATCGACCAATTAAATGATAACATGGAAGCTCGGTAAGTGAACAAAAGAACTAAAGTAATTGGAAACGAGAAAAAGGTCGGCATAAAGGAAATGAGAAGCGGCACCATGAAGCAGTTGAACCAATGGGATAATGGTTATGACTGAACGTGGAAATATGTCGGCCGGTCTCGAGTGCAATTTTGACGCATGAAAAAATAATCGCATCCTATTCACACGATGAAAATAAATCTGAAAGAAACGACGCTTTGCTAGCTAATAATACCAGCATTCTTCCACAGAAGAGGAAAGCAGAATTCATATCAAACAAAAGAAGGATAGAAAACAGTTCGTAATGAAAAAGTAGGAAAATCCTGGTAGTAATTATAGAACGTTTAAAATTTTTAATTTCACGGCGACGTCAGGTAGTGACCGAGATGACGCACAAGTGAAAATATCTTCCATTCTTGCCTCTCCAGATATATTCCTCGAGCATAGACGCCGGAACGAGTCGCATATTGCTTCGTGACAAAACCGCTTCTCGCAAAAACAAAAGAAGGAGATGAAAGCGCCGTCTTCAAAAGTCGTATTACTTAGAGGAAGGTAATGAGAATGGGATCGAGGGGCTGAATGCCGCCGCCTACCGCAAAGCACCTTCCCGTTTCAACGTGACCCCCCACCACTATCCCTCCGCCCACCCACTCACCTCCCCTTTCTCCTCGCACCCTTCTTTTAAAGGGAATAATATAAAACGACAAGGGGAGAGACGGCGAAGAGTTCAAAATGCTTTAGAGAGGAGAGAGAGGCCGATGCATATTTGAAAAAAGGAAAGGCGAGAGGAAAGTCACGGGATTTGCATTGCAAAGGAAGATCAGAAGTAGAGGACGGATTGAGGGAATAAAAGAGGCGGAAAGGCAAGGGTTTTTTAATAAAGGGAGGAGAGGCAGGGGAGGAGAACGCTTGAGAAGATAGAGGATGGGATGTGAAAAGGGAGAGAAAGATAGGGGGAGAGTTGATAGGGGAGGCGTGAGTGGAGGTGGAAAGGACACGGAATAGAGACTCCGCCAGCATAACTGATATAAATAGCAGCGAAATACCTCCCAGAAATCACTCTAGATTCGGCTATGGTTTGTAAGTCCTACAACCAATCAAGAATCCCTTATGAACTCAATATATATGTGAAACAAGTTGATCCAAACGGAACTTATGATGCCTACATTCCATTTAATCATTTATTTAATACTTATATTGCCTTTGATAGCTTTAAAATCACCGCGGATGAGTTGCTCTTTGCGTTTCCAAATTTTATAATTTAGCTTTATAAAATATTACAAATGGGTACATTTTAACGAAAAATTAAATTGATCACGCATATCTGTGTAGAATAATAACGCGTGTGTACTAGACTATACCGAATTCGTGGCCAACACTCGTAATGAGTGATAAACACTTCAAAAACGCCGGTAATTACGCGAAATTCGAAGAAATTCGATCGATAAACAAAATTATGCGATAAAAATTAAAATTGCCATTCATTTCCTCAAAGAATACTACAAACCCCGCTTCGATATTACAATTCTAAGAGATTTTAATGTGCAAGAGAAAATTATCCTGCACGATGGATTTCAGATTTCCCATGTAAATCAAATGGAAAGGATATTTCCTGGAATAGAACCCGGGACTTTCAATATTCGCAACAAAAACTATCCTCGGGAGCTCAGCTCAAGTAGCAAGAGATTTCCACCAAGTTTCATGAAAATCGGTTAATTGGTTCAAAAGTTAATATGGGAGAACAGACAGACACATTTCCATTCTGGAAAGTATGCTAAAAATCACCGGATGCATCTCAAAAGAATAATTATTTCTGCCTTCTTTCGTACGTGGTGAAAGGGCATCGCTGTACCGCGAGCCCTTCTTTCCCTCCAGGGCTCTTCCCTTGCATCCTTCGTCCCTTTCCATGCGTTCTTTCGTCGGCAACCTGCTTGTGCGCCATCCCCTTCCCTCTTAGCTATTGTCTCCCTCCCTCTCTCGCTCTCCAACTCCCTCTCTCCTACTCCGTTCTCCATTGTTTCTGGTACTCCTCTGAATAACCTATGACCTTATGAAATCTTTTCCTTCGCAATTAGACTGAGGAATACGTTTCATTAAAAACTGCGAACTAATCCGGGTACACAAACAAAGGTTTCAAATAAAGGAACAATCAAAAGAAACCGTACGATAAGTGGAAATATTTCAGCACAACTAATTTCAACCGAAACATTTACTTAACAAAG
Organism: Tanypteryx hageni; assembly: GCA_028673005.1. Classification (NCBI taxonomy): domain Eukaryota; kingdom Metazoa; phylum Arthropoda; class Insecta; order Odonata; family Petaluridae; genus Tanypteryx; species Tanypteryx hageni. The sequence goes on along the minus strand of CM054114.1, from coordinate 12,364,010 downwards.
TAAAAATGATACTGAATACGATGAAGTAATTCAATTTTATGGACGCAAAGAGCCGTAAGAACTTCATGAAAGGGCAGCAGATCTTGTTACTTCTACGATTCTTTCTTGCATTATAAAAAAACACGTCAATCATGTTTAAGGAAAACGATTTCTAAGGTTAGCAAAAATATTTTTTCTTCTTAGAATTGCCTTTCATATCCTATTTTTGACAAAGTTTTAACTTTAAGTTAGTTCTACATTCGTATTAAAATGCAACTTTTCTATTTCATCGATTCGATCTAGGTTACTGGGCAACAATTACTCTGGGCATAAGTTGTGTTTGTCTCCAGTGCCGATATTCTTTTGTTACCATTGCTGCAAAGAAATAATTCATGTGGCGAAACCGAAAACCATATAGCTATATACGTAGAATTTTTAAATTGAAAAAAAAATTGCGTATGCAGTTAAACAAACTCCTGACTATGGTATTTTTTTAAAACTCTGGGTAGCAACGCTTTATGCATAACCTTTCATTATGTGCCATGACCAAGAACATCTTTCATGCGAGCATCCAACCAAGAGTGTCGACTGCCGCCTGAAAACACCATTATCAAGTTAAATTACCCCGCTTCCATTGCGATTGCGAGTATTTGCATATCCGAGAGCACTTTTGAACTCGGAACAAAAACGCAGTTTCGAGTAGACCGACTTTCGAACGAGAATTCAGAGAGATCGAAGAAAAACGTGACCATATTACACATCTGCCATACTTACTATGGAGGAAAATTAGGTATTTGCCCCGGTTCGCCATTTTGGGGGCGGTGCACAGCGTGGTGGGGAGACGGTGTTTGGTACCATAGGGACCGTAAAAGAGTTTGGAGGACCAAAAAAAAGAAAAGTCGACTGCGTCCTTTTATCGTGCGAGAGTGGAGTGTAGTAGGTCGGGTGTATTGGGATTTTGGAACATTTGAGGGAGCGGTTTGGTTTAAAAAAATGGAGGAGGCGGAGAGAAGGAACGGGGAGAACAGAACGTGGAAGAGAACGTGGAAAGAGAGAGAGGCGGAGAAAGTAAATGGAGAAAGAGGGAGAGATAAGTGGAGAGGGAGAGTATGTGGAGTGAGAGAGGGTTGGAGTGTGCAAACTTTGCACGCAAAATGAGGAGAGTGGGAGAAGGTAGTAGTTGCAGTTATGTGCTCCAAACGGTGCTTCGGGACTGTTTTTTTCCGTTTTCGCCATCAATTTCAATAACGACCCTTTGAAGTTTCTTATGTTGCTACAGAGGTTCCCTGAAAGAGGGCTTTTAACTTTGAAATGCAGATAAGGATTTTTCATCCGACAATTTCAATTAATGTGAATAGATTCTGCTGACGTTTACTTCAAATTATATCCTTATTCCCTTTTTGCCAACTTTTATATTAACTTCGCTTTATATATATATATATATATATATATATATATATATATATATATATATATATATATATATAGAGAGAGAGAGAGAGAGAGAGAGAGAGAGAGTCGGGGACCAATATATATATAGGTCCCCGCCTACGCTGAGAAAATCCAAAGCTGCTTAAATATGTATTTCAATTCGCGTTGGAAGATAGACGAGCGTCAATCATAGAAACTAGATTAAGCAAACTATTGTCATTGTTGATGGTGTAAAAGAACTTTATTTTTATCTGGATTTGTATTTATACTACTAGCATACCTACGTTTTTTGAAGGGTTATTTCTGCTAATAATTGTAGGTTTTTATGTAGCATAATTTTTATTTATATTAAGTTTTTATTTATCTTAAAAACTTTTTGTCTTTATTCATTTAAAAGTATTCTTAAAACTGTTTTCCCTATGAGTTTCATTAAGAATTACGTTTGGAAAATCAAGGTACAATTAAGCTTTTGATGAATTTTATTATTATTATTAAATTCTTATCGCTCTTCTTATCTACATCTACATCTACAGTTTACCCTGCAAGCCACCGCAAGGGTGTGTGGCAGGGGGTGTATTAACACCAAGGGGAAAACTCCAAAATTAGGCCTTGGTTTACGCCCCTACGCGAGGTTACTTTTGATCGCAAGTTTTATTCTGCTCAGCTATCGTTCTAGGGAAAAATGAGCCTTTGTATCTCTCTGTCCTACAGGCTATCTCTCTTATTTTACGAGGATGGTCCATTCTACCGATATAGGTGGGAGTTCTTATTATTTCTTTGACGTCGCTGGAGAAAGTACTCGTTCTAAATCTTTCAAGAAGTTTTAACCTAGCACGTGATCGACGCTCAGCTAGTGATTCCCATCCTAAGTCCTGTATCAAGCCTGTAACGCTTATATTTCTATCATAACAATTTTTGACGAATCTAGCAGCTTTTCGCTGCACTTTCTCTAACTCGGTGATTAAACCTTAAACCTTATAATATTGCCTTAAACATGCATTTTATTATTATTACATTATAATCACATTCGTATTGCAATACTGTTAATAATCATTAATGCGATCTTCTCGGAATAGTCCACAATGTAAATTCATTTGAACACTACTTTAGATGACTATATTTGTTTATGTAGTCTGTGCCATGAACATAATTTTATTCTTTGGAACTGTTCACTTGGCTTATTTTTTACTTTGGCCCAAATGCCCAAATCTGTGTTATTATTGAAATCTTTTCTAATTATAGGCCTTTAAGACCAGTTGTTCTTGCATTTTTCTAAAAACCCTCACATTTAAATATCATTCCATTTTTTTAGTATTTAAGATAGGTAATACTGTTGTAAAGGATGTTAATTTAAACATATTTAAATAAAACATTTTAAAGTTTTGTGTTGTAGCTTAGCAATTCTTCAGCTAACTATACTTATACAATTTATTATTTTTGTCATTTAAGTTAGGTGACTAAAATATGAAATATTCAAGTTTTACTCCTACTAGTATCAAAAGCTGAATTACTCTGAACTAGCAATATATTTTCGTTAATTTTAAGCGATATGAATGGATAAGTCAGTATTTTCATTAATAAAACAAAAGATACTATCAAACTTCTTACTACTTATATACCAAACATTCTTACGTTTGTCACCGAGTTCTCTACTTCTGTCTACCATTCCCAAAACTGTAAAAATATTAAAGATTAAAAAGAGAGACTCCCACATCACTCAAGAGCTGGCAGACACTTTTGCAAGTTTTTACGCCCATGCAAGCAGAAAGGTTATCATAATTATATTATAGAATGTATTCATATTAAAGTATTAACTATATAAAAGTTGGTTATAAAAATTCATTTTTATATCTTCACTTGTTTATTACTACGAATTACCTACGGGTCGAACGCAGACGTGCGCAACGTAAAATATAGGCATAATGTTATTTCTTTCTGATTTGTGACACATGCCGAATTAATATAATGGAATTAAAATTTTCAATTAATAATTGGCATTTTAATTATAAAATTTATTTTCAATTCAGTAAATTCCGTATTCTGCTCCTCTTTGATTATCGCGTGTTAGAGGTGAAACGATCTAGTCCAATTACGTTCGAAGTGAATCAAATTGTTAGGCATAACGGCAGTTCGTAATCATTCCCCACATTTACTGTACCGTTAAATCCGAAGACAAATCCATTCAGCTTTGTTCCTTTCCTCTTGGAAAGCATCTCAACAGCGACTCTCTCCGTCATCAATTCCGTCCTCGCCACACGCAACGCCAGCCGAAATCGGAAAAGAACTTTTTCAGAAAATATCCAATAGGTGGCGTTAAGGGACGATTGCGCCACCTGCGACAATGGTCGCCATCTGGCCAACAATAAGAGAGCTTCGCGAAAACTATCGAAATGATGCCATCGGCCCGATGCGCAATGCGGCTACGGCCGCTGCTCGTCCAATAACACCGACTCGGCGACCGATGATCCATTATAACCTCTACCCATCGCTGCCGCCCACAGCGGCCCGCTCCCCATCCCCTCTCTCCCCCTCCCCTCACCCCATCCTCAGTGCCTCCCGCAGAGAGGCTAGAGGGAGATGGGGTCTTTGTGAATATCATTTATGACCTCCCAATGGTAATGAAACCCCTCTTTATACGAGTCAGCGAGAACCGAACAAATCCATAGCCGCGGAAATTGCGGAGACATCTCTACTGCAGACGGTTTCAAAGCCCAAATGCGGAACTAAATTGCGATCGGCTTTTTTTTAATTCTTCTGCGCTAATGGCCGGTTGGGCATTAAGCTCTTCCGCAGGACGAGTCCGAATAAATTATTTCGGGCTTAAAAAGCGTTTTCTCTGGTAAATGCCGCCGTAGTTTGTGTATTCATTAATTTTAGCGCCGAATCATCCGAATTTCACATGGAAAAATGTATTAATAATTAAAACGAGTCATTATAATTGAAGCGCAGAATTTTCCGACGAAAAATCGAAACAAAAACGAATTCATTCTCTCTCTCTTTCTCTCTCTCTCTCTCTCCAAAGAGTTGTTAATTTTAAAATGAATAATAATAAACAGTGCGGTTATTTATCCTTTTTTGCAATTGGCATTTTTTCGATTAGAGGTCAAATATGCAAATATTATTCTAAAATAGGAAATTCGAATAATTGTTGGTTTTATCAGAGTTACTATATAGGGTTGCCGTTCCTAAGTAATCAATTTTTGCTCCATTCGATGGAATCGTTACTCTTTAGGATAGCACACGTGGGACAACTCTAAATGCAAATTCGAAAAGCAAACATTCGAAAAAGAAAAAAATATATTTGATGACGTTTCATCAGAGCTCGATTTCGTATTATTCTATGAATAGCGAGATAAATAATTTAATAACGCCATATCCCATCAAACAAGGCTCGAATAGAGTTTTTAATAAGAACGATTACGATTTCCATTTTCTCTCCAAAATGTCTGCTACAGACGCAATGATGGAATTTTTTCTTCCGTACAATAAAACAAAAACGCCGCCACGCGTGATATCATTCAAAATTTTAATGAATATTTCGTTACATTCCTTTTTTCATTTCCGATGGATAATAAATTGAAGCCGGCGCTGAATAAACGAAATTACATTTTCAAATCCCTCGTAAACTTTCAGAAGCATTCCTTTAACGAATTTCATTTTTTTTAAATTGCCTCTCAGCTTTTGGTAATTACGAGTTATTGTAAAAAATTAATAACTTTCCAGCAAACTTTCCTAGGAAACTTCAGACGCTATATTAATATATTTTTTAATCATCCAATTTATTCGCCAAGAGCTTTAATTTCCCATATTCTGTCCACTTTTATAAAACACAAAACGAACCCACTTCGATCAGATTAAAGGTTACGCAGGAGTTCTTATGTGGCGGAAATTTACTATTTAAGAAAATTATGCGAGTTCAATGCGGATGAACTTGCAGCATGAAAAAAACACAAAGTAAATGGGCAACTTAATTAGTGGAATGCGAATTCAAAATTAAAATATTTTATTTTATTTACTTTCGCGGAGCTCAACAATAGCTATTAACTGTTTATGCACCATGACTAACACTTGAGACAATATCTAAAACGAATTATTTCCAAGTTGTATGTGTGATTCTGTTTGTTCCCGCTATCGTCTGTTCTTGAAGAACCTGCGAGTAGACAATTCTCACATCTCTCGTTAAATCATATGGACTGAATATTTATCCGATAGTTTATTTTAAAATAGGGGTTGATAAAGAAACCTTTGATTAAGTATTCCAATGACAAATCGCTTAAATAACTTTGTTTATAAACAGTCGACACAATAGTTTTCATGCGTTTGTGTAGATTGTTACCTTTGTTATCACATAATATAATTCTGTTATCAATCAAATTTGACGATAAATTACAGATATTTAACAAAATAAATTGCATTTAAACAGTACTTTTAGAATGAATTTCGAGAAATAATAATATTATTTCGCTTTTCTCTCCCTCTCCCAGTTATTGAAACTGTTACATCCATATCTGACTAGTCAAATTAACCTCGAGCCAAATAATGCTGTATATTCAGCCCTCTGTTTATATCATTACGCTACCAAGTAATACACGGAGTTTACACATTCGCTCCGTTCCAAGCCTCAGCTGCAGTTCCACTCAAAATTACCAATACCGCTCGCACATTACGTTTAATTGGCGGAAACTCCATTGAGAGAATATTGTGTGGTTAATTGGTTCCAGCTTATTTTGAACAATGTTATGAATAGGTTTGATCTGGTAACCTAATGCAGACCTAAATAGTTCCTGATTGAAGATTCAAAAGTATTTGTAAAAATGCCATTAAAATTTTCTCTTGAGGTAAACCGGGAGAAGCCTTAGTTTGTAGTAACTGGGCATGCGCGGAAGCTTCCACGGCGGCCGCGAATAGGAGGTAGTGATGCTTCTGATGATAATGAAAAACGAAGATGATCAAAACGGAACTTATGATGCCTACTTTCCCAAAGTTCATAATTTAGCGTTATATAAAATATTACAAATACATTCGAACGGAAAACTAAATTGATCACGAGTGTGTGTTTGGCAAAATAACGCGTGTATGTACTGGACCAGGGTTTCTCAAACAGCGGTACGCGTACCCTAAGGGGTACGCAAGATACATTCGGGAGGTGCTTTAATGCTCATTTGAACATACCTAACACTATGACTTGTAATGTCATGATTGTTTGAAAAACTCAGAAAATTCAGTAAAAAGGAATAGGTTAGTGCGCTTCTTTTAATTTAATCCAGCAAAAACTGTTTTTTGTGTCTGAAAATATACAATTAGAAGAAATGTGTATATTGGTTTTGGGTACTTATTTAAAATTACGGCACATTTGGTAAGAAAAGGTTGATAAACACTGTACTAGACTATACCGAATCCGAATCCAACAAAAGTCGTTGCGATGGCAACACTCTCGTAATGCATGATTAAGTTACAAAAATGCCAGATTTACGCGGAATTCAAAGAAATACAATCGATAAGATAAATTCTACGATAAAAATTAGATTTTCCTTTCCATTCCTCAGAGAATAGTACATACAAATCCCGCTTCGATATTACAACTCCAAGATATTTTAATGTGCAAGAGAACATTGCCCTGCACGATGGATTTCAGATTTCACATTGAAAGGATAGTTCCTGGAATCAAACCCGGGACTTTCAATCTTCGCAACAAAAACTATTCTCGGGAGCTCGGCCTCAGTAACACGAGATTTTCACCAAGTGTCATGAAAATCGGTTCATTGGTTCAAAAGTTAAGAGGGGGGCAGACAGACGGACGGACAGACACAACGAAGAAACTATAAGCCTATCTTATATTATACTAGCTGAAAGGCCCAGCTTCGCTCAGGAAAGAGTTTTCTTTTAAGTTGCAAACGATTTCTATTATTTATTATTTTTATTGATATATCAATTTTGATGTCATATTACAATAAAACTAATACAATAAATTCTGAAATTTACTTACTTTCACTGTTGGGTACCCTAAGTTTATCAAACGTCCCCCATTCCATAATTACGCAAGCGATGTTAACATTACTATCTTATGTATTGTATTGTAAAGTTTTATCATTAATATAATTACACATTAACGTTTTACTTAATATTCACATGAATAGATACACCGAAGCCTTTAAAGCAGCAATAAAATTATGTGGATTATGTCAATACTATTAGCCAAAACGTAAAAAATAAACAATATCTTGGTTACTGAACAAATGTAAGTAGATGTATTGATTTATGTTGAGATAAATCTTTCAATGTTAATAGATAATAGATAACAATGTTCTAATTTTCCTTAAAAATCATTTGACTCACTTTAAAAGTATTCATAGACTATATTTATTCTTGAATCCATTTGTACCCTTTATCTTTGCGTTGGCTATTCTTCCTCTACGGCACGCCACGGCATGGATTTTCCTTGCATTAATCTTTACGTGGCTATCTCCCTTTGAATAGGGCAACAATTAAGAAATTTAGCTTTGTTGTCGCATGGAAAATGTTAATAAAATTTGCGCATTAAGGGTAATTTCGAGCGATTTAACATGTAATGCGACAAAACATGAACATAATTAAAATATTCAGCCTTTTGTGCATAAAATAAGTAATTTCCCGTGATCGTAAGTTAGTATTTAGGTATATTTATATTCACATCAGTGAAAAGCTGCATGGCATTTTGGGGCTTCTCCACACAATTTCCCATGCATTCTTATGGTACTATTATTTTGTTGACTCCATGGGGTATAAGATACTCCACGGTCTGCAAACCTAGACCAAGTTCTTCCTTTGGTCCATAGGATGACCAATGAAACTTTTGAATTCGATAGCTTCAACGGTGTAAAAACGTATAAAGAACATACATACATACATACACACATACACACCCACACACATGCACAATAAAATATTTATAAGATTACCGTAACCGTAGTCGTGGACGAACTTTTTGGTAGGTTGGGAACGACTCCAATGCTTTGTAATGATGGACAACTCAACATTTCAAATAGGAAGGTACTTCACGTATACATTGAAAATATCTTTTTGTTTGCAAATTTAATTTGGCAGTTTAAAGCAAATTACTGTATTGACAATGATTATGATTAATTTCTTTCGATAATTAAGCAAGATATTTGACGCATGGCTGGTGCATTTATAGTGATTACAAACAATGTGCGAATTAGAAAAGCTACTTACTAAGTTCTTTCGTCGTCAAGGTAGACAAAACAAAAAGCTAATTAAAATATTAGCGGTCGTATGTTCGTTCGCATTTCGTCCACGCCTTAGAAATGGCACTGCAGTAAATAAACCTATCGTACAAATTAAGCCATCATTACTTCCCTTTCGATTAAAATGCATTCAAAATATATAAGAATAGTTCTCACAATTGATTTCAAATACAGTATCAAAGTTAATGTCATTTCTTATATATACAGACGCAATTTTGCTAGATCAGCAACAATGCCATCGCCCTTGAAGTCAAAATTTTTTCGTCTAAAATTTTGCCAAATTTTCGTGTTAATAATGATTTTGTGGAACGATTCGACGCGTATTCACAAAAATCGATGGCAGTAAAATGAATATCTGTACTTTTTGGCGTCGCATATCTAAGTGATTTTGAAATGCGAATGAAAAATGCGCTGCAACTGTGCAAACCGTGCAAACACACAGAAAGAAGGACAGAATTCTCTTTAATATATGTATTAGATTAGAAAAGCCTTGGTCTGTGCCTAACGCTGACGTCATCAATGACACTTTTTAACGCGTTTTAACAAACTTTCCGATTAGGTGGAAGGTTGAAATTTCGCTGGAATGTTTAATTCAGTTATAAAAATGAAATGGCGAAAAAAAATACGAAAAAAGATCCGGGTTCGACTCAAGAGGGCGATTTCCATTTCCCGTAAGATAACACGTAAAAATCGACTTTTTAAAGTGCAGGATTTTATTATTTGGAAATTAAAATTAAAAAGAACTGACATACGATCTTAGAATTTAACTGTGTTTGGAAAATTGATGAATTTTCGTATTAATCTTTTTTCGCCTACCGTTGGAAATCTATCATAATAAACATTTAAATACGTAACATATTTTGGGAAAATATCGGCTTTTAAACGGGATATTGCCTTGCCGACCACTTCATTGTTTAACTTCGAGAATAAATTGTTGTCTCAATTTGCATTCGTGTAATATATACGAGTGCCTAGATTGCTTTAAATTATCGTAGGATTTTTCGCAAAATTACGTAATCCTAATGGGACAGAGATTTATTTTGGATTCTTTTACTTATCTAAACGACTATAGCATAGATGTAGAGTAAGAGAGATGGGGATGTGGGGAGGGAGATAGGAAAGAAAGGATATAGAATGGAAGGTACATAGAGAGTAAGGTAGGTATAGATTTAGAAAAGGACGGGAGGAAAGAGATAAAGAGGGAGACGGAGAAAAAGAGGGAGATCTATGTAGTGTGACAGGAGGGAATGAGAGAGGGGGGAGGTGGGAGAAAAGAGGGGCAGAGAGAGAGAGGGAGGGAAAGAGCGAGGAAGGGAGGGAAGGATTGTTCAATTGCATTAGATTAATAATGAAAAAATTACATGAAACCTTCTTGGATGCTAAGATTATGACAGGAACGAATAAAGGAGATCGCGTATTTTTGCCAAGGATCGACTTGGCACCAAGCGACACACAACTTCCGTTTATTATCAAAAGAAGACAGTTTCCCATTATTCCAGAATTTGTGATAACAGTAAACAAATCACAAGGACAAACTTTTGATTATGTTGGGATTTATTTAAATGAACCTGTTTTTGCGCATGGGCAGCTCTTACCCGGCAAGAAATATAAACAATATAAAAGTTCACATACATGAGACTGCAACTCAGAGAAATCTGTGTAATAATTCAAAATATTTCACAATAAATGTTTTTGTCAGTGAAATTTTGACAATTAATAAACTAATTTTGTGATTATCCATAATGATGAGTTACGATTACTTAAGATGTATGGTTTCAGTATGATTACCAATCTTACGACGGGTTTTTCAACCATATAGTAACTGACGCCCGTTATATGACGGGCAATACATTAGTACAGTATAAGGATTGAGACGACAGTAAAATCTCGAAGTTTAATAACAACACGGTCGGCATGGCAACATATCGTTAAAAAACATTTTTATAATAAATATGATTTTAACGTATTACTTGACCGATTTAGAATCGTAAGCAAAATGTGATGATAAAAATAATAAACATTATTTATTTTTCATTAAAACTGTTCAGGTCCAAAGGTCGTAGGTTAATTATTTCTAATTATAATTTGTAAAAGTCTGTTAGTAAAAAAAACGATTTTTACGTGTTATCTTATGGGAGACAGAATTTATCTACTGGAATCGAACCCCTGACGATGCCCACCTTGTGGGCGAAATGCATTGGGTTTGCAGCCCTCTAGTTGTTTTGGCTAAAGGAGTATTCTACTTTTGTTTGTTTTTTTATTAAATTCAACAGGATGTAAATTTTTTGTAATTTTTAAGTGTAGTTCATAGGCCGAAATTTCTAGAGAGCTCCTTTTAGCATATAGGTTCCTAATTTCTAATTGAAACCATTTGTTGATGGCTATTTGTTTTACTGTGGATGTGATATGATCTTTTCTCAGTTTAGATAAAATGTTCATAAAGTTGGGTATAACTTTGTGTTCTCTACATAGTTTCAAAAATTTAATGTTGGCTTCCAGTCACTGGTGAAACAGGTTCTACCCCTGACGATGCCCACCTTGTGGGCGAAATGTATTGGGTTTGCAGCCCTCTAGTTGTTTTGGCTAAAGGAGTATTCTACTTTTGTTAGTTTTGGCCAAAGTTATTGAGCTACTATCAATTACCTTTTACTATAAGAATGAAACATTCCTACTAAATTTCAATCTTCTACCTAATCGGAAAGTTTGTTAAAAATAGCATTACAATCACTCGTAAATAGTCCATATTAGTCGAGCGGACCGGATTTCTTAGTTAATTACTTAAAGAGAGATGACTTTCTTTTTAATGTAAGGAGGCAGATCCAAAAATTTGCTTTGCCTAAGACACTAAATGTCCTAAACACGGACCTGATTGTAGGCATAAGAGCGCAGTTTCAACAAATTTCAGGCAGGAATTGATAAAAGGTGTGAGTTTCTAATGCTAATATCATCACATTTTTCGCCCTTTTAAAAAGCGCGACATCGACCTCGGACCTAAATGTATCCGCCGACATCATTCAACGCGCCATTAACTTTTCATCTAAAAAATGCCCCGTCTCTCCTCAGGGAGTGCGTCGAATATGTGTGTTTCGACCGAGCCGCAGTGATCAATCGCCGCTCACGAGCATAACAACGAGGCCTCTCCTCCCTCTATTAATAAGCTGTCACGTGGGGTCCGTCGTCTTCCCTTTCCCGACCAATTACCGACCCACTTCGACCTGCCATCGCCAGACTCCCTCTCTGGCATCTTCCCGCTGCCGCCGGGCGTTCCGCACCCTTCTTCCAGGCGGGGGCGCACACACCTCTTAACCCCTCCCACTTCCCCTCACCCCGCATTCGCCCATCCCTCTTATTAACCCATATGCTCTCGATGGTTTACCGCGGGCAGCGTGACGGGTCGCCTTGATGGAGGTCACCGGGTTCAAATCTCCATCCGTCGCCCGGTTTGATCGTTAGTGTAGCGTAAATTGATTCGCCGCGGACCAAAATTAGATTGTGTGCGCGCGGCGCTCGTCATAGGATAAAGCCATCAAGTTCTAACTCATAGGAAGGAGGGGTAGAAGAGTGGGGTGGGGGCGCCACCGCTCATCTGTACTTTCCGAACATAACGGAACTATCGGTAGAGGTTATTCTCCGATTTTAACAGCCACATCTTAAGAAATCTATATCAATAATACTTGTTGTTTTCAAAATTTACCGAATTGAATGCGACTTTTTATTATATGGGGAAAGTTGCCTATTATGGGGAGGTTTCCTAATTTGGGGAGGTTTCCTAATTTGGGGAGGTTCAGTATTGTTTACAAGGAGGCGTTCCACTCTGTACTTGAGGATCGTAACTAATAGAAGAGATGACGTTGTTCCTTGTAATCACCTTAGAAACGGTCAGTTGCCTGTTAATAGCTTTCCGGGGTGGTAATTGCGTTTTGGTGTGCTGTGAAAATTTTGCGTGTTCATATGTTGTGGCTCATAAATCGTTCAAGGTGAATAGTATTCTCAATTTTGTTTACTGTTTAAATTCTCTGTTAAGTGTAGTCTTAAACCCTTGTTTTAGATTTTCGGTAGGATGAAACCTTTCTGTTTGATTCAGCCATTTCCTTGAGTTCGTGTTCTCGCTTATTATGAGGAGGTCTCAAACGTCTAATATGGAGCTCCCCATATTAGGAAATCAGTTATCCAATGACTGATTTATTGTTGGTTATTGGCGACTACAGGTGGCTCCAAGGAAAAATGGGAGCTTGAAAAGACGAAGGCAGTTGTTGAGGAAGAAGGAAATGGGCAGCTACAAGGCATCAAGGGTTATCCAAGTACTACAAACAACACTATAACGCTATGTAAAAACCTGTAGAAAATCTCTAATAAATACAAAACTGAGTAGAAAACAAACTCTTCCTCCTAAAGTAGAAAATGATCTGGCTGAGCATTGTCTTTTGATGGACAGAGTTTTTCGGCATGTCAATGGCAGACGTCAGGCGTCTGGCTTACCAACTTGCAGCAATAAATGGAATTAAAAACCAGCTTTCCAAGAAAAAAGAAAAAGCTGGAACCAAATAGTTGAATAATTAGTATAATCAGCCATCACGCAGTCCTACTCATTTTCCGCCATCCACTTCTTCTGAGCCTTTCTTAGCAACAGATATCAGCCCTATGGCAAGCCTGAATTTAAAGCCAAATCCTCACGGTGGAAAAGCAAAGAATATAACGAGTTTTCCCTATAAAAATTGTTGAGGAAACTCAGAAAAAGAAGCAACAGCATGCTACTAAATCCAAAAATAAAGTTATTCCGTCGAATGCTACGTCTGGCTCTTCATCAGATTCGGGCAGTGGACTAGCTGTTCCTCTCACTGATGATTCGATCGAAGAGGATGATGAAGACGACGCCGAGTGCCTAGACTGTGTGCGATGTGCGAAATGTTTCAGATGGGCGCACACCCTATGTGCTGGTACGGAAGAAGCTTTTGTGTGTCAGCTTTGTCAGCAATAAACACTGCTTTCCTCTCAAAATTGTGCTTTATGTACGTATTTTTTCTATTCTAAAACTATTTGTTGTGTTCTGAGTTTAAATTATTCACCTTCCCATATTAGGACAATGATAGCGTCGTCTAATTTTTGGAGATGAAACCTTTAAATAAAATAATTTTACACGTTTTCCTTTGTCTAATGCATGATGTTTATGCAATCATGTAAAATTATATTTGTGTTTCCGACTGTTTTCCAACTTCCTTCCTAAGTTTAACAGTAGTTTTCAAAAAACCTCTCCATAATAGGCAACATTCCCCTACTAGTGGTGACCGCTAAAAATGTTGCTAGAACAGAAATCTGTATGTTTAAAAGTCATCTTAGGCAGGAAAATAATGATGCAAAGCAAGTTTTATGTTACTAATGCTTTAAAATTGTTTTATTTTATTGAAATATACGCAGTTCTTTTCATATTCGATTAAATAAACCATTTATTTAATTTATTACTCATTTGCACAATTTTTCGTACTTCACAGTGTTTGTTTTCATTTTTTAATAATAGCCCATATTCTCCTTATCAAATTTTAAACTGGTGCGTATGCCTATTTGCGTCAGTTAACATTAAATATATAGAATATAATGATTTTTCTTACGAAAAAGGTAATATTCCAGTATTGAAATAAAGAAAGAATATATTTTATTTTAGTCAATCGTTAAAAACGCCCACAGTCCACAGTTTACTGAATAATAATTATCTGCAATTATTAAAGCTACAATCTATTGTTTGATGTTGCTAAAACAATATTTTCGATGCTTCATAAAAACCGCGAAGAGAATAACGGAATTCTTTTGTCTATTTGAAGGCTTAATAGACGCTAATTCAATTGGAGGCAACAATGCGGATCGCCTTGGCAACAACAGGGAAGAGTACGAAAAAGCCATAAAATTTCAAAAAGAAATTCGTATTTCTCGCAAATTCTTCCCTTTAACATCTAAACATTGAAAGGATAAGATATTCTATAGTATTAGCCGTCGAATAAAGAAAAAATGAGAAAATTGGTTTATATTTACGTATTATGATGAATACAGGAATATAATAATACACCTTGAAAAAACGAAAACCCCGTGTAAACTTATGGGAGAATATAATCGTCTTCTGGAGTCGAATTCGGGTCTTTGTTCAGGATGTTTGACTTTTCTACGCACCACCTAATGGGGATTTAACGATATTAAAAGTTCAGTTCTTAATTCCATCGTAAAATGTCTAAAAGTACCGTGACAGACAGACAGACGGACATTTGAGAATTTATATATAATACTGATGCTTCTTAAGAAGTGTCACTTAAAGGGATCATAATATAATAAAACCCTAAGATTTTCTCTTGGTAACTTGGTCATTCTGTTCGTAACGCTCAATATCTCAGCCGTTTCTTCAGCCAGTTAAACCAAATTTGGTAGGATTGCTATAACGTAATTTTATAATAAAACGATCTCATTTGTTTTTTGTATTGTTTGATTACAAAGTCCGTTTTAAACGGGCAAATTCATCTAGTAAAAATATAAATATTGTAATCAAAATTAAACCCATTGCCATAGTTTATATTCGTTGGGTCGGTTTTACTTCGGTGAGAAAAACCTTTTAGATCGTCAGAGCCGGAGACACCAACGTGGATGCGCGTATTTCTCGCAAATAAAATAATATTAAGCATTATACGTTCATTTTCCCTAAGTTCGCTACGCCTCCCAAAGATGCATATTGTTTGGTCCATGGCTCCACTATTGTGGATGCTCGATATTCAGCAGTTTCCCTTAAACGTCACCCTAGGTAACTTCTTTGCCTAATTTGAAAGCCTAATTCTGGATTAGATCTATGAGATTGTCACACCGTATTACTTCCATCGGCTTGCTAAAATTGTCCGGAAGTTCATTGTGGAAACTTTGTCTCAATCCAAATTAATCTAAAATGACGTCATTTTTCTTTCTGAACATTCATCGTGAAAATTAATCAAGTTGTGTAATAATTCATAAAGAAACCTCCATATTATTCATTGACTGCCGTCGGGAAGGTATTAATGAGCAATTGTTACGCAGATCGCCAAAATAACTGTTTCATTGGGTGAAATTAATAATTTACTGATGGACAGAAAAATACGAAGTTATCACGGCAAGAGCAGATTTATTTATTAAACACGCGGAAATAGTATTTTTCAAATTTTAACCGTATTTTGGGGATTGGACATCGGTATTGCTAATTTTCTCAATTTATCTAAAAACAGAATTCGTAACTAAACTTTAATCTGGTTAAAAAATAAATTTTGATTTGCCAGCACTAATTTTCGTTCTTATATGACAGTATCTATTTATGACAAAAATTGAATTCCAAGCGATCCGACATACGGAATTGGTCTTTTATTTTCTGAAATGATAAAGAACATGCTACCAAAAAAAGCTATTTCAAATCCGCATAATTTAGATTCAGTTCTTTTCTCCAATGTTGGGAATAATTTTTAAACGAGAAAAAAGTCTACTACGACCGGGAATCGAACCCGGGTCTTCCACTTGCCGGGCGAATATTCTACCACTGAACTATCGTATCCGATCAATTTTCTCGTTTCTGAACGCACTTTTTTCTCGTTTCAAAATTATTCTCAACATTACAGCTTATGCCTGTCTGCATAGGATCTTCAGATCGCTTTATTCCATCAATTTCTTTTCTTTGAGATAATTTCACTATCGTCCGATCGGAAGCTAAAAGAAGTTCTTGCATTGATATAAAATATTCTCTCCCTAGTTCTTTCGCTCCCCCTAAAGAGAATTCCTTTCACATTTTCCGGGAAAATCCCTCGCGCCGAGAGATTCGACGGAATTCGAAATAAGTCCCATCGAGTGTTTAGACCGTCCCGATGAATTAAAGATAAGTCCGCCAAAAAGATTGCTTTATTTCCGAAGACAAAGATTATTGACATGCTCCGTTTTAATGGATTCGGATTCGCGCCATTGAATAATCCAATTTTCATTATCTTTAGAGACTTTTTTCCGACAGACTCGGCAATAAACTTCAGTTAAAAGAGAATTGGAAAGGAACTGAAACGTTAAAATCAATCGAGGCACTGAAAAATGTGGCTTGTTCACTAGCGCGGAAAAATAACCGCGGATAAGTTTTTGGTAAAATTTTGGTTAAAAGTGAAAAATGCTGAAAATTGTAATACTATGAGAGGAGAGAATGGGACTGCTATATTGGCTCAATGATCCACTCCGTGGAAGACTAAGGTTCGATTACCAGCCATGACTATAAGACTAAGTTGTTTAATTCCCTTATCATAAATTTAGGGTATATCTCAACGACAGTTAACTTCATTTATTACCATTTGCGCCAGAATGTAAATGTATATTAACAGGAACATTACATTATTCTAACGTTTGGATAACAGAAATTCTATGCATTTGAAGACCAGCAATTGCTGATCAAACATCGAAAACCAAAATGTGTTTCAGCGCAGCTGTAACTAATTCTGCTAACAGGAGAAGCAAGCTCAACTCTTCTAGGAAATCTCGCTTAATCCTTTCTTCAAATGGGATCCGAACACCCTTTACACTCCAGTGCGGCACTAATGCCATTTATCGGCCGGCATTGAAGCCATTTCCGAGGGCCCCCGTACCTTTACTTCCGCATACTAATCCAAAGAACCAACTTTATCCCCACCCGAGGCACGAATGCTCTGCGGAACACCTAATGCCCTAGGCTAGGATTGGAATAACAGGAGGGCCCTCGATAGGAACGTGCGCAACATCGGACGGCTTTTGTATATGAGAATACATTAGGTACGATCCGCTAAGAAAATTTACCTAATGAAAATTACACTATTTTCTGTTTCCAGTTATTAACTTAAATTGCTTATATTACTATACGACCACTAAATATCGCCAGTATATAAAAATTGAACACATTATTTTGATTATTTACTATGATCAATTGGTCCAAAGGGAGCATATTTGTAAGTGCACATAGATGTATACCGGTTATCGTTGGTCGACCGCAAACAATGCAATCTATATTACCGCAAGTAATGGTAAATAATTAAAGGTTGTTGAATTAGGCAAAATCTGCCAACACCAATTAGGTCGAATTGAGCAATACTACAGACGTGACTACTAATCCGTTTTGTAGTACCTACTCAATAATACATTAAATATAATATGGAACAAAGAGGATCGCAAAAATCTTGTTTAATTAATGATTCAAATAAAAAAAATCGATGAAAATTACATCCGCTGAAAAGGAAAACACAGGGATTTAGAGGAATAATCAAATTTTGGTATAGAGACCGCAAAGAGATGTGTCATTTTTGTTTTGCTGTTCATAAAAATTAAAAAGCTCTAATTAATTATTTTACATATATAGCGTTATATTCATATATAATTCTAACAATAAGTCTACTTGTAATCAAACAAATCTACAAACACGCTCAAACGTACACAAACCCATACGTCCACACACACGGTGCTTTGTTTATTTTCGAGTCATTGTCTTTTTGTTGCGATCAAATGGAAAAATCGTCGAAGCGGACACCAGTGACAATCTTAGGTTCGGACATTCTTTAATAAGTCTCTTTTTTTGTCTACCGTTTGATTCAAAACACGAATTTGCCCAAAAGTTTTGATTCTCAGGGGATTTATAACGGAAAAGAAATGTTTTCGTTATCACAATATAATTAAAATGTGCAACTGAATTCGAAAACTGGATAGAATATCTAGAAAACCTGCTAAAGAACGAGAAAAATGTATTTGCTCTGTATTTTGACAACACTCATGATCTTTTATTGCACTTACAATTGTTCTAAATTTGAATGCAGAAGATGAAACAAAAATTTTTTTATGCAAGAAAATTTTCAAGATTGATTTTTGTTAAACTATTGAAAAAAGGTTTAACGGCATCAATGCACGTAATTATCTTTTCATTACCTCCCGTATATTTGCTTATGTTTATGTATTCGAGAAGTCTTTAGTTGTGCACAAGCACGATATATAAAAATAGACGGGAGAGTGCGCGTATAAAAGAGAGAGAGGGAATTGGACAAATTTTTTCTCAACCAGATAACGGAAACTTCCTTATCACGACCCTTCAAAAAGACAACAATTTCGCCGGAAAAGTTTCCATCTCTAGATGTAAATCTATTCACGACAAAACTCTTCCCTTTCCAGTTATCCACCCCTGCATCCCCCTCTTCCTCCAGTTTCACCTCAACTGCCTTTCTCCACCCCTCCTGCCCCTTTATTTCGCGAGTGGTTCATCCAGTTCATCCCCCAAACACATCACTTCCCTCAACTACCGCAAGGTGGCTACGAAGGGAAAGAGAGACATCCGAGCAGAAAGGGACCGTGACGAAAAAAGAAAGGAGGGAGAGAAAGAAAGAAAGAAAAATTTCTTTATTGGCGAGGTTGAGGGAGGGAGGGAGAAAAGAAGGGAGAGAGGAAGGAAGAAAAGGAGGGAGGGTGGAAGAAAAGGAGGGAGAGAGAGAAAAGGAGGGAGAGAGAAATAGAGGGAGAGAGAAAAGGAGGGGGAGAAAGGGAGGGAGAGAGAGAAAGGGAAGGAGAGAGGGAGTAAAGAGGGAGAGAGGAAGGAAGTAAAGGAGGGAGAGAGGAAGGAAGTAAAGGAGGGAGGGATAAAGAGAGGGGAGGGATAAAAGTAGGGAGGGAGGAAGAAAAGAAGGGGAGAGGAAGGAAGAAAAGGGAGGGAGAGAGAAAAAAGGAGGGGGAGAGAAAGGGAGGGAGAGAGAAAGGGAGGGAGAGAGAGAAAGGGAGGGAGGGGGAGAAAGGGAGGGAGGGAGAGAAAGGGATGGAGGGAGAGAAAGGGAGGGCGAGAAAGGGAGGGGGAGAATGGGGGAGAGAGAGAGAGAAAGGGAGGGAGAGAGGGAGTAAGGAGGGAGAGGGAGGGAGAAAAGGAGGGAGGGAGGAGGTAAAGAAGGGAGAGAGGGAAGGAGAGTTACGCCTTCACCTCATCCCGACTCGATCAAAACCCTGACTCCCAAGCGACTCTTGGTCCGTTCAGCCCTAAACCCCATCACGAAGACAGAACGCTCGAGCAGATGTATATTTCGATTCGCCAGACAATGGCAAACAAAAGAATAAGAAGAACCGTTGGAGAGACGGGGAGATGGAGATAGGTTGAAGGAATAGAGAAAGAAGGAGAGAAACGAAAACGTAAGCCTGAGAGAGCGAAAAGGGGAGAAAAACACATCTGTGCATTATACTCGCAAAATATTGGATAACTTAAGCCCCCCGAATATGAAGAATTCCTTTCTAAAATGAACATTTTTTTATGCTGCGCAGAAAATCGATCAAAAATTGGAAACCATCTGAGATCTTTTCGCGAAACGCAAAGATTTTCATTATTATATTTACATTCGTATTTAGCATTGTTGTTTCCTAGTTACGATGAGATGTTTGGCAGCAGTAACGATATGAAAAACTGCAAAAGACAACTTATTCGTCGTCTTCAGGTTTTGATATATGTAAAGTGAAATATTATAACGATTCTTAAGCATTCTGCCAGAAAAACAAAAAATGTAATTTTTATTTAAATTACAATGTTTTGTAGAATATAGAAATGACGAAACAGCAAACGGAGCGCTACTGGGGTGAACAAACATTCTCTCTTGTGAAATTAAACAAAGCTACATTAAGTTCAGCACTGATAGATCAGAGTTTAAGAGACATTCTAAGAACAGCAACTACCAGTATTACTCCGAGTATAAGTGGAATGGCGAGAGAAAAGCAGTGCAACATCTTCCATTGAGTAAGTAAATTATATTTGTTTGTCACCTCATTTTTGTCACATAAAACTTGCATGTAAAAGTTGTTACGGTAATTACTGAATCTACAATAGTGTACTTAAATTTTTGATGCATGAAACTATCATAGCGTGGCCCGCCTTGGTCCAATCAAGGTCGACTTTGGCCCATATCAACTTTTGAGTTGTGCGTCTGTTCTAGTTGGTTGTGAAACAAGCCTCGGAATCCAACACCGGAGAGAGGTTATCTTGGACATGTACCACCTAAGAAGGACGTAGGGACGCAACCGCACCTTTTCAGAGGAATATTTTTTGTAGCATGCGTTTCTTCTGGAAAAAATGCAGTTCGCCTTATTCAGCTCTACTTGCCATACGACCATATTCAACTATTGTTCCAAAAAAGACCCTGGGTAATATTTTATACGAGCATTATTTCTTTAACTGGCAATATCCAAGTCCAACCGTATGTAATAACGATGATTGTGAAATTCACTTTGTTACACTAAGTATGGATCGAGATTTTTCAAAGGTTAGGCTTTATAAAGAATGAGAGTTATTCAAAATTGATTTTGTTTTGTCAACAGCTGGGAGGTAGTGCTCAAGAGGTAACAAAACGCTACCTGCCAATCTAATGAACGGTTTAATATTAATAAATAAATAATGATTTCACTGCTATAAATTGTTAATTTTCCTAAAGACTTCTGCTCGCTGCCGTTTCTGAATTGTAAAAGGGCATAATAGAGCAAACACAATGTTTAAATTTATTCCACCTATATTTTTTATTGTCTAAGAAAAACTTAATTAAAAAATAGATTTGGCTGTTCTTATTTGATCTATAATTCCTATGTAAAGGCGTCCTACAACAAATGAACATGTGGTAAAAAGTTTCTCTACCGTTGAGCTCCAAAGGAGCCAGTTAATTAAAGCAAATTATACGCTGCTTAATGACTAGATTCATAACGTGTTTCCATAAAAGTGTCTTTCCGTAAACATCGTTATTCGGCAACCTTAATCTCGTATGCCTCCTAAATCTCTTACTTTGATTTAAATATATAAAACCCACATATACACCTGCGCATTCGTTAAAGTCACGCGAAAGTTCATAAAAAAGCAGTTAAAAAGTTTCAGATTGCAGCGTAGCTCGGAGTGAAGTACGGACCTAGTTAAGGCAAGCGGCCACCAGAGGGACGAGAGAGAGGTTAGAAGGCAGAGTGCTGGATGAAAAAAGTGCGAAGAGAGAGAGAGGGAAGGTGAAAAGAGAGAGGAGGAGAAAAAGAGAAAAGAGGCAGGGGAGATAGAGAAGGAGAGCAAAAGAGAGAGAGAAGGGAAAGAGAGAGAAAAAGGAAAACAATAGAAAAGAGATTTCTCTACTTTTTTGCGACTCACTAATTTAACCGCTACTGAAATTGAACGTGGATTCGTTAAAATGATTTGCTTTTGCAATATTTGTCTAAATAATTCTTTTTATTACCTTTCATTTTAAAACTTTTCGAGAATTTGTGGATATTTTTTTAAAATGATGGTTTAACACTCGGACGGCGGAAATACTTATCGGGTCAAAATTGACCGAAACACATTTGTTTGGGTTTAATGTAGTAAATGTTTCTGCTTTAGTACAATTTATCATCTACATGCATTTTGTAATGATCTTATAATATAATTACCGAATTTATATAGCAAACAATATAATACTAAAATATAATAATCTTATAATAGAATTTACATAATAGGAGCTTTTTCAACTTCGCTCATAATCGAACAGGCACCACTATAAAGCCTCAACAATCTGATGAAATCATTTAAATACGGAAAAATATGTGAAAGAGAACAGTGATCGCTAACAAACCATGTGGGGCGCTTTTTTCGGATCGCAGACCGAGAGAAGATTTTCTGAGTCGCATTCACTCGGAAGAACCTCGCAACTGCAGCGTGCGCCGTGCATCTCTGCTGCACGCCAACACTTCTAAAAGTTGTGCTGCCTATCTTAACCCCTTGCATCTCTATAGACACTACACCAGGCATGTCAAACTGGCTGCCCGTGGGCCGCATGCGGCCCTTTCTGTGCCTTACTGCGGTCCAATAGCTAATTTTTGTGTTAACTGAGCCCTGTGGGATCTCATATAAATGCTTTATTTCAGCGAAAAGGAGGTGGCATTTTCTTCATAGTTAGCGAATTACAATAGAAACATTTCTTAAATTATTGTTTTTAATTGCAAAACCGGCTTCCAACCTTCTAGCTAGAGTCTATCATTCCAGCTCTGTTCCTCATTAGGCAACTGCGCCCCTTCTCTAACACCCATCGCTTTAATGCGGCCCTTCTATAACATTCATCGCTTTAATGCGACCCGGACACCTCTTTGAGTTTGACATGCCTACACTACGCTCTTCGTGCACCACTCTTCCAGACTGCCGCTCGTTCGCACAGGCCACTCCGTCTCTCCCGTTCGCAGTTCTCTCTCTCCCCCAAAGTCTATTTTCTGAATCGAACGAGGGAGGGCGTCGCTAAGACAAAAGGCTCCTTAAAGGATTCTCTTTCGTCTCTCACACGTGCCGATCCCATCAGCCTCGATAGTAAGCGCGTTCCATTCCTTTGAATTTCCGGGTAGCTCTTGAGGTTTCCTAGTTGTCCCAATAATGGTCTGGAGCTGGGTTTTTCAACCTTTCATTGCTGACGTCCTTAAGAGAATTTTTCAAATGGCCGCTTATCTCTTAGTACATTTAAAATGACAACGAAACGAATGACACTCGTACTTATCTATAAATTTAGTTCAAAGTATTTGTCCGTTTTTCCGGCTATGCATATCCGCATGCTTGATCCTAGAGTCACCATACTTGGCGTGCTATCTAATATAATGAAAAGAAAGGGCGTAGTCGGGGTTTGGAAAGAAAGTTTCAAACTCCCTAGTTTACCTGCCATTTTAGCTACATATCCAACCAAATTTTGGATTTAGACTCACAATGATACACTAAATGGATAAACTGGAACATTTAATCAATATTGGTATTTCCTGTGGCCAGCACATGACTTTTCGATAGCTAAAATTGAGAGTGAACTAAAGAACCCACAGAGGTACATGACGGCTTATTTGAAAGCCTAAGTCGCTCTGGAGTTGGGAAACATATAAGCTTTGTATTTTCATTTTGGCAGCACATGACTTTCCGATACCTAAAGGTGAGAGCGAACGCAAGAACCTACGGAGGCGTGTAACCACTTATTTGAAAGCGTACAGTCACTTATCTCGAGAGTATCTTGAGTTAGAATGAAAATATTAGCCAGTGATATGAGCATGACAAATTCGAAACGGTAAACCCGGAGCAAAGCCCGGGTAATAAGCTAGTTAAGATATATAACTCGTTCATTATGTAAATTTATGGCGTATTTTTGTCTTATTTTATTCTTAGTCGTAACATCACAACTTTTGACCCCAAGTCATGCATGAAAGACGAAGTAAGAAGAAAAATTATTATCTTCAACACTTTTTCATATCCCTTGAAAGCTCTTGACGTAGAGGTACGTATACTCCCGGTTGAAACCCTCTGACCTAGAGCCAGGGCCGGCGCAAGGCCGTTGGACGCCCTAGGCAAACTTTTTTTGGCGCCCTACTCCAATCTAAATGATACTAAAAATCTAATAGAGGAAATTTATTTTTAATAGTAATTACACAATGACGTCTATAAGCACCGGTGTTACTTAAATATAACATTAATAAAAGATTGTTTTTTATTATTAAATAATTTCTTCATAATTACTAAAAACAATGTTTTTCCACATTAAAAACCTTTATGGTAAGTAATAGCGGTAAAAATGGGCATTAAGAAGAATATTTTTAACAAAAGATTAAGCAAATCATAACTTTAGGCTCGTAAGTTAGTTGGTACGTCAACATCTTCAAGAATCACACATTCTCCAAATCTTCCTCAGACCGCTAGTTTAAACTTCTTATACTTTTAAGATTGGGGTATTGCGCAGCATTGAAGAGGAACTGAAATAATTTTGAATATAAAGGTTTATACAACACAAATGCACTTGAAAAATATAACAACATGAATCAATCAAATCAATAAAATCATTACTTTAAAAAAAGAATACAGACACACACATATACAGTGCCGTGAAATCAAAACATTGGCTCTTCATGGCGCCCCTCAATCTCTGGTGCCCTAAGCAGATGCCTGTTTTGCTACCTCGTTCCGCCGGCCCTGCCTAGAGCCTAGATTCATAAACAAACCATACCGGTTAAAAAATGACTCAGGTGCTTCAATAAATCCCAATGAACCTTACAAAACTATTTAATGCGTCCAAATTGGTACTGTCAAATTTAAAATCTTATATTTTATGAAAATTTTAAAATCATAGTTAAATTATTTATGAACATACCTTCATAAATTTTCACAAAAGAACGTTTTCTAAATCATGTACATTATAACTTTTGAAGAGTTTTCATTTCCTTACTGAAAGGATAAAACATTAAATAATAGTAGCATGAGGCTCAAATATTTTTATTTATAAACTCTATTTAAATAAGCAGATGAAAGTATTAAAATATAAAAATTACGATTCCTGGAATTCATTACTTATTATTTATTACTTATTATTTTAACCAGACCAATAAAGCCAGACATTTAACAACACAGTTCCCATTATTAAGGTTATGCAATTTATCAGTTGTAGATAGTAGTAGAAGTAGTGATAAGTAGATATTTAACGCTATTTCACGTTTGTTTATAGGAGAAAATTTGGCGGATTCGTTTGCTATTATTTCTTCGTACATACGCAACAAAAAATAAATATTGTATCGTAAGACTTCATTGACTGAGTAGGAAATTAAAAATATTAAGACCTATATAAATTTTCGTTGCAACCCGTTCAAAACTAATTCATTTTTCACTACATTACAAAAGATTAAATATATAGTAGTGAAAGAGTAAATTGAAATAATATGAAGTCAAAGATCCTTTACTTCATCGATAAAGAGTTATTGTATGTTGTGGACCCAATGAGGCATTCTTTACCTATAATTTCATTTCACCTCTGGATATGTAAACATCGAAGTAAATTATATATAATAACAAGTAATCTTGTTACAAAAAATGGTTTATTGGCATTAATTGCAATAAATATTAATATTTAGAGCTTGCCAAGCACATCTTCTGAGCTCTTTAAATGCATGTTTGGACGGCGGTTTAATTTTGAAACCTGCCAAATAAATTCCCAGAAGGGATAGGCCGAATTGCTTTGTTTACCTTTGAGTTTAATTTAATATCTTTCCACGGGCAATGAAAGTTTCGAATATCAAATGTTTGCGTAAAATCTTTTAATTAAAAGTTGATTAATTGAATTCAGCAGATATACAACATTATTTATTTAATTTTTCCATACATTAAAAAACAAAGCGCAGTCGAAAATTTTAACAGACGAATATATTATTGATGAAACTCGAAGCAAACGTTCACTGAAGCTGTTAAATTAAAAGCGAAAAGACTTTTTAAAGTAGTCCAACATCGCATATAAACCTGCAGAATTAACATGGGGAAGCGATTCTCCAGTCCCTAAAACTTCCATTAAACATCCCTGAATTCGCCTCTCCCACATGTACACAACCCGTATTCTCTTCGCCTCTCTTCTCCATTCCCCTCTCCACTCCTGTCTCCCCTCCTCTCTCTCTCTCCCACGGTATCTCTTCTTTAACCCCTTTTCATTGGGAAACTGCCGTCTGGCGTACACCAGCGCCCCTAGCGATGAAACGAGAAAATCAAGGGATCTCCGGAACAACTGAGCAGCGACAGCCGAACAATAACAATAACGACGGCCAATGAAGGGAAGGGAAATGTAGCCGTAGCTAAAACGAAAATTTATCCCGAACACGGGACAATTTCGAAGGAAAGAGAAGGCAAAAATTGGAGAACGGGAGAGGAAATTAAGTTTGGAAAACTCGCGTCGAGAGAGATACGTCGGGAGTGAAGAGTTTATTGAATTTAGACTTTTTCGCATCAATTGAGCACAAATAAAATAACTCTTTAGAATACGGGGTAAGGAAAATATTTTAATTATTTTACGGTGTTTGTGGAGTAATTTCTTCTTCTAGCTACATCACTCCGAATGAGCCGTTTGAATAATAATTAAACTTAACAGATCGATGGGTTAATGTTTACAGTGGGGAGATGCGTGTTTTTAAATTATTTCTTTTTCCATTCGCGTACGGTATCATTAAATACTTTCTTTTTTTGCTACAGGTATTACACGATATAATAGTTTGCAAGCATAAAACAATAAGCATGATTCAAAGAAGTTCAAATTTCGGTGAATATATCTCTTTGGAGTTATGTTTATACACTTTATTCAGATTTGTCCAAGGCGTTTTCTATTTGTAATAAACAACAACTAAATTAAAACTACAGGTTTAAATTTTCACTATTTCGTAAAACCTGGGTACATAAACTCAATCATGTCAATTAAAGAAATTTACGCGAATATAACTTGAATTTCGTTCTTATCAAATAAAATACTGTAACGGAGTACATATATAAAAAACTAAAATTTGGGAAAAAGCTCTTTTCTGCGTCGAGGATGTTACATTAAACCAATAAGAAGCGCTAACCTCGGCTTCATTTAGTAAGTTATCAGCCATGTCTATTTTTCAGTTTGGGATTTAATAATACTACCAAGTATTAAATTACATCAAAGTCCATTGAGCCAGAGGGAGGGAAAGGGGAAGGGGGCGCTAACACAGGCGAACAAACGCGGAATAATAATTAGGCATGGCCACGTTGTAATTAATGGACTGGAATGATTAATCAATTTATCCTTTACGAAAGTAAATTAATAATCGTGAGCATTTTGTCTAGTCAACAAAATTGAGCTCATTTTTCCACCATGTTCATATGAATCAGAAAGAAAACAACTTATTAGATGTAAACTCATTTCTGAAAAATTGTTATAAATGATAAATTACTAATTTCTAAATGAAGAGTTTAGAACACAAATTAATACACGTTATAAACATGCACAGCGGTTTAGATGTAGCGTAATTTACATGATAAATAACAATCATCTGGAGTGAAAATATCACGAACTAAGGTTTTCCAGTTTTGTTCTTTTATTATGTTCCACAAATAATTTAATGCTCAATGAATTATTCGACAAAAGGAAGTACTGCAGTAATTACCCATCATTCCAAATGACTGCGGTGACTCAAAAATACACGGCCTCTCTCGTTTATATCGGTTAACCTCTCTGATCGATAGGATCCGTGTACTTACTTCCCAATTTCAAATTCAATGTTACACTCTATTCATTATCTATAGCTAAATATAATCATCTGAAATATTTTTATCACGTTATGTAAAATAAATTATAGAATTTATAGTTTTGATGAAATTATTTTTAATAAATTCAATTAAACGATAATTTTCTGAATAAAATTCATTCCAGACAATTGAAAGAAAACATTATTTTTGCAAGGATTGTTCAATCAATATTCTTTATTCAGACTCGACTCTTCTCATTATGCAGACACGTATAAAAAACATCAACAGACGTTTGGTTAAGATTTTCCGAGAGGAATTCTTATGATTAAATTAAACCGGAACTCTTGAAAGTTACCAAAGTCAGCGTATTTAGTGAGGGAAGGAAATCATCAAAAATATTCTAATTTTTTAGATAATCAGTATTCTAAGAATTACCTATAAGAAAAAACATTTAGAAAAAACTACTTACCAAGCCAACGAAGAGAGAGAGAGAGAGAGAGAGAGACAAAAAATTCAATGAACACAGATAAAGTATGAGAAATCTAAGAAAATATGCAAAAGGTTTTTCAGGTAATGTTCAAATCGCAATGAAATGAAAAGAAATTCAAAGCTAAACCTCATCTTTTAATTTCTCTTTGAAAATCACAAGCGTTCACGCGTTAACCGCTGCAAGTGGGCGCAGTCTGCAACAGTC
This sequence comes from Tanypteryx hageni, assembly GCA_028673005.1. Taxonomy (NCBI): domain Eukaryota; kingdom Metazoa; phylum Arthropoda; class Insecta; order Odonata; family Petaluridae; genus Tanypteryx; species Tanypteryx hageni. Next base: position 12,335,671 of record CM054114.1, on the reverse strand, counting down.
ACCGGGACAGAGAGTGAAATGGGAGCGCTGATGTGTTGATTCGCACGCTTCCGCAGTCGAGTTTTCTGGCCGAGTTACGCAAATTAATGCGTCTAATTTTAGCTTCAACATATTCAAACATCGATCCACGGCGTTCTCTAGAGAAATGCGGAGCCAGGGGCAAATCGCCCCTTGCGGACCTCGGCCCTTCTTCCCCAGCATCGGCCACTAAATTAATGTTAGGTTTTCGAAGCGAGGGTTTCCCAAAGCGCGGGGCCCGGGGCGGTCATACCGATTTACCCTACCCTTGTTTCAAAATATTAATCAAAAAATCAGCTGTATCCTTTGCCGTGTTCTTTTAGCCATAAATACTTAAAAGAAAACGCCAAGGGGAGTAATACTTGGCATATTTTATGGAGTCAAGCATTGAAAAGAAAATCATGGCAAATGTGCGCTTTTTTGGCCTCTTTAATATTGTAATCTAACAAAAGTCGTATTGGAATAGCTTTTAAATTGTCACACCATATTATATTCGTTGGGATTACATGGTATTCCGCAAAAAATTGCACTTTTAATTAGGGCCTTGCGAATCTTTTTTTTCGAATCAAAAAGCTAATCGAATCATCCCTAAATGTTAGAAACAAATTGAATTACGAATTAAATCTACTGTGCAGATATATATTATAGGATATATAGACCAAATCAAATTTTAAGAATTAGATTACTATAAACAGAAAAGTTTATTAGAACAATAATCTGCAATTGAAAACCTGGCCAAACTTTACTGCCTTACACAATTTTCTTTTATAAACTAATTAAGCTTATGAACAAAATGAATCCTATTCTAACATCTATTACTGGACTCTTTTAGCCATAAAACACAAACAAATTCTACATGAAGTTCAAAATTATACTTAGCTAGACTACACAAACATTAAACAAGCCTTACAGCAAAACGAAGCCTGATATTGCAAACAAATTCAACTTTACATAGCTAAGCCAATCCAACGAAATTACACCCTTAGCCCTCCCCTTTTTCTGTCTTCACAAGAATACCTGTGAAAAGGAAAAGATGCAGTAACTCTGTCCAATAAAAAAATGGCAAGATAATATTTTTCTGTGAACATAGCTTCATGCTCGTCTAGAAGCTGTGCGATAAGTTATTGCATAGTTGTTTACCGGAAGTAAGGTAAATTGGAAAATATCGAATCGGAGACCGAGCTACCGAATCGAATCGAATTCTCATTCTCGATTCGAAATAAAACCGAATCTCGAAGTTTCGCCAGTCCCTACTTTTAATAGATAAATGCTCAAATGATATAGATATTAGAATGGTTGCTTAAATTCGTTCTAAGAAGGTTAATTCCACAAGGAGGTTTAAAATTTCGATGTCAGAAAAGCACTACAATCGAAACTTAACCAAAATATTCCTGCAAAATAACTTAGGCGAGACCCGCAACCACTCAAGAGGCGAAAGTCTTCAGAGAGAGAGAGAAAAGGCAGCGCGTGGGTTGAGAGCATCAGTAGGAATTCAAAAGTAAACGCCGCAGAGCGTTGAAGGCAAATCTCCTTATTAGGAAAAGCTCCCCCTCCCCCACAATCCTCTCCCCCCCCCCCAAACGATAGGGTAAGTAAAGGAGGCGCCAGGGCGAGAGGTGAAGGAAGGAAGCCGAAACGAAGGTGGGATCGCAGGGAAGGATATCAACGCATACAATTGGCCGCAGACGCAAATATCCGAGGGAGCGTAAAGGAAGGGCGAGAAAGAAAGAGAGGAGGAGGAAGGGAATGAAAGGTGAGGGGAGTGGGTTGGGTTGTGGGGTCTGCCATCCTTGTGGAATGGGAATCAAAATGATAAAAAGAATAAGAGAGGCCGACAAAGTAGGAGGAGGAGGGAGCTGCTCCGATCTGTATGCGAGGGCACGGCAGCCGAGCGTGTGCAGTATAATGGGCCTCGTCGTTCTTTCACCTCACTCGATATATTCCGCTTCCACGCTCCGCTACAAAAGCGCACCCTCCCTATCCCTCCTCCTCACATCATACGCAAAACCGACCTCCCCCTCATCACCACCTTTCCCTCCATCCCCCGCAGCCTCCAGAATCACCTTTATCCCCCATCTCCCTCTCTCTCTCTCTCTCTCTCTCCCCCTCTCTCGCTCTAATCCTCTCGCTTTCCGCAACCGTCTTCTATACAAAGCACTCAAACTATAACCTCTTTCTCACCCCTCGCTTCTTATCCGTCCGTTCTATTTGTATTACAGCCAATTCCTTCATCTCTTTGCGCTCACGTTCATCTTCTATTTTGCCCAACCTTTCTTTCTCCCTCCTTTCCTTCTCTCCATCCTCATTTATTATTTTTTTAACCTGCTATATTAACACAATTTTGAGTTTTCACTTTCTAATGTGTAGGTGTTATTGTATCGCTCGTATTGTTCTTCGATGTATCTAGGGTTTTCGCAGGTTTTTTCCATTCTCTTTCACTCTTTTCTCTCTCTTTTACGAATTATTTGTTGGCGTGCGCGTGCATACGGTTGGCATTGCATTGCTTTATTACTTTCTCATATACGTAGTATATATTACTTTTTCATGTACAGTTCAGTCCATAACAGTGGTTTTCGCCATGCCGTCTGTCTATCTGTCTGTCTGTTCGCGGTTCTAGGGCACAAACGCGTACATAAAATCAAATTATATCTCGTATTTTTGCAATATATCATCTTTTGCAGACAAGTTATTGATTAAAATGATATTGCACAAAAATAAAGGGTAGTTTATTCTTGGTGATTTTTAGAAAAATTTGATTTATTAAAAAATGGCTATAGAGAATTTGATTAAAATCAATCAAATTGTAGAGCCTGATGTCACAAATAATACTACGTAAGCCATATATCTCTACAAATCACTATATGGCGTCCAGTGACATTACAATGTACGCTAAGCTACCTTGCCTAAGCCCTATGACGTCACGCCTCCCCCGCGACCCACTCAAAATCTTACTACAGCCTAGACGGTTAAACTAAATCGAATTATATCTCATATTTGTTGATAATTCATAATAGATACTCTGAAGAGATGAACGATATTGCGCAACAATTAAGGGTACTTTATTATAGGATATTTTGAAACAAATTGCGATTTACTGAAAAATGGCTAAGGGTTTTTATTAAAATCCATCCAATCGTACAGCCTGATTTCACAAATAATACTAACTAAGCCATATGTCCCAAAAAATTAGTATATATAGTTCAGTGGCATTAAAATATACGTTAAACTACAGTTAACTATGATTTATAAGTGTTTTTCTTTTATAAGCTTACCAAGTCGACCAAACGTATATATGTACGCATATGAGAAAGTTTGTGCAATGTATATTGAGCCGTTTATTTTTAAATGTATATGATTAAGATAAAATGCTGGCGCATGGAAGGATGCAGATTTTACAAATACCTCTGTCACATTTTATCACAAAAATTATTGTACATTTTGAAAAAAACAATTAGCCTCCATTCAGCAATGAGGATTTTGGTTGTCGAGATCTCCTAGCACGTTATTGTTGCACCTAAAAGCGCAGTTCTGATTATGCTTGCCTGCATTTATAAGTGTTGCCATTGGCACATGAATGTAACAAGTAGCGCTTTATTTCAAGATATTTACATAAGTTATTATCATTTAAATATGATATTAAATGGATAATTCTCTCGCTACTTTCTAACATTAGTTAACTTTTTTGATAAAAATCTCGTTTTAGTAAGCAGTTTAAGATATTGTTTTAAGAGGTTAAAATTAATAACCTGCCCCCCCATTGTTGTTCCTCTGTTACTTTTATATTCGTATTCATCTGTATCGTCTACTTATCATTATCTCTCTTCTATAATAATCCCTCACCAAACAACTATTTAATCACTTTTAACCACTAATTCTTCTCAGGCTCTCTCTCTCTCACACAATGCGGCATTCTTGTCCTTTATCGCATTTTCAGCCACACATCACATCAGTTCCAAATGTAGAGAACACTCGAACCCGAGATAAACAATCAGACTCCACGTAAACGAAGACCGCAAACTCTCTACATCTCCGTTCCTCTGTCACTCTCCCTTTTCTCACTCCTCTCTCCATCTATTCCACTCCCCTTTCCTCTCTCTCTCTCTCACTCTCTCTCACTCAACCCTTCATTCCACCACTCGCCGCTAGACGTCGCCTCCTTTCGCACTCAATTCCCGTCACCTCGCCAGACATCCTTCCTCCTCCTCTATAATGCCTCCCTCAGCCTCCTCCTCTGCTCTCCCCTTCCCTCCTTTCCTTCATACCCCACTACATCCTCTTGGCAACCATCTGCCTCAACAATCAGATTTTCTCTCACACACACACTGCCTACGACCTTCCCTCACACTCTCTCACTCTTCCCCACACCCTTCGCTTTCGCTCTCCATTTCATTCCCCTCTTCATGTTTCTACGCCCCCCTAGCCTCTACCCCCTCATCCACGCCTCTCCCAATACCCATTCCCATCCATCTCCCCCTCGCCCGCCCCCAATTCCTTCCTCATTTTCTCAATCCTGTATTTCACCCATTGCCCCAACTACCCCATTTCCTTTCCAACCCATTTTCTCCCTATTCCCGTTCTTCTTCTCCTTTACCTTCCTTCACATATCCATCTCTTCCTTTACTCTCCTGCATATCCTCTCTCTCACTCCCCATTCTCTCACTTTCTCTTTCCTGTTCATCATTGTTTACTCCTTCCTATCCTTCGCACCCAACCTCTCCGTCGCTGACTCATTTTAGTCTCGCATTTCGCGGACGATTTCTAGGTTTAGATTCGGCGATCGTAGATTTTTTCATCTCCATAAAACAGGAAAAGGGCAGATTTCAAATTTTGGAGTGAGAGCAATTTTAGAAATCTGCTCAAAGGAAAGGCTATGAACAGATGAGATAGAGAGGGAAAACCCCGACGGGAGATGACTTGGTTTCTGTCGCAATTGGGAAATATTTCCTACACACTCGCGATACACGAGAAAAATCGCAGTTTCTTTTGATTTATGATACCATCATACAAAAAATCATTTTACGAGTTCAAATTCAGGAAACGACTAATTTAATGTTTTCTAGCTCACGACTGCTTGTAGGGCAAGAGAAATATAAAACATTCTTTAAAGAATGGAGAATGCGATGAAATATTCTGGAATCTAGAAAATTCTTAAATTTTCTGTTTCCATCGCCAGAATCTTGTCTTGAGTTTATAGGAGAATATGAAATCAAAACAAACCAATGCCGACTTTATTTTGATAGCCTTTTAGAAGTTGAGCGTAATTTTTTCTGGAAATGTCGAAAATGCGCGATATATAAACGGACGCTGCATTTATTTACCGCGATGTTTTTGCAACCACTTGTTTTAGAGCAGTCATAGAAATCACACGAGCCATTAGGAGGAGATATTCGGAACAAACTGTTTTGATTTAAAAAAAATTATTGGCTATTGGCAATTAAGGAAAATACAAATAATGTATTAATAATAATACAAATGCATCGCAACACTATAATTAATGAATTTTTCATCTGACTGCTTTTGATATCTACTTTCTGACGTTTTTTATATATTTTTAAAAGTTTTCTTACAACTATTTTATTTTGCGAAAATGTTCAATATTAATTTTTACTATATTTTAACACGCTGACTTCTGTCTAAAGCACGGATGTTTGTCTTCCCCCCCTCTCCCGTCTCCCCCCTCCCATCCATTCTCCCCTCTCCCCCTACTCCCTTCCCTCCACCCCCTTCCCTCCACCCCCTCCCCTTCCCCTCCCCTCTCCCTCCCCTCCACCCCTCCCCTCCACTTCCTCCTTCACTGCCTCCCCTCCACCCCCTCTCCTCCATCATTCTCCTCCACTCCCGCGATCTTCACGCTCACTTTCGCCTTCCACATTTCTCCCCACGCGCGCCACTGCAATTCCGACCGTATCCACGGCAACCTCGCCCTTCGGTTGGGCCCCCTTCCGCCCCACAATCCTCTCGACAACCCCTATCTTCCGAGCCCCTAGACACTTTTCCATAATGCTCTCTCTCTCGATTGGCATGGTCCGATAAAAAAACCCTAGCCGAGGGCAGAATTATACCCACAAGTATAATTCACAAAGAGCGCATTATAATAAGAGGCTGGCTTTGGCTATACGTTTTATAAAAAAGTCTGTCCACCTCACCTATCCCCCTCTAAACCTCTGCCTTAAGGGGGATGCGCCTGTCCGCCGCACGCAACTGCCGCTCATCCCCCGGGCGCTCCAATCAGCAGGGCTTCCTTCGTTTTTTTTGCGTCGGCTGGCCTTTAGGCGAGTGGGCGTGGCCCAAGGATCTCTTTCTGCATTAGAATGGATCCGGCCGCGGGGCGTTCTCTCATCGAAAGGTGTCGAAGGTATCTTTTGGAGGGCCACCCCCGTTGACGAAGGCCTTCGGCGAATCTTGGAATTTCATTTATGAGTTTAAAATTAAACCGGTCGCCTCGAGACAGGCACCTTTGCTATGACGAGTTAAGTTTCTCCAAAATCCATCAAAAAAAGCATTGGAAAAACCAAAGGCGTACTTAGGCTACAAATCGGCGTTGATTCACCGATAACACATATGTTATAAAAATCTATTTCGAATCTTTGCTATGGAAAAAGTAAGCTTTTACAAACTCATCGATCAGAGGAATATTTCGCTTATTAAACGTTTCGTAGGTACGTGAAAGGTAACACGTGCGCTATATAATCAGATAAAATATTCTATGAATCGCCTGGAAGATAAATCACAGTTCACAGAGCGATTAAATTTTTACATAGAAAAAAATTAAAAATACGATCATAGATACATCATCACTCGCAGCGGTATCACAGATAAGTAATTTCGATAAAAATTTATTGGACTGTCTAGACGAATGTAAACTTCTTATTCAATTAAAAATTTCAGAATTTAGACGTAGTGCATGTATCAATATTTCTATGTTTGGTGACAACAACACGTTACTTGGAATATATTCAATTTAGTATTGTATAACCCAGGGATGGCAAGTGATTTTGGTGTCGCGTGCCAAGAATGTATTGTGAATCGTCAGAATTTCTTTTTCGCGTTCGACAAGCAAACTTATTCTTTAAGAACTTCATATTTTATACAAAGAATTCAATCTTACGCGTGCCAAATGAAATCGTACGCGTGCCGCTTCGGGTACGCGTGCCACGGATTTGCGATCAATGGTATAAACTATGTTTATTTGAAGAGAACGTTTAAAAAAATAGATCTGAAATGCTATAAAATTGTATCCATTAATGGACCAACTATTTCTCCGTCGATTCCGCTATTATTCTGACAAAAAACACTGTCTTGAGATAAACTTTGCGATGATATTCTTAATTTTCATAGTTTCCGTAAAACGTCGACATTTATAGACGAACTCGTGCTTATACTTCATTATACCTTTTAATAAGCGATCCTTCATCCAAAGAGTGGTCTCTTTAAATTTAACTATTTATTATTTATCGTATCGTTTAGGCAAATTTCATTAGATGATACCGCAACGCAACGAGGAAATCAAATGTGAGAATATTAAGACATAAAATCGATCAATTTCAGAGATATTTGTGATATTTAAGTTTCATGCTACTTATCGTTAACAAGCTTCTATTAAAAACTTCGATTGACTCAGTTCATTATTCTATTAATTTATTTAAAACATTGCTCAATTCCAAAATACGAGGCAAACACATATCCGTATGACCCATATCCTTAGGAACGGAATAAAATCCTGGCATCACTCTTGTTATCTGATAATAAAAAAAATCTGATTTGGTCACCACATGACTTTCTCCATACCTGTAATATTTCTAAAAATTCCAAATAGGCTAAATGATAATAAGTATTTTAAGAAACTGCGAGAAAAATTTAAAGACTACAAAGAATAGAAATAATCTCACACCGTAGCCTTCTGATATTGGATATAGACACGAAGCTCCAACATTTAAGAAAATAAAAAGGAGCGTTACTATTGTAAGATGTAACTAAGCATAAAGTGTTTACAATAGTCGCCGGTAGGTAGCGTGGTGGTGGCAGGTAAAAATTTTAATTTTTAAAATATCTCTTAAATATTGCATTATATGGGAAAATTTTTCAAGCAAAGGATGTAGAAAATTGAATTTCCTACAACTTTTATTCCTATACTTTTTTACATTCATCAAAAATTAGAGAAACTTTTTTTTAAAGTGACGAGTAAACACCCAGTTCCATTTGACCGATTTTTACCAAAAACTAATCAGTTCTTTTCCCATTAACAAAAATGTAAAATATAAAATTTCGCGTTAATCTGATTAATAGTTTTTGTGTTATAGCACCCACAAAATTCAGGTCACAAACAGACACCCACAGACATCATCGAGAAAATACTCCAAACGTGTTCAGGGAACCTTAAAACATGTATTTTTGTTGAAATCTCGAATTCGATTTTTTCATGAAAACAATACTTTCCCCTATACTACGTATATAGTTAAAGTAAGAAATCAAGACAATTAATTATCATGGTCATCTTACGGCTCCAATCCATTATATGGCGTAGGCGACTCCTGCAGTCATCGAACAAGAGTCGCACATTTAACTTGGACCATTTATCAAACTCATCATGTCCACTAGCGACCAAACCCTTGACCGCCGCCTCACTCGGCGTCAAACATTTGGTCGCAACGGATGCCATGCGTCAGGCGGAAACAGTTACACGGAGCCCAGTTTGTTTAATTCATTTTCCCGAACGACATTTCTTTTAAATAACAAAACATCTCACTTTATTTAACCCTCCGCTCAGTCTCAAACAAAATGGCTCATGTCTACGGATCCATCACGAAAGCTTTTCATGGCCGCTCCAACATTTTCACGGCAGCGGAACAAGGGAAAGTCTCTTTCTGGCGGCTATGCATATTTCATATAAATGCGGCGAGATATATTTATACGGTTGGAGATGAAATGCTCCCGAGCGGCAAATTGGAGAAGAGAAACATAGAAAGAAGGAGAATCAATTTTTCACGGCTCTTTCGAGGAATTGACACGCTCTCTCTCTCTCTACGCCCTCGTTTGCATAAGACGCCCTCTCCGCCTCACCCCTTTACGGCTCTCATCTCTTAGCCTCCCTCTCCCTCCGCCTCTGATCTCTTCGCCTCTCATCTCTTCGCCTCCCTCCCTCTCCGCCTCCCAACCTCTCCGCCTCCCACCCTCTCCGCCTCCCATCCTCTCCGCCTCCCATCCTCTCCGCTTCCCTCCCTCTCCACCTCCCTCCCTCTCCGCCTCCCTCCCTCTCCACCTCCATCCCTCTCCGCCTCCCTCCCTCTCCGCCTCCCTCCCTCTCCGCCTCCCTCCCTCTCCGCCTCCCTCCCTCTCCGCCTTCCTCCCTCTCCGCCTCCTCCTCTCCGTCCCCTCCCTGCCTCCTCCTCCACGATATCCACCAAAGTCCTAACACGCACGGTTGTATTTCCCTATGTTTCCCATTCGGTTCGAAGGCTCTTTAAAATATTGTTATGTTCGCCGAGAGAGAGAGAAAAAAATAAGATGGAAGGGAAAGGGGCGCTGTACATCGAACCGCTTGTAAGGGAGACGCAAGAAACAGCGGCGAAGAGGAAGGGGAGGGAGAGAGAGTATACGAGCGAGGGAGAGGAATAAATTTGTATGCGTAAACAAATTTCCGGTGATATTTTGTGCGAGCGTAATGAGTTTCTCCTCTCTTCAAGAAGAAAGTTGAATTTAAAAAATAAAATGACCTAAAAACTTTTAAGAAAACCACGCCCGACGTTCTAATCTCTAACGGAGCAATTTATCTCGCACAACCCTGGGCACGAAACCTTATGAAAGCAAATATAAAATTGTGGACATGTCTCATAGGCCCCGAGGTACTGTCTCCGTGAATAAGGTAACGGAGGGGGGGAGCTGGAAATTAGTTTTTTAGGAGAATATCCTCGTATTCCGAAAACCTCACTGACCCGCGGAGGGCAGAAACAATTCTCCACAGCCATCATGAGTTATATCCTCCCCCCCCCCCCCAATACAAAATCATACTCTCCTCCCCTTCCCCTCTCTCACCCCCCCCCCCTACGATTCCTCGCAACAATCGCTCGGCCGGCTCTCTTGACAAAACCCATTCGAGCAGGAGGAGAATTTCTAGACAGGAAACGTAATATATGTGTGTGTGTGTGTGTACATACATACATATACATATCCCTCGATTTACACAGTAAAGAAAACACCACCATCCCTATATTTAGAAAATGTGACCATTTCTCGATTTACACTGGATCTCTGTTGGTAAATTTGTTTATGAAGCTGAAGATGACAGTGATTGGGGACAAAAGTTTTCTTTAAATTAGTTTTTTCAATTTTATAATTAAATGTGTTTCCTTGCTATAAAATTTTCGTATTCCTTCAATTTTGAATTTCCCAGATTGTATTGTTTTTGTTTAGTTTAGCATCAGTGTTAATTTATCTAATGTTTGCTCTTTCATTACTTGAGAGTTCAACTTTCTTTTATGAATTTATTTTTTATTTAATGAGAAGGCTCATTTATAACTATAATGTTTTTATTATTATTACTTCCGAATTCAAATTTCTGATAAATACTATATACCTACTTATAAATCAAATTTCCAAAATATGCTTTATTTTAAAATAAATAGGAACCTAACCCCCAATTTTATATGAAGTGTTAGTTTCGATTTATACGGTTATGATTTACATGGCGATTTTAACACACACACACACACGCGTGTGTGTGTGTGTGTGTGTGTGCGCGCGCGCACTCGTGTGTGTTCTCTCGAATACTTCTTCGTAGGCCAAAAAATATCGAGAGGGCATTAGAGGTGCGGAGGCTATGGAAATTGAGTTTGAGAGAGTAAGAGAGGGTTGGAGAAGCTCCTTGGACTCCAGACGGCTCGAGAGATGAGATCCCAGAATGCAATGCGGGAGCGGCTTCGGAGGAGATTCCCCCTTGCACGTTCTCTTCATTTGTAATTCCAAAATGGATGGCGTCTCGACCTCCCTTCTTCCTCATTTGAATGCCACCAACCCTTCGTCGTGACCCCCAGCACCCTACGGTACCCTGGAGGAAAATGACGAAAGGATCATATAGCACGGAATTAATCTCCCCAGTCCAATCCCTAGCCCGATTGCCGAGGACATGGGTTGAGGTTTAAGAGCGTGGCGGAGGCCTGAATAATCTTGAGGTGTTATGGCAACGGGTGCAATTTATCCTGCATTAAGACTGTATTTATGTTTCTCTAGTAGTTTTAGTTGGCAGTTTTAAGTCTGAACGTCGCTTAAATTGTAATGGAGGATTGCAATTGAAAGTTCTCCTCGTTGGCTTTATTGATGACTTTTTGAGAATTTTTACCGGCACCGGATAGCGCAATAAACGTGAAATGAAGGCGCCATCTTATCCAAGTCTCGCTAGATGGCGAAACGCGCGGTTTGCATCTCTCGGCGTCTTTGGTTAATTAAGTAATTTCAAAATGAAGCAACTCATTCGATTTAGATATCAAATAATTTGACTAAAGTATGTATAGTCTTTTGCGGCACATGAGGTCATATCCTAAAGAAAAAAGACGACAATATTGTTAGAAAATTAAGTACCCACTAAAGCCAACAAATGTTGAGTATATATATATATATATATATATGTGTGTGTGTGTGCGTCTATGGTCGTTATAAAAAAGATTTTTATAAAAAAAATTAGGGATACGATATCGACACGAAAGTATCGATACCGTAATTATATAATGTATCGAATAAAAAGTATCGGGCCGAAAGTAACGATGTCACTAGAAAATCGAAAGAAAAGAATCGAGTACAAAAGTACTTGGTATCGAAAGGAAATTACCGGTGTGAGTAAAGTATCGATACTTTTTTCGTATCTAAGGATACGAAATCGAAACGAAAGTATCGATACCTTACTCATATGTTATGTCGAATGAAAAGTATCGGCCCGAAAGTACCGATATCACTAGAAAATCGAAAGAAAAGAATCGAGTACAAAAGTACTTGGTATCGAAAGGAAATTACCGATATGAGTCAAGTATCGATACTTTTTCCGTATCCCTATCTTAAAATCAATGTACAACATTTATCGAATTTACTTGTGTACCGCGAGCACCTCTTTTCCCAAATGCCAGTAAGAAAAAGGTACTACGCGATTTACATGAATTTTTCTGAACAGGTTATATAAATTGCTAGAGTATCGTTGGGGATAATGAGAAAAAATATCTGCTATGACCGGGAATCGAACGCGAGTCTTCCACTTTCCGGTCGGATATTCTACCACTGAACTACCGTAGCAGATAATTTTTTCCTCTACTGAATACGGGTGTTTTTCGTAGTTGGGTCCGGGCTAGCCAGGTCCAACGGATTTCCTCCAAGAGATACGTCGAAGAAACCCCCTCCCCCTCTCAAATGGTGAGATTGCCAAGCTAGAAATTGATGGCATGAAATGATTATAAGATCCTAAGCAGACAGGCATTAGCTGTAAAACTAGTATCAACATAATATCTTGGCTAACCCTGACCAAACTAAGAAAAACATCCTCATTCACAAACGGGAAAAATTATCTGCTACGGTACTTCAGTAGTAGAATATCAGTCCGGCAAGTGGAAGACCCGGGTTCGATTCCCGGTCATAGCTGAATTTTATCTCGTTTTAAAATTATTCCCAACTTTACAGCCGATGCCTGTCTGCTTATGATCTTATGATCATTTCATTTGTTTTGTTAAGGTCACTTCATCAATTTCATGGCTATTTATATTGTTAAACATTAAATAAATGCAATTAATTACATAAAATTTACTGCTGTATTTGTTCATTTGCTGAGAAAAAATACTGCACTTAATATTCTCTCATATATAGTTAAAAATTGTACTTGATTAAAGTTGAGGAATGGGGCCCGGCATAAACATGATTATGGCGAGGGAACGTGGTGGTAAGGGGCCCGGGAGCAGGAGAAGCACCAGAGCCCAGGATTTCTCTCCCGGGCCCTGGTTTGAGGTCCCCTTACTCAAAAACTAGTAATCAGGTATATTTAACATTTTTATAAAGTCAAGAGAACTGATTAGATTTTAGTAAAAATCGGTCAACCGGAAGTGGGTGTTTACTCTTGCCACTTATCCGTTATTTTAAAATATTTGCTTTAATATTTGATAAATGTAAAAATGTACTAGAATAAAAGTTGTAGAAAATATAATGTTCTACAATCTTTGTTTGAAACATTTTTCCATATAATGCATTTTTTAAGAGATATCTTATATTTTTAGTTGCCACCACCACGCCACCTACCGACGACTATTGTTAACAATTGACGCTTAGTTACGTCTTAGTAACGCTCCTTTTTCTTTTCATAATTGTTGGAACTTTGTGGCTATATCCAATATCAGAAGGTTATGCTTTGAGTTTATTTGTTCTTTGTAAAGTCTAAAATTTTCTCGCAGTTTCTTAAAATATTTTTTATTATGTAACCCATTTGGAATTTTTAGAAATATTACAGATATGGAGAAAGTCATGTGGTGGCCACATCAGAATTTTATAAAATTATAGCTCTACCTTATAAAGGACTTATAAGTTTATTATTGTTACTCAAAATAAGCAGTTCTGTCGTTAAAAATTTACTATCAATTTCTACCTATAATTTCGCCAGAATAAGTTGGCATCTGGTATCTTCCGAATTCATCGTGAGCCCTTGGTGCTCGTTTCAAATAAGAGGGGTAACTACCAAGGAGGAGATTTCTGCTATAGCATCGGCATAAAAAGATCACCCAATAAATTGCGTCACGCAGGTTAGAGGGAGAGGACGCTTAACTTGGGCGGACCTTGTTTCAGTGGAGAAGGGAGAATCGGCGACATTTCTTAAATCCTAGATGTCAACTTATTCCAGTACGAATTTATTTTTTCCCCTCCTAACTGGCCCAAAAATAGCGGTACGCGTGGTACACGAGGGCGCGCGGTACACGAGTAAATACGGTAACTCGTTCTTCGCCTGGGTATTTGTGATAAATACACTGAAAACATTTTTTAGGTTGGTACCAATGACTTTCATGACTCCAAAGTCGTAACTTTAACTTTTATGATCTCCATAATTTTGAAAAACAAATTCAAAACCCTTTCACAATACAGTACTTCCATATAAATGTTACTGCCAGTCTTGCCACTCGCCAAAAGAATATACAAATTATTTCGGTTACTTACTTTTGAACATGCTATGTGAAACTAATCTTTGTTTGTTTGAGTGCCCAGTCAATTCGCCTCTCTTACAGCACAAATTAGTATCTCAGAGGTAGTGCAATGAATAACCGGGTAGGGAGGAGGGAAACCCGGTGCCGGCATTTGCCTGCTCTTACGAAGAACACCAGGGGGGCCAACGGCTTAACGTCCTTTCCGAAGGACGGAACAGCTGAATTTGCGCGGTCTCCTCAAACCACACGAACAGGGGGCCGGGCGACCTTGGAAAAATCCTACTTGCGCAGGATTCGTACCCGATGACTTTTTCAAGCATCGGGCGAGTAGCAGCCAGCGTCCTAACCACTACACCACCGGCACCCCCAAACTAATCTTGAGCAAAGCAATGCGTACATAAATGGACCGCGACAACTTTTAGCAAATGATTTTGGGCCTTTAGTAACTGCAAAAGAAACAACCGGAAATTAAAGCTGTTCGAATACAAAATGATGGTCGCTAGGATCTTACACTTCAATTTTTATTTACAACCGCGATATATATATCAATCATTATTAGAATTCTAATTTAATTTGCCTTCTAATACTCAAAATTGTATAGCATTTCACGCCATCTTTTGTGTATTTAGACAATTAGTAAACGTACCCTCCTTCTTTATGTATTTTGGATTAGGCTATTGTCTTAATTCGACAGCAATTGGGTTGCCATGAGAACTAAATTTTTTCGACTCAAAAAACTTTAAATTTTGCGGTTAAAAGTTTAATTTAAGAAATATTCGGTCCGTATTTGAAATTTTACCGCAAGAAAATGAAACTTCATACTTTTCTCCGTTCCTGGGAGTGTCTCGAACCCGCACAATGATTTTAAATAATTTTAAAATCCAAACTAATATTATGCTATACCATTTCCCATGTTATTTAAATGGAGATTAATTGAAAAGGAACATAATTTTTTAAAGTTTAAATTTCAATCAAATCGGTTTAAAACCTACCATTTTTCTATTTTTATTGTAGCGGTTAAAACAAAACCTTTCTTTTGTTCGTATGTTGTGTAGTTTTCGAGTTTTCTAAAATATATAATAGACGTACGATATAACAAGAAGTGATTTAATTTGCTTAAACGAAACGTCCAATTAATTCCTGAGTGCCTATCTTATCTTTTGAATAAAGACAACCCTTGAAATAATGCGCAGCCATTATGATTCCGTTTTTTTCTTGAGTGAAAATTATGTTCACCGTTTTTGTTCCTGAAAAATGTGAAGATGTGCTGGTTTCAATTTATAAAAGAAAATGTTCTACTTGGAAACCTTAACAACTCGCCATAGTCCAAGTGTTCTACGGCATAACTTAGAGTTTATTCATCAATATATGCCACAGCTGGATAAGGTTTAATCGATCAACTTTTGGATTTGTACAAGTTGTTCGGGATGAAATTATTTTTCTTCAAATATTAATCTCGAGGGAGAGGTGTTCAATAGATTTTTCAGATTCGACCAAGCACTTGCGTCCTTTAGCCTATAAACAATTGAATGAAGGACCGCGAACTCTATAAAAAAAGGACTCGTAATAATGCTAACTAATGGACTCAATTCTCATTTCCCAATTAACCCGTGTCTGTTCCGCGCCGCAATTCAGAATAGGACGGCTGGGAACGGAGAGTGGCGCAAATAATTCAAGTACGTCTCGTCTCCACCGGACAAGATGAGGTCGAACATGTGCGTCGAGGGAGTCATTAAAACTTCCCTCGCGAAGTTTACGGACCGCGAGGTCGGAGTACCTCAAGACCTCCCCTCTCCTCCTCGAAATCCGCCTCTCTCTCTTCCACCACTGCACCTCTTCTTCTAAATTCTCCTCCTCCCCCTTATTTCTCTTTCTGCTCCATTTTCCCTTCCCTTGGCTGAGGTAAATTGTCCACGAAAAGCGGTATACCCGCAAAAAACAAGTAGTTGGGAGAAATAGAAATTCCTGTTCTGGAACTATCTTTGATTTTTCTCTATTTCTCCCTCCCTCCCTTCCTCCTTCCCTTCCTTCCTCTCTCTCTCTCTCGCTTTCTCTATCTTTACTTCTCTCTCGCTTCTTCAGACGCCGTGAAATTGCTTGCTATACCGACGTTTGAGTGGATGATTAGTACATTTTTATTGCGGATTTTAAAAATGTCTAAAAAGGCAATTCCCTGCATGGACTCGAAGTTCGTGGCGCTTATATCGCGACGATGTATTTAATGTCTCCATAATCATTTGGACTCGATCCAGCGTGCTGTCGGATCTTCTTTGGAATGTGGATTCGTGAAACAGTGAAACTTTCACTCCCATTGGCTAGGTTTTTAAAAATAACGATCGAGATCGAACTATCACAACAAAGAGGAACGCCACTGTGGATATATGTTACTTTAGAGGAAAAGATAGATAAAAACTTTACGGGCATGCTATTAAAATATTTACATCTAGCGATATTAGTATTATTTCCCCTCATAACCTTCGAAGAATATCAATTTGTGTTCATAACGAAGTCGGGTACAGCGCTTGCAAAAGTGTATCATTATGAAAATATCTACCGGCTTGCTTCGTTAATTATGAATCCCAAATTCCTTTTTTAAAAAAAAGGAATATTTCCGTTCTAATGGTACTATTCACTGTTGGCTCCCTATAGGAATTCGCATTATAAAAGCACATGGCGACCTCAATTTCAGTAGCTATTCAAACAAAGAAGCGGAAGTTGAAGCTAGTTTTATCGTGTCTTTGGAGGGCGTCACATACCTAACGACAAAGGAAAGCGTAAAAGCCCGTCTGAGTACCCGCTCACCGACGAAAGCGCCCTCGCGTTCTAAAGGAACCGCAAACACACGGCGCGACATGCGAACGACGGTTCCAAGCAATGTGAAAATATTCAACATGGTCCTGTCATCCGTAACCACATTAATTTTTTTATAACTCTCTTTCCTCTTCCAGTCGTCTATGTAGTAAAACCTTTTAATTATATAACTTTTTAATACAATGCAGCTCCTTTGCAATGATTTCTTGATTCAAACAGTCTTTTTTATTCATATAAAATGTGTAATCATTTTTTTTCTGCTATTTTTCGTAATACTTCATATCGTATATTATATTCTACCTATCCATTTTATTAACTTATATGAATTCTTCTATATACCCACATTTCAAAGATTTCCGAGAATTTCATTTTGATTTCTCTAATTATCCAAGTTTTAGTTCCATAAAGAGCGAAATTCTCACAGCACTCCCTCAACTTCTACCATAGCTTTCACTTCGTGTAACTTTACAACAGACATTTCTTTCTTCTCAATCGACTTTTGCTTTTGTTATTCTTTTCCCGATGTTTTTGCATATATCAACTTTTAGTATGATGATTCCGAGATTTTATCGAGTTCAACTTAATCTTCTCATTACCCTATATATTATCATAATTTTTATTTTAGCTTCACTGCATACTATATCATGAATGTCGGCAATATGCAAATCGTTTTCTAAAGTTCCTTACTTTCATTGCCCTCGAAGATTACTTTTATTATTATTACTTTTATTGGACCTACTTCGCATACTTCAATCTCAAAATCTTTGGCCTCTCCTGATATTTCTTTCGCCAGCACTTGTCTAATAAGTGAAGGACTTATGAAATGATTAATTGGGCCAGTAATAAACAACAACCTTGTACGAGTATTGCTCCGCTCCATATATTTATGCGGATTCTATCATATTTCTCTAGCTTTTCTTTTATTCATCCGTATATTTTCATTGGTCTTCTACACTTCTTTATCCAGTTGGACACATCGTAATGTTACTTCCCGTAAATTAAACGCGCGTAGAAATTTTGCTTGTATGTATTCGATTGTCATTTCTTGTCCGACTCTCTTCTCTGGGATTGCATTTGGCTTCAATGATGCAGATTTAATCTTTTCTTAGTTTCGTTTCGGAAATCGTGACCAAATAAAAATCTGCTCGGAACTGACACGTATTTTTAAGCTGGGCTTTCAGAATCGAATATGTAGTTTAAAATAGATTTTTGCAATTCTCTCGATGTGATTCCGACATTTAATTGAGATTTCTCTTCTCTTTAAAACTGGATTCGCAATGGCATGCCAAGAGTCGTGGTGTTACAGTAAACCGAACTGCATCACTTACAATCCATCTATTACCGGCCTTGAGAGAAGAGCAATGGACTTTTTTTAGCTCCCAATGTCGCGGGTTCGAATCCTGCCGAGGACATAGCCGCATGTGGTCGTTTTTGCGGTCGTTGTTTCGCTCGTTGCAAAAGGCCGTAGAGTTTTGTTGATGAGCTAATTATAATAAAACAAATCTAATGCATCGGGATTTTGTACTTTTTATCAGTTGATGCTTAGTTGAGCTGTTTCTTTATTCTGTTTCTTATTACATTTGTCTCGAGCTACGACGCATTCATTTCTCTTTACTTCTCGACGCCTTTTGAACTTGTTTGGGAATTAATTTCCCATATTCCGCTCCAGATTTATACGTACAACTCATTTTTGCCTCTTTTTCTCAATCAGACTACAAATTTTTCAGCCGCTAGGTAGTTGACTGAAAATGAAAAAAGATTTTATGCGTAATTAATAAAAATACTAACTTAGCTGTTATCATCAGATCTTAACAGCGAGGAGTTATTCTGCTCTTCGTTTTGGTTACATCATCATCATAGGTAGTCTGTCCGTAGACAGGTCCGTGATTATTCTTGGTTAAACCTGGTTCTCCATATACTCCTATTTTCCGCTTGATAACACTCTTTCCCTTTCAAATCGTCTATCAGCTTAAACCTTTTCCTACCTCTTTCCCTTTTCCACTCTAGTTTTCCTTCTAACACATCTTTAATCATACTTTCTCTCCTCAGGTAATGTCCAACCCAGTTAGCCTTCCTCTTTCTGATAGTCTGTATAATCATTCGCTTCTCTCCTATTCTTCGTAGTACTTCATCGTTTTTCATCCTATCTGTCCATTTTATCTTCAACATTCTCCTCCAAGTCCACATTTCAAAGCTTTCCAAGTATTTGATGTCATTTTTCCTTAGCGTCCATGTTTCTGCCCCATACAATGCTATACTCCATACGTAGCATTTTATCAACTTCTTGCGAATATCTTCCCTTATATTCCCTGTAAGTAGTTGTTTCTTTCTCCTGAAAGCCGCTTTCGCTTTTCCTATTCTAGTTCTGATCTCATCCGTACATTTTGCTTCTCGTGTAATGATGCTTCCGAGGTATTTATATTCTGAAACTTGTTCTAAAGGCTTTCCCCAATACTTATGTTCAGATTCTCTTCTTTACTCGATATTCGAATGACCTTGGATTTTTCTGTATTTATTTCCATGCCGTATTTTCTACCTGTTAGTCTATTATCATTTTTATAGCTCCTCTTCCTTTCTTGCTAGAAGTACTTGATCATCTGCGTATTTTACTGTTCTTATAATCCTTCCTCCAATTTTGAAATCTCCTGTGCCTTCTAAAGCTTCTTGCATTAGACTTTCTCCATATATATTGAATAGTGTTGGCGATAGGCAACACTGATGGTGTAGTGGTTAGCGTGTCGGCTTTCTATTGCAAAGTTCGGGGGTTCAAACCCCTCGAATGGAGATTTTATAAAAAAAACTATCATCAGTGCCTGGCAGTAGGTAGCAGTACTGTCAGTATGGTATAGAGCCGAAAACAAATGATGTTGGTTGGGTCTATATCAATACAGCTGTAGGCGTGATCAGAACTATTTGAACGGCTACAGTACTGCGATGTGGAAAGCAAGAGGGAAACTACCACATTACAATCCCTAGTAATAATTATATGGTTTGGTTAAATATGTCCGCCTAAATGACCACGCGATTAATTAGCCTAATGAGAACGTAGATTGGAATTTTAAGAGAAGCATTTTATATTGATTAAGATTCTCCGAACCCACAAAATGCTGAAGTATGTCAAATTCAGTAACGATAGATTATCTTATTCACTTTTAATTTAAAAAATGTTTCAAGATAAACGATAAATTTATAATAGCCATTTGTGTTGTTATCTTAGTTTTTTACGGCAATGTCGATATCGTACGACAGAAGTGTCATTCCGAAGAATCAACCGCGTTCTCATTCAGGGAAATCATTATGACTGTGATGGACAGTGATCGAGTACGATAAGTAATCGTTACAATGTTATCTGACGGGTTCTGATGCAAACACATTTCCACTGGGCAATTAAAAACATCTCACAATTACAGCCGTGGCAATTGTTTTGACATTCAGAGAGATACTTTACAAAATAACGACGATATACCGCATTGATATAAACGTTTGCATTGATAAGTATTGTTCCTTTGTATTACGCAGTAAACTCAGGAAGGAAAAGAATGAATTGAAAATATCAATTACGAAGCAGATAAGACGAAAGATGTACGTTATCATGATGAAACCGTGGAAAATTAAAATAAGAGATATAATAAAAGAAAATGAAAAGTAGCTTTTTTATCTTCTGCCAATGCATAGGTTGATTGTCTTTCAATTGCCTTATCGCTCGCAGACACTATGATTACGTTGAATACACTCAAATCGGCTACGCTTCCATACAGCATAACCACTTAACCCAGTTTCTTTCTTTTAGAATAATCACACTTTGAAGGAAAACAATGCAATAAATTTGTGATTCCGTCATGCAGGTGATACGCAACACGGTGCTGTACAGGAAGATATTAGTCTCAAGACTGGCGGCAGGAGACGTGCTGCGCTACTGCTCCGAATTTCAGAAGTTTCCTTTGAAGCTTGAACTTACTTGATGGGATGGAATGGGAATATTTAAACCGACTTGTAGCGTAACCTGGAGGAGTGCCGTGTACGAACTTGAATACTATGCAACTGCCAATATCGCGTTTTCCCTTGAATGCAATGAAAAGCTAAGAGAAGCATTCAAAACGGCCTTGGAGATTGGGGACGGAGAACCAACATACACTTCAAAATGTCTTATCACTTTTATATTAAGTCACGGGATCATGAGAATGGCGTGGTTCAACTTTCGGACTTTCAGACCCACCGTAGTAAAAAAATACGAACTATCGCCAATCTACATTATGGCATCAAAAACTGTTATTTATAGTCTGTCAGAAGTTGCTCACATCTTAGGCATCCACGAAACTATTTGCGTACTTATAAAATCTGCTTGAGGCCAAACCTTTCCAGAATAAAAGAGAAATTAAGTTCCAACACAGTTAAAATCTTATCAGTTGTCACAAAACATTTCTTCGATGGAAGATAAAAATCTTCATATATGTTCATATATGATTTACTCACACTATTAAAAATGACACAGAAATGAAAAATAAATCATTCTTTAAAGCGGCTGTGAATGCGATTATCTTGATCACGTTCGATTCTTTACTTTAATATTCCGCCAAATCGATCTGCATTTTCGCCTCTTGGAATGAGTGGGCTCTCCTCTCTTCCTGAATAAGGGACGGGACATTAGTCTCTCGCGCATCAAACGATTGGAAAGTCATGGCCGCGTAAAAAGATTGCACTTTGAAGAAATAAACGATCTCCGGAGAACGAGATTCGGAAAGAACGATAACGGCGCACGCGATTAAAGCGCGGAAAATTTCCCATTTGAAGCGCAAAAAGGAAAAGAAAGTTTCTGGCCGTGAAAGGGCGAAGCCGAAATAAATGGAAGAATTTAAGGTTAGGAAGAGGAAAAGGTGAAAGGGAAAAAGAGGCTGCCTCTTCTATCCCTCTTTCTCTCTTTCCCCTCTTTCTCTCTCCTCTCAATCTCTTTCTCTTTTCTCTCAATTTCTCTTTCTCTCTCCTCTCAATCTCTCTCCTCTCAATCTCTCTTTCTCTCTCCTCTCAATTTCCCTCTCCCCCTCTTTCTCCCCATCACTCGACTAAAAAATGGAGATGGTATGAGGTATAACGAGCGAAATTAAATTGCGAATCGCAGAGGAGGAAATGGACCCCTGGATCGAGTTAGCCTCTTTAAAAGGGCCTCGCCAGGAGGGAGGGAGGAAGGGTGAGGGAGTAAAAGTCGATAAAGGGGGAAGCAAACGACTTTGACCCTTAAAAAGAAAAGGTTTGTTTTTTTGGCTAGAAAAGCTGGAAGACAGAATCCTCCGCATTAACTATGCCTAAAGGGTTGAAGGGTATGAGAGAGACGAAGGGAGGGAGGGAGAGAGAGGGAGGGAGGATCGAAAATTGGAGTGGGAAGGGACGGGAGAGGAAAGGGTTGGAAGTGGAGATACCGGTGAAAGGGTAACTAGACGCGAAAGGTCGTGTGTGCAAATGTTCACCATGGAGACGGATGGAGCGACGGAATATCGCCTTAAGAGTTAATACGTCAAGAGAGAATTTCGCCTCGTGAGTGGCGCCCACGCTCCGTTTATCAAAGAGTAAAGACCGCGCGCCATAAATCATAACTGGGATTTACGATGAAGGCCGAATAAGTTGAAGTTATTAGAGAAACGTTTTAATAATCTCGTCACATAATTGGGAGAGTTGAACGAAATTATGATGCGAATGTTTTCATCGAGTCAATGGCAACCTTTTGCATACCGCCAATCCGCTTGGTATGACGATTATAATTAAAGAAGAAGATCGATCCGGGGAGTTTTTATTCCATCATTTGATTAAAAACGAGAAGGGGATTAGAGAATTTTCATTTTGTAACTTAAAATGATTGCATAGGGATACGAAAATGGCTCATTTGTGATCAAAGGAGTAGAGTTTAATTTCACCATCGACAGGGCTTCTTCAATCCCTCACGAATTTGATACGCAATTACTTAGGATCCAGAATTTAAAAAAAAACAATTTTCGAATCTCGTGCTATGTTACATTGCATCTCTGCTACTGTATCGTCGCCACACGGAAGCCAATCTAAAAAATTTATGCATCGTCGCCTTCATCTGTCGATCAAATCATCCGAACAACTTTATGTGGTCCAGCAGATGGAATATGCCGATTCTTCCCGAGTTTATTTAATCAAAGCTTTACCCGGTTATTCTGCGCTTAGGAAATCCATTTTCAACAATTTTGAATTTAGTTACTACTTAGAAGCAGAAATTAGACTGGAGTGCTATTGTATATACTTACAAAGGTACATAAAACAAGATTTAACACATGCCGTTCCCTTTAATGGTATATAATACGTCGAAACTGTTGAATTGCAAATTATTACCTCGTGAGAGATATCTTCCCATTTAGAAATAGGCAGTATTAAATTGACGCAATCTAGAATTAGCCTTTGTAGTATTAAATCGAATTTAACTAGTAAATCACACTCTCCATTGGTATCCCGTTGGGCAGTCACTCCGAAAGCTGTTTATCCTTCGTTTATAGTCAACATGCAGATAAAGCGCCGCTGTTTTAAACGGTCGTATGTAAAGCGAACATTGCAGGCGCAGTTTAGTGGTCATAATTATCCAGTTCAATCTGTCCGTTTGCCGCTCTTCGACCGATGGGATGTCGTTCGAATACGCATTGGACGTAATATTCCTTCGCCCGGAGAATTAGACGGAGATTCTGAGATGACAGGATGCGGGTTCGGAATTGACAGAGGGGTCGTAGTGGAGAGGGGGGCGTAAGGGGGCAGAGGGGGGCGGAACAGTGTTGCCAATCTAGCGAATTTATAGCTAGATCTAGCTACTTTACATTCACACTAGCTCCTAAAAAAAGGCCCTAGCGACTTGTTACAAATCTAGTGAATCGATAAAAAAAAATTAGCTATTTCTGGCGACTACCCAAAAAATCTTAAGTTGGAAATATATAATAATAGATAAATTTTTGTTAGATTTAACGGTCAAAATGCTCTTTTTCGCATCTATTTCTTATAGAAAACCCTAAAAAAGAATCCTTTTGTAATATTATGTACACAATCGACTTGGAAGATGGGAACATGAATAACGTCGGTTTTTCGTATTCGTGTCATATAATGATTTGGAATCAAAAATAGGAAATCTACAATTTGCTCTTACCCATTATATGCATTGTAATATATAGATTAAGAGATTTATTCGGACAGATGAGATCACCAAAAAAGTCTGCAATAGCAGATAATTACGACATTGCTTGACGAATTAAAAATTGGAGTATGCCCTGCTAGATATCTCCCATGCAATTCTTATGGGGGATAAATGGAATAGTGTTGGGGAAAAGTCTAAAAATAAAGTCTTTTTAATTAAGCGTTGAAATTAATTCAGACGAAGATTCCATCTTCTTGTTAGTGTACAAAAGACAATAATAGCTTTAAAATAGTGTAGTTAGAAGCTGTGCACACAAAAACAATACTTTTATCATATGGAGACACCTTTTGGTTAGTTTCCTTACGCAGCCATGAATATCATTGATAATTATATATTCTAGCTACTTTATAGCTACCAAGAAGATGAAATCTAGTTCCCAAATACTAAAAAAATGGCAATACTGTGGCGGGGAGACAGGGAGGATGATGGGGAGGGCACGAGATTTAGATAACAGGCAGGGGGAGGGAACTCTTATGGGGCGATTTGGTTCTCGTCAGATACATCAAGTTGGTGAAGGCACCGTGAAAGCGAAAGGTTGAGCGCTGTCGTCGCTCTAATTTGAATGGTAAGACAGCCAATGAGTGAGCGCCAAGCCGAATTTGAAGTGATCATGTGATCATGTTGAGAAGTTGTGACTGTTGAACTAGGTAACTGCGTAACTGAAAGTTTATCCGCCATTACGGGAAATCTTGGGAAAGTGTTATTTTTTAGTACAGGTAAGTATGTTTTGACTATGGAGGAGTATATGAATGAATGGTTAACAACTTCATATATGCTGGTGATACATGTGACTCTCTGTGTGTGTTAATTAAGTTATTTTCTGTACGTTGCAACGTTTCCACTAGCTTGCAAAAATGAATCAACCAGAGAAGATGGTGCGTTCACGTAAGTGCTACGCACTTAACTGCAAGCATACGAGGGGAACGACCGGAGATCTAAAGTTGAAATTACATTCGTTTCCTCGCACGGAATCTACGTAAGTACTATTAGCTATATTTGTAAAAATATTTTTGTAAGTCGACAGAATTATATGCAGTAATACCTCGATATACGAAGTAGAAGCGCTCCGTGAGTTGCTTTCGAGTATTGAAACAATATATCGACTAATTAATGTACTTCTGTATTTTATTACCTACAGTACTACATATTGTGTAATAATATTACGTACCGAGAAAAATAAAGAATGAGTTACGTTTCTTTTTGAGATTAATCTTACTATGGTTGTGTTTACGTATGTGAAATTATATCCAGATTGCAATTTGGAACACACGAACCTTGTTCTACCGCCCAACTCAGGTTAGTTGTTATTTTTGATCCTTTAATAAGTGACTGAGAACCTTCTCTCGGATGTGTTTGTTTATTCCTAAGAAAGGCTGTGGCCTTATATCTATTGCATAATAAGTACAGCCAATTTGACATCCTATACATATATGTATATGTCCTGGGATGAATAACAATTATTATTGTTATGGGATTGCAATTTTTAACTTGAAACCTCTCGTTTCGAGATACGGCGAGTATATCGTGGACTACCTGTAGTAAAAAGATCACTTATTTAGTGTACAGATTATTCGCATATCGAGTTTTTACTGTAGTTAGATATGTATCTCTGCATTTTCAACTTTAATAATAGTAACCATTTAACGAGATACTTCACTATGGCTTGTTTTCATGTGATGCATATCTTCACTTTAGGCTCTGTAGGAGCAAAGTTGTATTTGATGCATATGTTGAAGTGTTAATAATTCTGTAATGTTATCATTCCAGGTGCCGAGAATGAGTTCCTATGCTTATTGATCCATTGAGACTGGCAAAAGTCACTTCTGTTCATACTTTGTCATGACTTGTTTCTTTATTATTGTTATGATGTTTGTCTGGTGGCTGGCTTCTGCAGCTTTCATATGTTAATTATTCTTTCGTCTGTTACAAACATTCTACTGTATTATTTTTTCAATGTGTGCATGTTTCCTATATTTATTGAACAATAATTGATCTATGTGGTTCAATTCCATTTAATATCTGTTATATGTAAATATGTACAATATTTCTTCTGCAATAAAACTATTTAAATTTAAATTATTATTCTTTCTATTCTCACCCATTACTCCTCTGGTTACGTTATTCGTAAAAAGGTTTGATTTGCTAAATAAAAAAATTAGCGTCATTTATTGAAAAATAATGAATAAAACTAAATTGTTGTATGATTTTTGAAAATGCCGCTCGCCGTCTGTACGAAGCTGCCATTGGCTGCTGAAATTCGGCTGCTAGCTGCCTGTTCTCCGCTTCGATTGGCTGTAAAAATGACGTCATACGTCAACGCAACAGCAGCGCCAGCTAGCCAGTGCCTTCACCAACTTTTTGTACTAGCCAGCTAAGACCACGATTTTAACATGGGAGTTCCCTCCCCCTGTAACAGGCGAGCCGGAAACTGAATCGCTGAGCGCTCACGACGTCTGAGGTTAGCGAAGTGGGGGGGGGGGGTGTGGGGGGGGGGGGCGTGGGGGTGTGGAGGGGAGTGGGGCGGGCGTAAAGTGGAGGTTGGCAGAGCCCCCGGAGGCACTGCATTCCCGCAAAGCTTCCCTTGGCGCATCGCTCCCCTATTTTCCCTTCCAACCCACCGACCGCCGCCGCCACTTGGATGCCTCTTGCATTAAGCAACGCCCCAGGAAAGCACCGAGGCCAGCAGCAGAGGAGCACGTAGCGCCCCAGCTAAAAGGAGAAGCAATTTCCGGATCATATCCTTACTGGCGATGAGAGGACGCTCTCTGTTCTTCTCTCGAGAGGAGGTCGGCTGCTGCGTCGGAAGGAAAAGCAGTTTTGATTCGAGAGAGAGAGGGCATGAAAAGCACTTCGAAGATATTCCTGGAAGTTATTCGGCACTTTGGAGCGGGAAAGTTTCGGTCGAGAGTGCAGTTCCGTCGCCATCGCGATGAAACGGGGTGGATAAAAGAACAAGTCGAAACTTGACATTTACCTTATTGCGGCAGCCAAAAAAATTAGTTTCTAATCTTTGTTTAGAAACAAGCGACGAATTAAATATTAGGTTTATACGAGAGTCATAATCTCCGAAGCTGCATTGGATTTTAGAGATTATAATACGGCGCACCCCGGTTATAACGCTGCTCGTTATTGAGCGTTATCGGATATAACGCGGGTCTTATTCAATCACTCAACATAGGTTTTATTTTTCGCCGGATGGATCCTATTTCTTACTTTAACCCCAATGTGGATTCATGATTTTACTAACGTAGTTGCGTTCCTGGTACCGCTACGGCTCTAGTACGTAAACTATATTATTTTATTTGTATTTTTATGAAAAAATCTCAATTTTTTAAAGAAACCTATTGTTAACATAAAAATTTAACTCCTTACTCATACTATTGCAGTAGATATTAAATTACTCAAAGACTGTCAATTGAAGAAAGTATTCCCTAAACTCACTGACATTTTTCCAAACACCACAAACCCCACAGTATTTATCGAAATTGCAAAACTATACGGAAAACGTACCTTTCTAGAATTAGAAGTAGGTATATGACCTGCAACTTAAACTTACAGAAAATCTATCAGGCTTCGACCTGTCCATTTGGGATCTCTACATGAATAAAATACATACAGTCATACAACAAAAAGTCCACAACAAAACGCTAAAACTTCGTAGGAAACTTTACGCCCTTATGAACACACAACCATAAAGCAGACAAAATAACACCCAACTACATAACAGTAATACAACCAACCATTCTGAAAAAAACATTCACGAAAGAAAAACTTACACTTCTGGAAAGTTTCAAAGGTTGAGTTAAATTTTCACTTAAACATCAATTTCACCGAAGTTTCCACATTTACTAATTTAAGAAACTTATTGAACCTTTATAGAACTAAAGGCTCTAAATATTTTGTAAACTTCAATTATAAATAAAGCTGTTGCGCTTTATTTGTTTTCTTCTCTATCCTTCCACTGTTTTACATTAATATTAGTGCATACAAGCAAAACTAGTTTCTAAGTCGATTACCTCTATAGAACGCGGGCTTCTCTATAACGCGGGGTAACTTCTTCTCCCGATACCTGCCCTATTTCGAGGGTACGCTGTGTACAGAAAAGGAACGATATGAGGGACCACGCTTTCGATCCGAGACTAAGGAATCATTTATCTCATAAATAAAAAAAACCTTAGATCTTAATACGACAACATAGCCTCTGCCGCTTTTTATGGGTTGCGCTTGGTGTGTCTCGACCGCAAAAACGCAGACTTGATAAATTATTCGCGTTCTCGCCGTCCCCTGCAGCGAGCGCCTTTCCAATATGACTGATGGAACGCACCCTCGCATCCAATAATTCCGTCGCTACAGCAGAACGCGAGCCCGCGACCTCAATTCCGAAGAGGTCGATCACTCTCGGTCGCTTAATTCGCCTCGAGACAGTATCCAGTCTAACACTTTATACCATAACGGTAATTTTAAGTAGCAAAACTTTAAAAGATTCTACGCAAGATGCTATTCAAATTCTCCTAACGGTATAAAGCTGTACATAATGCCATTAGTTTCAACTTAAGCCAGAAGATGGTACATTTAAATTTTGGTTGAGTTTATCCTCGGAAGTAATATTTCTTTATACTCGTGCATGCCGCTTAGTCGCCCTTATGTAAGAAGAACTCTGTGTTCGTACTTATCTTTGAAACCTATGGTTGTTGATCAAGTATACATTTATTTTATTTTTTAACTCAACGTATAATAAAATTATCTATTGTTTAGTGCCAGAATATTTATTTTAGTATCATTTTATAATATATTATACTATAAAATGTCAACAAACATTTGCTTTGATTAAAATGTTACAAACAATTTTATTGATATAAATGTCCTTATTTTCGTCAGAAAACTCCTTCCTGAGCATAATAAATGATAATCATAAATAAATAATAGGTATATCATAATTCAGGGTATAATGGGGTAAACTAGTATAGCAATAGGCGAGCGTAAATCAATAAGAACCTCTTTTACTTCCCTAATCCTCAATCCCATTTAATTCCTCCGTTAAACATCAAGAGGAAATTTTAACAACCCCCCAGAAGACCTCATCCCCGCCGGATCCTTTACCCAACTCGCAACAACCCAACCCCCTGGCCTTCTACCTGGCAACCACCCTTCCGAAGCAATCTCGTATAAATAATTGCGCAATCAATTTATCTCCCTTCGCGCTCTCCCTTCAGAGCCGCAGAAGCCAGAGGGGAATCTCCCATCGGAGACAATCTCCCTCCTCAACCCTTCAGAAAACCCGCCTTCACCTTTAAAAGAAGCTCCCTTAGCGTCCAAAATAATCGGAATAGCATAAGCTTTGGTATTCAAGCACTTGCAATCTGGCTGCACGAAAATCATTCCTCCCCCCCCTTCCTACCCTTATTTTCTCTCTCCCTCCCTACCTCTTCCTCCTCTCTCTCCCATTTACCTCTCTCTCTCTCTATCTTTATCCCTTTATCTTCCTCTTACTCCCGGAGACACAATAAAGGACGTCCCACAATTACAAAAGTAGCCCATTTAGCAGGATTTATTAAATCAATTAATCAACCATTTTGTCGATGGCAGCGCCATCGTTCGGATCTGCTTTCCCTCTGTCTTTCCCCCTCTCTCTCTCCCTCTCTACTTCCCTCTCTACTTCCCTCCCTACCTCCCTCCCTGCCTCCCTCCCTCCCTGCCTCCCTCCCTCCCTTCCCCCCTCCCTCCTTCCCTGCCTCCCTCCCTGCCTCCTTCCCTCCCTCCCTCCCTGCCTCCTTCCCTCCCTCCCTCCCTGCCTCCTTCCCTCCCTCCCTGCCTCCCCCTCCCTCCCTGCCTCCCTCCCTGCTTCTCTCTTACCTCTCTTTTGATATCCCAGAGGGCGCTTCCTCCGCTACGAAGAGAGATTAAATATGCGAGAGGGAAAGTCAAAAGGCATTAAAACTTCCCATTGAAATGGGAATTCCACTGAGAGTTCGCTGAAATACGCTTTTGTTAGACTCTTCGGATGCGTTGGCGGGTCGTTGATGTTGTATTTTAAAACCGCCATCGATTTTCGCGTTCTTCGCGTCTTTTAATTCAACTTCGCATTATGTCACGCTAACGATTAGAAAATGGTGTTGTGAGGGTTGTATAGCATTAACGATCTGGCATTAAACGTTCGTGCCTCCGTTTTATCGCGAGACGTATTAATGGGAATTATAAAAGTCAAATCAAATTAAGTAAGTATTAAAAAAGCACTTTCTTATTGTTGAAAAAAGATTAAATATCTTGAATTGAATTATTCTCCAGTTGAACAAATTACGTGTGATTTGTCTAATAAAAACACTTTTGTCATTTTATTTGTATATAATTTTTCCAAATTAAAGTCATAGTAATCTCATTACAACGCATTTCACAGTAATTTAATTATCAGACTGACAGAATTTTTGTCATTGCACGTCGAATAACCTACGACTCGTATTTCGGCATTACGTAGCAATCGACGCTATTCATAACTGTAAGAGGTTCAAAACAAATTTTTTCCTTGCGAATTAATTAGCGAAAACACGAAGTTAAGCGACTAACAATTAATTGCTGGCACACTCTGGAATGCGTTGAGCAATAAGAAACGGCTCCTGGGAGTATCTGAACCCCGCCCCGAGGTTTTCTTCGCTTTCCTTTTTTCCCTCCCGTTTCTCCTCTCTTACTTAAGAGTCTTCCTTTTGTACTCGTCGAGATATAATCCCGGGCCCTATTTCTGAACCGCGCGTCAGTTTTGATCGTGCATTTCTCTATTAATATTTATATATATAATATTTAACTGATTTTTGCATCGCATAAAATGGACCCGTCTTAATTCCCACGAAGATGAGTGGTCCAAATGAAATGGCAAAAATTTAAATGTTTTTAGCCAAAAGTTAACTTTTGAAATAAGTTGATGAGGTAAAAAATGCGTTAAAAGATTCTCTGCATGAAAAAAATTCTGGATTTTAAGAAGAAAAGTGATGTATGATGGTCTTCCACTTCTTTCTGTCCCTCTCCGGAAATGGTATTAATCAGTGTCAGTGTAACGAATTTTCAGTAAAAAAGAGAAAAAAATGGTCCGAGGGCAGAAATTATGACGAAATATCAGTGGATACTATCAAATTTATTACATTTGAATAATAATCGGGTAGATTATCTAGTTTATGTGAATACTATAAATTTATCATTTATCAACACGCATGATATATACCATCGAAAAATTTTTCTGTAGCTTAGAATCGTAAATTATTGTTTTGAAGAGGCAATAAAATGAATTAAAGATCCGCTTCTTGTTGTGACTCTGAAATAGCACAGTAAAAAAGACTAGAACGCAGTAACTGGGTGATACGTACAATTTAGCCCGAAACTCATGAATTCCGGTTAAGTATTCATAGTTTCGACGTCAAAAAGATCATTTCTCCGGCGAATTACCATTTGAAATAAAGAGTTAGGACCATTTGGGCGGTCGCGCTCCAACCGTGGAATTTACTCGTCTGCGTCCGCTGCAAACACTCCGTCACATCGCTCGTTCCGAGATGTGTAGCCGCTCCAGCCGTCTCGCACGCCCAAGCGCACGGCGTGCCCACGCATCTCCCCGTGACTGATTGTGAGAGGGAGAGGGAATGGCGGAGGGGGGAGAAGTGGGGGGGAGTTAGGGGGGAGGGGGCATCTCAGGCGCGAGGGAGAAACACCTTCATCATTCAACGGGCGAGCGTGTGTGTGTGTGAGAGAGAGAGGGAGAGTCCGTCGGAGAGTGCAATAAAAACGCGAGGAAACGACCAATTTGTCACTGGCAATGTTTTTCGACCATTTCTCAGGGCTATTTACGGGGGATTCGGATAACAAAAGGAGGAGACCCACCTTTTTTCGCATCGTCCACTATTCCTTTCCATATCTTTCCCGGATAGAAAAGAAAAAATAAAGGAATAACGAAACTTTATCTCGTACTGCCCATCGTTACGTAGTTATATGGCCCGTAGGAGGGAATATAACGCCCCGTGTCCATATAGCCTCCTCTCTCAATCTCCCCTTTCTATCGCTATTATGGTTCCCATCATCCACAAAACGTGAGATCTACAATTTCCGCTCTAAATAAAACCATGCTCATAAAACATATTATATACACGCACGCACACATATACATAAGGAAACATACGTATACGTTGCGCAATATCTATCACAGGCGCACACCCGCCCACGAACATTCATTTCCTGATCTATTTCCTCTTCTTCCTCCTCACTACGATATTCTTCCCTTTTCCCCCCTCTCCCCCTCCCCCTTTCCCATCCCCCTCTCCCCTCCCCCTCCCAATCTCCCCTCTCCCTCTCACCTCCCATCCCCCTCCCCCTCTCCACTCCCCCTCTCCCCTTCCCCATCCTCCCTCTCCCCTCCCCTCTCCCCCTTCCCCCTCTCTCCCCTCCCCTCTCTTCCCTCCCCGCTCTCCCCTCCTCCTCAATGAAGGGGACATAAAAAGTCCTTCCAGCTCAGCGTGCAGTTCCACGGGCCATTCACCTTTTATTATTCCCGAAGTCGGTCGTTCAGTGCCACACAGTTTGCCCGGATGGTTTTATGGGAGCGAGGCGCCGTGGAGGGAGAAGGGGGTTAGCAGTGTGGATGGAAGGGGTGAGGGAGAGGGGGTGGAAGGTGTAGAGAAGGTCGAACACGGCTGAGTGTGCGTTCGATTTTGGGAAAGGGGAAAATAGGATAAGAACCCACGTAAAGTCGTGGAGGAGGGTATATCCAGAATTCAATGCCTTTAACTAGGACGGAAGGTGATGTTATATCATGAGTTTCAAGAGTAAGCTTTTCTTTGATAGTCGTCTTATGTACTGCAGCTATTTCTTTCCAGTTTTCTCCGTTTTATTGCTGAACCTTTCAATTCAATAAGCAGACTCCAATAAATATTTATCACAAAGCACAGACACATAGTTCATTTGTGAACTTATTATCATCGAAAAGTTATTTTTGCGATGAAATATTCAAAAACGGTACCGAGACCTTAGAATCCAGCATACCATACGATCTTTTAGTGCGCTATGGCTACAATATTTAAATTGTAAATAGGACACTTCATATGGTAGTCATAATTTTAGTTAATTTAAATAGCCTTAAACTTCAATTAAATATTTTCTCAATAATCGAGAAAATTAATGATAAACCCAAAAGTATCTGAACTGATTTTTTTTCTGGACTTCTCAGTAGCAAAATGCTGTTGCCAGCGTTGGTAAACTTGCCTCTGTCCCTTTGTTGTCGATAACGTATGAGGTCACAGCCGTCCGTAATATCCGATATATTCTGTGCCAGTTTTTTTAGATATGTAGTTTTTTTACCTTCGTTGTAAAAATTGTTGACCAAGAACAAAAATTTCGGTGAGTGGCAATTTGTTCTATCCATTTTTCTATTAAAGGCAGTTTTAACTCCGAATCTGTTCTAGTGGGACAAAAAGTGACCAAGGAATTCCACTTGGAGGTCTGTGTTTGGGGGATTGAGAAATGCAGTCTGTATAAAGATGAAATCTTCGGCTGGATCGCTTGGTTCTTTACAACACACCATCGCACAGTGCCGGGGATTTTTTGATGAAATTTACAATCAATGATCTACATCATACGCCGTATTCATCCGAATTCAGTCCATGCGACTTCTTGTTCCGAAAGTTCAAGAATTTTTTGAAAAGACGAGACTTTGGGTCAGTGGAACAAATCAAGCAAAAATCGAAGGCGACTCTGAGGAACGCTACAAATCATGACTTCTAAAAATGCTTCCAGAGGTGGCAGCACTGTTGAGGAGGAGAGTATGGCTCAGCAAAGGAGACTATTTTGATGGGAACCATGCTTACTTCTTTTCATTGTGATTTCATATAGCTTCAGTTCGAGAACTTTTGGATTAGACTCCGTATGGGGAATTTTCAAGTTAAATTATCGAAATGTACGCGCTTATAAAGTTATAGTATTAGTTAAAGTAATATTAATCTTGAAGAAATAGATATAAATTCTTCAATATTATTATTAATGAAATCATGGTATTTTTTAAAAATGTCTTAAGACAATATTAGGAAGTAATCTTTATTCCTAAATTTTTAAAACTGACCAGCTATTCATTGCACTACCTCTCGGATACCCATTGCGCGTAGGCCAGAGGGAATCGGCAGGTCGTGAAAAATATAAAAATAAAAGTTTGATGAGTTCGCCAAATTCTGCTTGTGTTCTAGGCTAGACTTGATCAGATATTTAAAAAAATACATAATTAAACCCTCAGAGGAGAAATAGCGATACTTTTATCCTTTAATATCAATAAATGGAGATTTTCTATAAAGACTATCCCAAGCTACTTAAACTAGAAAGACGAAATTTGCATATTTAATTCATCTGACGAAGAATTACTTTTAAAAAATCAGATTTTTCTCTTTAGAAGAATAGAGTTAGATGGAAAGGAAGCACAGAATACTTCGATGATAGACAAAGTTAGAGCTCAAACAAATTACCGTTCGAGAAATGACAAATGAAGTCACATAGCAATTTTATTTAATTAGAGAAGCAAATGGTACAAAAATAAAGGTGGAATATAAGGCATAGTTTCAACAAAGTTATTTTCGAATGCTAATAATTTTTCGCTCTATGTAGTTGTTGAGAGATAATACTACAGAAACAAACAATACACAAATAATTAAAATTAAACAGATTGGATGGAATCGTGAAGAAAGGAATGGGTTTTAAAATACAAAACCGCGCATTATGAAAATGTGCTCTCGTGATAAACTGCTTCAGGAAAAAAACATTCTGAAGGATTTGATTTCAACATTTATTTCGTGCGTCTACCGTCATTTACGAGACGGCTGTAGTGAAAAATAACTGATTTATAATAGTTTATGACTGCGCCAATACAGCCAATGCTTCCAGTAAAAATAACAAGCGAGTGCGAAAATATTCAACACTGTTCATAAACCAAGAACCGCTCGAAGCTATCTCAAAGAGAGGGAGAAATAAAACATCGCATTGGCGCACATAGCGAAGGATTAATATTTCAGTCTCAGCGATTTGTTTCGTCGCATTTCTGACGACATTCCCCGTATCCATTCTTACGATCATAAAATAGATGAGAGAGAAATATTGATTTAAAAAATAAAGTCAGTTATTTTACGGATAAGGATATTTTTTCGTTCTTGCTGTTATTTTACTTATTTTTCGGATAAGTATACCTATTTCCATTTGAGACCAACTTACAAAATCGATATTTTTTTAACACTCACTATGTGAAATATTAATAAGGAATGGAGACTACGGCAAAAATAATATAAAGAAAGGAATCAACTCAAATTACGGAAATAGATTCCTTTTTGTAAACTCACTATTTTGGCTTAGCATAAAGTTAGAGATTTTCAACGACTACTTCGAAAGTTTGTTAACATTAACTACAGCGGCGAAGCGTTAAGTATCTAATAGTAAGCCTAAACCCAATTCTAGTTTGGTAGGGGTATATTTACCTTATTGCGGTAGCCTCGTAATAAAAATCATATTTCAGAAAAGAGCTAGGCCACAAATACACGCCGATTGGAATCACTTCCAGTCGAATAAAAAATTAGCGTCTCAATCGATATTTTACTCCAAACGTTCTATTTTCATTTTCAATTTCCCGATTGGGTGGAAGCACCCTGTGCTTCCAAAAAAAATCCAGCCAATTCCTTCAATTTAATTTATAAATGAAAAGGAATCCAAATCAAAAATCCGAAGGGAGTGGGGCAAACCGACTGCCATCTATTTTTCATAAAGGGTACCGAGTGAAAGGTCGCGTAATTAAAAATTGGTTACCCGTGTTCATTTCTGGCACTTCTCTGGTAGCCTTGGTTACCCTGAACGAAGCTAGTAGAACAGCAAAATTATCTGGATCGGGGAGTGGGCAACCTGCACGCCACATGCGGCCCCCGAGAGCATTTTATGCGGCCCTGGAATCTGCGATGAAAAAGCGATCCGTACAATTGAACAGACAAACTCATATTGTTTTAGTAAAAATTATGACAACAGAACTTTTGATTTTGAAATATTAATCCAAAAATCCTTATTTAGACTTGATTTTCACCTAGGGGAGAGAGGACGCGCAATTCAACAAAAAATTGTTGATTTTAGAATAGATGAGAAATCATGAGATCGCTCATAATAATGCATTCTACGGTTATTAGTTATATTAGGAAAAATAGAAATAGTTTTTTAAAAAGATTTCAAATATGATTTTAATCGATTTTTCAAAACCCCGTTTTTTGCCATCTCTCCTCATAGGGTAGGTACGCACTATGGGTAGGAGAGATGGCTTATGGGAATAAACGTGTTGGTAAACCAAAAAGAAAGATCTATTTAAGATACCACATTTTTTTATATTTCATGTTTATTAAAAAAGTATCGACATGGGCGTAAATAAGAAGTTCAAGAAGTGTACAAATGAGAGGTAACCTTTAAAAAATTGGCCCCCTTGATTGTTACCAGCGAGGACCGACACAGCTCCCCCAAAGTTCAGAAAATTCACAAAAATGAACAATAATTCAAAGTAATAAGACAGCAAGAATGTAAAAGACCTTGAAAAGTAGTATTCCCTGGAAAACAAAATAATGAGAATGAAATATAATGAATATTGGATACAAAAATCGAAAAGTCCAAAGAGAAAACGTAACAAACTTAAGAAATAAAATGAACTTATTTTACTTATTTTTTCTTTGCTCTTTTCATTTCTACCACACAAAGCACACATGTCAGAGTAGATAGAACAGGTATTGTGTAACCATCTGCAACACACTTTACACCGGATGCAGTCTGATGTAGACTGTGTGTTAGAGTAAAGTTCAAGGCACTCAACACATTCATAGACGTTGTAGTCTTCAGATTGATCATCAGACAGGAGTATTGGTTCTTCATCATCTTCTGACGATGACGACTCAACAGACAAAAACGTTTTCTTGGGAGATCCATTTTGTTTGTTTTTGTTGATTTTCTTGTTTTACTTTTTCAGCGCCTTTTTTCTCGTTTTAAGCATTTCTGTAACTCCAACAGAAATTTTTCTTTCTTCATGCATTTGTCATAATTATTCTGTGCTTGGATACTATTTTTCTTCTTCTTTTCTGTGATGTACGTTGAATCGGTAATGTTAGCAGCAGATTGCTTTTGCAAGAAGATACTTTTTATTTGATTATTATACTATCAATAGTTCACGAGATACTTACATTTATTCAGAAATAGGCCAAAAATTTTAAATACCGTGATTTAAATACGGCAGTCAGATCCTATAGGCGGAATTAAAATCCGGCGAATAAAGGCTAAGTACCTATCTGAGAAAGTAAAACAATGTCTTCTATCCTTTGTCCGCGAGCGGCCGTCTCTCCTAAAATGTTAGGATTGATGACGCGCCCTTCTCCTCCGGACAAAACATGGCGGAACAGTATACAAGTAATAATGTCCACGTGTTCATCTACAGAAAACAAGTTATTCATTATTGCCGCGATAAACATGCGAAATGAAAATAATAGAAATGATATATGGAAATTCAGGCACCTACCAACAGGAGCTGTGAATGAAATTCATTTGTAAATCACACAAAAAACAGCAAAATAAAGAATGAATTTGTAAACGTGTACTTTCTCCTTCGCTGTTCACACTGCACTGGCTGCCGACGCTGACCCCTGTCTACGACTACGTAAACTAGAGATGCGTCGTCTCTCCCACCCCTGCCATCTCTCCTCGCTTTACCCTATATTATGCCTCAAAACCTAAAGTAAAATTCCGATCTAAACTCAAAGCATTGGTAGCAAACACCAATGCGGCCCGCCACGTAGACAAGGTTGCCCACCGCTGATCTAGAGCATAAGAAATAACTATTCGAAGGGGAAGTATGTATAGAAATTGATTTTTCCGTTTTGAATTGATTTGGAGATGCATGCCGTGATTTTTCTTTACTTGGCCGTGAAGAGTAATTTTCAGAATTTCATCTTACCTATCACATTTGAAAGATTCAAATATAGAATTAATGGAATATCCGTCTCCTTTGGAAAATATTGTTGAATATACTATATACAATTCATATTTCCAATACGTTTCTCGAATATGGGAATCGTTGAAAAATATCTAACTTTAGAGGTTTGGACAATCAAACTTTGAAATAACATTTCAGAACGTATGCGTTTAATATTCCGATAGATTGAT
The DNA here is from genome assembly GCA_028673005.1 of Tanypteryx hageni. Lineage (NCBI taxonomy): Eukaryota > Metazoa > Arthropoda > Insecta > Odonata > Petaluridae > Tanypteryx > Tanypteryx hageni. Next base: position 12,297,310 of record CM054114.1, on the reverse strand, counting down.
TGATCCTCGTTTTAATTTCCTATGCATAATCAGAAGCTTCAAAACGTTGAAACAGTTTCTGTAAGAACCCTCGATAATTCGTTCAGCACTCGTTCATTTCCACGCGGAAAATTCATGAATATGTAGATGGATCGAATTCCCAACGCATTCTGATTCTCTCGAAAACTCTTGCTAAAAAATACCTGAAATGGAAAGAAAAAGTCGGTTGGCGTATTACTGCTCCGCTCTTAGGTGAACAAAATGGATGTAATAAAAAGTAGTCAAAATAATAAGCATTTGAATGCTAAGCCTCCAAGACGTTTAACCAGGAAAATTTTAATCCTCAAACTGCTAATATAGATCAGTCACACATATAAATTGAAGAACCGGGACAAGACATTTTTGCGACCTAGGCAAGGTTTAAAAATTACGACCCATCCTAATGATCCAATTGTACCTCTCAAAACGTTAGTTTATTTACAACGTAAAATAAAATATATAAAATGAATTTTCTAATATAAACCGCTGTACTTAAAAGTTAAAATTGTTATTTGTCGCGCCCTTTAAGTGTGCTGCGTTCCAGGAGAGTGGTGGTGAGTGGCGGGAGGGTGGCGGGAGGGTGGCGGGAGGGTGGTGGGAGGGTAGCTCGCTCGTCTGGCCATTTGGCCGGCTCTGAGATATTGGTATATTTGCTTTCATGGTTGATTCCCACCTAAATTTCAGCATTATATCACAACGAAAACAGGCAAATAATTTTTTTTCCTTTAGAATCACAAATTGCCGTAACATGAAGAGTTTTCAACATGAAAGACATGTTCTATTGAAAATTTTATAGTATGTACATACTATAGTTTCGTATCCTTTACCTTATGCAACATTGGCAGAAATTTCTTTATTTGAAAGTCAATCTTTCAAAGTGCAAATGCGCGACTCCCGGAAACTCCGCAATTTTTCGTTAAATATGTTTAAAAGCACGGAAGAAAGGGGCAGAACATCTCTCTCCTCAAAATCCCCTCCATCTATTTTTGAGGCTGCCATAGCAACATCAATTCGAGTCACGTATGCTCACGACGAGATATAAGGGCGACGAAAAAGTCGTAGCGTAAGCCCTCGATGTGACTTGTTCGGATTCTGGGAATGGATTGCTCGCTGTGAGCACAAATATACAGCTGCATTCATACGCCCAAGCCCAAGATAAAACATATTTTCTAATAGAAACAAAAAACAGGTTTTAATACGAGTCGTGTTGAAACAAGTATTTACGTGGAGTGAAATTAGAGTAAAATTTTATCAAATTAAACACTTCGAAATATTGTGAAGTTAACCTGATTTTCCTGAGGTATAACTCACTTAGTGACAATATAAAAATCGTTCGTTTTTTGAAAATGCAATCACTTTTGCAAACAACGTCTCTGCATGGAATAAATCTCATTCAAGAACAAGCACTATCATTTGTTCAGCCATGAGTTTGACGATTCACTGTTGAATAAATTTCATTATTCATAGTTAAAGCTCTATGTTTTTAGAAATGGCGTTAATGACGCAGAAATATATTGGACAATACTTTTAAGTCACGAAAAATTAAAACATTCACTTCAAATTACTTCAATAAAATTACTCAGCTGTAATAAATTTCGTTTTTTCTAAAACGGTTCAAGTTCTGCATGAAGTATAAGTTGTACGAATAATTTTCATTTCTTTATTAATTTCAACGGCGGTTTGCATATAATGGTTCATTAGAAAAAAGCATTGATAGATATTTATCATTTGATCAAGTTGCAGAACAAAGAACAATTTATAAAATCATACATAAATCAGAAATGAACTATAGGTACGGGCCCGACAATAGGTCTGGAAATTTTCTGATTGGTTGCCTCTTGTGGCAAGGAATGGAACTCCCTCATAATTATTACTTTCGCGTTTTAAAGATTACGTATTTGTCAAATAAGAATTTAATGTCTTGGTTTCAGAATTTAATTAATTTTATAGAAATTTTGAAATCGAATGACTGACATAGAACATATGTAAGTTTATGATCCATTGTTTCCGCAGTATCAAATCTAAAACGTACGGGAAAAGTATAGGAATCAAAATCACCAACTATAGAGGCTTTCCAAAGGTATTTTCACGACAATCTAACACTTAATGGTACACCTATTAGGGTTCAACCAACGGAAAATATGGAAAATATTTTTAAAAATTATTTTTAGGGTGTTATTTTGACCTCATTGTTCCATTTCTGTACCCCATAGGAAAAACATGGAAGTCAGTTCAGGGCTTTATAAAATAGCGTTTTTAAATTAGTTAAAATTAAGATAAAAATTCTGAATAAAAACAGTTCTATAACTAAAAGAAATTTTTGTTACTTTTGTAGCTTAACTTCAAATCCGTGCCGAATTGGCGTAGAAATTTCATTTTAATTGGAAAAAGTCACACTTTTAACAAATAAAAAATATCAACTACCATGGCAGCGAGAAAATGCTTTTATGTGGGAATTGGTAACCTGTATTGTAATAACATCGATTCAACGCTCCTTAATAGGGGATTGATAGGCTAATTACAATGGCATAACGGAAAATTTGTAGGCCCCCCGCCAAATACATAATTAAAGTCCCGGAAAAACATTTATGGGCCTCACTAAAATATATGGGCCCGCTTTGGACATGCCCAGGGTCGGCGAAGTGGAGGGTGCAGGCTTTAATAGCTTTAAAATCGCAGCGGATGAGTTGCTCTTTGTGTTCCCAAATTTCATAATTTAGTTTTATAAATATAACAGATACAGTCGAAAGGAAAACTAAATTGATCACGCAAATTTTTGTGGCAAAGATAACGCGCGTATGTACTAGAACTACACTATACCGATTCCGAGTCCAACAATAGTCGATGCTATGGCAACACACTCGTAATGAGTGATAAAAACTGAAAAAACGCAAGTATTTACGCGAAACCCGAAGAAATACTTTCGATAAACGAAATTCTACGATAGAAATTAGAATCTCCATTCCTTTCCTCAGAGAATAGTACTTTCCCGCACCGATATTACAATTCTAAGATATTTTAATGTGCAAGAGAAAATTATCTTGACGATGACTTTCAGATTTTCTATGTAAATCAAATGGGAAGGATAGTTCCTGGAATCGAACCCGGGACTTTCAATATTCTCAACAAGAACTATCCTCGAGAGCTTGGCTCCAATAGCAAGAGATTTCCACCAAGTGTCATGAAAATCGGTCTATTGGTTCAAAATGACGCAACGAAGAAACTATATTAATCCTTAAATTTTGACATTTGAGAAGGAGAAAAAATCTCCCTTTTTGCCGGATAGGTACGTTAACCAACTAAGCTATCAAGCCAGCATGATTCTTCATTTTTGGATTGGGGCATTTACGGTGAAGAAGGGCTAACTGAGTAGTAAACCTCCAACACTATCCTATCCGGCAAACGGGGAGACCCAGGTTCGATTCCCGCCCAAGCACAAGATTTTTTCTCCTTCTCAAATGTCAAAATTTAATTTCAGATTTATGCGAGCATGCATTACAAGTCATCTCAACACCTTTGTTTCTTGTTATATTAATCCTATTTAGTAGTAGGCTAAACATCGTACGAACTTGATATTTAAACCGAAGGACGCCGATATATATACTAGTAGAAGATGCTTGCATACTGCAAGCATTTCATCTCACCTTGAAAAAACATTTTTCCGACAGATATTTCTTCATTACAAATATTTTTTTAATTCTAAAGATTTAACCTCTGCAGCGATTTTCGTTTTTCCCTTATGTAAAAATAATAGATTAAAACCATCCCCAAACTTTGCAATTTTAATAATTTTATACTTTCTCCATTATGGGGTACTAATGCTACACATTTCTGCCAAATTTTAAAGTTGTAGCACTTCTAGAAGTGAAATAATATTTTTCTAATTGTTTAAATTTTAACATTTTTAACGGCCGCCGCAATATATTTATGGAGAGATTCAAATGTTAATTTGTGCAAATGCACTACTCTGTGATAACTTAAAAATTTCAGCATCCTAGCTCATCCCGTAGTACCTAAACAGTTATCTATTTATATTGAAAAAAGAACTTTGTTATTTCCACAAATTTTTAATTTAAGCATCATCTGGATGATGTTACGATCGTAGTGAAACCGGTCGTTTTTAAATTAAAAATTTGTGGAAATAACAGAGTTCTTTTTTCAATATGAGTAAATTCCACAGAGTTGAGCATGACCTCATTACTGATAGCTATCTATTTGTTTAAACTTTAAGAATTTTTAACCACAACACAAATTAAAATATCAACATTTCTATAATCCCTATTTAGTTTTTTTACAAATCCTACCAATAAAAAAATTTCAGTTCCGCAGCACATTCGGAAATACATAATAATAATGAATAATGTTCTGCATATCTGCAGGTTCAGGTGCTCCTCCTCCACCTTTCTCTATCCTGTGCCCTTCTCTTCATCTCCCCATACCCTCCTCCCTCCCTTAGAATTTCCAACATTTTAATTCCTCTTCTTCCTCTTTTCTTTCTTCCCTCCACCGTTCCTTCGATAACATCCTTTAGTAATCCCTCTCTTCTCAAAACATGTCCTATGCATTTCTTTTTCCTAGTCACTATCGTGTCCATCAAACTCCTTTCCTCTTCTACTCTTCTTAGCACTTCCACATTTGTAATCCTGTTAGTCCATTTAACCTTCAGCATCCTCCTCCACACCCACATTTCAAATGCCTCCACCCTCTCCTTGTCTCTCTTCTTCAATGTCCATGTCTCCGACCCATATAGCATCACACTCCAAACATAACACTTTACCAATCTCTTCCTCAATCCCAAATCCATCTTTCTGTTAAATAGCTTCCCTATTCTATTAAACGCTTCCTTTGCCAAACCTATTCTCATCTTAATTTCCTTCTCACATTTCCAGTCCTCTGTCAACAACGTACCAAGATACCTGTACTGTTCCACCGCTCTATCCTCTCCCCCCTCACCTGCACTTCCATCCTTTTCTCGCCCCCTATTCTCATTACTTTTCTTTCCATTTACCATCTCCATCATCCTTTCCCACCTCACACAGTCGAAAGCCTTCTCCAAGTCCACAAAGCACAGACTGATACCCTTATCCCGTTCTAAATACCTCTCTCCAATCGTCCTTACCACCCCTATGGCATCCCTCGTACCCATTCCTTTCCTAAATCCAAATTGTTCTTCTGCTACATTCTCTTCCATTACCATCGTCAGCCTTCTATTAATCACTCTCAACATTATCTTGGCCGCGTGAGCTATCAGACTAATAGTTCTATACTCCCCGCACTTCTTTGCCCCTTTCTTTTTAGGTAGTGGTATCATTTCCGTTCTGACGAACTCCTCCGGTCACTCCCCACTCTCATATAGTGCATTGCGCAGGTTGGTCACCTCTTCAATGCTTTCGTCTTGAAGACACTTGAACAGTTCCGTCTACTCCTGCCGCCTTTCCCTCCCTCATTTCCTTCATAGCTGCCACTACTTTCTCCCTCAGTATTGCCTCCCCCATCTCCTCCCTATCCACTTCCCATTCTTCCTCAATTTCCAGCTCTGCCGGCTTTTCCTTCGCCTTATACAACTCCTCCATGTATTCTTTCCACCTGCACATAACCTCCTTTTCTTCCTTCAGTAGCCTACCATCCTTGCTCTCAATTTCTTTTGAGCCTCCTCCTCCAGATCTCTGTCCATCCCAAGTAATACTCCTGACCTTCAGATACGCTAGGTCGTACCTTCTCCTCTTCTCGAGCTCTTGTATCTCCTTGCACTCCTCCTCCAGCCGCTTTTCCTTCGTCCTTTCCGTCTCCCTCCTCAGTTCATTGTTCAACCGCCTGTAGTTCCTTCTCCCCTCCTCTGTGTTTACATTCTTGTATCTCCTTCTCTCCTCCATCTTTGCTATCATTTCCCCTGTTACCCAGGGTTTCTTAGCTCTCTTGCCTTTCCTGTATCCTATTTCCCTTTCCGCCACATTTACTATTCCATTCTTAATTCTCTTCCAATTTTCCTCTACTCCTTCGTTCTGTGTATTTCCTTTCTTCATCTGGTTTGCCATATCATAACCGATTTCCTCTTTCTGACTTTCTTTCAGTTTCTCTAGATTCCATTTCTTAGACATTTTTGCTTTTCTAACTCTTTTCATTTTGATCTTCATTTCCACCATTAGCAGCACGTGGTCACTTGCTATGTCTGCTCCTGGGGGCCCACACACTCTTTTCACTCCGTTCTTATACCTTCCTTCTACCAATATATAGTCTATCTGTTTCCTGTACATGTCACCTGGCGATTTCCATGTATATAGCCTTCTCTTATGATTCTTATACCAGGTGTTGGTTATTATCATGTTCCTCTCATTGCTGAACTCGATAAGTCTGTCTCCTCTTTCGTTTATCTGTCCCAGCCCGAACTGCCCCACAACTCCATCGGTTCGTCCCTCTCCCACACTCGCATTCCAGTCTCCCATCACTATTTTACAGCATCCCTTTCCTTCCTGGTCTAGTATAGCACTTATTCTCTCATACACTTCCTCCGATTTCGCCCTAATAAAGTCGTTTGTCTGTCTGTCTGTCTGTCCACTTCCCCATCGTCATGGTCGCCGGTTGGCATGTACACTTGGATGACTAGCATGTTCTTTGGTTTAGCATTTAATTTCAGTCCAATAATTCTATTACTGTCATAAATGACACTGGTAACACTCGGTTCAATCTTCTTATTAACTATCATTCCTACCCCGTTTCTCCCCCTGGTATTCCCCGAGTAGTATAACTTGGTATCGTCACTCCTCAACTCACCATTTCCCTCCCATCTCACCTCGCTTATCCCAATAATGTCCATCTTGTTTATCTCCATCTCTCGAGGTTTTCCAATTTTCCAGCTCTTAATAACGTCCTTACATTCCAGGTTCCTAACCTTAATCTTCCTCCTTCCTCTGACTTAGCTTTATTCTCTAGAGTCTAGAGAATAAAGCGAAGTCTAGAATCTAGACTCTTCGTAAGAGAGATTCGATCGGGAGACTATTTTAACTCAGGAATATTTAATTTTCGAAGAATCCATAATGTTTATAACTCCTCCGCACCATAACATGGGATAATTCCAGCGGTGGTTTCCCGTTGCCTTCCGGAAATACATAAACCTTGAAAATTTGTTTAAACAATTGCGAATTTTTAGCGGCCGCATTGTTGCACTTTTTCAAGATTTTCGTTTTTTCTAGTCGGTTTTGCACAAAATCCTACCTAAAACAAAATTTCGACTAATTTTTGCAATTTTAAGAATATTATACTTTTTCCACATTCGGTTAATAAAGACACATTTCTGTTAAATTGTAAATTTGTAGCACATTTAGAAGTGAAATAACATTTATCTAATTGTTTCAATTCAAATAATTTTTGGGATTTCGCTTTTTTGAAATTTTTGGTATATTTGACATTTTTGGGATATTTGACATTTTTGGAATATTTGACATTTTTGAGATACTTGACATTTTTGGGATATTTAAAATTTTTAGCATTTTGGAATGTTTGGGATTTGTGAAATTTTTCGTAATTTTGAAATTTTGAAATTATTCGAATTTTTCTAATTTTTGAAAGTTTTATAATTCTTCGAATTTTTTAGATTTTTGGAATTATTGAAATTTTTCGAATTTTTGAAATTTTTCTAATTTTTGGAATTTTTTACATTTCTGAAAATTTTAGCATTTTTGGAATTTTGAAATTTTTAGAATTTTTGAAATTTTTCGAATTTTTGAAAATTTTGTACGAAAAATTCGAAAATTTTAATAAAATTCGAGAATTTTCAAAAATTCGAAAAATTTCAAAAATTCCAAAATTTTCAAAAATTCCAAAAATGCTAAAAATTTCGAAAAATTTCAAAATTTTCAAAAATTTCAAAAATGTCAAAACTTGCAAAAGTTCCAAACTTCAAAAATTCGAAAATTTTCAAAAATTTCAAAAAATTTCACAAATTTCAAAAATTCGAAAAATTTAAAAAATTCGAAAAATTTCATGCCTGAACAGTTATATATTTGTTTATACTTTAAGAATTTTCAACGGTAACAAATTAAAATATCAAAATTTCTATAATCCCTCTATATGTATCTATATCTATAATCCCTCAAACCACCAGCACATCTGGAAGTGGCTAAACATTAGTATTCTCCTGTATGTTATATCCTCTGTAAGGAACGTCTATATATAATGATTAGTAGTTGGTGCTTGCATTAAAAGGAGTGGGAGAGAGGGAGATCGATTGAGATTCTCACCGAGTGGCCCTAGTTTTTTCACAGTAACCCCATACAGTGCTTCTACGCTGCCTGTGTTCAGTGGCACCAGTGTTTCCACAGAAAATTCTGTATGCATATCATCTCACCTTGAAAAAACATTAATTTTTCATTACAAATATTTTTTTAATTCTCAAGATTTCACCTCCGCTGCGATTTTCGTTTTTCCCTTATGTAAAAATAATTGATTAAAACAATCCTCAAATTTGCAATTTTAAGAATTTTATACTTTCTCCATTATGGGGTACTAATGCTACACATTTCTGCCAAATTTAAAAGCTGTAGCACTTCTGGAAGTGAAATAATAATTTTCTAATTGTTTAAATTTTAAACATTTTTAACGGCCGCCGCAATATATTTATGGAGAGATTCAAATGTTTATTTGTGCAAATGCACTTGAAAATTTCAGCTTCCTAGCTCATCCCGTAATACCTAAACAGTTATCTATTTTTTTAAACTAAGAATTTTTACCGGCAACAAAAATTAAAATATCAAAATATAATGATACTAGTAGAAGGTGCTTGCATACTGCAAGCGTTTCCTCTCACCTTGAAAAACCATTAATTTTTTAGAGAGATATTTCATCATGGGAAATATTTCTTTAATTTAAAACATTTCTCCTAGGGACCAAATTTCTTTTTTTGCTTATGGAACAATAATGGAGTAAAACAATTGCTAATTTTTAAATTTTAGGAATATTATATTTTTCCACATTGGGTAAATAATGCCACACATTTTTGCCAAATCTTAAATTTGTAGCACATTTATAAGTGAAATAACATTTATTTAATTGTTTATATTTAAATAATTTTTAACGGCCGCAATAAGAATTTTATAGGTACAATGAAATATGTATTCGTTTAAATAGACTAAATTCTATATAACTTGAAAATTTCAGCTCTCTAACTCGCCCCGTAGTATCTAAACATTTACCTATTTGTTTAAATTTTAAGAATTTTTAACTGCCATACAAATTAAAATATCAAAATTTGTATAATCCCTATTTCGTTTTTTTACATATCCTATCTTCAAAAATAATTTCAGCTTCGTAGCGCATTCGGAAACACATAAACCTTGAAAATTTGTTTAAACAATTGCGAATTTTTAGCGGCCGCATTGTTGCACTTTTTGAAGATTTTCTAGTCGGTTTTGCACAAAATCCTACCTAAGAAAAAAATTTCGATTCTCCAGCTCATCTGGAACTGCCTAAACATTAGTATCCTCCTATATCCTCCTCCTCCTCTGTAAGAAACGTCTATATATAATGATATATATATATATATATATATATATATATATATATATATATATATATGTATATAAAATCTATATAAAAGTTGTTTATAAAAATTAATTTTTATATTGTCATTCGTTAAACTAATGAAAAGCAAAGGAGACGCTTCATCAACATTTATTACGAAAGAAAACTGCCCGCTTTGGGTCCTTTGATCAATTGATGACTGCGCACCCTCTGTCGGATCCTATGAGGCTATGACGCTATCTCGAAAACGCACCGTACGATCGACTCTCTCTCTCTCTCTCTTGTGGCCTCGTCTCATGAGATACGAGTATAGGAGACCACGCCCCTCTCTCAGACCATGGTGCGAGAGCCGTGCTGCGCGCACTCTATCTTGCTTGGGTGGGAACACACGCGTAACCAGCTTGGAGATATCGCCCAACGGGCTATCCGTCATTGTATAAGAGGCCATTAAAAACTTTCCGTTCGGAGAGAAGGAATAAAAAAAATACAACCCATCGCAGAATGAGATGAATAAAGAACGTTTGTTCAATCGTAAAGAACCTTGATCAATTATCGATATCAGACGTAGATCGGCAGCTGTTTTTCCGTCGCTATTTCCTTGCGCGGAAACGCCACCTCAATTAATATGGCCGTGTTTTCATATCTCGCCCACTGGTTGTTTTTGGTTTCCGTCAAATGTAAAAATTGCAAATATTTAAGGCCGTGATAGCAGATATCGCTCAAGTAAATTCTAGTTTTTTTCCTTCCAGCCGTTCCATTAATTAAAGCAGATATGGCGTGGCGACCTAAAATATCATCGATGGCACGAATTCGTCGGAAATTTATCTTTCCATCTTGTATCGAAGTGAACTCGAGAGCGGCAATTTATCAGCGCTGAAAATCTGTTCGGGTAAATGATACTTTTTTGATACTTTTGGATAGGTGATAAATGACAAAACACTAAAGAATATCTAGATGGAACTCGGTGAGGAGACGTTATCAATGCGAGCGATTTCTCGTATGACCTCAAAATAAGAGAGTATATTTCGAACAAGTATGAAAGGATAATTACTCGTCGCCATTTCTTCTTGCGTCTATCCCTACGGATTCAATAGAGCAATTAAATTACTGCAAAGCGGTCTTAGCATGAGTGCATTACATATCTTAATTTTGGGTATAGGCGTTGTAATCACATGCCGTTTAAATTTGGTGGGATAGGAAATAAACATCACATACTGTTATTCCGCTTGAGAAGTTATACGTATATATTACCAACTTGCTCGAAACACCATTAATGTATTTGAATACAAAACATTTGGTCATATCTTTACTAATCTAAAATTTGCTAGGGAATACCCGGCCATTTAAAAACTGCTGAAAGTGGTACATCGAAAAATAATGTTCAAGACCTCTGATCTTCGAGGCTTTTGATGAGAATACGCCAAATGTATATTTCCAGATATCAAAATTGTCCTCTCAACTAATTCAGAGATCCACAAGACAAGCCGAAAAATAAACGAAATTGGCATAGCTCTACGAAAATAGAAGAATCCCAAACGAGAAAAAAGGGAAGCTCTTGTTCATTTTTCCACGCAAATTGGTCTGTAATTTCGTTTTCGACTTCAGGAAAACAAGCGGCATGAAAGGATTCAATTTCGTAACCGATACTAAACTTCATCATAAAGTATAATTCTTGCTATTTGCGGTACGGACACCATAGAACACGTCGTCCCGCAATTGCTTGCTCCAAAACATTGCTTACCGAATGATTTCCTAATTGCACAGTTTCACTTAAATGCGGCCCTTAAAGACCATTCAAATGGGCGATTCAATGATGACGGCGCTGGAAACGCACGGCTAAATCCAATAACGGATTTCCAAAGTTAAATACGAACGTTCTTGAAATTTAACCTGCGCGTGACACACAGCAACAAATAAATAAGATAAATTTCATTTTAATATTCAGATACAAAAGTAGTAAACCAACCATCAGAAAAAATGCATCAACATTGTTAATTGCATTTTTTCTCCGTTAATTTAACAAGCAAAATTTATTTAGGGACATCCTATTAAACCATAACCACTTCGTGTTTTTCGGAACCAATTCTATTCAATGAAATCGGAGTACGGCAATTTCAGTAAAAGCTATCGAGGTTTTGAAACAATTAATGTCGGAGCGTTAACACCCGGGTAATCTGCGCACAAAATATAGCAAATTGCATTCGGACGAAACAAACAAACTGTTTAAAAGTGCACGCCTACGCCTCGCGCACTTCTCGGGCATTCGTCGAAAGTGGGAATTTATGTTTCCGAACCCATTGCCTTCGACGGGTTAAAAGCTTTAGCGAGTTCCAGCGGCGCGTGCGTTTGTGTGTGAGTTCGTTTGTGTGTGTGTATGGCGTTCGTTTTTATTCCCTTATCAATCGGGGTAAAAGCCGCGCGAGGGGAAGTGCTTCGGCCATAATAAAAAACGCGACGCACTTTATAAACCTCGCCGTCCAAGTGAAACCATGCCCGTGTTGCCACTTCGCTTAGCTTATTTCTTTTTTCCTTCTTTTTGGCGGAGCGCAACCGACGCAGAGCCGGGATATAGATTCTTTGTTAGACGCTAATGCACCGAGTACTTCATCCGACTCGGATTGTGTTCTCGTTGCGAGGAAGCGCGTTTCGCTTAAAAAATAGACCGGAATCTTACGAAGAGACGTTTCGACTGAGGGCATTCCTCGCCGTTCTCGCCAATGAGTCAGGTCTCGGGTTGGGTCGAGGGATGCGTTCTCCACGTGGGTGAGGAAGGCAGCTTTAAGCCCAGCAACTCGCGTGTTCCTCCGACGCACTTCTTTAGTGCGTGGGATTGATTCCGGATCTTCCCTTCGATACGATTAACGTCGCGTGGAAGCTTAACGTTTCTCGCTAGCGGGCGGTCGGGGGCTTCGTCGAACCGTCACAGGTAATTGGAAATATCGGTAAATTTCACCCAAAATCTATACCTGCCCCGGATAAAGCGCACAGTATGGGATAATATCGCTAGCCACCGGATAGCTTTCGAGACGTTTTAATTAAAAAAATTCTTTTGACGTCAATGAACACTAGCTGCTTATTGCAGCGTCCCTTGCAGCATCAATACAATATGTGCTTACTGCCTCCCGGCATGGTAAATTAACGCAATGGAAATCAAGATAACGCAACTGAAATCTAGAGTATGTGCGAGTTTATTTTTTCGAAATGTATTCCAAATTACTATAACCATTAGGGGACAAAGAATAACGTTAAATTGTAGTGGTGCGGTGATCCGTGACCATGGTGTTTGATGGAAGTGCGCTGTTTTTGTTCTTTTACTGAAACACTTACAAAACGCGCTTAATTTATAGATATATGAACATTTTTAGGCATATTCCGACTAATCAAGTTGTCTTTCTGAACGCCTTCGAAAAAGGAGGAAATAAATCCAATGCCCATATATTTCGCATTTCATGTGTGAATAAATATTATCTTTTAGTTTCATGAAACAATACACTCATTGCTTTATTATAAAAGAATCTGACGTGGCCGCCACATTACTTTCTCCATACGTAATATTTCTAAAAATTCCAAATAGGTTAAATGATAATAAATATTTGAAGGAACTGTGAACAATATTTAAAGAGTTAACAAAGAACAGAAATAGACTCAAACCGTAGCCTTCTGATATTGGATACAGCCCCTAAGCTCCAACAATTAAGAAAATAAAAGGAGCGTAAAGTGTTTATAATAGTCGGCGGTAGATGCTGTGGTTGTGGTAGCTAAAAAATTTAGTTTTTAATATCTCTCTTCAACAATGAATTATATGGGAAAATGTTTCGAACAAAGGTTATAAAAAATTACATTTTATATAACTTTTATCCCAGTACTTTTTTACATTTAGCAAATATTTAAAAAAAACGGAAAAACGACAAGAGTAAACACCCACTTCCGGTTGACCGATTTTTACTAAAAACTAATCAGTTCTTTTTCCTTTAATAGAAAAGTCAGATATAAAATGTTGCGTTGATCTGATTAATAGTTTTTGAGTTAAAGCAGCCACAAAATTCCTGTCACATACACACCCACAGACATCATCGAGAAAATAGTTAAAACGTGCTTAGGGGACCTCAAAACGTGTATTTCCGTTGTAATCTTGAATTCGATTTTTTTCATGAAACCAGTATACTTCGTAGTATATGAGAAAGTAAAAAATGGTCAAGAACGCGTGAAAGTTTTAATGAACGTTATAAAATAAACATCGGCTAACATTCCGTCGATAATTGAAAACATTTTCCTAAACATGGAACGATGTTCGTGCTTTTGTCAAAAATTATTTCTCGCGTGTTTATTAAACTACATCCTATTTGGTAATTTCCGCCGCGTACAAATTCTCCTTCATCGAACGTCAACCCGCACGCTCTCTCTCTTTCCTCGTAACGGTGACCATCCGTGTGACCGGCGCCGCTGTCTCCCTCGAAATCGACCTCGCACGTCACTTTGGTTTTTATTTGATTTGTCGTTCGACAAATACATTTCCAGGGCGACCTCTCTATTGGCGTTCCTCGAAAACAGCCTTGGCAACCGTCCTCGGAAACAGGGAACAGCCATCCCGTCGGGAAAAATTGGAGAAACTTTCCAAAGACAGCTAGGAAAAAAATGTACGTCGCGCGAGTTTAATGTAATCGCCTCCTTGCAGACTGAAAGCGAATCGAAGTGATTCATTTCTTTTTATTTAAAGACAATCGTTGGATTATTATTGACAATATTCCAATGAAAGCAGCTCGATAAAAAATAGTATTGCCTTAAAATTACTCCGGTGAAAATAATACAAATATTATTACGTTCTTGATTTTTAAACTATTCATTTCTATAGTAAAATATGATGATCAAAACGGAACTTATGATGCCTACTTCCCACATAATTATTTATTTAATACTTATATTGGCTTAAGTAGCTTTGAAATCACCGCGGATGGGTTTCTCTTTGTGTTCCAAATTTAATAATTTAGCGTTATAAAATATTGCAAATAGGTTCGAACGGAGAACTAAATTGATCACGCGTATTTGTGTGGCAAAATAACGCGCGTATGTACTAGACTATACCGAATTCGAGTTCAAAAATGGTCGTTGAGATGGCAACACTTTTGTAATGAATGATAAAAACAAAAAATGCCTGCATTAACGCGAAATTTGAAGAAACTCGATCGATAAGCAAAATTCTACGATAAAAATTACAATCATCATTCATTTTCCCAGAGAATAGTACAAATCCCACTCCGATATTACAATACTAAGATATTGAATGTGCAAGAGAAAATTACCCTGCACGATGGTTTCAGATTTCCCATGTAAATCAACTGGGAAGGATAGTTCCTGGAATCGAACCCGGGACTTTCAATCTTCGCAACAAAAGCTATCCTCAGGAGCTTGGCCCAAGTAGCAAGATACTTCCACTAAGTGTCATGAAAATCGCTAAGTTGGTTCAAAAGTTATTAGGGGGACAGACAGACAGTCACAATGACGAAACTACGATAAAGCCTATTTCCATTATGAAAAGTAGGCTAAAAGCACGATAACCACTGTGAAATTTCAAAAATGCTTTCATATCAAATGAGTAAACGATAAAGCCCTTGATAAAACTAGATCAAGTAGCGTTTAATAAAAAAAACAACCTAAACAAACTACTTTTTAAATAAATAATATAAAAATTACGCAATTTTGAAATAAACAAATACTTTAAATGCAGAAATAATTTCGTAAATTGTTTTCTATTCAGAGCGATATTCCCTATATTATCCGCTTAATAAGCAGTAAAAATCACTTTCATCTTTTTTCTAAGGTCAATTTTCTAAACAGAGCAGTGGGAATGAAAAATCGACTTCGTTTCAATGGAGCACCGAACACTAATCGAGGAATTTGCAAAGAGGCGCGTCGCAAGCGCCTGCGGAACACAGCGGCGGAGCAGATAATCAATTTAGACGCTAGTGACGCCAGCGAGAGCACCGATTTCCTAAATTACGCGCGACGTCGCTCCGAATTCCGCTGACTGCGATTTACGACGATCGCACCTCCCGACGGAAGCGAATGTCTGAAAAAAAAACTCATTACGGCGCACGACGTTTGTGAAACGCCCGAGAGAAAAAAAAGCGAAATTCGGACGAAAAAAATCTCAACGAGGTTAAACAAAAAAACAGACCGAATTACTATTTTATCAATGGCGCGGAAAGCCGAAAGACTTCTCTCTCTCTCTCTCTGTTAGGAGGAAAAATGAGAAATCAATAAACTCCCATTTCCCGCGGCGGAGGTGCGAAGCCCGCGACTAACGTCTGTATAAACACGCTTGCGGGAAATCCCTCGCACAAACACGCGCGCGTCCAGGGCCCAAAACGCGTGATTTCGACCCTTGCGTATTTCCTTCTCCCTCCCCCACCCTTACCTATCTCCCTTCCCCCTCCCCCTTCTCCCTCCCCCTTCTCCCTCCCCCTTCTCCCACCCCTTCTCCCTCCCCCTTCTCCCACCCCTTCTCCCTCCCCCTTCTTCCTCCTCTCACACCATGCCTTGAACCACTCCCTATTTTCTCTTTCAGGTTGTCGAAAGGATACGCTTATTGAGCATAATATTCATAATTTCTTTTTACCATATCTTCCTGTATTATAATTACTCTTTATTCGCTCAGGCATATTGTATCCTAAAATCTCTATTTCTCTCTCACCCCCTTCCTTATATGGATATTAATGTATAAATGATTTTTTTCTCTTTTTTTTCAAATTATTGTTTTGTACTCTGAACTGTTTTGGAATTTTTCGTGGTTTTTTTACAACTTTCTTCGTAGGTGTTTTCCGCAGTGGGACATTTTTTTCTGTGTTAAAACAGCTGATACACAGTTTTTTCGACTCACAAAACTAACAATATTCTTTGGTAATTCTCTATGATCTATTAACCAATATATAATTAATTTGTAATTAATATGTATTTTATTGTAATTCATATGTAATTAATTTATTTTTAATATGTAAATATTGTAATTATATGACAAAAGGGTAAATGTAAGAAAGGATTATATAGTCTCAATTTCGCCCTAAGTAAATTCGTTTGTTTCCCCTCTCTTCTTTTCCCCTACCCTCTCCCCTTCTCCCCCTCCCCTTCTCCCCTCCCCTTCTCCCTCTCCCCTTCTTCCTCTCCCCTTCTACCTCCCCCCTTCTCCCTCTCCCACACGCAGCGCCAGGGACTAACACCTGAGCCTCAAACGCAAACTTGTTTGACCAGTCGATGAGATAGCGCATTCTCGGTTTGACTGCTGCCGTTGAAAAAATAATAATAATAAAAATAGAAGGGAGACCCCAGAAGTGAATGAGTTTTTTTTCGGGTCCCCCGTGGGAACATAATTCTGGTCGGTCGGAGGAAAACAAAACAAAGGGCTAAAGGCTCTTTAGAAGGTTTTAAATAAAAATTTACGCATACACGCAAACTCTAGCGAATAAATAAAACGAGAAAGAGAGAGGTCGCGAGGCGGCGAGGTCACACTGCGATTCTATCGAAAAAAAGTATCTATAAAGGGTCGAATCGATTACATTCGTTTTGAAAGGAGGAAAAAAAATGAAGGGAGCGCGCCGAAGACGCTCCCCCGCGGCGAAAACTCGCACTGCACGGGCGCGCCTATATGGGTTGACCCGCACACACACACTCGGGGGCGGAGAAAATGGAATTTTCGAAGGCCTTCATTAATCTTCCGAGCGATACCGACTTGATATCTTTATGGCGGAGGCGATGGTCGCTAAAGCGCGCATTAAAAGGGCTCTCTTCTCGCGTCTGTCCGTAACGACTGCCTTTCATTTTCAGAAACGAGCCGTGTTTGCAAAGCAAAAAGATATCGGATGGAAATTTTATGCGAGCGTTGTGGCGACCGATGTTGACGGGCCGGGCGGAGTTCGATGTTATTTTCTATAAAAAAGTTCTCTTTCATCTGAGGAACTGACAGCTCAATTTTATAATTTTGCCTGGAATTATATTTTTATAAGCGGAACCGCTAAAATTTAATTCCTGAAACTATTTTAAACGCAAATAAAAAGCATGAAATATTCACTGCGACACTCGTCATTAATATTAAAAATAAATATGCCGAATCGCAGCCAGAATAATTTTTAGCGCAACAAAAATGTATGTTAATGTCCAATGACGAGGGGCCTTTTAAAGCGAGGTACGAGAATCAAACCGAAGCAACGTTGGCGTACGTACTGATATATGAATAACGCGAGGTTTTGAGATGGTCGATAAAATATCCAAGGCCCACCTGTGCCCTAGCGCATCAATCATCTTCTAAATCAGTCCCTCATTGTGCGGGAACCCCGAGCGTCATTTTTTAAAAAAGAGACAGCTTCGACCCGAAATAAAAGAAAGATAAACGCGACGCTTTATCTGCAGCTGACACAAGCGTTTACGCCACACCGATTTTGCGCGATGCTATCAAGGCGTACAAATAAACCGCTGGAGAAATCGCACAATAAAAACTTTCGACGCGTTCTTCTGAAATAAAAAAGATGAATAACGTCACATATGTAACAGCTAGGCGCGTATGTTCATTTGGATATTTATAGGATCTTGTTTAATAATGGAGAAGTTATCTCTTGCTTAAAACAATAATGTTTAATCTTCATGAAAACTATTTGCATGTGCACAGGCTTATTATTTTCTATTTGCTCATAAAAATGACTTGACGAAACTATAAAATGAGCGTATAAACAATAACAAAGGCAGAATTCGAATGAGCGGCGCTAACACCACCTCAAAGACATGATATTGCAGCTGACTCACGCGGCGCCTCATTCTTTCCTATCACAACAATTGGTTCCTCCGCATTAAATAGACATGCGCGGTTGCCATGGTTTTCGCTTGTTTATGTGACTTCTCCCTTCCTCTGCTTCCTTTGCCTCTGTTCCGACCTCCGGACTGATGAATCCTTTCACTGGTATTAATCCCATAGAGATATTTCTCACACATCCTTCAACTACACAAATTGAAACGGCCTTAGGATCTCGAAATTAGTACGTATCGTATGTTTGCACGAAATGATTAATTTCCTGTTCGAGATGTTCTAACTTTCCTTAGGAAACCTTTAATTTTGATTTTCCAAGCCTTAAGATTTTGTAATATTTTACTTGTACCTACTTATATATTTTATTAAAATTGAAATAACATCCTCAGACGTATAAATATAAAAAAATGTATTTAAACTTCTATTTTTTGTTTGCTGTAAATTAAACAATAGTGACAATAATTTAAATAATTTGCGAATCGGTGAACTCGAAAATGGAATATTTTCAACAAAAATAAAGACAAAGGACAGTGAGAGGGAGATTTCGCAAAATGAAAAGCTATTCATAATTATACCGGCAATAGGATTTGTTTGAAAAAACTAATGAATACGTGATGCGATATAATGAAACGGATGAATTGTTAAATTTTAAATTTCGTAAAATTAAAAAAATAATGTATATGTATTTGATTAATTAATAATTCGGTTGAGTATTGGCTGGCAGGATATTATATGAATTGTTGCAAGATTTTAAAATCAACAAACGAAAGTCAAATTTGACAAATAATTTGAACACGATGCTGCGTTCGGAAATATTTTCAGATGTATAAAATTTGCCAAAATTAATGATAAAATAAATATACATTAAATTTGGGAAAACTTCTTCCGTGTACAAAACATAGAACGAGGAACTAAAGAACTCATGGAAATTAGAATGAAATGAGAATTTTGCATTATATCGGATTGTTACTTGACAGCCTTTCAACTTTTGTATCTCCATTTTAACAATTATCTTGTAAATTTTATTTTTCATTTGTTTCTGCACAGCAAAAGTTTTTTCCCAAAGTTTCGGCATTTTATCGCAACAAAAGTAGTTCACACTTATAGAGAATAAGAAAATAAAATCTAAACTTAAAATATAACACTTTTAAAAACCTTTCTGTGAGAAATATAGTCATAATATATTTTCAGTTATTTAGGTATTTCCTTCGCTCGCCTAACATTCACTCGCGATCATTCTAAAACAATGTAAACAGCTACAATGTTCTCGAAATGTATACCATTCGCAATGGAAATCCTGAAAATTCCGAGCCATAAACTCAAAAGGAATCAGACTCGCAGAATGGAAGAAAGGATGGAATTCGTGTTCTTTCGTCGATTTATGATGCAATTCCGCGTCGCAAGATGGAGTGCCACTCGAGGTTTTCTTTTTTAAAAAACGACCAATAAAATCGGTTTTCCAGACTCTTCTTACCAACAACGGTCGGCCTTCCGTGACCGGAGAATTGATGTTCGCCTCGAGATCATAGGTCACGAAACATCTCCAACGGCGCCCAACTCACCGTTATTCGAGATGGGTGGATAATAAGTCATAAAACATACACCGAATGAAAAAAACCTTTCTCCTTAGATTCGATCCAGGATGCGTGGCACACGGGGTACGGAACGGTAAACGACCAGCCAAGTGGCACTCGCCTTGACGAGAATATACGTCAAGGACACCGGCAATGACCGGGACAGGTGCGAAGAAGACGCTTAGGCGGGACAGGTGTCGCCGACCGGTGGCTAGATCAGCGTTTCTCAACCTATGGTCCGCGGACCACTTGTAGTCCGCGAAGGTTTTATTGGTGTTCCGCGGAGGTTTCCAAAATTAGTTTATTTTTAACCCGTATCTCAATTTAACTGGGATTATTTTGGGAAAAATTAAGCAAGCTGTACACTATCACAGGTATTGAATATTATTATTAAGGGTGCTTTTACTTGAACATTTTCTCACTCCTTTGTATCTCTGCCATCCGTAACTTACACACACTGATCTTATTACCTCATACGCTGGAAGTGGCCGTGCCGCTTGGAGTTCGCCTGCGTGCATACTTGAAAATGATCAAATAAACTACGTAACCAAGTACCCCCTTTTCTTAATCTTAGATATAGTAATTAGGTTAGTGTAATTAACGAGGTGGTCCTCAGGGCCTAAAAGGGTTGTTGAAGTGGTCCGCGGAGTTCACAAGGTTGGGAAAAGCTGGAGTAGATGAGTGCATTTGGGCGTCGCCGAATTCGAGGAACTTTGAAAGGTCGCAGGTTATAATTCTCGAGAACAAATGACGAGCGCCAACATGGGATGTCGATTTTTTCCCACGGAGACAGAAAGCCGTAGCAATAGCGCCAGGGATAAATCGGTGGATTAAACATTTCGACCTAAGACTTCCGTGTGTTTCGAGAGACGTTTTCGATTGCATATCATTTGGAACTCGTCCAGAACAGCTTTGAGAGAGAGAGGGATAGAGAGAGAGAGGGAGTTCCTCTGATCAGCTGCCATCTGGACGAGTTGGAATCGCCGTTTTCATTTCGCCATAATTAATGCGCGCTTCGATTCAGAAAGCGACCGAAAGTATAATTATGCCTTGATTTAATGGAAGGAAGAAAACGAAGCGGAAATTCCGATAAATAAACTCGATAATATGCAGCCTAAAATGCTCTTTGACATTGAGAGTGAGATACTATTGGCAAACATTGGTTAAGGAAAATGTTGTGATTATTTTAGCGCTCAAAGAGGCTTTGATATATTTTTAATGCGATTAGAGAAACTTCTCAGAGGTCCCGATTAGATTGAATTATTCCAATAAAGCGTCCAATTTATGGATTTGATTAGCCGGCGCTAAAACAAAAGAATGTGACAACCATTTTATAATCATGACAGATGACGCAATTCAAATGAAAACCGATAATTCAAAAGCAAAAAACTTTTATCAAAATAAACGATTAATTTCGCTGTTATAATAGGAAATGTTTTGATTGCATGTCCGAACGTCCTTTGAGCAAGGACTAAAAAATGCAGATACATTGCCGTTAAAAATATAAATCCATCATAAAGCCAGCCAAACGAGTTTATTATTTCACGTTTTAAATGCAAATGAAATTACTTCTTCATTGCATTTTCTCCGAGTAAGGAAATTAGCCTTTTCAATAAAGCAGAGTTTTTTTCTGTTTTGCTTTAACGATTACGCTAAATAAAAATCTGGCATTCTAAAGGAAATTACTGAATTATCTCGTGCGGTTACAAATGCAAATATTCTATGCATTAAACTAGTATAAGTTATTGTTCATTTCAGGAATAATATTTCCGTTAGTGTAATCAATAACGAATATAAGCCAAATCTGTCACTGATGTAATACATAATAATAATATATATTTAAAAGATTATGTTTATCCTGTTTCAATCTAAATGCGCAAAAATAACTTTTTTCGGCATTCGGTATTCAATGCTATAAAATACTACCTACATCAGATTTTACAAGAAAATTCGAAATCTCATTCGATAAATTGTTAGATTTTGATGGCTGCAATTTTTATTATATATGTAATTTTGTGCTGGTCAGCCTATAAGTTTGGCTTAAATTTGACTCTTTAACAGACTAGAAATCTGAAGAGAAGTCCAAGTTAATTCTTCTAAACAGCAAACGTTCCTCCCCTCTCATTTTGTATTCTATGGATTAATTGGCTCTAAAAATGAACTTTATATTATAACGACTTCGGCTGATTTTTGCTCCGAATTCACTCTCACGTACAATATGGGATTATTATGCGTCCTTTGCACGAAGTGAACGCACAATACTCCAAATAACTATCTAATGTCAAATTATGGTCGATTTTTTTTTTATTCATGAAGAAGATTATTTACTTATTCTAAATTTTTGTAGTTGTATGGACAAATAACAAATGAAACATGTTGTAGTTTGTAGCCAAGCTGTTGTGACGAGAGTTCCTGTGACTTGAAGTCAAGAAGTTGTATGTAGTGTATAGGAACTACTATCAAAAAAGGTTATATTTTTGTATTAAGTACATTCAATTGTTATTATGTAATTTGGGCATTATGTATTGAGTGATACCTAAGCTGTTGTGACGGGAGTTCCTGTGACTTGAAGTTAAGAAATAGTGTATAGGAAATGGTATCAAAAAGGTTCTATTTTTGTATTAAGTAAACCCAATTTTTATCATGTAATTTGGGTATTATGCATTGAGTTGTGATGGGGACCCGCTGCCACCGGGACCTGCTCCCAATTGTAGCGTTTATGTGAATAATAACAATAATATAGGGGAGGTCGATTCCGTCCGTTCGCATGTTAAAACTCGGGAACCACTGAACGTATTTTGATGAAATTTGGTATTGGGGATGTTTTACTAAAATATGTCGATCGATTCCAATTTTGGTTAAAATTGAATAATAATTACGATAACTTTACATGAAGACCTACATGTAGTTTAAAATGTTCGTTTCAACTCGTGAACCGCAGGAGGTATTTTGATGAAATTTGGTATTGGAGAGTTTTACTAAAATTGGTCGACCGATTCCAATTTTGGTTAAAATCGAACATTAATTGCGATCACTTTACATGAAGACCTACATGTACTTTACAAAGTACTTATTTCAACCCGGGAACCGCAGGACGTATTTTGATGAAATTGGTATTGGGATGTTTTACTAAAATTTGTTGATCTCAAAGATGGCATTTGGAAACTCTGTGTACTCTGATATGGAGTAGGTAGGTACACCTTTCCATACTTGTTATTACTAGTGGGTGGCCGGTTGATACGCAACTTTAAAAAATAGAATGATATACTTTGCTTTTACTCGTATAATTCATATATTTCGGGATAACAGAAAATGTATTGATTTAAATTTCTTTAAAAGTTTTGTTAAAAAAATCATGACTCTATGGCGATATTCAAATCAAAATAATCATTGAAATTAAATAAAGATATGAAATATAAAAATTGAATAAAAGAGTGACCCGATCGGGAACGAACGTGGAACTTTATATTCGCGAGCCGACGCACTATGAGGCGTTTTTCGTAAAAACTGGCCGAAATGTGAAATACAAAGTTGTAGATATCACTTTTGTGACTACTTTGTCTTTAGGAGAGATTATATACGCGTTTTATACAGCAAATTGCCAAGCCCCTATGCTAACCATCTCTTCCTTATTTCAGTACAAAGTTGACTATCGAACGAGTAGGACGTGCTCAGAGAGTAGCGAGTAGGATTCTTGAGCACAGTAGGGATTTTTTAGGCTAGAGAGTAGGGCAGGGTGTAGGTCAGTTTTGGGTCAGGGGATAATCGATGCACTTGTAGAAAATAAGAATCCCGAAAGATTATCTAATGATAGAATATACACCGAGCGTAATATGCAGCACCAATTTCGCGATAGGTCATTGATAGAATGTTCCGTAAAGGGCGCGACGGGTCGCAATTCCAATTTTGACGCGACGCCATACAGTCGTGGGAGTGATTGTGGTGGGAGCGCATGTAGTTTTAGAGTGGAAGAGAAAGTCAGGGGTGAGATTAGTATGCGAAGTGATAGTGAGAAATTAAACGTCGTCGTACTGAACTGTCGCAGCATCCGTAGGAAAATTGCTGAGTTCGAGCATCTTATTCGCAGTCTGCATGCCGACTTCGTGATAGGCACAGAAAGTTGGTTAACGGATAAGATTCAGAGTCAGGAGATATTTCCTAGAGACTATCGTGTCTATAGAAAAGATCGCGCTAATAGATCGGGCGGGGGAGTTTTCATAGCGGTTAGCGATAAGTACGATAGCAGTGAGATTCCGATAAGTGACGAGGATATCGAGAGTGTTTGGTGCCGCATAGGTAAAGATGGCTCCAAAAAGGTGTTCATATGCTCGTTTTACAGGACACCTAACGCTGGTGTAGATTGTATTTTAAGTCTCGAGAAACAATCATCAAAGCTTAGACTGATAAATCAAGATGGTATCGTTATAGTCGGTGGTGACTTTAACTTACACTCAATTGATTGGGAAAATCTGTTTCGAATCTAGAGGTAAAGAACGTGAATCCTGTGAGGCATTAATCGAAACATTCTGCGAGCACTCTCTCCTTCAATTAGTCAGAAAGCCAACGCGATTGGGAAACATATTAGATTTATTAGCAACTAACGTCCCAGAAAGAATAAACAAAGTCACCATTGAAGATGGGATAAGTGATCATCAGGCCGTATATGCAGAGTGTGAGTTGAAAATCGATAGGCACCCCAAGCCTCAAAGAAAGTTTTATATATTTGCTAGGGCAAACTTTTCAAGCTTCAGGTCGCGCCTACGAGAAATACTACCTGGCTTCCGTGATATGACCGAACGATCAGGTGCTGAGTCGTCATGGAAACTATTCAAGGATATAATGCTAGAGAGTATCGATAAGTACATTCCAATTAAATTGAAGGTCGACAATAAAGAGCCACGTTGGTACAATAAGCAAGTTAGGAGTGCGCTTAGGCGTCAGAGAATAAGCCACGCGAAAATAAAAAATATGCCGTCTACATCATCCGATGAATATAGAGCAACTAATGTTAAGACGTATAAGGAATCCCGCGCTAAAGCGAGAACTACTATGCGCGAGGCTTTTACTAACTTCCGGAATAAGGTATTAAATAATTATTTGAAGGAGGACCCTAAAGCGTTTTGGTTCTATGTGAGAGAGGTCCAAGGTAGAGGCTCTACAATACCTTCCCTGCGTAATGACTCGGGTGACGTTATTCATGATAGCGTAGAGAAAGCCAACCTGTTAAACGGTCATTTTGTAAAGGCATTCACAGCCGTCAGCGACCAATGCGTACATTATGCACCCGCAATAAGGGGGGACCTGATGGACGATATAGTATTTTCTGAGGTGGGAATAGCAAAGCAATTAAGTTCCATCAGACATAACAAAGCCACTGGCCCCGAAGAAATTCCTGCTCGCGTTTTAAAAGAATTAGCTGAAGAAATAGCACCTTTTTTCTGATAATCTTCGAGAAATCCATTTCTCGCGCAGAGGTCCCTAGCGACTGGAGGTTAGCGCACGTTACCCCAATTCATAAGGGCGGCGACAAGGAGAACCCAGAAAATTACAGGCCGATTTCTTTAACTTCGATATCCTGTAAGATTCTCGAGCATATACTCGTTAGCAACATAATGCGATTTCTTGATAGTAATTTATTGCTAGATGATTGTCAACACAGCTTCAGGAAAGGTAGGTCATGTGATACTCAGCTCGGTCTTTTTGTTATTTGTTTACTGAGAAGCGGAGAAAAGAATACGCAGGTCGACGCCATCTTCTTAGATTTTAGGAAAGCCTTTGATAAGGTACCTCAAAGGAAGTTAATAACGAAATTAGAAACCTTAGGCATTAATTCTAAAATCGTTAGTTGGATCCGTGAATTTTTAAATCATAGGAAGCAGATGGTTGTTATAGATGGGAAATCTTCGAACTTAATGGAGGTTGTCTCTGGCGTTCCACAGGGTAGTGTAATTGGTCCGTAATTATTTCTAATTTATATAAACGATATCAGCTCAGTAGTCAGGAGTAAAATTAGGCTTTTCGTGGACGACACCGTCATCTATAGAGAAATAAGCAATCCGGAAGACCACCAATATCTCCAAAATGACCTAGAAGCTATTTCTGCATGGTGTAAGGAATGGCAGTTAGAGATAAACCAAAAGAAAAGCTGCGTCATCAACTTCTGGAGAACCAAGAGTATCTCGTTGAATAATAATTATTCGTTGGACGGAGTAGAGATTCCAATTTCAGACTCGATTAAATACCTTGGAGTCACGATCCATCGTGATCTCTCGTGGGACACCCACATTCGCCGATTGATAGGTGCCGCTAACAAAAAGCTGGCCTTTATAGGGAGAATAGTTCGAAATAGCTCCGAAAAAGTGAAAGAATTATGTTATTTATCCTTGGTTCGACCGCAGGTCGAATATGCTTCAGCTGTGTGGGATCCTTACGAAAAGGGACTCACTAACGAGATAGAAAAGGTTCAGCGCAGAGCAGCTAGATTTGTAAAGAGGAATTACGATAGTAAACAAAGCGTAACATCATTAATAGAAAAACTGAAATGGACATCGTTAGAGGAACGTAGGCTGCAGGCTAGAATTAAACTACTGGAAAAATTTATGTCGGAGGGACTAGCGAATGAGGTAGTAGGACTTATCAGAAGCCCGACGTATCTCGGAAGG
Organism: Tanypteryx hageni; assembly: GCA_028673005.1. NCBI lineage: Eukaryota > Metazoa > Arthropoda > Insecta > Odonata > Petaluridae > Tanypteryx > Tanypteryx hageni. The sequence goes on along the minus strand of CM054114.1, from coordinate 12,270,749 downwards.
CAGGACAGTGAGGATAAGATTCGCGAGATCGACTGTAGAACGGAGCGATATAGAGGATCGTTTTTCCCTAGGACGATAAGAGACCATAATAGAAAAAGATAACGTAGGAAAACTATTGACCCTTGGTGCACTGCACCCCCTGCCATCCACCGAAAAGGTGACTTGCAGGGTATAATGTAGATGTAGATATAAAGTTTTTCTCGATATTTTCTCCCTCGAAATTTCATTTTTCTGTGTGGTAGCAATTGTAAATTATTTTGTTAACATGGATCCAATACCTGTAGGTATGTAAAATAATATTCCATACATCAAATCTATTTATCCGCACTTGTATTTCTTTTTCTTTGTTGTTAATTATGCGAAAAATATTCGTAAATATTCAACATGAAGAATAATTCAAATCGAGTTTTAGTTATCTAACGTGCTTTATCGAGCAGAAATTTTTATTGGGTCTAATAATACAGTATCTTAGCAATCTGAAACTGTAAGAAAGTTTACCACATCTTCGAAAAAAATGTATTTGTTTCGTCATACAGTAGTGCTTTTCTATATTGTGATTGGTAAAATGGTCGATCTTTTTCTACTCTCTTTGTGTTACAACGTCTTTTTTCTTACAGGTTCACGTGATGAACATATTTCTATGAGTAGAAAGGCAATGTTGGAAATAATGTGTTCTTCAGATTCAAAAAAATATAGTGATAGATGTGTGCATTTGAAGAACCGCGTTGTGGAAATGAATTTTCCACATGAGTCATCAGAATTTATTAAAGGCATATTGGCTCATTTTACTTCTGAATTAAGAGCAAAGTTAACCGCTTATCACTGGATTACTAATAGATTTTTAGAAAAAAATAAGACTTGGCTGGAAGTAGATATCTATTTTCCCGTTCATTCAACCGCGCCTCAGAAGAAAAGTGGTCGTCCTCCTGTAGATTTTCATTGTAGTAGTGGGAGGTCTAAACGTAGGAAGACTGAACTTTTGCTATCACAAATGAGTCCTTCTGAACTTTCGTATGCTGCTCAAATGAGTTTACGTGCAGAAGGTAATGTGGACGCTACGAAAGTAGTAAAGGAATTAACCTTCTCAACGCCAAAGCGAGCTGACAAATATAGAAAGACTTATAAAGGAAGAGGAGATCAGATTATGAGACTTTCTGGTGATGCGGAACTGTCTATCGTAGTAGAAGGGAAGCTGACCAGACATCAATATAATGTTGTTAGAACTCCAGCCAAGAAAACATTTCCTCCCTACAAAGTCGTTCAAGAGGCGAAGAAACGCTGCTATCCCGATCGTGAAGGTCTTACGTTCACCGAGAATGGCGTTGAAGTTAGGTTGCAAGCTATATTGGACCACACTGCTCATCCTATAGCGGAAGTACAAAAAGAAGTTCTAGCGACAGTGACAACCAAAGAGCTTAGCGTTTTACAGTTAATATCTAAATGGGGATGCGACGGTAGCTCTGGACAGCCAATATAAACAAAAATTTGAGAGTGGTATTGGTTCGGGCGCAAATATTTTTCTGTTCATTTGTACCGCTTCAATTAATAGTTGGCGATGCTGATTTTCCAAACAAAATTATTGTTTGGCAGAATCCCTGGCCTTCTTCACCTCGATTTTGTCGGCCAATCCGACTCCAATTTCTACATAAAACTGTCGATGTTACTGTTGGGGAAGTTAAGTACATAGAACATCAAATAAATTGTCTGATTCCAACTTCGGTGATGTGCGACGAACAGCATCTCTTATTAAGACATAACTTGCAATTTACGATGGTAGATGGTAAAGTTTGCAAAGCCGTATCATTAACTTCATCGACACAAAAATGTTACATTTGTGGCGCCACGGCAAAAGATTTTAACAACATAGAGGCGATGAAACAAAAGAAAATTGACACTTCAACCTTAAGATTTGGCTTTTCCACACTCCATGCGCGGATTCGCTTCTTCGAATGCCTTTTACACGTTTCTTATAAATTAAAAATTAGAAAGTGGCAAGCTCGAAGTGACACTGACAGGGAAAATAAGAAACGAATACAAGAAAATTTTCAATTAGGAATGAGTCATTTGGTTGATCGCCCTAAACCCGGTTACTAACGATGGTAACACAGCTCGGAGATTTTTTGGAAATGCTACACATTCATCTAACATAACAGGGATAGATGAAGAGCTAATTTTAAGATTCAAGATGATTCTTTTGACAATTTCGAGTGGCCGTGCAATAAAAGTTGACAAATTCGAAGAGTATGCTTTGGACACAGCTAAATTATTTGTGAAGAAGTGTCCGTGTTATTATATGCCAACCACAGCACATAAAATATTGTTGCACGGTCCTATAATTATTTTGTCAGCAATATTACCAATCGGAATGCTTTCGGAGGAGTCGCAAGAAGCACGCAACAAATATGTCAAAGCCTATCGTGAACGGTTTTCAAGAAAATGTTCCCGAGAAAGGAATGTAGAAGACATTCAACAGTCTTCTAATATCTTCAAACCCTGTTGTATCAAGCACCCTGGAGCTTCCAAAACGACAGACAAAATCCTTCCCTCCTGAAGTTATTGCCATGCTAAAGCCTCCAGACAAAAGGTATCTTCGGCACAATCGGAGGACTTAAATGTGGGGTCACCCACGGATTATGAAGAAAGCTCTTGCTCAGAGTCAGAGTAATTATTTAAAAAAATTTATTTATGTTGAAAACTTTTGTTTTAATATTTTAAGTTAGGAGTAATGTATGTGTATTATATTTAAATATTCATTTTAAGGTGTACTTCAAGTAAAAATATTATAATTCTAAATTTTTTTTCCATTTCAGGTAGGACAAAAATTTAGTTTGGACAAATTAATCGATGTTTTCATGGTTTCATTCTATTTCCTGCCTAATGAGGAAGTATAATATAGCAATTGGTATCGAATAAAAATGTTAACTGGATTTAGGCCATGTTTTTTTTAAAAAGCCCCACCGCGCTACTTACTATGCCCGTTTTCCGTTTCAGTTTCTAATTAATTACTGCTTTGAATTTAAACATTGACTAGATTCATCATCGGCGGGTCCTCTTCTTTTTCTTCTTCGGCTGTTGCAGGAGCCATCCATCCTGAGGGCGCAGATGGGGAGGTATTGGGGTGGGGAAGGGTGGGTAGTCAGGGTAATAGAGGTGTATGGAGTCTGCTATTACCCTGCCCGAGGAGGGGTTTGTTTTTCGTCCTCCTTTTTGGTCGGAGGATGGAGAGAGGTTGTTGGATTTGGAGGTAAAGGTTGGGGGTATGCGACCTCATTCTTTCGGCAGCCCTGCAGCGCAGCCTTGGCATCCTGTACGTAGACTTCTCTGTTGTGGGTGGCGAACGGCATTCACATGGTGTTGCGGATGATCCGCCTCTCCGCTGCCGCTATCCGCTCGTGGTAGGATTTGGCTAGCGACGTGATCGCGGCGGGGCCGTACTCGATGACCGGCCGAATGAACGCTGTGTAGAGGTGTGTGGCAGTCTGTGCGGAGGCACCCTTTCCACCTGCTCTCACTGCTCGGATGTGGTTGCTGCGCCTGTGGACTGCGGCCTCGACGATTCCCAGGTGCTTGGCGAACGAAAGTAGTGCTCGAGGGTAACACCTATGTATTTTTCCTCGGTCTGCAGGAATCGTGCCGCTGTTTCCGGCTTGGTGGCAGTGGCCCACAGGGCGATCTCATCCACATACTGGGCGAGGGTAACCGGCGGGAGTGAAGGAGAAGGCATATCAGAACAATATAATATGAACAGCAGGGGCGATCATGCTGTCCCCTGCGGGACGCCAGACCGGATTTGGAACGGATCTGACAGGGCACCACCTACGCTGAATCTGGTATGTCTGTCTGTAATGGAGTATAGGAGTCGGGTGATTTGGGGGGGAGGAGGAAAAGCATTCAGGAAATTTTAAGGAGGAGACCTTCATGCCAAAGTTTATCGAAAGCGCGCTCGATATCCATGAAGATGGCCATTGTGCAGCGTCCTCGGTTGATGGTCTCCGCTGTGGTGTTGACGAACAGCGTCAGAGGATCCGTAGTGGCCCTGTGTTCTCGGAATCCTGTTCCGGGAGCGCGTTGTGTTCCTCGAGGATGGTCGTCATCTTTCTCTTCACTATTTTCTCCAGGAAATTTCCCAGGACGCTCGTTAGACTGATGGGCGTCCGTGGCGTCTTTCCCCGGTTTGGGAATCCTGATGGCGTTGCCTTTCTCCATTCCTTCGGGTAGTAACATAAATTGAAACAGATGTTATATATTTTTAATAGCTCGTTACTAAGGGTCGGTGAACACGTGTTTTTGTAGTATGGCATCTGGTCCGGGGTCGGAATTCTTCGTGTTCCTGACGGCTTCTTTGAGGTCCTCGGAGGTAATTTCGCCTTGGACTCCTTCCGCCTGTGCTAGTGAGGTAAAAGTGGGTATAAGGTTAATTATTACCTCGGCGGTTTTTGTCGAAAGCCTTTGTCGAACCTCGAGTCTTCATTCGGTGTGTGGACTTCCTCCAGCACTCTTCTGAATTCTTCGGCTTTTTCTTCTTCTGTAGTGAAGTTCCTTCCGTTGCTGTTAAGGTGGGAGTCCTCTCTCCTCGTTAGCCTTGAGAGGTCTTTGGAGGTATCCCAGAACTTTTTACCGTCTTTGTAATATAATATATTACATGCATTACATGGTTCCTATTCCAAACCGTCTTAAGAGCAGGGTCCTTCGTCCTGTTGAGGCTTCTGTAGATTCTCCGATCTTTAATTAGCTGGACGACGTGCTTTGGCAAGGGCGGCTTATGAGGGTCGATTCTCATCTTCGGGATGCATTCAGCGTTGGCCTGTAGTACAACTCGGTTTATATTACTGATAGCTTCATCTAACTCCGTGGTGTTTTCGGGCGTCTCCGCTCCCTGCAGTCCTTCGCTGATGATGCTCTCATATTTCTCCGAGTCCACTATGTTCCACTCAGCCTTGATAGTCCTCTTCCTCCTTCCCGCGATCTCTCTGGTGGCAGTGGTGGAAGGTGAAAGGCACGTGGTCGGACGTGATGGTGTCTTCCACCGCTGCGTCTCCCACCAGTCCCGCGGCGTTGCATTTGATGAGGGCGTGGTCCAGATACGAGATTCCTGTGTGGCTAAAAGAAGTAGGTGATGGGATATTGAGACTCACCAGATTAGTGTTGAGGAGTAACCTCTCCATTTGGCGGCCTCTTGCGTAGTCAGTCCTGTCCCGGAAGTTCTTGGACCGGGCGTTGAAATCTCCTATGAGGATGAAATTTTTATTAAGGTTTAACGGGTGGCTGACAAGAAGTGCGGGAAAGGGTTGATTGTTAGGAATGTAGCTACAGGCGATGATGATCGGATCTGGAAGAGAGTTTTACGGCAACCATGTTCTCGTTTTTCAGGCAGTCCGGCAGGAGGTGCCGGGGGCAGGAATCCCCTGTCGGATGAGCAAGACCACTCCTCTTTTCTGCGTGCTGCTGTCCTTGCGGATGGTGGCGTAGCCTGGAATGTGGAATGCTGCGGTCGGCTTGAGGCAGGTTTCGGCTAGCCCAAGGCATAGCACGGATCTTCTGTCTAATAAATCCTGTATTAAAGCTTTCTTCTGCCTCAAGCCGTTGATGAACCCTATGCGCTGCACAGCCATGACGTCGTCCTTCTACCGGTTTCTTTTGTTTTTCCCTTTTCATCAACCTGAAAAGGGAAACGTACGTTAATGTCGGCTGCATCGTGTTCCGGTTATAATGTATCTGAACACCTGCGCCGAACACGGATGTGGCGGTCTGACCCAGCAGCCTTCCCATCGTCATCCTTTCCGTGGGATGGGAGTCATATGAGACCTTGGTCGTTCCTTCCACATCTCTCTCCGGGCGATGGTCAGGGGCCCGTTGTCGCGGTGTGTTGGGGCAGGACCAATCTCCTGATGCGTGGCCTCCGCAGTTGGCGCACGTCAGCTGCTCCGGTTCGCATTGCCCCACGCGATGCGGCCTCCGGCATGTCCTCTTTGCTGTCCATCGTTGTATGAGTGAAGGCCTGGAAGCGGTCGCGCTGGGCGGGTTGGGCCGAAGGCGGTCTGCTGGGCTCGCAGGTGTGGCGGCGTCCGTACACGTTTAGTCCATCCTGTAGAACCTTCACGTTCTCTTTCGAGATCCTGACTCTCTGTATCAGATTAGTCTGCCTACCTGTTGCTCTAGATAGGATCCTCCAGAGCGTCAAGAAGGTGATGTTAGCCCCTCTCAGGGCGGCCTCGACGTTCTCTATCTCGGTGTCCATGTCGATCCCCTTGGTAACGACGTTAAAATCGAACATCTGCTGGACCCTTCCCCTCTCTCGGAGGCCGCTCCGTTGTTGTCATCCTCAGCGGGGTCTCCAGTGCTCCTCCAGCTTCCTCTTCCCCTTCACCAGGAATTCCGCCAGGTCGGCGACGATTGTTATACTTGGTTTCCTCTCCGCCAGGAACAGAGTCACTTCGTCTGAAACTACAAAAAGGAACAGGCGAAGAAGGGTATTAAACGGGATATTTTGCGTCAAGTTTTCCGGCATGCCCTCAATGAGGATCCATGCGGGGGGGTGGGTCGTTGGGGCTGATGGTTGGTGCGATTTGGGCCGGAGTACGAGGGTATAGGGTGGTCGAAAGGCGACGGGAGGGGAGGTGGGTATGGTGCGCGGTGGCTGGGTAGGCGTAGCCTGGGCTAGTTGTTCGGGAGAGGGGTCGTGGGATGCTGTGTTTCGAGGCTTGTTAGTCGGTCGTTTCTCCGGGCTGGTGTCGTCCGATGCTGATGAGGAGAATGCAGACGTCGATCTCCTCTTCTTCTTCCTACGGGCTTCCCTGAAGCCCTCGGCATCCACGTCTTCTTGCGGCTTTTCCTGATTCCTGAGAAAGTAGCCAACTTCTTTGACTTTGCTTGGATGGCTTGGAAGTTGGGGGATAGAAGAAAAGTTAGTGGAATATAAGCGGCCCTTAAAAATGGCATCGCCCTGATGGGGCTTAAGTAAGTTCAACTATTGTCTAAGGTAAGTCACACTGACTCACTCACTGTGCCACTCGGACTCCGCGTTTATGTTGATTCAAATTGTTATTCAAATAGTGTCATTAAAACGACCTTGTCTCAGACGGACATCCGACAAATTATATATAGATTAAACATTCCTCGTTTTGATACTTTGCTCTCCTTAAAAAAAATTTCCCGCCATAATTCGCCTCCGCGCATAGATATCGAGTTTCGCTTTGCCACGGGCGTGTCTCTTTCACTCTCGTTTTTTCCCTTCGCTTCCCATCTCGCGCCGCTCACCTTCAGAACTTTTCTCATTTTCCGAGATTTCATCCCAGCGCCATTTTTATCGCGCACAACTCCTTATTTTAGCCTCTACCCCATCCTCTCTTTGCATCCTCTCGCCTCTCTCATCCCATAAACCAGTGTTTCTCAAACTATGGGCCGCGGCTCCCCAGGGGGGAGCAAGATGAAATGTGGAAAAATAAAGTTTTCACGAATAATAAAATTTTTCAGGGAATTTGTAGAAAAACGATGTGTTAAAAATTATTATTTGTCACATAAAATGAAAAAAATTCCAATAAAGTTCCTTATTGTTAACATTTTTATTTCAAAAGTGTCGCATAATAATCATGGGGACCGCGACAATTGAAAGTTTGAGAATCACTGCCATAAACTACGAGATACTTATTAATCCTCGCTTATCTCTTTCTCTCTAATAAAAGGTCCAATCAAGCAATCAATCTCTCTCTCCCTATATCTATAACTTGTCTCCAGATACCATGCCGTTATTGGTCCATCTCTTTTTCAATTTTCTTTTTGCTATAATTCGTTCCGGTCTAAATCGATCAACCAAAATGAGTCAGTTAAAGGCATTCATCAGAGTCTGGAGTCCTCTTGGATCACTCGGCCTAGAATGAATGTCGCATTTTAATGGTGCCAAAAATACCCTTTATCCTCGCTCGCAGAACCCTCTCAGGAGGGTGTCAGGAGATTTCGAGCCACTCACAGCTACACCTCGTTCCACCCACTCCTCTAGCTCATCCAGGCCCAGAGGCTAAAGCAAGCAAACGCCCTTTAAGAGTGTTTGCGCATCTTCAAAGCAAAAGGCATCTGCCCACCCACCCCCTTTTCCCCCTCCCTTCCCTTCTCCCCCTCCCACCTCCCCCTTCCTCCCTAACCATCCCCTTCCCAGCAACCAAACCACCGCAACCCGAGAGGCAGGGAGAGAGAGCAATGACATGGCTGAAACACATCGAGACACTAATTGTATGCTTACAAAGACTGCCTGAATAAACCAACGCAAATGGGCAACTCTGGACACTTGTTCATATAACAACAAGGTTGTAGACAGTTGGAACACCTTTCACTGCGGCCGATGACTGGCGAAAAAAAACTCCCAACGGAAGTTGGACGGGGAAAAATGTTCACTATTCCACGGAGAATTTCAATTCGCGGAGAATTTCGTGAATCATCCAGACAGTGATTCATGGTTTGAAAGCAGGTTTCAGCGAGTTGCTTTTTTACGAGCGGAGAAATTGAACCAGAGAAAAAAATTAATATATCCATCAGTTACCACGTTCACCTCGGTATAAATTCTTCGAGGCTTTGTTATTATATTCGAACATCACGTGATGATCCAAAGGAATAATAGCTCAGAGGCACTGAAATCGATCTGTTTTTGTAATTTTTATGGCTAGATATATGATAGTTTTGGATTTAAAACTATTAATGTTGCTTTAACTGAAGCGAATTCGTTTTATAAACCCAATGCCGACGCTGAGAAAGAGTAATGGTGATTAAAAGTTCAATTATCGCCACCGGGACCGATAATTAGAAAAAAAGAGCGCCTCCCGATGTCAGGAAAATTAATTGAAAACAACAGCAAATCGAATGCGAGGGACGATAGCTCGTTAATTACACCTCACTGACTCGGCTAGTTCCACTTCGGAGAACAATCGACCGTTTCCAAACAATGGCAGCGCTATCTATATTAAAAGATCTTAGGTTACTGTTATCGGCAAATCCAGAGGGCGTTAGTGTGCGACGCAAAGGACCGGGTTGAAAGCGGCGGAGCATTAAGTCACTTTTAACGCCGGCAATATCTATCTCCGCCTTACAATGGGAAGCGCCAACGGGATACGAGGCGCGCTGCATTTTCTTATTTACGCTCAGAATTCGACGTGGAAATATAAAGCGACGCAACTAAATGGTGACACAAAGGGCGTTCCGAGCAATTTGAAACGTAAGGCGCCGCGCGCAATTACCGAAACCTAAGCTTTCCGTAATGCGATAATGTTAAATCCTTCACAATGCGAGGTTTCGGGAGGAGCCGTCGTAATGCGTCAGCGCCATCTCTTATTCGATCTCTTTTTATGGTTTCATTTATTCGAAGGGAGAGTAGGTATGGAAGCTGAACAGACACTTAACACCAAAAAGCTCCATTTTAAATACTTTATGTACTTAATGGAACTCCGAAAACGGACAGAGGGAAGCACGATTTAGCTTTGTCCCTTCGGAGCTCATAGGATTATATTTTTAAAATCTGATGTGGTTACCACATGACTTTTTCCATACCTGTAATATTTCTAAAAATTCCCCATAAGTTAAATGATGATAAATATTTTAAGGAACTGCGAGAAATATTCAGACTTTACTAAGAAAAGGAAAAAACGTACCGTAGCCTTCTGATATTGGATATAGCCACGAAGCTCCAACAATTAAAAAAATAAAAAGAAGCGTTGCCATTGTAAGACATAACTAAGCGTGAAGTGTTTACAAAAGCTGCCGACAGGTGGAGGTGGTGGCAGCTAAAGAATATAAGAATATCAATTTTTAAATCTCTTAAATAATGCATTTTAGGAAATGTTTCATACAAACATTGTACAGAAAAACATTATCTACAATATTTAAATTTAATGTTATTAAAAATTATGCAGAAAATCGATAAAAATTAACAACAGACCAAGAGTAAAGTGTCAATTCTGATTGATCGATGTTATCTAAAACTTGATAAACTCCTGTTCCTTTAATAAAAATGCCAAATATAAATTTTCGCGTTGATTTGATTAATAATGTTTGAGATAAAGCACCCACAAAATTCCTATCACACACATACGCAGACACTCATCATCATCGCGAAAATGGTCAAAACGTGTTCACGTAACCTCCAAATGTACATTTCCATCGAAATCTCGAAATCGATTTTTTCATGAAAACAATACTTTCCCCTTATGCTACGTACGGAGAAAGCAAAAAGGCGATGCCCGAGGAACGAAATCCCATCGCTTGCAATGTCGCTTTTAGCTTCATAGGTTTACAGTAATACGCCGCAATGAACGCATAATGTCTCGTAATTAATTCCAGGACGAAAGATTCCTCCTTTACATGCTATTATGTTTTTTAACCGCTAAGAATTTCTTTATCTTAATCACCTTTTCGTGTATTTTAATTAAAATTTCAAATCTATAGAGGCATTTCACAATGATAACAGAATATTCCGTACTGATTGTGAGACAAAAGCGTTAATAATTGATAAAAAACGACTCAAGATAATACTTGCGTGTTGTCGTAGTTTCCCGAATTCACAAAAAGATAAAAATTGTGTCGCCAGGAGGCGAGTGAAAATGCGTGTGTCACTCCAACTGTCACGTGACACGGCGTGACGCATGCACCTTGATGCAGATCAATATCTTGCTGTAGCTTCTGCCCGTGAGCACGCCGCGGCTGCAGGCAGGCGCTTTCGTGCGCTACAACATCGAATGCAGTAACTGCAGCACTCAAAATGGAATGACAAATGAAAACAGCTAGCGCTTCACTTTTGTATGACTACGGCGTTTGCCAACACAACAACTCTAAAACGTAAAACTTAACAATCGTAAGCAGATATTAAAAACGACTTCGTAATATTTCAACCCCCTTCCGCAGAATTTGAAGATATATATTCTATTTCAGTCCATGGAAAATTTTAATATTCCGAAATATTTTACTTTGAGTCGGACCGAATGATAAAGCCCAAATCGTCGAATGTGGCTCCTCTAGGAAGTAATTTTTCAAACGCAATACTACGGAAAGAGATAATGCAAATTAACGGTTCAATAGCTCACAAATCCATTCACATTTTCCCTTACTTTTTAACATCAGTTCCGTCGTGCTGTTTAAAAGACTTCATCTTTTCAAGAACGACAAATGAGGTTTGCGAAATTTCTGAGCACTGAAGTACGCGAGTCAGAGAATCGTTCCAGTATCATCGTAAATCTCGAAGAGTTCTTATTAAAAGTCTTCGGCAGTCAACTACATCAGAGTTGCCCTCTCGCGAAAATAAAATTATTTGAATTGATGAAACACCTACGCTCTCTAATCAAGAGGCACCTACGCGATATGGACGAGACACCATTTTTGGTGTTCTTTTTATCTCCCCTGTCACCGAGAGCGGTGCTAATCCAATAATCCGAGCCGACGTATATCACTCGACAAGCGAATTTCAAGATGTCATTCACATATATTTATTTATGTCTTCAGAGGGATAAGAATGTTAATAATATGTTCAAAAGAATCTTCAACAAAATATCAATTAACACATTAAAATATTTTCCAATTTTTTTAACGACCTGCTGATTCCCTCTGGCCTACGCGCAATGTGTATCTGAGAGGTAGCCCAATGAAGCCAGTGCTGACCCCCGACCCCACCCCCTCCCCTTCTTCTACCCCTCCGCCACCTCTATCCCCTCCCCCACCTCTCTCTCCTCCCCCACCCATCATTTTTATTCCCCTTTTCTCCCTTCGCCGCACGTGCTCCCTTAATGGAATTAGGGAAGACTGAGGCCTTTTCTCCGCAACGCATTCTCCGAAGGAGAAAGTGAAAGTTTAGATAAAGTAATTCATCGACGGACGACGCGATTAAAAAAAACATCTGCTTCGGCTTAACCACAATTATCGGAATATGTACTCCATCCACCGTTTTCTAAGGCCTTTAATTCGGGGAGGATCAATTTAAGCAAAAGACCAATAGCAGACGTTTGAGGCACTTAAGAGGTTTTATCGACGGATCATAATTTGCCTGCCATCAGCGAAATGAAACCGGGTCGCATCGATCGATGTGGAAGTTATTCAATCGCCCCTTGCAGTTTGACGACGTCGCGTATCGTCGAGGCGCTGGCAGCCGTAGGAAGCACGCACGCATTAAACGCCGCGACACAAAAGGATTAATAATTTAGCGTCTTTGACGACGGGAAAAAACAAGATCCTCCATTATAACTCAGAGGGGAGGAAAAAATAAAATAACCCGACCATGCGGTCCCAAACGAGCGGAAGCGGGCGTACCACACCCATAAAACAAAAAAACGTAAAAAAAAACTTTTTCCTAAAAACGTCTTCGTCTTTCCATAACGCTGCGGTGGATGAGAATTATGGTCATGTTTCACTTCTGCCTTCCTACTCTATCCCTCTCTTTATCCCTTTCCCACTCTCTCTCTCATCCTTTTAAACGCAAACTCCTCTCTCCTCTCTCTCTCTCTCTCTCCTATTTTGAAGCTTTATGTAGCACATAAGCATTTTATACGTGTTATTCCTTTACGAGCTCCCTCCGTCCGCACATACACAGCTTCGCCGCTGTTCTTTTTTTTTGCTTCTAAAACGTCGGCTGTTCCATTTCCTCGGCATTCCCGCTTCCGGGTGGCGGAATGGGGTGTATAGCCGGAGACGGAAAGAATGGAGGAGGGGGGAAGTGGAGGGCATTGAGAGTTAAGTAGGAAAGGAAGAAAGCAACGCTGAACAGAGAAAGGGTAGGGGGCACTCGGGTGTGTGTGTGTGTGTGTGTGTGTGTGTGGAGGGGAGTGGGCGGGGATTAAGGGGAAATGAGGGGTAGAAAGAGAGGTCGGGAGATGCAAGCTATAGGAAAGGCCAGGTATACTATCTAGGAAGCGGTAGCTTCGTTTGGTCAAAGCGTCGTGGGTGGCGCAGGGGCGGAGAGATGCAGCGAAGGAGGAATAGGGGTGGTTTAGAAGGGATGTAAAGGGAAGAAGGTGATCCAAACGAAACTTATGGTCCCTACTTTCCATTTAATCATTTATTTAATACTTACATATATTGGCTAGAAAATCAGCGCAGATTGCTCTTTTTTTCATAAATTTTATAATTTGACGTTATAAAATATTTCAAAAATCGAACGGAGTATTAAATTGATCACGCGTACTTGTGTGGCAAAAATAACACGCGTATTCATTAGAATATATCGAATCCGAGTCCAACAATAGTCGTTGCTATGGCAACACACTCGTAATGAGTGATAGAAACTGCAAAAACGCTAATATTTACGCAAAATTCGAAGAAATACTATCGATAAGCAACATTCTACGATAAAAATTAAAATCCTAATTCCTTTCCCGCACCGATATTACAATTCTAAAGTATTGTAATGTGCAAGATAAATTGCCCTGCATGATGGTTTTCAGATTTTCCATGTAAGTCAAATGGGAAGGATAGTTCCTGGAATCGAACCCGGGAGTTTCACTATTCGCAACAAAAACTATCCTTGTGAGCTCAGTTTCAGTAGCAGGAGATCTCCACCAGGTGTCATGAAAATAGGTCAATTGGTTCTAAAGTTAATAGGCGGGACGGACAGACAGACATAAACAACGACAAAACTATTTCCATTCTGGAAAGTAGGCTAAAAATATTAGGGTTCATTGGGTGGAATGATGGTGGAAGGGGGTTGAAGAAGGAAAGGAGCGTGGCAGGGGGTTGCAGAGGAATATAGGAGAGAGTGTAACTCGACCCCTGATGTTCCCACAAACGGATTACGGCCGCACCAAAACTGCTTCTCCACCGAATACGACGACTTCCTCCTTTCCACTTTATCCACGTATACAGGTCCTCAAAAAGGCATCGGGCCTTTCCGTAAGGGCCTCCACGGCTGGGGCATCGCCTTTGCTGTCTGAATGTTCAGAGAGCAAGGATCTTCGGATCGGGAATCGCTTCCACCGAGGGGCGATTTGAGACGACGAAGTTTACTAAGCCTTTCAGGAATTCAATTGCTAAGTGTCGGATAAGGTGAGGAATGTGTGTGTGTGCGTGCGTGCGTGCGTGCGTGCGTGTGTGTGTATATATATATATATATATCTCCACCGCACATATAGCTCTTCGTAAAATTGTGATATGCAGAAACTATTAATTTTCCAAGACTCGTTTAGCCATCTAAATATGCCGGGTCTGTGCATTTTGCCTTGGAAGAAAAGTACCGAAACTTCTCATAGAATTATAGAATAATTTCATTCTTCTGTTCTTAAAAATTTTTTATATTGCAGAATGAGGAGCTTTGTCAAAATATCAATTCAAATTATTAACTTTTTCCACTGAAGGCATCTCTAGAAAAAATATGAATATTAAGCCAGTACCAATCCAAGCACAAGCACGTTCTTTTGAGAAGGTGAGACAAACGAAAAATCAACATACATTTCTAGTCGTTGGGAAATTATTTTTATGAATGGCTTAAAAAACATGTAAAACAGTAGCATTCTCAGCCAATAACAGCGATATTGATTGAGTAATAATGGGAGTCATCTCCCGAGGTCATTGCAACAATAATGCGTTCACTCAATGTCATAAAACAATAAAAAAACTGGCAGCATTTGCACAATACACAAACTTACTTGATGGAAAGACAAGAAACTATGAATGAAACATTAAGTTTAACTGCGATTCTAGCAAATTAACTCGTTTTAGAAGCCATTAACAGAGCTATCGATCTTTTTAAAAAATAACTGAGCTAAGTAAACTACTTAGATAACTCGCGTAGCCATAAAAGGCGAAACAAAAAAAGGGCGTAATTTCCATCTGACAGTCGAAAATAACGGAAGAACCAAGATTCCGCTGGAATCTCGTTTGGGATGCGCTCGATTCTCTTTGTGGGGAGGGATGGAACTACGGAAAAGCAATTAAAATCTTTATTCAGCCACTTAATTGGATCGCAAAATATCCAATTAAAAATATCAGATAAGTTCTGGGTCACGGACCTCTACGGAAAGTACCCGGAATTCTAAAAATTAATAAATCCCCTCGATTTATTTGTTCATAAATTCTTTTATATCCGCCATAATCACTTTGCCGGAGAGGAATTATCCACGTCCGTCCAAGAGATTGTGAAGGACCGAACGCACCAAGCGCTGATGATTAGATTCCTCTCCCTCAGATTACATCTCGCGCTGCGAATCGCTTCTCACGTCCTCGACGCTTATTATATAAAAATCCTCGCGATGCACGCAGCTGCTATCTCTCACTCTGTAGCAGGTGTGGATTTACAGCCCGCATTACGTTCGTTTGATTTTAGGGAAAACTAGATTACAATCGTCTTCTCTCTTTCTCTCTCTCTCTCTCTCTCTGCGCGTGAGAGAGGAACTGTAAAGATTGACGGCTAATCGCTTCTACTTAATTACAAACAACCAAAACTAAACACCCAGGAAAACTCTATAATTGTTCGTTTGCGAATTATATCCAAGGCCAGACTAGAAAATCACGAATGGATGGATAATAAATATTATTCCCACACTTTGATTCAATCGCTCCTGAAATCGTGAGCAAAATCTCAGTCGTATTCCAAAAAATAGCATATACAAACTACATTTCAAATTAAAACGAATGAGAATACTTTTTTCCGGGAAAATCGGACAGAGTGGCCATTACTCGAAATAAACATCGGATTTTCGAGAGGCCAGACATATTTTAAGCTCCCAAAGGAAAATAAACTTTCGATACAAGCGTACAGACAATGATGATTTCATTAAATAAATGAGTTTATAAATGGCCATTAAAATATTTTAATGAGTAAAAACTATAATCCTGGGTAGAACACATCCCTACAGACAGATTCACATGCATAGCGTAGTTAATACATGTTTACATATTTAACTACGTTAATTAGAGCGTAGAGGTATTGGAAATAATTTCCCAATTATTATAATGCACAGAACCGGACATAACGGCCGAGAGGACGCACTTACATTTAAGATAATTTTTCAGGAAAATGTTTCGATTCATTTATTTACACTTATATAGTTTAATGGAATAAAAACAGCCATGTAGAACTTTAAAATGGCCTAGAATAACGAATTTCATTTATTTACGTGATGTACTTCCAAAAATACATGAAACCACCAAAGTTAATTAGGACACGCACCAACGAATATTGCCTCATCAGTAGGGAGAGTCACGAATCAGAATGAGTGGACCATAGGCTCGAGGCGAAATTTTTATGCTTGAAATTCAATTTTTAACTTTTTACATTAGGCCCATGCAGTAGCGTGCAGAAGAGGGGGCCGAGGGTGCGACGGCCCCGGGCATCTCCATATCGGGGGCATCCAATCAAAGAGTGAAATAAAAATGTAGCTTTTGAAATTTGAAATCGTCTTTGTTAACTTTTTTTTGTTCTCATGCGGCCTCTTCGTGTGGTAAAGGTGTTGAAAGGTGCATAAGAATGCATGTAATTAATTGTTTATGGTTTTATTTTGCTTCGTAGCATGAAATTAAAGTGTTCGATATATTTTAATCTGTATCAAATATTCGTGCGCATGCACATAAATCGATTCTAGTATCAATGCGTGTATTGATGCGTCATATTGGAAACGAGGGATTATTACAAATCTTATATAATGTCAAACAATATCGTCCCACGTTATTTTTACTTCCTCTCTTGAATTGTAAACGTAAACAAGTCCCTACAACTGTAAACGTAAACTAGTGCCAAACTCTTACAGGTATTTTGTGATTTAATTATACAATCTACGCAGGGGAGCGTAACAGTTACATATTCTATTTATGAAACATGAGTGGCCTCCGTTAGTTAAAAATCCCATCACCAACTAATGTCATATAAATGCCATATAAAAGCATAAGTTATTTGTTAACATTTCACGGAAAATTTGAAGCATGTAATGCAATTGCATACAATCAAGGAGTTAACCCCGGGCATCACCAAGCCTCTGCACGCCACTGGGCCCATGACTCCTAATCCAATAACAGACGATTTAGAAAGCATCGCTTTTGATTTAGACATTTTCTTTCTTCTGTTTCCGTAATAATAGTGTGTCAGTTTCTTCGGCATATGCTAATACTATTTCTAGAAGATCGTCACAAAATCCAATTGGATGAATTACGTCAAGAAATTAATTCTGCGTCGTTCCAACTTTCTATTACTCTTGCTTCAGGAGACAATCGTTGGACTTATATGTCGAGAAATTCGATAACCAATTTCAATTACGAGAGATTTGGAATGTGCGACATTAAAAGATTTTTGTATTCAGCACCGACACTTGTCAAAATATTGTGCTATCAACGACACGTCGAATACACGTTATTCTGTTGATTTTATTTTCTTATAACCTAGCGAATGGTAAGCGTAAAAAATGCCATCAAACTTTTGGTTTCTTCTGGAACCCAAACACATTTTTTCTCAATGTATTTGAGTAAGCCTAAGTGTTATCAAAGACATTGCGTGTCGACATTGAAATATAAACCTGCAAACCACATCTCCCTTTCTTTCTCTCGGGTAAAATCTTCCTATGCGACAATCCCTCTCCAACCGCCCATGGCAGCCAAATCATTCAATCGTTAGATATTTTCCTACAGAGACAAGATGATCCAAACGGAACTTATAATGCCTACTTTCCATGAATACTTACATATATTGACTTGAATAGCTTTAAAAACACCGCGGATGTTGCTCTTTGTGTTCCTAAATTTCATAATTTAGCGTTATAAAATATTGCAAACATATTCGAACAGAATATTAAATTGATCCCGCGTATTTGTGCTGCAAAAATAAAGCGTGTATGTATGTATTAGAATATACCGAATCCGAGCCTAACAATAGTCGTTGCTTTGGCAACACTCTCGTAATGAGTGATGAAAACTGAAAAAACGTTAGTATAGAAATACGATCGATAAGCAACATTCTACGATATAAATTATAATTTCCATTCCTTTTCTCAGATAATAGTACAAATCCCGCACCGATATTACAATTCTAAGATACTTTAATGTGCAAGAGAAAATTACCTTGCACGATGACTTTCAAATCTTCCATGTAAATCAAATAGGAAAGGTAGTTCCTGAAATCGAACCCAGGACTTTCAATATTCGAAACAAAAACTATCATCGTGAGCTCAGTTCCAGTAGCAGGAGATCTCCACCAGGTGTCATGAAAATCGGTCTAGTGGTGCAAAAGTAAATAGGGGAGACAGATAGACGGACAGACAGACACAACGACAAAACTATAAGCCAATTTCCATTCTGGAAAGTAGGCTAAAAATCGACGTTATGCAATTGTAGAGGAGCGACTGCGAAATTCCAAACTCCCTTTGCGGAGAGGGGTATTTTTTCGTCCAGAAAACTCAATTCGCCAATCTCTTTTCGATTTAGGCTAGAGGAAAGACCTCAGCGAGCCAATCCCTCGCCATTTAATCGCTAGTCAGGCTAACTTTGCACATATTTCACTCCCAGAATACAAAGCGCGCGCCAACTGCTGCAGCATCGACGGCAGCTACGCGCAAACATATTTCTTAAGAATAAAAAAAACCTTTTTTATGGCCTCAGAGGAAATGACAAGGAGTACGGTGCACTTGGAGGATGGACGGAAGTCGACGGCAAGAGGCAATATGGAGTGTAGGGTGGGGAGGAGGAGGATTGTTGGGGGTTGCGAAGTTAGGACGGGGTGTACCGGTGACAGGTGTAAGAGAGAGAGGGAGGAGTTGGAGGGTAATAGCCAAGAACTCGTTGGCAGAAGAGGGATGGCAGTCTTGTAGGAGGGCGAAGAGGGAGAGGCTATCCACCCCCATCCTCCCCTTCTCCGACTTTTTCCTTGTTATTCCTCTGAGACACGGCCTACTCCATTACGACGCTCGGCTCTCCGCCCCATCCCCTTCCTCTCCCTCCCCCCTCCGCCTTCGCTCATCTCTCCCTCTCTGAAAGTGTGGCCAACTTTCGAAAGAAAATGTCGCTGACGCAAATTTTACATCCTTTCGAGCGAAATAAATGAATGGACGAGAAAAGAGGAAAGATGAATCTGAATTGTTTGTTCCAAGTTTTTCAATTGCACCGCCACGGAATAAGTCGCCTATAGATCTCAATAATAAAAGTTCTAATTGTTTGTTTTACGGAGTTCGCTCCGCTTTACGCAGTTGCCTAGCGGACTACGGAAACGTAAACAAATAGCGGGATCGTTGAAATTAGGAAGTTAAAAATAACTGCAAAAACCTGTTTCTAAAAGAGCATTTTTTTAGAATGTTCAAATAAATTTTCGACCTCCATTCCTACAAATTCTTTATGGATAACTAAACAGAAATTAAACTTGTATGCATGATTCAACGCTTTTTAGTTAAACGATCGAAACGCGTTGTTATAAGGTAACATAATATTTTCATTCGAAAATATTTTTAAAAAGAAAATGCAACTTCCAAAATCAATCGAAAGTTATTTTAAACATACCTCACCGCAGTCAAGAGGTTGAAATGTGATCTTTATCCCATTTTAAAGGTAAATTGAACGTTTTTGCGCTTCGCATTTACTGTTGTAGCAATGTAAACAAAACGAAACTTTACCATAGTAACGGACTCTTATGGATTGTTCGTAAGATTTTTTTTAATCCTGCTAAAAGGCAAACGGCAATACTCCACAATTCAATAGGTCTGTTACCAGCCAAATCTATTCTGCAAATCTTAGCTTCCCAGCTCTTCTCTTTGCTTCAAACTTATGCGCACGGGCAGACAGACAAAGTAAAAATATAAGCGATTATAAAATAAAAGCGCTAAAATGAAAAATACCAGGAGCAGCACCACTTACTAGAGTGAGTTCGCCATATAAATGAACCTAAACACATTTTAATTATAACGTTTGGCTTAGTCTACATATATACGTATAAATCGTCTTCTCAAAATACAACGATTTGAAAAATCGTATCTAACGAGACAAATCACGAGTTACATGCGTATAAATCGGACAGCTGTATGCGATACAACGCACGGATCGCTAGAGATTATAAATGATTGTTGGCGTAAAAAGTAACCAAAGTTACGGTATTTAACGATAATTTAAATTACCATGATACGTGTGTTAAAGTTCACCACTCTTTACACTGTCAGAAACAGAACCTACACAAAGGAAATAAACAGTGTGGGAGATATGCATTAACACAGCGTTTTGCAACAGGGGGTTCGCGAACCAAAGGTGGGTAAACGTTGCTTTGATCGTATAGACATAACGATACTTTGTAGAACTCTTTGAATAAGAGAAAAAGAAAAAAAGATTTCCTAATTCAGTATCGCAATCCTTTCCTGAAACAAGCGATATATAATTTAGTTACAAAATAGAACCCATTAAAAAGAAGCTAGTTCCATTGTATTTAATTAATTTTGTATTAATATGTCTGCGTTCACTTGGCAGTTATAAATGTAACGTAGCATAAATTTTCTCACTTTTATCTCAATCGTAAACATTCTATCTCGGGAGACCTGCACGGGCCTCAGTGCTGGGAGTTTATCGTATTGAAGTAGGTGCGGTTTTGTGAACGTTGTACGCTTTATAAAGAACATAAAATTTTATCTATGTGTGGAGCGTAATTACCCGTTGAACATCAGCGGGACCTTGTAGTGTGATTAAATTATAACTTCTGAGGTGTGTGTGTGTAAAAACACACACACACACACACACATATATATATATATATATATATATATATATATATATATATATATATATATATATTAACTAAAGGAAAAGAAAAGGTAGTGATGAGGGTGGCAACAAGGTGTTGAGGGAAGCCCAGCGGACACTTACCAAGTTGAGGACCAAGATGGCAGGCTGCTGGGGGCGTCGAAGAGACACGTGAAACACACGAACACAAAACTATACTATATATATATATATATATATATATATATATATATATATATGAAACATCTAAACGTTGCAAGAATAATATATTTTATAGTTTTAGCCGTCGAATAAAACAAAAATAAAGAAGTTCGGTTCACATTTACGTATTTTAATGAATGTAGGAAATAAACCTTTCACCTTGAAAAATCGAAAATTCCGTGTAAACTTATGGGAAAATATAATTGTCCCCCGGAGTCGAATCCGGGACTTTTTTCCGGGATGTTTGACTTTTGTAGAGACCACCTCGTAGGGGTTTAGCGATTGTGAAAGTTTCAGCTCTTAATTCCATTGGGAAATGTCCAAAAATACCGGGACAGACAGGCAGACGGACACTTGAGAATTATTATATAAGGATGTGGTCATATTTAAAGTTTAATTACCTAGTTTAAATATAAATTTCAGTGCCCAGTGGGATCAAAAGAGAGGTTTCCACTTTTGGAGAAGAGAGGAGATAACTTGTTTTTCTTGCAAAATATGTAAGACAAAAGCATGCATATGTTATCTATATTTCTGTTTTAAAATTGATTAAACTAGACGCAAGCATGTTTAAATTAATTTTTTATCAATACTTGTAATATATCCTATTCATAAATCATCACACATATGTATTAGACGCAGAGCTCAATCTAAACAACATTTCGAAAAAAATAGGTACGTGAGGTAAATACGACATTGTTATGCATGTATTGCATTTTATAATGGATATTTTTCAAGTTTTGGAATTATTTAAATAGTTTTTAATAGAAAAAAATTATTTTCAACAAATATCTATCGAGTAATTTTGTTAATAATCAAAACAAAATAAAATGATTTCATAATTTAAAATAATATAATTATATTTTTTCGTGGGGTTGTAAAAATTAAATTATGGGGCATTGGTTGAATACTGGCAATTTTAAAAAACAATTAGAAGTCAATAAAAAGTGTTTGACAAAACTACCAGCTCAAAAATAAACACAGAACAAACCTCGAAAATACATTGAGTCGTATAAAGATCTTGGTTTTTTGGTAAATGTAAACAAAATTGGAGAAGAAAACCCTCAATTGTCTTTCGTGGTGAACTATTGGCAAATAGCAGCACGAAACCGTCACTTTTAACCCGCCATTTGGAGACAAATCATAAAAATTATAAAGACAAACCATCTTTCTTTTTACGAAAATGTGAAGAATTTAGCAAAGGTCAATCAAATATCGATATTTTTGTTAAAAGATATTCAAGTAATGCCATAAACGCTCTTTTAGCCTCGTACAAAGTGAGCTATCGAATTTCCAAATGTGGAGAAACACACACAAGCTGAAAAATTAGTGATACCGTGTGCCAAAGACATAATTGAATGTATTGATCGATGAGGATAGTGCCAAATGCCTCGAGCAGATTCCACTGTCGGACAACACAGTATCTCGACGGATAAACGACATCTCAAATTACATTCAAACAGAACTTGTACAGAGAGCGAAAAAAGTCCATTTTTCAGCCTACGAATGGACGAATCAACTGATGTTTCCAATCAAGCTGAACTTCTTGTGTTCATTCGTTTTATTTTCGAGTGAAGAATTGTGGAAGACATTTTATTTTGTCGCACATGGGTGAGAATTTATCCCTAACAGGTATAATAAAGTTATAATGCATTTCTAAGTATTCTTATATATATCGACATAACACCCTATTTAGAATATCGTTAATTTTGATGTCCGTAACTCGTTAGCACAAAATAGAGGGCTGGCGTTGCAATTAATCACCGCTAACAAAAAAATATAAAAAGTATAAAATTAAAGTTAATAGAAATAATTGCCCACTAATTTTTAAGAAATTGATTTACTTTTCTAGTATCTAGAATTACTAATGCGATCGAAGCACTTAGCCAACGCTTATGTAAAAACTTAATGGGATAAGCGATATACGTTCACATCTATAACAAATATGGAAAGGTGTACTCCATATCGGAGTACACTGTTCCCAAATGCGTTCTTTGAGACCGACAGTGAAACTGCCAAATACC
This sequence comes from Tanypteryx hageni, assembly GCA_028673005.1. Classification (NCBI taxonomy): domain Eukaryota; kingdom Metazoa; phylum Arthropoda; class Insecta; order Odonata; family Petaluridae; genus Tanypteryx; species Tanypteryx hageni. The sequence continues at coordinate 12,247,869 of CM054114.1, read as the reverse complement.
AAATTTCATCAAAATACGTCCTGCGGTTCCCGAGTTTAAACAGGTACGTTGTAAACAACATGTAGGTCTTTATGTAAAGTAGTGGTATTTATTGTCCGATTTTAACTAAAATGGAAATCGGTCGACAAATTTTACTTAAACTCCCCAATACCATATTTCATCAAAATACGTCCTGCAGTTCCCGAGTTTAAACAGGTACGTTGTAAACTACATGTAGGTCTTTATGCAAAGTAGTCGTACTTATTGTCCGATTTTAACTAAAATGGAAATCGGTCGAAAAATTTTACTAAAACTCCCCAATAACCATATTTCATCAAAATACGTCCTGCAGTTCCCAAGTTTAAACATACGGACGGAAATGACATCCCCTATATGCGTTCACTTCGTGCAAAGAACGCATAATAACATATTACATCCTACAATTACTGATACATATCACTATCACCTGCTCTACTTCGATTCCTGTTATGCATAGTTTTCTGACACATTCAACTCGGATATAAGGTCGCAATAATAGTAACATGTTTTTTGGGCCAACAAAATATACATTTGCGTATTAGGGTTTACAGATATAATTAATAATTTAACGTATCTTTCTTCGCTTGCTGATAGCGGTTTCGGATAAGTTACCGATTGCGCTAGAAGCGATTATGAAAAAACAAAATGCGAATTCTGCAGTCCATCCACCCCCTGCCCCATTTTATAGACACCAAGTGTCAAGCCGGTCGCATAGTGAAGATAAAATCCCAGGAATCAAATTTTCTCGAGGAATCCAGAAATATATTCCATCCTCAAGACAATGAAACCAATGTTAAACATTTCAAAAGTATTTTGACTTGAAATCTTCTCCATACCAGCTGGTGCAACATTTTGTGGTTTAAAAAATTGTATAAATTGAATGAAGTCAAAAGCTTAACTATTTAACCTTTATTGAAATGTATCTATTTTTATAAGTAGAGTAAAAAAATATCCGAATACGTGATCTGATTTCCGAGGATCCCTAAGTTTGAGCGCTGTGTATCCTCGATTGTAATTTTGCGAAGTGAAGTTATTTTGTGGTATTTTAATAAGTATAATCACAGGCAAAATTTGTACGGTTAGTGCCCAAAAACAAAATAAGATAAAATTATTGGTGATGAGTCTCAGAACGCAGCGCACGGAGAGTGAAGTGGCTAATTTTGGAAACTCACGCTCGAATCTTCGCGGCGACTTTAAATCACATAAAATACGAATTCTCGAGCAATAAGGAATTTTGAACAGTTATTGGGCTTTTCATTAGAAACTGTCTGAATGATCGTACTCTTTAATTCGACCACGTACCGCACGGCATATTAGATAGCGTATACAACATGAAAGGCAAGAGAAAAAACAAGTAGTGTTATCCATGAACATGGAATTAGTGTGTATTTAATAAATTTTATTTTATTTTTTATGTGGTTATACCACTACATATTCGGTCAATAGAGCCTCGTTTGTTTTATCAATAGGGTCGTGTATTTGTTTCACAAATCCATAATCTTATATATATAATTTCCCAAGTGTATGTCCGTCTGTCTCTCGTTTGGCCGTTCTTTTAAGTCCCGGTCACGAATATACGCGTGAGGGCTGTTACCGAATTGCGAAACTGCAATTTCCGAGTCGCCGGTGAAGCGGAGAGTAGATTCTCAGACGCTGTCTAGAATTTAATTAATAATAATAAAACAATAATAATAGTTCAGCCAGTATTTCAAGAACTGTATGTTATAGTGAAATGCAGTAAACGCCATTTTATTTCTATTAGCAAAGAAATTTCAGGAAAACTGTTTTTATTTTCATCCGCCATCTAGAAACAAAATGGAGATTGTTCAAAAATCTATCCAACACTATACGAAACTCAAATCTAATGGTTTTGTCACAATTTCAATTTAAACAAGTGCACAGACAGATGCCAAAGTGTAACTACAAGCACATTTTAAAAACATGCTAAATACGAAATTTTACCTGTAATAAAGAGGTTTTGCCATTTCTCTTTAAAGTAATTAAAATTATGAGTGGTTCACGTAAAATTTAAACCGTGACTGGCTGAACTATTATTATTGTTTTATTATTATTAATGAAATTCTAGACAGCGTCTGAGAATCTACTCTCCGCTTCACCGGCGACTCGGAAATTGCAGTTTCGCAATTCGGTAACAGCCCTCACGCGTATATTCGTGACCGGGACTTAAAAGAACGGCTAAACGATTCTTTGTGCTCATATCTGCGTGCTTTGCATTCGCGGGAGCTAAAGTGAAGAAGTTGCGTTTACTCTCTTAATAATATCGGACTGTTTATCTTGGAATAAGAAAAAGCACCCCAAAGAGAAAGAAGAGGCTTTTGAATCCTTAAAAGTATAAACGATTTGATCTCAATCGCTGCGTGATCCGTACGAGTTTCGAGGCCTTCGACGGCGGCCAAACCGATTTCTAACGAGGCCGAAGTTAAAAGAGATGCAATTGCGGTTGCATCAACTTCTTCCTCTGAATAATACATCAAACGCACTCTTCGCTTCTTTCGAAAGCATCGCGTGGCCGAACGTGTCGTGCATAAAGTCACGAAAGCGATTGCTGCGCGTCCATCGTGTCCTAAATTGTCGCTTTACGAATGAATGACTCCGTTTTAAATTGATAGAATAACAAAGCGGTTTCCTCTGTCATTTATTGTTTTTGAGACCCGAAAGAACTTTTCAAACCACGACGATAGGCAACATCCTCCTAAATAACGACATTATTATATGTTTCTATTAACACTAGAACCACCAATACCGCCAATTTGACGGTTTTTAAATTTTGCTCAGCTGCTGTTTCGGCATTTTCCAATGTAGGACGGTGCCCCACCATGACTTTTAATCATTTTAGGACAACTATTCCTTGAAATAAATTTACTTCCCCGGGACGCTTGTTAATGAGAAAAAAGGGGATTTACCTGGTCCCCCCCCTCGTCTAGTTCTCTCCACCTTCCCTCTCCTACATCGGCGCCACTCTCCTATCCCGCTGTCACTCGCTCCTGCCAGTCAGTCGTGAACATCGCATTCTGCGTGTGTGTCACGTGTCTTCTATTTGCTGGCTGCATTTTTGCTTCAGCCGTACAACATAATGGCGCGTAGGCGTGGCACCGGCCGAGATAGTAGTTATTGCCGAAATAATGTGAGGGAGGCCTCGGGCCCAAAAGCACTTGCGAGGCGAAATGTAGTTGAAGTGAGCAAGGCTAGTCCTTGGCGGCTTTTTATCAACAATTTCATGCTCAAGCATATCTAGAAGTGCACAGAGGTGGAAGCGCGCCAACAGCTGCAGGACAACATCTGGACTATGAAGAATTGAAAGCTTTTATTTCTATTCTATACGCTCGGGGCGTAAATAGGGCATAGAATTTGGAACTGTAGTCTCTATGGTCCGAATCCTGGGGGCTGTCCTACAAGGAAGCAATAACTCGCAACAAGTTTGTTGGAATCATGAGATTTCTGAGATTTGATGAGAAGTCAACACTTGCAGCTCGTCTAAAATCTATTAATTTGCTCTCGATTCTAAAATATGAGACAGGTCCATGGAAAACTATAAAATCTGCTGCAGACCTGGAGCAAACGTCACAGTTGATGAGCAGCTTTTTCCAAGCAAAACACCATGCCCATTTACGCAATTCATAGCACAAAAACCATATAAATTTGGTCAGAAACTTTTCTTAGCTGTAGACGTGGAAGCTAAGTATCTGTTGAATGCTATCCCTTACCTTGGTCAGGAAGACCAGCGTTCTGAGGGCCAGCGTCTGTCCGAGTTCATAGTCCTGCGTCTCCTGGAACCGTTCATTTAACAGCGGAAGAATTTCACTACGGACAATTTATTTACACCACTTGAACTAGACAAAAAGCTCAAAACAAAGTTTAAATGCATAATGGGTATGGTGAACAGGGCCAGTAGGGAAATACTTGCCACCTTGAAAAATGCGAGAGCCTAAACACTCTTCGAAAATCCTGAAAAATTGTGGCATCACACACAATTTGTTAGAGAAAGACCAATAAAAACGTATTGCTGCTCAGCATTGGCAACAACGAAAAGAAAACTTCATTTAATAATGACATAAGGGTGATTTCTGGGTTGCTGCCGTGTAGATCCATTTCGCTGGACAATATTTCGCCGGCGTTCCAGTCGTTCTACACGGCAGCAACCCGGAAACCACCCTTATGTCAACATCACGCCGTGGAAGCCTTCGAACCAACTTCATTTAATAATGATAACCTTTTACGCCAATTCTGCTTTTTTACTAGACTAACTTTGTTTATTGTACCCGAATATATGATGGATATTTTAAAGAAGTTTCAATAAAATTCACTTATAAAAAAAGAACACATGTGCGCACTTTATTTTTGTTTTTACATGCCAAATGAAAGGAAAGATCACATGGCCGTGAAATTGACGGCCTCGGGGTTTCTAGAGGTTAGACCAAGTCCGGACGTTCTAGTGTTAAAGATTGGCCTCTATCGATTATGCTGCCATAGAGATGGAATAATTTTACACAAAATTACCAAAGAAGATTTGTTTAATCGAGGGAAATCCGATGCAACCTTCATCAGAACTGAGACGAAGTTAATAACAATCGCGAGACCTACCGTCTATTTCAATTCTCACCAAGTTTTTATTTTATTTATTCTCTTCACATTTGCCTTATAAACTGTAATGATGAATGTTTATTTGTTTATATATGTATGCATGAGTTTATATATGTATATTTGTGCATAAAAATCATCATCTTTGTGACATTTACATTGTATTTACAAATGACAAGTGGTTAGATGAATTTCTTTGTACAAACATTTTATTTACTTTTATTTATTCTAACAAATGTCATGATAAATGTATATTTATATGTATGTTGATACATCTTTTTATGATTTTAAATGTGTGTATGTGTTCATCAAATTCATCTATGTGTAATTATATTGTATTTTTAAATTAAAAGTGGTTAGGTGGATGATGAGACTGACATAATCTCAATCTCGCCCCAATAAAGATGCAATTCAATTCAATTCAAATTTATTGTGACTATAGGAAATTTATGGGCAAGTTTGCGTGGGGTTATTTTACGCCAAAGCACTAATTCGTGTGAATTGCACTAGGGCACAGAAGGGCTCAAATACGATTAAGTTATGCCCATTATGATTTTGCGCATGTTAACTCGGTACCGAATTGAGGAAGAGAGAAATTAATTCCAGCATAAACATAAAATTTCTATATCTAGGTTGATATAAATGCAGTGCAGTAACTAGGGCATGGCGAAGGTGGCATTTGCCATAGGCGCCGCTTGCAAAAGCCGCCGGTCGATCCTGCAAAAATGTAAAATTTTATTTTCCCATAAAAAGTATTAATTTATTACTCAAATGTAAAAGTTATTGTTAACAAAAACTATAATTATTTATTAAAACGCAGGAAAAATCATTCTACTTAAACGAGATGTTTCCTTAGCATTTTGCCATATGCGCCGTATCTCCCAGGTACGCCTCTGCATAAATGTTAGCATACATCCACAAAAAATAGGTAGAATTGAGTATAAAATATTAGTTCGTCGGTAAAGAGCAAAAATTCACATCGTAAAAAATTACTGCCAAGCCGAGTAGTTAGGGGAAAACGCGGACCTCAAAGCCCTGAATAAATAGAGAACTGTGTGGTCACAATGCTCGACGCCGTGTCTGCCGTTCTCGTGAAATATCGATAAGGTGGCAGCACTGCTATGTCGCTGCATGCTAGCGTAGCGGTCTTCAAAGGCGACTTTGCCCGGCTTAACTATTGAGCGCTAGGGGGCCACCGTTTCGAAGCTGCTTCTCTCTTTAAAGTCCTCATCTCTCGCAGTGCTTGCTAGAGGAGGAGGAGGGCCGTGTCGTACATCCCCGCATCGCAAAATTGTATTTATGACGCGGTATGAAGGAAACACACACAAGGCCTTCCATGAGGAGAGACTCTGGGAAGTTTTGCCAGCGGCCATAAAATTGTATTAAAGCGGCCTGTGGAAGGAATGGGGGGCGGGGGATGGCCTAAGCGAGATGGAAACGGTGAATAAAGCACTTGTCCCTACCTACCCCCCTCCCTCTCTCTCCTCCCCTCCTCCTCCTCTCTCCCCTCCTACCACTCCCTCTCAATATCTCCCATCTTCAGTCTCGTGTGCATACATTTATACGTAGATAAATACTTGCATATTTACGTACGTGCATATTACACACAGTTATTAGCGTCATACGGTGAAAAGAGGAATTTAGAGAAAGAGACATGGCGCAGTGAATGTTATCGTGCGACTCAAACGAGAGAAAGGGGCAAAAAAAGGAATTACTTGCACAAAAATGGCCGTGAGCTTTTTTTATGATGATTGTCTCTGGTTGTCGCCGTCTCGTGTTTTTTCTTTTAACGCTATGAAAATGCTGACGCCCAGCGCTCGAAAAATTGCCAGGAATAAGCTTTTTATGAGCTGCCCTCGTTTTTTAATATCTGTTTAGCTGAACTAGTCAAAAAGATGGTGATATGGAAAGTTGTATTCGGTTAAGTGATATTCGGATAAGTGACACTCGGGCAATTGGCGTACGGGATTAAGATAATCGAGAAAATGATTTTCGGGCAAATGATATTGCAAGTGAGATTTGGGACAGTGAACGTAAGCGACGGATGTCGACGGCGGAGTTGCCGTGGCAACGGTAGGCGTCCCTTAAATCGAGTCGTAGCGAGATGTTCCGGACCTGAACGGACAAAGGCGTCGAATGTCGCATTTTGAATCGCCTCACACCGACGGCCGATCGATATCGATTCGTTTTATCGCTTCGAACTGGATTGTACGTCACGCTAAATCTGAGTGAGCGAGTGAGTCACGGTTCACGTGATCGGCCGCAGATTCACGAGTAGAAAAAAAAATATTTTTATCGAATGGAACGCATACAGCAAAATCCGATGATAAGAAAGATCGTCGCGAATGGAACTTAAAGGATTAAGGCAACACGCGTTAAATAATCACGTCCCGTATTTATCTTGTTTGCTTTTTTGTAAGATGGCCCTACGCATACAATGATTCACGATTCATACGAGTGCTCCTATCGCAGATCCGGGAAATCTGAACGCACGTTGGGTCGCGCCCCATCACGAGGTACGTTTCCGTTCGCTCGAATCTTTTTTTTCTTCAGTCTTGTGATGCGTCACAGTATGTTCGGTTGCGGGAAAGATATATCTATGCATATTAAAGAATAAATGCCATCCACGCGTTTTAATTTACGAACTCGCGCATCATCTCAGGGAAAATTCCCCATCGTCCCTTCCTTGGATCCGCGGCTAAATCATCTCTAAAATACCGGATTTTACGAATAATAAATATTTTAACAATAAATGTCCTAAGAATAAACATTATAAGAAAATTTTTATAATAAAACAGTTTCATGAATGAGCATTATATTACAAGTCAACCTAAATATAGGTAATATTTCGTCACAGAACGGAATACAGGTGAAATAAAAGTAAAATTCTTTTCAAAATAGATATTTTATGTAATTCTCCTTTGAAATATCGTTGCATGTAAAATCTATTTGCGTGCTACCTTTTGGCATGCGTACAATAGATTGGCTAAGGCTATTGGCCGCGCGCTTCTTTTATTCCGATTACAATTAGGATCATTGCAGGACACGTATATATTGATACATATTAATGCGGGCTGGTATATCACGCAAGGCGACTCGATGGTGAATAATAATTCACGAGAATAAAAACATACCGATAGAACGTTTAATACTGCATTTATAACCCAAAGGCGGTCGCCATAGGATAGAAACGTGTGTTCCAGATTCCGTTTGAACTAGACACCGAAGGCGAAGTTAACTTTCTTGTTTGGAGAGACATTATTCAGGAGGTGAAAAGACATCCGAGTACCCGAGAGGATTATTCAGGAGTAGTGGCCTTAACTATCTGAAAAACTAAAGAGAAATTTTCATGGATTTTAACGGAGGAAAGTAATCGGATTTGTATTTAAAATTATCGGCGTTTCGATTGCCATTATAACTCCTATTGCAACTGGCACTTTGCCGGAATACTCCATGAATCCATATATTGTAACAAATGATTAATTTTTGCTCAGAATATTTCCCCGCCCACAAAACTCTTCTCCCCCCTCTCCCTCCCCATCCTTCCTATCCCCCCTCCCTCCTTTTCCCCTCCAAATTCCTCTCTCTATCACAACCTCGCCCATAATTCACGCGTTTCCAGCAAAAGAATTTAATCAATTAACGCTTTTAAGTCCCAAAGTTAATATAAGCCTTGCATCATAATTGCGTGTTGTTTTTATTTTTTTGGAAAAAATTACATTAATACTCTCCGTGACGTAACGGCCATGTTTACGTGTCCGAGAGAAACAAACATTTACGGAGGTTGCAATTAACGCGCTGTTTTTTCTGTCACAAATTAATGGCACAGGGTAATCGATGCGAGACTACTCCCTCCTCAACTCTCTAGCTCAGCCCTAGCACCAAGTCAAGGGAGGGAGAAAGGGAGGGAGGGAGAGAGGAGAGAGAGAGGGAGGGAGGGCGGGAGTGAGTGAGGGAGGGAGCGAGAGAGAGGGAGGGAGGGAGGGAGCGACAGAGGGAGGGAGCGACAGAGGGAGGGAGAGACAGAGGGAGGGAGAGAGGGGGAGGGAGGCGAAGAAGGTAGAGAGGGAGAAAGGAAGGGAGGGAGAGAGTCTCCCCCTACACCACTCTGTCCCTCGACGGAAACAAAAAATAATCAACTGCGACACCGGTGAGGTTGTTCAGCGAGGTGCTTCCGTTCGGAGAGCAGTTTAAATGCTTAATAAAGCTCTTCGTATTGGGCGTCGCGGGTAATAGAGTCGATGACTACGCATCCCGCAGCCATTACGGCGCCGTGCGCAATGTGTATGTTTAGCGGATAGGCGAAGGGCGAAAGAGGAGAGGCGATGAAATAATCCATATTTGCAGTCGCCGCTGCGATGTGCTCACGAGTGCACAGAGGGAAGGGGGAGAGAGGGAGGGGGAGAGGGGATATGGAGGGGGGAGAGGGAGGGTAGGGGTGGGAGGGAGGGGGAGAACCGCATTTTGGAGAGGACGAAAGGAGGGAAGAAGACAGATCGTGATGAGGGCAGCAGGAATTGCGACCCTTATCCACTCATCTATCACTGAATCCTTAAAATTGATTCGAGCTAATTAGCCTTAGATTTGCACTTAAGGCAATCTAGCCGCTAAATCACAGAGATGACCTAAAAATACAAAAGAGGCCATTGCCACGATCCGTGTGAATTATGCGAGCGCTAATCCTTTGGGACGGATCACGTGGGCGAATAGCAACTGCAGTCGCGAGGCATCGTTTACTAAAGAAGTAATCCATTTAATGCGTGTGATAGTCTTAAGGCGGAAAACACAACAAGTTAACCGCGAATCATTTACAGCATGCAATTATAAAGATTGTGCCGAAAAGCACCCTAAATAATGCGCTGCATTACTGTAATTGAGTCTCGGCTATGGATGCAACCTAAGAATCCTGAGATATTCATATTCTAATAAAGAGTGTAGCAAAATGGCGGTACGAATATAACCCCACTAGACCAAATTAAAGGAAAAATAAACATTGATATTTAACGACCTCAATTACCGAACGCATTAACAAAAGGCACGTCGCATTAAAACTACATTTATTCGAAGAGAGGCTCTTCCCAAAAATAATGTACAGTAATACCCGCAGCTGCGTTCCCGTTTCATTTTGTCTGCTGTTTTTCTAGTTTTTCGAGTCCCACGGAAGTGCATGCGCCATCATGTGCATGGAGTTTAGACGTAAATGTGCGCGCACACACACACATATGGAGACAAACACACCAATGCCCTCGTTAACTCGTTCGGGCGCCCCTCGCACTGCAAATAGTCCTCGTTCGAGCGACTGCATTGCCGCAAATTATTACTAATATGCTAACAGACTTAAAAGGATGATTCATTATGGGACTTTGTGCCCGTGCGCGTGATAGCCGTTTTGAACATTGCAGATGTAATTGATAGAGCCATTAATGGAGCGGCCACGGCTAAATAGTCCGTTACGGCAGAATAGTCACTCACATAACATCGCTTTTGCCCTAAATGCGGGCAAAAATATCATCTTTATTTATGGTAGCTTGGATATGGTAAGATCTTATTGTTAAAAACGTAAATATTTATGTTTGTGTATGTTTCTGTTGCGTGAAAGTTTTGCCTAAGCATTATTAATCCCATTGATGACCATATCACTTTTAAAATGGGAAATACGAAGAAATTTTCTGGGTTAACAAACTTGATTTTATTTATTTATTTATTTATTTATTTATTTATTTTGGTCCAAAAACAGCACATTGGCCTTTACATTGGATACACCCAAAACAATATAATATAACAATATATATAACAAAATACCTATACTTATCAAAACACATAAAAACAGAAATTAAAACACATATAAGATGGACGCAATGAGAATTAAAATTGCAGGAACAAGACAGCATTTTCAGAGATAAATTGCTGTGTAAAGGTGTGCCTGGAAATGTCGATAAAATGAACTGCACAGCATTCGCATGGGTGCGTTTAAATTCTTAAAAGGAAATACTTAAATAAATGTATCGCTAGCTGTAACATTCTACTCTAATGGTGTAAATCCATTAGAAGCGGCCGAAAGAGACGAGAACTACGATTTTTTTCAATTCTGAATTTCTGAATTTTACTGATTCGCACTCATCGTTTGTTCCAAGACTGCCGCAGAAGACTATTTAAGAATGTTAATTACTTTATCTGGCAATTGATAGTAGCTCAATAACTTTGGCTAAGATTAATAAAGGTAAAATACTCCTTTAGCCAAACAATTAGAGGGTTACAACACCCAATGCATTTCGCCCACAAGGTGGGCATCGTCAGGGGTAAAACCTGTTTCAACAGTGACTGAAAGCCAACTGTGTTTTACCCCTGACGATGCCCACCTTGTGGGCGAAATGCATTGGGTGTTGTAACCCTCTAATTGTTTACCTTTACTTTATCTGGCGACAATATTCTGAACTGTCGCTGCCGAGTTTTTCTATAATGAACGGCCGTTTGTTAAAAGAAGAGACCAACCCTCAATTGACCTATTACGGATAAATCCGACTATGGCTTTATGAGTATAAACGTTAAAAAAATCTTTAGAAAAAAATTTAAAACCCAAGTTAAAAGGGTTAATATAGAAAACTGAAAGAATTCGCCTTTATTTATTGAATTCAAAATGTTTATCTTTACGAACAACGGACATTATGATGACGCATGTAGGGGTATTCTTTGTTTTGAATTTTGATTTTATTATTTTAATTTTAATTTCAAGGTCTCGAACAAAATTTATGTAATTCGAATGTTAATTAAAAGAGACATTTTTCAAAATTTTCAGTTCTTATTTTTTTGAACTAGACGTTTCACGTAACGGTAAATCAAGTCATCCTTTTGTTTTTATTGTATAAATTTGGATGATTACATTTTTACTCGCAAAGGCATTGCGTCTGCATATCCATGAATACGTTTGTATAAACACATGCAACAGCACGCGAAGTTAAAACATAATTTATTTAATATGAAGTCACAGGAGCAAAAAATTATCATAGAACACACCTTTTCTATCCAACTTAATTATATTGCATTTATATAATATCTTATTTAAATAAGTGCCGTAACTAGGGCGGGGCAAGCGGGGCGTCTGCCCCGGGCGCAACTAAAAAAGTGGCGCAAAAATTGTTAATGGCAAGTTGTGCGAGGTTGCATGGCAAAATGACAGGGACGATTTCACTGCTATACTCGTTCCAGATATTACGCATAGCAGAAACTATAAATTTCGATGATGTTATTCATGCGGTTACTCCATTAAAATCACATAGAATAATTCTTTAATATTAAAATATTTATTTTGATTATGTGTGTAATTATTTAGGTATGTAATTATAATTATAATTATGTATTTAAATGATGTACATTTATAGCGAGAAATTAAATCATTTATAGTTTATTTTTATTTATTGATTATTCGTCCAAAATCCATATAGTAAAAAATATAGGTATTAGAGAATTTTTTATAAATATTTTTATAAATATTTGGTAGTTTGCCCCGGGTGCTAAAATATTAAGAGAAGAAAATGACTCCATCCATTAAAAAAAGGCAAAAATTGTTTTATAATTTCAAAATAATAAAATCATGTCTCATTTTGTTAAATAATATATTTTAAAAATCTATATACTGATATTTTGACAAAAACATTTCCTAAATCGTATCATTATTTGAAATAACGCGGAGTAAGTATTTATATTCAGGATACGAGCAAGTTATTCTTCCGTAAATAATAGTTCTATCATTCATATTATATGGTGGTCAACACTAGTAAAACAAATTCCAAGAGACGGTTATGAATAACGACCGCGGACCTATCCCTTACTCACCCCTCTACACGCAAACCGTTAAGGATTTCCCCACCCCTCTGCCCTCCTTTCACTTTTACCCGGAACATATAAATACACAAGACCAAACACAAACAATCCATATGATTTCAGCTCCTGAAGATGAGAGCATAGCTCTCGAAATACGTATCTAGTGAGTTTCCCAGAGATTTCCAGAGTGATTGTGCGTGTGTGTGTGTTCCTTTTCTTCCTTTTAGGCTAGTTTTTGACAGCAGGTCCCTGTAGGCCATCATCATCCTGCAAACTTGTAAGTATAATTTTAATTTTCCTTTTTTTTCTTATTGACGTGTGAGTGCTCTCTGGGTTAATTTACGGTTCAGGAGTTTTAAATTTTAATTCCAATCTGTACAATCTCCAATTCCATTTTCAACGACTAGTAAAACAATTGCAATCGAAAACTTCTCAAGCCAAAGTACAAAATGAAAGACTATACTGGAATATCATGCATTTTTTTTGGTTCAAATACTTTAGCGAATTGAAGATTCGACTCCGACCGTAAATGAAAAGGAATTTCTTCTCGCTAAATTCTTTTTTGTTTACGGTCGGAGTCGAATCTTCAATTCACAGTTTTACTCGCCGTAGTCTCCTCTTCTATTTAATTTCTATTTAATACGAAACACTTCACTTCGTTACATTTGAGTGGCCAACTATTTTTCGGCCAAACTGCATTTCCAAGTTGTTTTTAGATAACAGAATCTTCATTTCACATTCCGTTGATAATTTCATTGTTTTTTTACTCGTCGACACTAACTCACAACCCTTCGTTGAACGGCTCCCTTTGAGTTTTGAGAATCAAATCCTTCGAACCCCGTCATACGGAGGCCAAGCGATCGTCAAAGAAACGCCGACAGAGGCAAAAACAAGCGTTTATAATGAGCCACGAGTGAAGCAAATGACGTCGCGATTATAGTCCACATTAAAACACGCGTCTTCACGAACCGCAAGCGAAAAGAATTTCTGAATAAAGCTGTGAGGAAGAGAGAGAGAGAGAGAGAGAAAGGAATACTTGGCATAAATCTGATTAAAATCGGCTCGGCGACACATCCAACATCCCTTCCCCACCCCACCTCCCTTCTCCTCCCTTCCTTCCCCTCCCTCCCCATTCCTCTTTCAAAAGGAATCCAATCGAATTATGCAATTTTCGACCGAGCCCCCTTTTCCGGATAAATACCTCCAAAAGATAATGACGCTACGAAGCAAAAGGATTCGAAAATAAAAAAATAAGAATAATCTCGAGAAAAAGAAAAAATGTATATATGACAAAAAACGATCACTTGCCGAGGAGTTGATGGAACGGAAATGATGTGTCATGATGGCCCCTCGCTCCCTCTCTCTTATCTATCCACCCCAATCCCTCTCACCCCCTCCTTCCACCCCACACACGCTCTTTCCTCCCCCTTCTCCCATGCCCTACCCTCCAACATAAAGAGACTTTTTGAGTGTCGTGGGATTGAATACATTAGCGCCAAAGTATCGGACGAGCGGCAGTTGAGTGAAGTAGGGGGCATGCGGGAAGAGAATGGTTGGGAGAGTGGGAGGGGGAGGGAAGGAGTGGACGCGGAAAAAAAGGTTTCGGTGGTCCCTGAAAGGGATAGATGATGGGCACAATGGGGAATTCTGATGCCATTAACGTGCAGGGTTTCCTAGCAATTCGCTTCCCCTCCTCTCTCTCTCTCTCTCTCTCTCTCTCTCTCTCTCTCTCTCTCCTAACCTCACCTCTCCACCTCCCTGCTCGCTCCACCTACGGCGAAAAAAAAACCTTTGCCCCAAATTGCCCCTCACTCAATCATCAACTATTCCATTCCGCGGGACTACTAGCGGTTGATTGTTCATGGTTCACCGCTAGATGCCACTAGAAAGAGAGCGATCTCAGCCCCATCAGCTGTCGAAATAGCGAAGTTTTCGTTCTCTCTCAATGCTCTCACGTGATAAGAGGGACGGCCGTGGGAGGAATGAACGTATACTATTTTTGTTTTTCGAATGCATTTGATTGATTTTTCAACTTTTATTTATTTTTATGATTGAATACTAATGTTTACTTTTTTGAGATTGCTTCACTTTTAAAATACTGCTACGTAATAGTTCAGGTCAAAACTAGCTTGGCATCGAATAATTTTTACCCTATGTATAAATTATCTACGCAGCCGAAAAATGGAAATTTAGCGAAGATTTCGATGTAGGTGATAAATCAAGTCATTTTATTTCCAATAAAGTCCAATTACACTCACCCTCGAGCGGCGATTCTTTATATCTCTATCTACTTGACGGCATTTAATCTCGAAGATGATTCCGTAAGAGAGAAAAAATATAATATATTTTTATTATATTATCATTTAAAGCGCTGAACAAGACCCCGCCATACACATATCGACTGAAAATTAAATCAGATAAAAATGATGACTAAAACTACGACATGTTGGCTTATTTAAAAAATCATTTCCGTAATTTTTTCCTTTCGAAATTAGGACGAAATATTTGCTCTCACTTAATTCGATAAAGTCCCCGCACCAACAAGAACTACTGCGTGTGTTTCCCAGCACCAAAGATGCTTTCCACGGCTGCCGCTGTGGTTGTACAAGATTCGCAGAATCATTTAGCGTCTGTTTGCCATAGTTTACAAACCCAGCAAAATGTTTCCCATATTGATTTCTTTTACCTTTATGATAGTATAAACAAATCTGAATATTAATTCGATACACTTTCAACAGATAATCCGTGGACCACGATTCTTTTATTATCAACAATATATCTTGTGAGATTTATGAAACGGCGTTCATTGTGATCGAAAAATCAGCCAGCCTCTAATTTTATACGAGGTCTTAGCCAACGCAGTCATTTCAGCAGTTGCGTCTCTTTAATGCTTTTATAAATCGTTGAGTGTAGTCAAAATACGTGCATCCGACTCTTGCATGAAGCGAGTTCGTATCGCGCGCGATATGTCGACCGTTCTATGTTCTGCCTTCCGGTACTGTCGCGTTATAAACTCCATCATGTAAAATTATAATGAATTCGAGGTGACAGTTGAACGAGGTGGTTTTAATAAAATATCAAAAGAAATAAAGAACTGAGAAGTTTTATTTTCTAGATAAAAATGAATCCCAAAAGACAACTAACAAAACTTGAAACTTCGAGCACCAATGAAGTCCCAAGATTGTATATTTGCATAAGAGTCTAAGCGCAACTATAATTTCCCATTGCGCTTCATATATCTGTTATTTACAAGATTAGAGCGTAATTTGAAGGAGCAAGGAATTAAGTTTCTCCCGAGTAAGATTAATTTTAAGGCGACTCTGAAGAATCAGCCGACGTCAGCCAGATTTTTATAAAACTAGGATCCCAATAAGGTAACCTCGTTGGCTTAACTTTCCTATGTAAATCTGATCGCAAAACGAATCGCGATAATCGAACAAACGAGTAGACGGAACGCTTGCCAAATTATGTACTACACAAATACGCAAAATACGATTGTAAAACTTTAAACTAGCGCAAATAAAGTATGGACGGAAAGACTGTGTAATTACATCTTGTTACGCACTTGGTGTAATAAGGGTAACTATTAAAAAATCTTACAGATATCAGTCGCATTCTTGATCTGTTTACAGATGAAAACAAACTTCAAAATGTAAGTTTATGAACGGATACATTCTCCCTTGAAATTCAACTGGCTACTGAGAATTTGAAAAATGACTGCTACCAACGGAAAATTACTTATCCATCCATTAATTGTCCTACTCGACTTCCGCTGAAAATAAACGAGGTCTTCCTACCTTTCTACTGCTTCGGCGAGATGACTGCCGGTGGAAGATTTCCTCTATGCCGCGGTTCCTCTTGGCACTCAGACAAAAGCAAACGATCTTGTGGTTGCCGGGAGAAGGTTAGAAATCTCTACTATAAAAAAATTATACATGCGCATTGATTACCTCTTCTTAAAATAGATAGACACACCATCCAATGCATTTAAAGCTCCGTTTCAACAAAAATGCACCTTTGTGGAGTGCCCTACTTTATGACAAAGTGCCTTTCGTCACAAATAGGCATCGCTCAGGCGAAAAGTTTTTAACTCGCGATTTATTCCATCAAATACTTCTTTAAATATTTTTACTCTTGAATGAATTAAACTATTTTTGAAAATAATCGCATTATTATCATAAGCAATTCCCATGTTTTTAAAAACCACATACGCTTGGCCTATCTTAGTCACGAGTATCAATGACCATTTTACTGAGGTAGATTACAGCTATTATTCACTAATAAGAGCATATACAAATAAGACATTTTATATTATTACTCTGAAAATGATCTTTAGAGGGAATATAAGAGTCTAAAAAATTCATATCAAAAAAATAATACAGATATTCCCACGAATTTAATGCACTAAAAATGTTAAAGAGATATTTTAACTAAAATCCACGCTAAAGTGCTCAAAATACTGAAAATGTGTAGTTTTCCAAAAGGAAGAGGAAGCAAAGAGTAAAAGAACTCGATTTTAAAGAGTAAATTAATTTTTTTTAATTCTGTCAAGTTGTTAGGGAAGCCTCAAATAAAACCTTCCACTCGTATCGACTGAATGAATAAGTGAAAGGGAGATATTTTCATCAATACGAAATTGTAACGTAATTGTGGAAAAAAGTCGATTTAAACTTTTATAATTTCCTATTCGACATTGACAAATACGAAGTTTCGAAAGGATTTAGGTGAACTGTTAGCAGCATCATCTCCTGAGCTCAGAACGAGGTGAAATTCAAGGGCTTAATGTATTTGCACGTGAATATCTTTTAGAACAATCCCCTTAACACACTGACAACGGTCACCCGATAGCCACCCTATTTCCTCATAGATGTTTCCGACTCCAAATATCAGTCAAATCAAGATTTAATTTTTAGAGCTGAGTAGAAGTAACGGCCACATAGCGAATCGAAACGATCCAGTTGACTAATCAGCACGGCATGTCCCAGTTATTTTTAACCAAAATTAGTCTAGCGGTCGTTGACCTTTTCAGTATTCCTGCTGTCTAAAAGATTGTTCAAAGTTTATCTGGAAACCTTCTATAGAATCGTAAAATTCGTCATTTCACCGGGTATCCTATGGTTTGGAACATGTGTGATATTGGTATAGGTCGGAGATGGAAAACAGAGTAAACGGTAACTGCACCCCACTGACTAACATTTCTTAGGAATCTTTAGGATTAAAAAAGACAAGTATTGTCTGAAAATGTGATATATACAATGATGAAATAATCAGAAAAAGTGTCGGAACATAGAACTAAACTAAAAGTTTCGATCTTATTCGTGAGAATTCTTAATAGAAACAATTCGAGAAGAGTACGTGATATTTTCTCCTTAAGATATCTATTTTAATTAGATTTTGTTTTATCTCCTATGGCACCTGATTATAATTCACGTAGATTTTGGTTGAAATCGAAAGGCCTTAAAATATTAAAAATAATAATATAAAGCATTTTAAGTTCGTATGTACGGGTTACATATTTTACGTTAAGTTATCTCACTTATTTGTGAATGGGTAAGGAAATTCTCTGTCCGTAACATAGCGGAGACGTTTAGAGGGGCGAGGTATAATCAACCCTTCATTTGTGAACGGAGAATCAGAATGTGATTTCTCAATCGATAGAGAAGCGTCCCAACGTGTAAGATAGCCGAGTTCAATCCCCGTTCAAGATCATATTTATGAGCTGCAGTGGATGCAATTCACAAATTAACCAAAATTAGTTAATAAAGGAGCAATTGAATGGTATTATTTGGGCATATCGCTTAAAAAGGATAGAATTTTTCCAAATACTATACTTCTGTTATATAACATAGCTCATGAGAAAGCCTCTATTTCCTACAGATACTCGATCCATTTTCGAATGAAGTTGCTATTAATAGACTGGAAAAATAAAGTATACCAATTATCCGTAAATGGTTGGTACGTTTGCAATGACTTTTTTGATGATGATTCTCCATCCCGTCGGCGGAACTTCGGTCCAAAAGAATATCTTCCGATTCCCGTTATATATTTTGGAAGAATAAGAAAACATCGGAAGGAACTATGAAAACATTGAGCACGTACACAGAGTTGTTGGGAAGCTAGTGTAGATCGGTCACGTCCGCGGAATAGGTGAGTGATGTTTTACGCACAATTGCACACGCACAACGCTACGCTGCCAACGACTTCAAAGAAGGACAATACAACGGATGCCTGTTCTGTTCCTCGAGATATCGATCCGGATTTGCCAACAAGACCACCGAGAGGATTCTTAGAAACAATTGACGGTATTTTTACAACCTTTTTTATCAGCTGTTACATCTGTGTTTAAAAAATATATTTGTACTGAATCCAATTCCTATGTGAAGGAATCTTGTAAGGAATAATACGAGTGAAGCGAATTCTGTTTCCTTGTAGTTACATTGCACTTCCAGTGGATACTTAAAAAAATTATTAATTGCAAACAAGCAAGTTAATTTCATTAACACTTAAAATTATACTTTTTTTAAGTGGAACATTACCTACATAATTTCGCTGAAAATGATAATAAATCATAAGAGCGCAATAAAAACAATGGGCATCTTTTGACATTTTATTTTTATTCGAAAATTTAAAAAATTCTATTTCATTTAAGACGGCTCATCCTATCAAAAATCTGTATTCCAGAAAATGCTTGTTTGTCTTACAACATTCTTTTCAAAGACTTTCTCAGAGAGCTATTTTATATGACAAAAGTCAATTATTTACAAAAATGCTATCCTTTTTATAAACGATATGTCCAAATATAAGAACATACAATTGTTTCTTTGTTAACTGATGTGGATTAATTTGTGAATTTCATCCACTGTCACTCAAAATTCTAGGGAACTGTTAAGTGTCATGCATAGATTGATCCAAATCCAATAATTTCAGCGGTGAGGCGAATAACATACAAGTGCAGGCAGACAAATAGAATTATTTCATAATTTTATTTTAACAAAGACATTGCAACGAAACATCTATACGACTAAAAAATAAAAGAAAATGCTGAGACCGACAGGTATTCATGGCATACTGTTAAGTTCCATCTAGTGGAAAAACTTTGAAATTGTCTTTGGCTGAAATCTGGGCTACCCAGATTGACGATCCATACAGAAAGGCGGGAAGGATGACATCTTGTATAGTGATATGCACACACACGACAGTTCTTATGTTGATTCCTGTTGTTCTCCGCAGGTGTTCGAGGAATTTGAGTTTTTCATCAAGGAACTGGCCGAGGTAAGTCGCCGTCCTTCCCCGTGAGACTTCTTGCTCCTCGGCGGCCAACGGATCCGGTGGCGTGATTTTCAGCCTGGTTTGAAAGGAAACAACCTCAGTTTTGAGTTAATTGATGGCAGTCCTCCTCTTTTTGTACCTGTTCGTGAGGTAACCGGTTGCCTTTCTGAAGGTAGCCTGCTGCAGCGTAGGTCTTGGTTTATTTGGCGAGGATGGCTCTATCATCAGCCTACAGCGCCACCGCAGATCCGTTGGGATTTCCGTCGTGTACAATTTCAATAGTAGCGGACCAAGTGCAGATCCCTTGTATGTTCCTCAAGCACGACCGCACCGTTCTCCCTCTGACGCAAAAGGTCCGGTTGCCGAGGCGGCACCGCACGAGACGTATGATCCATGGCGAGAATCCCTGTGACTTCATTTCCTGGAGCAGTCCTGCATGCCATACGCGGTTGAAGGCCTTACTGATGTCGAAGAAGGCCCCGGACGCTTATGCCCTCCTGTTGAAGTACTCCGTAATGAAGTCCACCACTCGAACAAGTTGCTCAGCGGTATGTTCATGAAGGAAACCAAACTGCACGACGCTATAGACGAGAGGGAGCGAAAGGGACCCACGTCGCGCGGGATGAACCCGCGGCGTCGCCCTAATCGCGTTAATTAAGGGAAACGCCACGGTGGCGAAGTTTCATTCTTCTCCCTCACACACACACTGTTGATGGACGCATCTCGCTCAAAATAGCCCCAATGTATCATGTGAGATTTGGAGCAAACCCCTCCGTCTTCCTTCATATATCGGCCTCTGGTCCCATAGTCCGGGAGATGTAGGCCATTGTTGATGGTGGCACGTGAGTCGTCGTCAAAGGACACTCGATTAGCGGGCGCCCTCGAGTGGAGCAGCGTGAGAGGGGACGGGGGAGAGATAGATAGATATGGGTCTTTTTTGGGCGTGATTGAGACTAGGCAGTCTCTTCTTCCATCTAACCCTTAATTTACATACAGGAAGAATGTAACAAAGAGAAAAAATAGAACAAAAGATTATATAAAATAAATTACTATATAAATACAACGCCATGTTAGCATTTTTGGAAATAAAAAGAGATGAGGTTTGTTGTTTGTGGGTAAAAAGAAGGGAAAATTAAGAAACTATTTCCTAGTAACAACCCTACTGCAGGAAAACACCCACACAATAAGGGGTGTGTGAAAAACCTGCGAAACCTACTGATAGCAATATTTAAAGATTTACAGGATCATATTAGGAAATTACATAAATTGAAATACACATAAACACAGTTTTGCATAAAAACTAAGAAAAACACACAAGTACACATTAAAGATTTACAGGATCATATTAGAAAGGGGAGGGTATGGAAAAAGAGAGAGAGGAGGAGATAAGGGGAGGGGGAAGGAGGGAATGGCTGAATGGGAGAAAAAAGGTATTCCTGCCCTTATATAACCAATTTACCGCAATTCGCCGCATAGGTCACGTGGTGTCATCCTGCTCTCAATGGCTTTCTCAACAGAACAGTTTTGATTCCGCGCCGAACGTGCTAACAGAAGTATCCTCAGATCGTCGCGACAAAGAATTTAAACAGCAGATAATTCGTATCGAGCGCTTTAGAGAAAACAGTGAAGCATAACTACCTGAAACTAAGCTTATAAACGAGCTATTAGAAAAATATCTGCCATTGAAGTCCAATATAATTGTTGTTATAAAATGTTATTAATCAAAAGGAAGTATAATAAGAACATGTTTAAAATTGTAAGGAAGTGAAATTCAAATGCTTCAGGTGCCTGATGCGCTCAGAAAAATCACATTACGACAGTAATTTCATGTTTTCTGATTGCCCTTGAATATCATTTGAAAGTAGAGCCAAAATATTCAGTGATGAATTAAAGAGCATCTTCCGAAATTAGGGTTATGTTCAAGATCAATCTTATATTCCTACAATGTTGTTATACCTCCCTATAAAGCAAGTATGTCAAACTGGAGTCCCGCGAGATCCATGAGGCCCTTTGTGTGCTTAACTGCGGCTCTGAAGCTAATTTTTGTCTTAACTAAATAGCTCTTGATTTTATATAAATACTTAATTTTTGTAAAAAGGAGATAAAATTTTGTCATTGTTATTGAGGCGTTATCTAAATTATTGTTTTTAATGGTAGAAGGGGCGTCCAATCTTTTAGATAATGTCTGTTTTTTCAACTCTGGCCCTTATTAAACAACTGTAATGTTAATGCGGCCATGATACCTCTTCGAATTTGACAATCCTGCTGTAAAATATCTTTGAAAATTCTTTTTTAAAATCGAAAATAAATTTCCGTCTTTCCAAAGAATGTAAACATCGCATACTTAAATGAACTAATTTTGTAACTAATCTTCGTAAATATTGATTAGTTTTTAAATTAACAGCCTAAGATTTTCGCCTCTTTCGAGATTAAAACCGATGGAATATTGAAAATGCTAAGAAATTTTTGGATCATTCTATATAGGCCACATAGATGGACTCACCCACGAGGTCCTATAATGACCAAGATCATTAGATGGTAGCTCGTAAACACTTTGGCTCCAAGTTGAACAGTTGTATAAAACTCCTTCAGCCAAAAAATTGTAGGGTAAGCCCTATGCATTTCGCCCACTAAGTGGGCATCTTCAGGGGAGAACCTGCCTTGGCTGAAGGAGTTTTATACAACTGTTCGACCAAGATCATAGTCGTCGAGATGTAAGGCGCATCAGTGGCATCCCTCTCGTTCGGCCGCGAGACGTTAACTGATGACCAAGTCCTCGATGGATGGCGACGATTCGTCGCCCACAAAAACTGACCGCCAACTGGGATATAATTATACGTTTTAAACTGCAAATAATTACCTCCAGACTAATTCAAGGGCTGTCTAATGAACAACATTATCGTGAGCACAAAGTAAAATGTTTAATAGGACTTTTTTTGCACAAATACCACTGATAAATTTATATTTTAAAGAAATCTAGGGTTGTAATTTAGCCCACCTTGCGCCGAAGATTAAAATATTCTCAGACATGAATATTTATATCGAGAATTACAATTAATAATAATTATGGCGATAAATACGTTAAATTTAATATTAATATTTTGCTTGCTCTGAAAATGAGAGACTGCCGTTTTGAATAGTATTATCATTAACTTGGGAAAAAATCTCTAGGATGGCGACTCGGCAAGCGGATGCGGTTATCACAAACAACGGGCGAAAGCTAATCTTGTAATTTCGCTTTTAAAAACCCCGAATAAAATGATTCGCGTTTCTCATTTTATCTGCAACCTTGTTACGACAATCATGAATTAAATTCCCTAGAATTTCACGAAAAAATTAACTCAACCGTGAAAAAAAACTTCAGCGAATATATAATTACGCTTAAAAAGCAGCAATTCGGGTGCAGTTTTTAAAATGCAAATTCCATGGAAGAGAGAGTCAATTAAATGTATTCATGTGCTGCGGATCCCAGTCGCCGAGTCACAAAGCAAACTGCTTCCAAAACCGCAAATTTGCGCAGAATTCATTTTCATTTTCCTCATCCAATTGCCTTGGCCAACCCACTGCGCGTTTATCCAACTCATGCGATCGCGCAGTCCCTAATTTTTTTAAATCCAATAAATTAGAAGCTCAGCGAATATGAAATAAAGCGTTAGTAATCGCCGCTGCATACATTTGAATTCTAAAAATAACCTTCGACACAATCGATGAGCAAATATCACGATGAAAAAATATCATAATAAATGCAAAATTTTAGACAATAAGCTTTCGATCGCGAAATGAAACGCTTGAATTTAGGCAATCCTGCAGTACGAAATTTGATTGAATTTTAAGTACAAATAAAATAGAACAGGACAGACACACCTAATGGCAGACACTCGTTTCTATGTTTTCATATTTACAGCAAGCATTAAGAACATGAAAATTGAAAGAGGGATTGAAAAGGAGCGAAAGATGGCATTATACCACAGAAGAGTCAATCGCCGCGTCTCGCCGCTCCCTTTCCCTTTCCCCCTCCCCCTCTCTCTCTCTCTCTCGTCCGCCAATCACATTTGATATGAGAGAATTTGTGTTTACGAAGTCAAGCGCACTTCTAGAGCAGCATTTCCATCTCTATAGTCGAATATAGTTTTAAAGGAATGGTTTAAGGAAGGCGAAGAGAAATAAAGTGCGAACAGAGGAAGACGGATAGAGGAAGGAGAAAGGATAAGAGCGAGAGAGAGGTAAGAAAGAGAAGAAAGGAAGAGGGAACAATATAAAAATAAAAGGTTGAGGGTAGGAAAGAGGGAGGGGGAGGAGTGAGGGAGGGAGTGGAAGGGAGAGAGAGAGAGGGGAGAGATGGGGGAGATAGAGGAGATAGAGGGGGGAAGAAAGGAGGGGAGAGAGAACCTTCCCTTTAATCGGAAACTGCACGATCGTATCGGAGATCAAAATAGGAAAAGGGAGTTCTTGGACCGTTCCTCAAACTTGTTACTCCAAAGGACTTTGAAGTTATTGTTGCATATTGGATATCGGATGGTTAGTACACTCGTGGGTTAATTATTACGGCACAGAGAAAGAATAGAACAGATGCAATTTTCCTAGCTGAGAGACAGTTGAGAAAAAAAATAACTCGAAGCAATGCCTAAGAAATACCATGGCAACATCTTTCAATGCAGATTTAGTTTCGTGTGAAACTCTTCGGGACGGCCATGTGAAATCAAATAGCTTCCCTAGCAAAATTATGCTAGGTTGCTAATCACGGTTTCTCCCTATTGTTTGCGAAAACTGTTACACAATTACTACCCTATTCATGGATTCGATTAGGGCCGCAAAGTAGTGGAATGCAATGAGACAAAAGAAAACTTGTTCCTTTAGCTATTCATTTCGCTGTAAATAAATGCGAAATTGGTTTAAGAAATTACAAATAGTAACATCACTCAAAAAAGCTAAATCTTTACGGAAATTATTAAATATAAAATAAAACGAAGTAGCTACTTAGCTACAAACTATTTTTTTATTTCAAGATATGAAAGAAGTTGACGCTTGGCCAAGCACAAGAAATAGAAGAGAAATATCTAGGAGTGGATAAAAAGGAGAATGAAAGATGATTGATATCGGTTTCCGATAGTAGTTGAAATAGGTAGACCGTGTTACTTTCCAAGAAAGATGAAAAACGATGATTAATCTGCAAGCGAGATGCTCCCGCCAGATAAGGCATAAATGGGAAGGAATAGTATGGTAAACGGATAAGAGATGGCGTCAGCTTCGTTTCGATTACGAGGCTCTAATGACGTCGATACAATGGATTGAAATTCCAATTTAATCTCACACAATCAGGGCTTTAGGCTCGCTGAGATTGGATAGCGAGGGGTAAGGAGGAGAGCCCGTTGAGATGAAAGCTCTTTCTTTCTTTTGTTCGTTATCGCTCGGATTGCGGCTGAAAAGTGACCTCTAGTAAAACACGTCGAACTAACAGTGACCATAAATAATACAATAACATTTACGTTTATTCATAAACTATTCGTAAAGGAGCCATTAAGCTATCTAAATATTGAAATCGAATATAACATAAAATCATACAATGTCGTTATAGAACCTATAGCGATCCCATTTGTGGAAAATCGACGTGCAGATAGCATTCCATTGAAATGTTGCTTATTCCGTGGCGAACAATGGCTAATATTTCCATTCTGTCAGGTTAAAAAGTGCTGTTAAAATATTTTAATTGTTGATTATCGTAGAGTATCTTAAAAAATTCTGATTCTTAATTAATATACAATATACCAGATTTGTTAGTTATTGAAAATTGTAAATTGTTGCTATGCGTTTCAGATTTATTTTGTTTGAATGAGATCCACGCTATCATTATTTCTTAATTACCAAATTGGAAAAAATCTTTCGGGCCTACTTCCGGAGAAATAAGTCTTTACAGATACTCTGATTTTTTAAATAAAATATCTCATTTAAGAGAATATATAACAAATTTTAAGTTATGTTTTGAAAATACCTTAATTAAAACAAAATATGTAATTACGTACTGCCGACATACAATATGTAACCAAAATAACAACAAAACGATCGCATCTGTGATAATATACCTATGATTATGTATTCATTTGGCATTTTTCAATAGAAAGAGTTCGAATTATCTCAGCAAAGGATTAGTACGTATTTCGACGATTAAAATGTAATAACGTTAACCGTTTAACCTTTCGTTTGTTAATGGTCTTTTTTTCAGGTATAGTAATGTTTTCAGGGAAGATTTCGATTTGCGCGACAATCGCGTGCATACGCAGTATGAGATTCTCTATTAAATGGTTCTCATCATACCTTAGTGATCGTTATCAGAAAGTCATCTCGGACGATTCCTCCTCCTCTTGGATAAGTATAACCCGGGGTGTCCGCAGAGATCAATCTTAGGCCCTCTTATATTCTCTCTGTATATTAATGACTGCTCTCAAATACTTACACGCTGTAATTATCACTTATACGCAGATGATCTCCAAATTTACTTAAACTCCGAACCCAATAATTTATCCCTAGCCTTAGATAATATTAACCGAGATCTGATTCAGCTTAAAAAATTGAGTGATGTTAACTTTCTCAGCATCAACCCAATAAAATCTCAAACAATTATTATCGTATATGCAAAACTACTTGCGTCAATAAATCTTTCTGAAGTTACTCCTCTGACACAATGGCACAATTATCCCTTTTTGTAAAACTGTAGAAAATCTCGGTAGCCTAATAAGTGAAACTCTCCTGGAATAATCTTGTTATAAAGGTGTGCAAGACGGTAAACTCTTCCCTTCACTTAGGCGCCTAAATAAAATTCTCCCCTCTTCTCTAAAAATAAAGCTGGTTACTTCTTTAATCGTTCCACACCTCGACTACTGTGACGTTATATATCAAGACCTATCCAACGAGCTTGCCCTAAAGCTGCGGCGAGCCCACAATTCCTGCCTACGATTCATATTTGATCTTAAGAAGTCAGACCATGTATCGGAATATTTTCTCTAACTTTCCTGGCTAAATCTCGAATCACGTAGAAAATTGCATCTCCTCTCTTTATTATATCAAATCCTTAAAACAAACATCCCACAATATCTATCAACAGAGTTTATCGCCATTAACACAATTCATAATTGTAACACTAGAGGATGCCATAAACTTCTGACTCCGCACCACAGAACAGACATCTTCGCTGTCACAGCATGTAGATTATGGAATAGCCTTCCAGCAGAAATAAAGCACTCTTCATCCCTATGTACCTTCAAACACTTGTACCACAAACACCTCCTATCCCATTATCTTTCATTACCTTAAAATGACAAGCAATTTTATTTTTCTACAGGTCGTCCAAAAAATGTATAATTTTCTCGATATATTTACACGTATATATATATATTGTATTATATATGTATATTATATTGTGTATGTATATTGTATGTATGTACGTTTAAGTGTGTATTCATATGACTTACCTTATTTTATTCTATTATATATATTTTTTTTATGCTTTATGTATAACTCTGTTTATGTGTACAACATTTTTAAATATTTAACTATATGTATTTACCTTTCAAGACCCTCTAAAACTTTAGATATTGCTATAAGTAGGTTTCGCAGGTTTTTCACACTCCCCTTCTTGTGTGGGTGTTTTCCTGCATTGGGGTTTTTCCTGGGGAATTGTATATTATCTTCCCTAGTTTTTCCCCACAACAACAACAATTACCCATCTGTTTTTAAATCCTATACTATCCTATACATTTCATTGTATTTTATGTTGCTCTTCATTTTATGTAACCTTTTAGTTTAGTTTAATTACATGTTACTATCTAATTGTATGTAATTGACAATGGGTTAGATGGAAGAGAAGACTGTTTAGTCTCAATCTTGCCCTAATAAAGGCGTATATCTATCTATATCTCCCTCCCCTTCTCTCTCCCTCCCCTTCTCCCTCCCCCCTTCTTTCTCCCCTCTTCTCCCTCCCTCCCCTGCTCCCTCTTATCCCTTCACCATCCCTCCCCTTCACCCTTCCTCCCCTCCTCCTTCCCTCCCCTTCTCCCTTTCTCCCATCCCTCCCTTTCTCCCATCCTTCCCCTCCCCCCTCCCCTCCCATTCTCCTTTTCTCCCATATTTCCCCTCCCCTTCGTCACCGTTATCGCCATTTTCCCTATTGTCCGAAGGAATATTTTCGGAAATTTAGCGATACATGTAGTTCGGGAATTGGACACCGTGGAGCGGCCGACATATGGCCCTCATCTCTTCGGGCGGACTTTTCATGGCTATCCGGCCAAATAGCGGTCAACCAGAAGCCAAACGGTGCAATAGCTTTGTGCGTTCCGATATAATCCGGTCCGAAGGGAAAACACGTAAGCGGGAGATGGGGGAAGAGAATGGGAGGAGAGAGAGGGAGGGAGGGAGTGAGAAGAAGAGAGAGGGAGTGAGAGGGAGAGAGAGGGGGAGAGAGGGTATGGGGAGGATGGGGATGTGAGGGGGAGAAGGATGGGAGGGGGAGGAGGGAGGATGTTAGGGGAAGGTGGATGGGAGCAATGGGACCAGATAGGTTGGCGTGCAGAAAGCATCGTCGGTAAAGATGATTCAGACCTTCGGCGCTTTTAACGATAAAAAAAGAAAGGGAAGGGAACAATGTCGAGGACGAAAAAAAGATGGAAAAAACAATGGAAGGTCGACTTTCTTTTGTTCCCTGCCCGAAGAGGGGAGCGGCAAGCTCGGCTTAGGAATTCAAGAGATGGTATCGCGCCTGTGATTATTCTTTTGTTTTATTTTTTCGGGCCTAAAATGGAAAGAGAGAGAAAATGGGGGAAGAAATGAGGAGGGAGGGGGGTAATATCGATCCCAGAGAGGAAAAAAGGACGCCACGCGGTGGGACATCCTATCCGATGGCCAATAATAGGAAGGCGATTAAGTTAACGATTATTTGGGCCCTTCCCGCATCCCGAGTAGAATTTAAGGGTTCTTCTGTTTTTACGTCGGGGTTTCATTATCCTTTTCGGATAGTGCGTGGTAATTCGGGAGATTAGAAGGCAACTAATCTAAAAATCCTCCTAAAAAAAGGCGAATATATCCTTTATCTTTAGGGAAGCTATTTCGACGTGGGTTTTCTCGGAATAGGCCTTCCGCCATCTTTTCTAGGACGTGTACACCCGATAATTAGTACCGTTTGGACTTTTAAAAGCCGAATGTTACTGATTGGAACGCAAATCCACTTATTTATGGATGGATCGAGGTGATTATAGAATTCTTGGCGTGGATTAAAGTCTCCGAAATCACTCTCCGCAGACCTTTTGGACATTTTCTGAAAATCCGGACATAATTAAATCCGCTCATATAAACAGAAACGCTTTGCAGGTAATTTTCTTTTCGTGATGAGGAATTAAGATGCGTTTTTCGTCGTTTTCACGATCCGATATAATTGCCAAAAATACGACATTAACGGCGAGGAAGGGGCAATTGCGTCACTAGGCGATTGTTGAACCCCTCAAATTGATTGAATGGATATTCTAACAATTAAGGAAAGAATTGCTGATGCAGACCGTAAATGGCGGAATTTATTAAATAAATTGCTAATACAGAATGTTATAATTTATGTATGTCAGTATGATTGGTCTGAAATAATATTATAATAATTTAACATAATTAAGAAGAATAATTTTAAAAACAAAACGTTTGTCACAAAAGGGCTTTTAAATAATAATAATATTTTATTTAATGAATACAGGTTTCCCCAATTACAGACGTTATAATAAATTTAATCATAAAATAAACATTGATAAAAGTTAAGACATACATTTAAAAATACAGCTATTTACAAAGGAATACGTTGAATAACTTTCTCTTAAAAGCTGGTCCAGAGTCATTAAAAAAGTCTATGGACGGCAAAGCCAATAGGGCCTCACCTACTGACCGTATCAACCTAGGAATGGGTGAGTATTTCACCACGTTTACACGACAGACGGGTACATGAAAAATTGAAGTATGCCTTGATCTTCTAGTGGGAGTGGCTATACCCACCGAGCCAAGAATATCAGGAGCATCAATGGAACCAGATACTACATTTCTTAGGAAATTAATGTCACTTATCTTACGACTGATTTCGAGCGGAGGTATAGCCCAAAGTGTTTGCACAAAGCAGTAGAGTTTTGTCCCGAGTAGGGCACACTTTCTTTGAAACAAAGCCACTTTATAAAACGATTCTGAACCCGTTCAATGGCCTGTATTTGATATTTATGAAATGGGTTCCAGACTACACTACCATATTCCAGTGTTGGTCTGACAAGGCTGCAATATGATCGAATAACAGTGTCTCGAGAAAAAAATTCCAAAGTGTTTCTTTTAATGAACCCAAGGCGTTTAAAGGCTCTAGAACATGTTGCCCTGATATACTTGTCAAAGCTCAGATTTGACTAAAAGGTCACTCCTAAGTCACAGATGGAATCAACACGTTGCAAATGAATTCCATTGAGCATGTAATTAAAATTAATTAAATTATTTTTGAGGGAGAAAGAAGGAACTTTGCATTTTGATACATTGGCATTAAGATGCCGTTTAGAGCACCATTTAGAAAAATAATTAACATCATCCTGCAAAACATAACAATCACTAGCATTACGAATACATTTAAAAATCTTAAAATCTTCAGCAACAAATTGGCTATGACAGTTTACAGAAGCAGGCAAATCATTAATAAAAATGTTAAAAAACAGCGGCCCCAAAATGGAGCCCTAAGGTACGCCAGAGGAAACCTTAACAAGTGAAGAAGTACCATATAATACAACCTTTTACTTCTGTTAGACAAATATGATTGTAAGAGATTGAGTAATCCCCCGGCAACACCAAAGGATTGGACTTTCCTTAAAAGCAGTTTGTGGTCAACGGTATCGAATGCCTTAGAGAAATCAAAATATATTACATCAAACTGATATCCGGATTGGATAGCGGTGGCAATATTATTCATGTGATCAACTAAGTTAGATTGGGTAGATCGGTTGGGAAGAAAGCCATGCTGAGCATTTGAAAATTGATTGTACCCCGAAAAAAAATCATAACTAGGATAATAAAAGGATATATCACATAAAACCTAAGGTACTTCTAGAAGTGCTATAGAGCTGAAATATGGAAGGAAGATATTTCATTGGTACAATCTCAGGAACAAATCCGAAATTTCTGAAAACTTAAATTTAAGGGGTGTTTTTTACCCCAATGTCCAATTTTAAACATCCATAAGAAAAGCATTGAAAACTGCGCAGGGCTATATAAATTTGCTTTTTTAAATTATTTACAATTAAAATAAAACGTCAGGACATGCACCGTACTATAGATGAAAGAATGAAGTTTATTTTTCTTGAAGACAGAACTCAAATCCTTGCTGAATTTATGTAAAGATATGATTTTAGTCATAAAATTACGAAAGGTTTTTCGGTTTTCAACAATTAAAAATATTAAATACCATAGCAACAACTAAAATGCCTTTCAATGAGAATTGATTTTACATTCTTGAAGAGTATTAATTTAATGCTTATACTGCATTATAATCCATTTGATTTAAGCCAACGACGTATACATAAGTATGATGACATGATAATTTTAAATTAATTTTTTTATCTGGATATGTACTAAAAGGCACGAATAATGATGCCATAATCCTAACACAATAAATATTCTACTTTTTACATAAATTTTAGTGTAACATATAGGCTATTGTGTTAATGATGATCATAATTATAGCTGAAAAAAGGAGATCTGAGCCATGAAACCGGAATTTCGAAAACTTGGACGCGAGCCGATTGCCAGAGAATATAGAAATTCCGGATAGATGCCTTAATTTCGCAGAAAACTATTATCTTATTTAAATGGGTAGTTAAAATGCTGTCACGTTGGTTTATTTACGAATTTAGATCTTGGTGTATTGTGACTTTTTAAGCGCTTGCAAGATGCAAGCAACGAAAGCTCGTAAATAAAATTGCAGCGATTCCCAAAATCGACACAAAAATAATTAATATTTGCGTAATTTTTTACATTTGACGTTCACTTCCCTTTTATTCGCACACCCTCTTAAAGTGGGGAGGGATTTTTGCATCGTTGGAGGAGGAACAGAAGGAATGGCGCTTGAAATGAGAGAGTGAGGGAGAGGACGACGGCGCGGTCGGGCGACCGTCTAAATCGGTGGTGAGCGACCAATCCTACGTGGCGGGCCGCATTGGCGGTTGCGAATTCCTCTGCGGGCCGCATTGCGAGTCGTCAACGCTTCGGCGTGCCTGATTAGACTATAAATCGGACGTTAACTGGAGAGTCTGAGGTATCATATCAGCGAAAATCACGTCAAAATTAGGTTTTTAGGATCAACATCAGGTGTTTAATTGTCGCAATTTTAATGTATATTATATGAATTTGTGTTCTTCTCTCTCTTTAGTCAAAGCTTCGCGGACCGCACAAAACGCCCTCGAGGCACGCGGGCCGTAGGTTGCTCACCCTTTGTCTAAATGCATTTCCGCCAACTCATCCGATATTCCCGGAATCTGAAAGCAAAGTTACCCAGGGTGAATGCGCGTGAGAGAGGGAGGTGAGAGAGGGAGGAGAGAGAGAGGGAGATGGGGAGGGAGGAAGGGGGAGGTTGAGAAGGGAGAGGGGGAGGAGAGGGAGAAGGAGGAGAGTTTCCTAGAATGGGGCACGTAACGGGAAGCGATCGTCTCTGCGACACTGTCTGTTTCCGAAATGGACGGGCATGACCACTCGCGCGACTTGCAGATTTAATCTCCATCGGTGGGTGAACGTGTTGCCAGGATGGAGGAGGGGGGGAGAGCGGTGGAGGGAGGGAGAAGGAAGCGTGGGGCGCACACCCAGTCCAACTCACAGCGTGAACAGCGCACGTCAGAAGCGATAAAAATTCGATTTAGGTTTCGAAGTGAGGGTTTATGGCAAATTTATTCCTTTTCCCGAAATTGAAGATTTTTAAAAAAAATCGAAACTCTCGTCCAAAATTCGGTAAAGGTGGCCGGAAGTGAATTAATATGTTGACCCGAATATTAGAATTTGGAATGAAATTAAGATATGGCTTATCCCCTGAAATGGAAGAGAGACATTGCCGATCCTGGTAATTACGCTAGTATTATACAAATAAAAATATACTTTCGTGGTAGCGGAAATTCTTACGTAAAAGTTGCCTAAAATCATAATCACAAACGTGGCTACTTTTTGTGAATATACTCGGAAATAGTCAGAGATTGATTCGGCAAATTTTTGGAATGTTTCAAACTCACGCTATTATATGGAGGGATGGCGCCAACTACTTATTAATATAAAAGACCAGATATTTCTCTCTGTGTTTCTGTATCTCTCTGTATTACGGTGATGACACAAGTCAGCGGTTTCCAAACATTACAACTGGGAAAAGTATCTTCGCGCCCCCCTCTATACCATGTTCAATTACAGTTCATAATCAATACCTTCTGGGCATACAATTACAATTGCAGCATATTGTAGGTCTCAAGATTAAGATGGTTAAACGGACAATAAATACGTATATAAGAGAACCTTTGCGCCCACCCCCCCCCCACCCCCCGACCTGCCCATCGCGGTAGAAATGCTAGATTCTTTTAGTAAAGGTTATTTACCAAACAAATCCTCAGAAACACCTAGGTTCGACTCCAGTAGATAATTTCCCATAAGATAACACTTAAAGATCGATTTTTCTACTTACAGGCTTTTATTCTTTTGCAAATTAAAATTAGAAATAATTGACCTACAATCTTCGAATATGGACCGTTTTTTTTTTAAATAAATATCATTTCTTATTCTTTTCGTCACATTTTGCCTACGCTACAAAATCGCTCAAATTATATTTATTGAAAAAATTTTAGCTTTTTAACGATATGTTACCTTGCCGATCGTGTTATTATTAAACCTCGAGATTGTATTGTCGCCTTAATCTTTATGCTATGTGCGTAAGGAATGCGTGCTTTGAATACTTTCATACGAGAGAGAGGAAGAAAGAAAGGAGAGAGGGGTAAATTAAATGTTCCCCAAATTTAAAATAGTTTTGGGCATATAAGAATTGTATAGCGTAATGTGTTTCTTTGTCATACAATTTCTATTCGCCCAAAATTATTTTTATTCTCTGGAACACACAGTTATGTAGATTTTTATATTGATTGTTTACTTTTTAGTGCAAATAAAAGTTGGTTTCATTAATCTTTTATTTCAGTTTTATCTTTATACTTAATTTATGCATACCCGTAATATTTGACGGGCAATTATGCTAGTAATATATATATATATATATATATATATATATATATATATATATATATATATATATATATAAAGTCTTATTGCAATCGATTTCTCGTCTTATCTGGACCAATCACGCCGATCGAAGAAATACATAAAAATATCAGTCGCGATTAATAACTCCACGAATTCGATTGCCGTCGAGTTCTGATGACCCTTCACGTCAATCTCATACATAAAGCGAGATCTCAATGGCGAAATGTGCTGCGTCAATCCCGAAATGAATGTAACCATGATAAACTAATTTCACCAGTTATCATTTTCATAATGAAATGTTAAAGGTAAGCGCGTACCGACCACATGAAGAATGTCTCATATTTTCGTTATGAAATTACAAAGGACAGAATGATAGCGTATCAGTAACACTCATTCCCTTGTACGGCACTACAATCCCTAGCGTATGAGTTATTTCGTGGGTTTATCTACCGAATATGGAGGACAGAGAAAGAGTGAGAGGCGCGCGCGGAGAGTGGTCACACTGCGGGATCACGGCGAAGGGCCAGTTCTCGCCCTCTCCACCCTCCTATACCCAAATGCCATACTTTTCTCTCTCTAGCTCTCATACGATCTGTAAGGTATAGATTAAATCATTTATTCGGATAGAGAACAACATTTAATACAAGAAAGTCCACGAGACCACATACTTACGAGTTATAGTTTCGGAGACAGAAATTGTAGAAAATCCCGCGCAAAAATCGCATATTTTGTTTACGTCGATCGCGAAGACGGTTCTTTCGGCAAACAACAACTAAAATCCATGTTTTTCTATCCCACCCATTTATAAGATCTGCGAGGTCTAGTTTAAAAAGTTTATTCGGATAAAGGACAACATTTATTACAAGATAGTCACCGAGACCACATGATAAGGAATTATAGTTTCGGAGATGAAAATTCAAGAATCGGCCAATCTTTCGATACCATTTAATGCGTGTTTCCCATAAGGAACGCCTTTAAAATCTCCATGTATTCCATCTATGGAGTACATATATACTTTTCCATCTTGTTTCCCAATAATTGATTTGACGAAACTTTTACGCTGGCGATCCAAATCTCCACTTTGACGCGGAGAGAAGAAGACATAATCTGGACTAATGTGCTCATTGATCCGGGGCGGGGGGCGAATGGCAGTAACTAGTAACTCTAAGGGAGGGGAGGGATGGCGCTTCAGAGGAGGGGGGTTTGGATCGTCGATCCGGTTAAGGGGGGGGGGGAGAAGAAGAATTATTGGCGGAAAGAAAGAGCGGGAGATTGAGTAAGGAGTGGTGAGAGAGGAAGGGAAGAGAGGTGGAGGGAGGGAGAGAGATAGAGAGAGAGAGAGGGAGGGAGGAAGGAAGGAAGGAAGGAAGGAAGGAAGGAAGAAAGGAAGGAAGACGGGGGTGACTTATTTCTGGAAAAGGTAGTGTATAGGGGAGAAGAAGTAATAGATTGAAAATGGGCATTCTGGGGCGAAATTGATTGATTAATCGAGTATTAGAGCAAGAAGAGGGAGCTGCTGGATGGGCCCATGGGGGTGAAGGGGATGGTTAAAGAGTGGTAAAAGGGAGGATTGATTGGGGCAAGGAGCAGGGTGATGCGAAGGGCGAATTAGCTCAGAAATTGAAAGGATGGAGCAATGAAGATGGGAGAGATGGCGGCGAGAAACAAATTTGGAAGGAGAAAGCGAGGGATTTTTTTAATGCGTGCGAGTGTGGGCGATGGAATGTTCCAGGAAATGTTGTGGAAATCTTCTTCAAGACAGACCAATGGTGGCTAGAAAGGGAGGGGGGTTAATGGGGTAATTAGCCCTCTCCCCTCACTAAGGGAGATGATTAATCTTTATCAAAATATTATCTCAATACATGTTTTTATATTACTGGCGTTGTAGATATATTTTGCAAATACCAAACCAATGTATAATATACGCTGTATATTTGTTATAATTGTAAGTTATTATTTTACATATATATGTATCAGTAAATACATGTGTCTTCTTATTACCCCCTCCCCCTAAGCTATGCATCTAGATCCGCCTCTGAGACAGAAGAATCATAGGGTGACCTAACATAATCTGCTCCATTCGAGGCCTATCAGATCCATTTAATTCTTCAATAAAAAGAAATATAATGTTACTTTTCTCTTCCTTTCTCTCTGCCTCT
This sequence comes from Tanypteryx hageni, assembly GCA_028673005.1. NCBI lineage: Eukaryota > Metazoa > Arthropoda > Insecta > Odonata > Petaluridae > Tanypteryx > Tanypteryx hageni. Next base: position 12,211,732 of record CM054114.1, on the reverse strand, counting down.
TTCCTTTGTGATTTTTTACAACATAGGTACCGTAAACTTTCAACGTGACTTATTCATTTCTTCTGCCTCTTAATTATTCATCTAATTAATCTTCGCGCTGTTTAAAACTTCAATTGCTTTCCTTTCGGTCCAATTAATTTTCTCCGATCTACGCCATATTTATATCCCTAAAACCTCTAATCCGCTCACACCTTTCCCCCTAGTCTGTCTCACATCCATATAAGGCTACACTCCATATCCTAATTCTGCTGCCCTAATTCATAATTCTACCTAAACAAGTAAAATATTCCACGGATTCCGACTTGTCGCTATCTACTGCAACATTCACCTGTGATTCCCCGCTCTGGACGAATCTCATGACTTGGATATTATTTTCCTATTAATCTTCATCCTGAATTCCCTTGCCTTTTCATTTAAGGTTTAAAGAGCGTCTGTTGGCCATTCTCTGTACTATTTCATTGTCAAATGCAAATATGATTTGACTAAGCTACTTCCTACTTTTCCCACTGTGTCTATACCTTCCCATTCCTCTTTTATCATTGCTTCAGTATAAATGGAAATCAATCCCGAAGTGAGTGCCTCATTTCCCTTCCTAGAGTTTCCTTTTGAAAAATATATGAAATAAATGCTCAAGCTTGAAACAAAATATCGTTTATTTTTCACTTTTTTCGAGGTTAAGGTTCTTCTATTTGTGTATGGAGTTTAGAAGTTCTACATATTTAATAATATCGCACCGTGTATTTTACAAATTATTTTTGTTTAATTTCACGTTTAGTTTAAATTTCATCTCCATAGTGACAATGGTAATGGTATTAACATACGCATGATTTCAGCGAAAGACATGTTATAGAGAGAATAACCGAATACAGGAAAATGCTTAATTAACTGCTGTGGAGCTATCAAATTCCCGGTTGTAATTTTGTTTACCTCGCTGTGAATTTCGGCTGGAAAGCAAAATGCCGCAAGAGCTGGAAATTTAATTCTATGAAGAGGAAGTTGCCATGAGAGTTTTAAAAAGCTCGCGCGAAAAATCATCAGAGATGGGAAATTTTCATCTTAAAAGTTAATCAAAAAATACCAACGAAATGTATTTGTGGATTTTTTTCATAATTTCATTTCTTGCGAAACAATTCAGTGAATATAATTAACTAGGGAATTTTTTTATCTAGAGAAAAATGTTTTACTCTTATTTTGTCTTCGTATAATTAATGCATCATTTCTTTAGTATCTTCACCACAGAATTAAAACTAACCGTTATAATTTTATTTCTGAAACTGGTTCAATATTTTCACAGCTTAGACATAAACGCCAGTTGAAATTAAAACAGCGCATTTTTTCGTTTAAAAATAGCAGATATCAGATTTGCAGTGAGAATTATCTCTTGAGGAGTTTTTGTGATGGTATTATAGATACTGTACTTCCGCAAATTAAATGCTGATATTGCAGTTCTAACAAGTGGAACCCAGTTACTATGTGGCCAAATTATATCTTCCGAACAAAACTACGCATTTTTCATTTGGATCCCTAAGTTCCATTTCAACAGAGTGCTCCAAACGTATCTCTTGAACAAACGGCAAATTTCAAAATGAAAAACTCCTCTAAAAATATTTTATTTTGACTTAAATGACGTATTTTCGAAAGGGTTCGTTATCTAGATACATTTGCCTATTCAAAAGAATTCCTACATTTTATAATCATATGACAAACTCCTTGCATATCTCGAAATATTTTCATAATGTAATGATGAAAACATTATACTTTTGTTCGCATAATGAGATTCCACTTCAGAGAAAATATACCGTGTTCTTTTTAAAGCACGCTTCTACCAGATGAGCTACTGCGCACAGATTTAAATGATTGCCGTGATTATATGGACTTAATTACTGTTATTAAGAACCGAAAGCAGTCGATTGAGTGATAAAAGCGACGTTTGAATCGCGGAAACATTCTTTTCAGTGAAGTTAAGGGGGGCGGTGACGGGGGATTTCGGGAGGGGGGGGGGACACCTCAGGTAGGAGATGGCTCGGATAGGCGGAGAAAGGCCCTCCTCCTCCATTGTAGGGAAATGAGACGTTGGCCCGATATACGCTTAGCACCTGGGCCGCAGATGGAAGCGCCGATAAGGGCGCGCACTGTTCCTCCGAGGCGTTGGCAGAACAGGCTCTGCAGGTATGCTAAGCGAGGTGCAGCGCACGATATCTACATTAATCGCCGTTTGACCATCGAATGCGGCACTTTTCGCCTCGCAAGGAAGCGAAATTACTCTGAATTCCTTGTCTCCACTCGAGGTGAAATTAATTAAGAACGACGGCGAAATAAGCGGAGATAATATTCGCCCAAAAGAATGACCCTTGTTATGCAGCGCTCGTATCGCTGCGGCGGTTTCCAAAACTAAAACTCGCCCTTAGGGTGGACGTCACTGCGCTTAACAGCTGTAAAAAAACTGATTTCTGTGGGCTACGCTCAATGTCTGAGCTGAAAACTATTAAATAGATAAACTAGCTTACGCCCAATCACATTAATTCCTAACTGGGAGCATTTAAAATTTTCAAGTAACTGTGCACATGGCCTATTGAGTTCGCTTTTGCATTATGTGGAAAACGTAGCAGTAAACAGTTATGACAACAATGGATAATTCTTGTTTATTCATTTTTAAATGTGCGTAATGATTCATAATGTTTATTGTTAAAGTTATTGTTAGTATTTCCTACATTATTTACGAATTAAATTTTCATGATATATTTAGGACAATATAAAATTATAGTATTGCAACTTTATTACTATTAGCGTCATTTTAGGCCAATAGATGTAAAAATAGAAGAAACAAGTGAAGTTATAAATATGAATTTTTATAACCAACTTTTATATAGTTAATACTTAAATATGAATAAACTCTATAATGTAATTATGATAACCTTTCTGCTTGCATGGGCGTAAAAATATGCAAAAGAGTCTACCAGCTCTTGAGTGATGTGGGGGTTTCTATATTTAACCTTTAATCTTGTTACAGTTGAGAGAACGGCAGACAGAAATAGAGAATTCAGTGGCAAACGTGATTGTTTGGTATATAAGTAGTAATAAGTTTGATAGTATCTTTTGTTTCATTAATGAATATACTGACTTATTCATATTGCTTAAAATCAACGAAAATATACTGCTAGTTCAGAGTAATTCAGCTTTAGATACTACTAGGAGTGAAACTTGAATATTTCATATTTTAGTCACCCAACTTAAATGACAAAAATAATAAATTGTTCTTTTCCTAACATCACATCAACCATCCATATAAAACCACTGTATAAGTATAGTTAGCTGAAGAATTGTTAAGCTGCAACACAACACTTTAAAATGTTTTATTTAAATTTGCTCAAATTAACATTCTTCACAACAGTATTACCAATCTTAAATACTGAAAAAAGGAATATGATATTTAATGTGAGGGCTTTTAAAAAATGCAAGAACAACTGGTCTTAAAGGCCTACAATTAGAAAAGATTTCATCCAAAGTAAAAAATAAGCCAAGTGAACAGTTCCAAAGAATAAAAATATGTTCATGGCACAAACTACATAAACAAATATAGTCATCTAAAGTAGTGTTCAAATGAATTTTCAATGTGGACTATTCCGAGAAGATCGCATTAATGATTATTAACAGTATTGCAATACGAATGTGATTATAATGTAATAATAATAAAATGCATGTTTAAGGCAATATTATAAGAAGAGCGATAAGAATTTAATAATAATAATAAAATTCATCAAAAGCTTAATTGTACCTTGATTTTCCAAAGGTAATTCTTAATGAAACTCATAGGGAAAACAGTTTTAAGAATACCCATAAATGAATAAAGACAAAAAGTTTTTAAGATAAATAAAAACTTAATATAAATAAAAATTATGCTACATAAAAACCTACAATTATTAGCAGAAATAACCCTTCAAAAAACGTAGGTATGCTAGTAGTATAAATACAAATCCAGATAAAAATAAAGTCCTCTTACACCACCAACAATGACAATAGTTTGCTTAATCTAGTTGCTATGATTGACGCTTGTCTATCTTCCAACGCGAATTGAAATACACATTTAAGGCTGTTTCTGCCCAAGGATCTGGTGGCCTAGGTGGCTAAATCACTCACATTACGCGACGTGAGGTGAAACCGCGCAAGCAGCTTTGGATTTTCTCAGAGTAGGCGGGGACCAAAATATATATATATATATATATATATATATATATATATATATATATATATAAAGGCAAATTAATATGAGACTTAGCAATGATGGTGAGAAAAAATAATTTTGTTGAAATAATAATCTTTCTCTTGTCCAAAGACTATAGTACTCCTACGGAAAGACCGGAAACTTAATGCTATAAAACGATTCCCAGGTTTTCCATGGAAGGCGACAATAGATGGGTCAACGGGTAAATTTGGAACTACGTGTTAACGAAGGCTAGCGTGACGTCATCACAGGATGTCGCTCACCCCCTTCCCCTCCCGTTTTTATACGATAATCGTAGCAAATATAAATTGCACGGACAGAAGAAATGGACTTAAATGAAAGAATTACATATAAGAAATCAAATTTATTACCGTATATCACACATTGCGAGAGTACAAAGTCTTTATCAAATTACATAACAGTGAGGTATTTTTACATAAATATTATACAATAAAGATATAAAAATGTATTATGGTAACCGAATTTTATAACGTTAATACCTTTTATGCATGAAACGTATTTAAAGAAAATTCACGTGGACGACGAAAAACGTGAAACTTGGACGTCAAGAACGCATTTGTGGATCAAGGAAAAATCTATTGTACAGTGATGTCTTCGGCCCTGAAACACATTCTCTTTCTGTTCCACCTGTAAAAACAATGAAAATGAATTTCTAAGAATGTCAATCATTAAACCTAATGAAACTGATGCAGGAGGCAATGGGCATGCTTCAAATGTTGCAATAAATGTAAAATAAGGCAAATGCGCTTACGGCCCATTGCGGTCCATAAACAATGTTTCTATGAAGATCAAATTACCATTTGTAAAATTAAACACATATCACATTGCACTAGAAAATGCCCACTTTATTTATAATTTATTCTAAGCACAGTTGTATTTGCTGTCGTTTAGGTGTTCGCAGCAGTTACAGTTAGCCCATTTAAGATCTATATGTATTCATCATATAACAAGGAAAACTTTTGATATAGCAATTTAAATTTCTCGATTGAAAAATACATACATATTTATAAATATGTTTTGAAACAAAGAAGAATTATCTTAAAGTCTAGGATTATAAACAAATGCATAATGAGAAACAAGAAATAATCAAGTTACCAATTTCTGTAAATTCAAAATATTTCAAATTAAAACAATGAGACATCGCTATGGTAGACTTATTTCATTCTATTACAAGCAAAATTCTATCCCCTGGCGTATATGTTGCAGTTTACCTTCCAAACTCACTACAATTTACTGAACACCGCGAAAAGTTTTAAACAGAAATTTCAATTACTCAATCTAAAATTACGGCTTATTTTGTGAACTGACACGTACCATATTCACGGCCAAGGCAATGGATGGCACTGGCTAGGTGAAGTAAGCGAGGCTTAACACCTGAAAATGAGAAACATTTCCTCTCAAAAAACTTCTCGCACACAAAAAAAGAGAGAAATTTCTTTCCTTCCTTCCTAGGAGTGCAGGTATCTAGTAAGAAAATATAAAATCATTCTCACAAAACGCATTCACATAACATTCCTTGAACTAGTTCGTTAGAATATTTTTTCAAAAATATATGCTATTTTTAAGACTTACCCGTTGATTGGAGATCAGAACAAATTCATTCCATCACGTTTTCTTAAACAGTGATGAATGCATATCTACTATAAATCTACTTGACAAAACGAGAGTAACTGTTAACCGCTCAATAAGCAATGGCGACCTTATCTCAAGCAAAATGGCCGCTGTTCCGCTGTGATACACAGGGAAAGTGTGGTGATGTGGTAGAGAGAGAGAGAGAGAGAGAAATAGAGGGAGAGAGAGAGAGAGAGAAATAGAGGGAGAAAAAGAGAGAGAGAGAGCTGGCTGCGACTGCAGTGCCTTTAGTGGACCGCTTATCATAGTGAACTACGTGTAAAAGCTGGGATTCTATACTCCCAAAAAAGTTTCATACCTCTGCTTTTGTCTATCTTCCAACGAGAATTCAAATACATATTTAAGGCAGTGTCAACCCAAGGATCTGGTGGCCGAGGTAACTAAAGCACTCGTACAACGCGGCGTGAGGTGAGGTGGTTCGGACCCCGTTAGCAGCTTTGGTTTTTTCATATTAGACGGGGACCAAAATATATATAAAGCCAAGTTAACATAAGACTTACCATTAATAGTGAGGAAAAATAATTTTGTAAAAATAATAACATCTCTCTCCTGTCAATCTTCCAACGAGAATTCAGCAGCCATGGGACTAGCAGAAACATTCCTCCGGCATAATTACAAATGATCCCTTCCAGGCTACACCCTCTTTTCACGTCCAAGGTCAGGCAACAATAAAGGGGGAGTCGCGATCGCAGTCCGGCGAGATTTATTAACCACTAGGAGAGACCTGCCCATGGAAGCCGACAACGACGAGAACCCAGCCATCGCAGTCGATATCACCCTGAAGGGGAAGGCAATCATCATAGCTTACTCCTCCCCGTCCGTGCCATTTCCGACCGGCCTAAGCCAACACCTTACAACAATCGGGAGGCACTTCATAGTGACGGCCGACCTGAACGCCAGGAGCTCCATCTACGGACAAATGATAACCACCGCCAAAGGGAGGACCCTCGAGCAGGTAATGCTCGCCTATGATCTTTTCAGGCCGAACATCCCATCACCAACATACATCGGACACAGAGGCAGCTCCAACCCGGACCACATCATCTTCAGAGCATCACTGGCCAGCACTATCGGTAAAGTATCGATCGAGGACTGCATTACCTCGGACCACGTCCCTATCTCCCTACAGCTGAGCTCAACGGACGACTGCGGCGGTCCAACCACCATCATCAAGACCGATTGGAAGAACGCCGACTGGGACGCTTTCAACACTGACATCCGAAAGGACCTAACAAACTGGGAAGCACCGATGACCCCAGAGGAAGTAGACATGCTCATCAAGAAGCTGACCGGGGCCTTCTCCACGGCAGAGGCCACACATATACCCAAGAAAACAATTAACCCCGCACGCCCTCCACTACCAGCACACATCCTCTCGCTAATCAACTACAAAAGACGACTTTACAGAGAAGCAATCAGGACAGGCGACCGGGCGCTGAGGACAGAGTGGAATAGGCTGAGCGCGGTCATCCGTAGGAGGGTCCTCGACTACAAGGATGCAGAATGGAATACAACATGCCGTAAGCTCGACCCTAAAGAAGCGGGAAGGTTCTGGCACAAATTTAAAGTCCTGACAGGACAAAAGACGACGAGCTCGACAAGACTCATCAAACTCGACGGCCAACCCACACACACACCGGAAGAAGAGGCTGAGGAATTCCGACGAACACTAGAGGAAGTCTACCGACCGACGCAGGACAAAAATTTCGACAACGCGCACAAGGAAGCAGCAGAAGACACCTAAGTACCATAACAAACTCCCTCCCCACTTTAGGTTCTCTCCCTACAGAGGCATCGACAGACCCGACGATGGCGAACATCGCCAGAGAGGAATGCGATACAGTCATCCGCAATGGAAGGAACACCGCACCGGGACCGGACGGAATAGCAAGAATCATGCTGCGTAAAGCAACATCCAGCCACGAAATTATCAGGGCTATTTTTAATACATGTCTCCTTCTAGGTTACTATCCCACGGCCTGGAAGGATATGACAACGATTATGTTACCAAAACCAGGCAAACCCTCCAGCTCAGTAGCCAACTACAGACCAATTAGCCTCACCAGTAACATAGGGAAATGTTTGAAGAAAATACTGGCAAGACGCATACTACTAGCAGCGGAAGCAAACGGAACCCTCCCTGAGCAACAATACGGCTTCCGGCCCCACCGCTCCACGGTCAACCCCATCATGCTCCTGACCAACACCGCCATTGAGGCCATAAACAGCAGGAAGTACACGGCCGCCATATGCTTAGACATCGAGCGAGCATTCAACAAGCTATGGCACGACGGCCTCGTCGGCTAACTATCCATCACTCCTGGCCTATCCATGGAACTGGTACGACTAATGAACTCATTTATCCGCAACAGGTCCGGCAGAGTAAGGGTGAGAGGTCACCTCTCCCAGCCTTATCAGATAGCCGTAGGGATCCCACAAGGGACGGTACTCTCACCTCTACTCTTCATCCTATACTGCCACGACATGTCCAAGGATGCCGCAGGACACGTCCTCACCACACAATATGCCGACGACACAGCACTGTGGACTACGCAGAAGACCGTGGTAAAAGCCAAAACGTGCCTCCAGCAAGCGGTCACAACCCTCCAAGGGTGGATGCAGCGCTGGATGCTCCGACCAAACCCCACTGGGCCGTATTCATAGATTTCCTGTTAAACCCGGGACTAGGGGTTTTTTACTAGTATCGGTCTAAGAGAGGTTTAAAGGGAGACTAAAAGTTGGTATTCATAGTCCGCTAAGCGGGCTTAAATCCTTGGGACTATCTTAGGTCGGGACTAGCTTGCTGAGCGAGTATAAAACGTTTGGCAACATAGCAAAAAGCTTGATGCGCCTGACGGTAGTTTTGGGACCTTAATAGGGAAAACAATATAAGTTAAGTCGTGTGATGAAATTCCAGGAACCGTTAGTTGTCCGAATGATACTGTTTTGTTTATACTGGAGGTCGCTATTAAGTCAAGCCAGGTAGAAGAATATCGGGTGTGATGTGTAGCATTGAGAGGAAGAATATCTAGCCCTATGGAATCGAAGGAGTATCTTAAACAGTGTGTGTCGTAGCTATTTGCGGAAAGAAGATTGGCATTAAAATCACCCATTACAATTATGTGATCTGAGTTAGGAATGTGTTCGGTTAGAGACTCAAAAATGTCCGTTAGGTGGCATATTTTAGGTGGCCGATATACCGAGCCGACGATGAGTTTATGAGAGTTTAATGTAATTTCAATAAAAATAAATTCTGGGCGTTTTGAATAATGTGGTTCGCTAAGGCTAAGTATTTTATATTTCAAGTCTTCGCGTATGTATAATGCAACACCGCCTCCGATTTTACCCACACGGTCATTTCTAAAAATTCTGTAGCCCGGAATTTCCACTAGGGATGACGAAAGGTTAGGTTTTAGCCATGTTTCCGATATGGCGATGCAGTGTACTGTGTTTTCGGTTAGAGAGGAGCGAAGTTCATACGAAGGCTTCCGCGGTGTTTTCGTACTCCTTCCAAGACTTTCGGGATTCTACCGCGTGTTGTTTCTTCTAGTGACGACTGTTTCGCCTCCATTCCAGGTGGCATCTTCAGGTCTGATCGTTCGCAGAAATACGGCCGTTATTTATACCCACGTCGGTCGGGTGAGGTGTGTTGTGATTGGCTGTTCCATTGTTGGCTTCCATTGGCTGCTGGAACACCCTCTTCCATGTGTTAGAGAGAATGTATCCATCCTCTCTATTGAAGTTGATTGGCTGTTTTAAAATCTCAATTGATTCCCGTATTATCCTGGGAAAATATCGGCCCTCTCTATGGATGGCCTTGGTGTTGTCAAAATCAATGCTGTGTCCTGGCTCGGACCACACATGTTCAGATACGGCAGAGAGGCGGACATGCTTTTTCTCCACTGCCCTCCGATGCTCTTTTAATCTGCACTTGACAGATCTCCCTGTTTGGCCGATGTACGATTTGCCTCAGGTGCATTTGATCTGATAGACCCCCTCGTACATGCGTGGTGGTAATCGGTCCTTAGCCTTTGGGAGGAGATCTGAGGTCTTTTTGACTGATGTGAACCTGGTCTTCACGTCATAATTTTGTAGTATCCTGGCAATCTTCTCGGTGGTGCCACGGACGTACGGCACCGTCGCATATGCTGCAGGTTTCCTCTCCCGCTCCCGGTCCATATCTCCCAAAACTGCCCTTTTCAGGGCCCCTTCCGTTTCTCCTGTAACCGCCCTTTTCTGGGCCACCTCTGCCTTCTCTTTAGCCATTTCCATCTTCTTCTGGATGGATGCTTACTGGTCTTCAGTTTACTGAGTCCATAAGCCGGTTTTGCACTTTACGTGCTTTTTGATTCAAGCGTCCGCGGCACGTTACTGTGGCGCTCTTGCTGCGCGAGAGTTCCGGGGTACGTTCGAGTCCGCATTGCCTGGTTGTTACGAGACAGGGGAAGGCTAACCTGTTCCTTCTTTTCACCTGTCCCGTATTCGAGTGGAGGCTGGTCTTCTGCGACCAGTCTCCGGTTGTTCTTGGCTGGATTCGAGCTTTCCGCAGGGGAATTGAAAAATTTCCCTTATGGAACGGGACCCAAGGGGGTCTTTGGATTCGGTTGCCCTCGTAGGAGGGAACCTCCAAATCGACTCGCGTGCTAGGTCGACGTCGCTTTCGAGCGACTCCTCCTCGTTCGGTCGAATCACCCCTACGCAGTACAAGGCGTTGTGCGCCAAGAAGGCACCGGTTGCTGCCCCGGTCGCTATCGAGGCCCTCCCTTCCACTTCTGCCCAGGGTCAGAGTAATAATGCCTCCCACGAAGGCTCCTGCGGAGTAACACCCGCGGTAGTACCCCTTCCGCCCTCGTCGGCTCGGGTATTGAAGCACGCCCCCTCTCAGGGTGGCCCCGAACATGTCCCGGTTGCCACGGGAGAGGTCCTGCCCTCTTCAGTATCGGCCCAAGGTGCAAAAAATACCGTCGCGCAGACTGGCGTAAACGGTCCTTTGCAGGGCCATAAACCCACCGCCTCAGAGGAGGCGATGGAAGTTACGGAGGGTGTCCGCGGCAAGCAAGCACTTTCGCCACAAACACTTTTATATTCAAGTCCATGGCACTTCTTAAATCTGTCCAGCCATCCATTGGAACCCTTAAAGTTTTCTATTCTAAGCCTAGTTGCTACCCTAATTGCTTTCTCCTTCAACAGTACACCATTGATTGGGAGGTTGGCGGAGCGCATTCCCACAAACCACTCTATCAATATCTTCTCCATTTCATCATATGGTGATGATTTGATATTTTTTCTTTAGATGGCTTTACCCCCACATTTCACTTCTTCGTCAAGTATTAATTGTTTATTCTTCATTATACAAAACAATGAAGACGGTGCAAGATTAAATTTGCGTGCAATTTCTATCGCAGGCATGCTTGGGTTCTTTTCCATTTCTTGAATGATTGTCACTTTTTCCGTAATTGTCAGCTTCTTCCTTTTACTAGTAGCCATTATTAAGGAATAAAAATAAAAATAGTAGAAAGAATATTTTTCACAATTGCTTCAGGTTTACACAGTGATCGCCGAACAGGCAGGCAGCACAACGAAGAGTTGAACTGCTAGATAAGGTAGACGGAGATGGGACAGGCATTACGTCATCAGGATCGGAGTAATCAGCTGACATGTCTCACAAGGGAAGCCCCCAAGGCGTGACACTCTTATCGGATTGCGACTTTGCAGAATGAAATTATATGCAAAATAACGGACTCCTATTTCTACCTAGGTGCCAACTCGACGTCGTTTACGAGAAAATGTCCTTTGTAAATCGCGATCCGAGAGTCATCGAGATTAGAACGTTAAAACTTTTTCATGAGCAAAAAGAAATCAGAAAAGAAGCATATTGTACGTAAAAATTACGATATACGCTCAAAACATTGTGAATGGCTCATCACGCGCAAGCGGCTGCATAGTCTGCTAAGACGGTAGCGGCCGCAAGGAAACCGTAAATCCTACAATGTAATGAATCCCGCTCGTATGTTCCTCATTTCTGGTATCACGCTCAGTTACCTGTTGTCATAGTGTGCTATATACTCGACGTCGTTTACGAGAAAATGCCCTTTGAAAATCGCGATCCGAGAGTCATCAAAATAAGAACTTTAAATCATGATCAATACATGACGAGATGGTAAAGCGAATGGGTTATCCGTAAAATTGTGTTGGTTAAGAATTACGGTGAAGAACTACGATGAAGAAAATAGTAGTTATAATGCATTGAGTAGATTTTTTAAAAATGGTTTGCAAGTGTTATCGACGATATGCTGGAATGCGAACAAATTTAAAAAAAAACGGAGAAAAAAATATTGGTCAATTCGGGAATCGAACCCCGGCAAAATTATTTGAAATCCAACTCGTTTCCCCTAGACCAACGCTCCAAGAAAATTAGGAAAGGACTTTTAACGTTCTTATTTCCATGACTCTCGGATCGCGATTTTCAAAGGGCATTTTCTCGTAAACGACCCAAGCGGCGCGACCCCCTGATAGTTCAGGGGGACTACGTCGCGAGATCTCCAGAAGAGAAAGCCGGGCTCATGGCGGAATACCTGGAGGGGGTATTCTGTCCTAACCCGGCTACAGCTGAGTCGGATTTGGTGGAGGACGAGATTGCGGATGTGCTGGGGACGCTCGACCGCGGTCCCCTGCTGGAGTTCCCTCAGTTCTCGGGGGACGATATCATTGCAGTGATTCGTCGCCTCGAGACGAGGAGGGCTCCGGGGGACGACGGCGTCCCCAATATTGTCCTGCGACAGCTTCCTGTTGCCGCAGTAGAATTCCTGGCCGCCATTTACAACGGGTGTGTCGGGATGTCATACTTTCCGTTTGCCTGGAAGAGGGCAAAGGTCATCTGTCTCCCGAAGAAGCCGGGGACGGAGGTTGGCCCCGGAGACATCCGGCCAATCTCTCTCCTGGCCGGATTCGGGAAGACCTTTGAGCGTCTTATCCAGGAGCCGCTGCAGCACTTTCTCCAGGAGAAGAACATTCTCCCGGACGAGCAGTTTGGCTTCAGGAGTGGGCACTCCACTACCCAACAACTGGGTAGAGTGACGCACTTCGTCACCGACGCCTTCAACAGGAACCACGCTGTCGCGGGGGCTTTCTTCGACATCTCGAAGGCCTTCGACCGCGTGTGGCATCCAGCACTCATGTTGAAGATGGTTCGACTTCAGTTCCCAGCTTGGATGGTGCGACTTATTGAGTCGTACTTGAAGGGCAGGACGTTCCGGGTGTTTTGGCTCCGAGTCGGATCGGAACTGCAACGTATCTGCGCCGGAGTTCCGCAGGGATTCGTCCTGGGGCCGATACTCTTCAACATCTTCACCCAGGATCCCCCCAGGGATTTTGGGTGGAACACCAGTCTTGCCCTGTACGCTGACGACGCGGCGCTCCTGTCGCGTTCCAGCAAGAAGTACGCGGCTGTGGAGAGGTTACAATGCGCCGTCGACGATCTGTCCTCCTGGTATCGTCGATGGCGTAATGCGGTTAATCCCGCCAAAACCAGGGCCGTCGTCTTCCATCCTGGAATGGGAGCGCCGCCTGGAGTCGACCTGTCGGTGATAGGGACGGTCGTCCCCTGGAGCCCAGAGGTCACATACCTGGGAGTTGTGCTGGACCGGAAGCTTCTCTGGAAGCCTCAGGTTGAGAGTGTCCGCCGCAAGTCACTCGGAGCGTTATCAAGAATCCGTCCGATTCTGCGCCCGGATGTCTTGACAGCCGACACTAAGAGATGCCTCTACCTGAGCTGCGTGAGGCCCATCATCACCTATGCAGCTCCGGTCTGGTCTGGAGTGTCCAAGACCACCCTCTACAGGCTGCAGGTAGTGCAGAATAATGCACTTCGGTTGATACTTGGTCGTGGTAGATACGACCATGTCGACCGGATGCATTTAGACGGAAACGTGGAACCCCTGGACATCCTCTTGCCGAGGATGTCTAAGGAATTCTACTGCAAGGCAGCATTATCGACGCACGAAGAGGTGTGAGTGCTAGGCTACATCAGGGCTAGGTGGTGGGATCGTTACAAGCGGCCCATTGCCAGCCTTGATGTGCAGGATGCCCTCCCTTCAAACAAACGTCCTTGCTTGTAGGGAGGGATATATGCCCATTTATGGGCTATCGAAGTGCGCTAAGATAGTTTTTAAGAGAAGTCTCGCATAACAGCTTAGCTGGAAATGCGACGTGGCCAGCCTCAGGCTGGAAGATCATGACATCTGGCGAACGATCAGACCTGAAGATGCCACCTGGAATGGAGGCGAAACAGTCGTCACTAGAAGAAACAACACGCGGTAGAATCCCGAAAGTCTTGGAAGGATGAGCGAAGTTCGTCCACATGTGCTATGAGGCTCTGCGCGTTTATGTGCAAGGCTTTGAAACAATGCCGAAAAGGTTTGAAGGCTTTACTGAGTAGGTCCCCCGTAGAGTTCAAGGTTCTAGAAGGAGGGTTCCTTCCGGCTCCCTGGGGAGGGCAGGGGTTGGCGTCGTCCTGAGGTGAAAGGAAATCTGGGTGGCTTGGGTCACTGGTTGAGTCACTGGTTAAATCATTGCTTGGGTCGCTGGTTGGTATGTCCGACAAACTATCTGCTTTCTCATGTGATTTAGATAAATACATTGCTTACAAGCGTTTATAATTGACGATAAATATAAATCAGCCTAGATTAGCGCTAAAGAGAATCCAATCAAATAATATACAATGCGACGAATAAATTAGATATTAAAATAATGATTTCAGAAAGGAAATATATAAAATCAAATAAGCTAAAAAAATAAAAAATGATTAAATACAACGGGAAAAGTACTCGTACAGGATAATAAGGCAAAACACAGGACGGAATAAGATAATTATTACTGCGAGGGAAGACAATGAATAAATTCAATGTATATTTAAAAAGTAGGTATTAATGAAGCATTAAAAAAGTTAAAAGAATAAAGGAAAATAATAATAACACAAAAGCGATTGGGACTAAGTTCCCTTAAGACCCACTTACTGATGACCATTTGAAATATATCTATTTATTAAGCCTAGCAAGTTCACTTTGCTTGGTGATATAATGTTTTTTGCTGTCATTCAGTATAACAATTTTACCCTCTTGAGACCAAACACTGTTCACCCCAAATGAAGCTTTGGCATCGTTGAGTAACCTCACTCGTATGGGAGTGAGGGACTCGGTAATTAGATATTTACTCGCCTTCAGTGCCTTTTTCAGTTTCCACACAGCGACGAGGTCCAAATGATCTCTGAAATGTATCATTAATGGTCGTGGTCTGCTGGACACTGGATTCCTGGCTCGAAGACGGTGAGCGTGTGAAATCATAGAAGGATGAACTTCAATATTATGGTTGCTCCCCAGAAAGATCTCGGCAACTTTGGCGGGATTTACCATCTTCTCCTCGAAAATCCCGTGGATGAGGAGACAATCACGTCTGCCATGCTTATCGAAGTCGTCCAATTTCTCAAAGAGAATGTCCGTTTTGGTCTCCAATGATGAGACGCGTCCTCCGAGGGATTTCCGATGATTCCAAGTGCATTATAAAAGACTTGCGAATTTTGATAACTAACATATGCTGGAGCTCTTGAAATACTGAATTAAAATAGAAAGCCGATAAATGTTTAATTTATTTACATTAAATGGTACAATTTACTTATACCATACTGGCTAAATTTCTTTAGCGACAAGAAACTGCTATTTAAATTCTCGATGAAGAACTTCCAAAAATACGAGTTTCCGATAAAATTTTTTACGATTTCTTCCTTAATTTTGACGACCTTATCGATGAATTAGGTAGATCCGATTCTCATAAAAAGGTTGCGTATTTTGCCGTCATCAATGGCGATTTCCCGATAGTGAGCACTAAAATTAAAGCCTATTTAGAAATTGTTTCTTTGGAGGTCGGATAAAGAACGACTTAAAAAGATCGAAATTAACCTTGCATTACAGTCAGAAAATGAAAATTATGATATATTCAAATACTCAAAGCTTGTTATAATAAACTTTTGCATCGCGGTATTATGGCTTAAGGGCTTACCTCTCCAATTCTCTATCACTGTATTGTTTTGTTCCCAGGTAGAATTCAATACTTTAATTTAAGGGTATATGTTAAATATGAAACGCAAACAATTTTGTTTAAAAGGAAACGGTGATAAAATAAATAAATTGCCCTTAATTTTTCAAATTTATTTTGGAAGCTCATGGAAATAGCTATAAAATAAAATGTTTTAATTGTCCTTCAACATGAAATTTAAAAAAATATTTTAAACTCACCTGGTCAAATTAAGACAAGCAATGGGCATATTATTATTTTTTTGTTTTTTTGTTTCGTCGATTAACTTCCGCAAAGATGCTTATTCCGACAAAATACTTTAAAGAATTTCAGCCTCTTATGAGCGAGTGATCCTATCAATTACTAAGGGATTCATTTCCGCTGATCAATACCCGAGATTATTTTTCTGTACCATTCCTTAAAGTAAACTGCGACAACATGAATGCTGCCATTTATTGTTGGAATTCAAATCAGCCCAAGCCCATTCGAGTTATAATAACTCATCTACCGGACTAAAATTCTTCAAATCGACCATATCTACTAGTTCCCTCCCACTCACACCCACGAAGAGAAATCAGACTTCCCATCCATTACCAGACAACTTCAGAGAAATATCCCAGGATTCAAAGTAAAAGAGTCTGGCGATATATCGGAGCGAGACAGTGAAAATGGAAATATGTCCGAGAACGCAATAATAGGAAATTCCGCCAAAGATCGCAAGACCCAAACACGCGGGCTGCCAATTAAAAAAATATTCACCCCTCAATCGTTACTTTAATTCTACTTTAAGAAGCTGAAAGACGGCTTGGATGACGTAAAGGATAGAGTTACATCAATGTACAAATATATATCAACATGTTTAATATTCAGTAATCGTACGAGAGTTGAAAAATTTCATTGAAATACATACCATTATTTGTGGTGTTATTAAATTTCGACTAAATAAAATGGTTCGTTATTTTGATATTCGGAATCCATGTACTCCAGAATTATCTGTTTATCCCCGATAAAATTCGAGTTAAGGACCCTCGCGGCCATCGACGCCGAGAAACTTGCAAACGGTAAAGCAGAAAGCATAAGCACTATTCTTGCGTCCTTTCACGAATTCCAATAATCTGTCAATATTGGGAAGTCCACCGAGCGGAATTTTCGGCGTTTACCGTTGAAACTTTGGTTCGATCGGATATAAAACCCGCGGATAGGTCCCGAGGAAGTCAGAACATCCGAGTCTCCGGAACAGAAGAAGGGAAAAGAAGGCGAAATGAGCGGAAAAGTATACGCCTCTGCCCTCTTGGCGACTGCAGCAGTCGTGGCCTTGATCTTCGCCACTCCGGCAAACTGCGATGATGCGTCTCGCACCCTGCACCAACGTGAGTACTGACCCTAATTCCAACATACAATAGCTGTGCGGGACAAACGAATCGCCAGTGCGGTGGTGTTCTTGGGACGAATGATATCGTAGTGTTGCGAGTAAAAGGGTGGGAGATTTCTGCGCAAATCCTTTGCTCATGGGGTTTTTGCTCCTTGTCATTTCGGGACTTTTCCGAATAAATTACATCTCGAACCCATCTTCATATATTGTCCTATTTTGCAATGCTAATTAATAGTAACGAACGTGGAATATACAAAGGATATTTTTTCAATGCTCTGTGGGTCTGAAAAGCCTTTCAGTCAAGTTTAATGGTTTAGATCAAGGGTCTCCAAACTTTTTTACAAGTTGGCCACTTGGTTAATAAATTTTATGCTCGCGGGCCAGAGTATAAACATGAAAAATTGTTTGAAAATATAGGCGCACATGAAACAAATGTAGGCTATTTTCGTAGTGAAAGGTGATTTATTGAATTGGGTACATTACGATTTTTCCGGAAAAATTTTTCGACATGTCAAATTTTAACTTATTTTTTCTTCGTCGAATATGAATCGAAATAAGACAAATGGAGCACAATTTCGGTGCATCTCGGTCACGCTTTGGCACCAGAAAGACCCACAATCCTCGGTGCATTTTATGACGGTATGACTGCACGCGGGGGCTAATGAGACCGCTGAAGAAGAGAGAAAAGAAAACGGAAACAAGGGACAAAATGCCACAGTAGAAGCGTAAACTTAACGAAATAACTATTTTTTCATTTTCATTACGTTTTTCGTTACAGTTATTTTGAAACTTTCGTTAACGTTTTTCGTTACGTTATTCAAAAATCATTTCGCTATTTCATTACGTTACGCATAGCGTTTTCCAACACTGCTTGATTGTTATATCTAGTAAAAAATGGCCAAGACACATAGGCTCAAGGGCAACATTAAATGGGGCCACGGGGCACACGTGGCCCACGGGCCATAGTTTGATAGCCCCGGTCTAGATCCAGAGTATCCGACCTTATTAAGTGGCGGATCGCATTTGTTCTTTGTCAGATCGGAATAATGTGCATGTTGGAACTTACGCAAGGTATTGTTTCTCATGAAAGATAAAATCAAATCGAAACTTTTTTAGAGTTAAAATCGCACGAGAAAAGCTTATGGGGTCACAACTTTAATTTAAATTGTAAAATTAACCACATTTTAATTCCATAGATCGCATTTTCATTTTTTTTTTAAATCAGCGGATCGTATGAAATGCCCTCTCAGGCCGTTAGTCGGCTGGCCCCGGTTAATGGAATTATTAAGAGAAATAGGAGCGGAGAATAGAGATAAGCGTTTAATTAAATTTCGTATAAGTAACAGTGCGCAGTTAATGAAAAGCGACGTAAAATCGGATTAAGTGGCCTTGGAAGAAGAGTGCAAAAAAGCTGCTCGTTCCCTCGGCACTTTTTTATATTTATGCCAAAGAATCGGCAATTGACGCAAAAGGGGTGAATTCAGATGATAATAATTTTATCAGATTTTCAGAAAGAGACAATTAATTGGAAAAATAACGAATTTTGCAATATCCTAAAGGAGTGGAAAATCGAAGATAAATATTTAAGTTTGCGGGGAAAACTTGTTATGGATTTAACATTTTACTTATATCTTTAGGCTGTTACCCTGGACAGAATGAGCACTAGAGGTATCAGGCCGAGAATAGGAAGAACAAAGGAGACATTTATGGGAAGACGAGAACTGGTGACAAAGAGTTAGGATCTCTATATTCAAATGAGATATAATATTATTAACACTGATATTTATTTTGGTCCCCTCTGTATTAGGCAGTATATTTTCTTAACACCAAACTTTATTTTAATATTCTTAATTGGCCAGTAAGACTGACTGATGACGAAATCTTTGATTGCGAAACCCAGTGTGTGTGTGTTACTGTCCTTATGTGGAGTAAATTCGGCCAAAAGGGGTGCTTTCACACTTATGACTACAATGAGTTTTTTTCATTTCCCCATTTTTGTATTTAACCATAGGGCTCTGATTTTTACTTTATTTATACAACTTTTACAAGCCTAACGGATACTCTGGACAAAAATAATTCTGCGACACACAATTGGTACTTTCACTGCACAAGAGCTGCCATCTCGTACGGGTTGCCGTAACTCCGTCCTCGAATCGTAGTTCCAGAAAACGATTCGCTTGGCGGCTACTTCAAAATTAAATTTTTAGAATAATAGGCCGAGTATTTTATTCCCCAAGCATATTTAAATTATCGCGATGTTACTTTCATAAGGGATGTTTAAATAACTTTCTACACGTTGCCTTTCACAGTTTTGTTAACCTTTTGGCGGCCAAGTTTTTTTCGTAATTATACTCTGCAATCTTTTGACCAAATTAAGAAATACAAGTTATGAAAGAAGCCGAAGTATGTAGAAATCTACTAGTATATTTCAGTGTTGCCAATCTAGCGAATTTGTAGCTAGATCTAGCTACTTTACATTCACACTAGTTCCTAACAAAGGCTCTAGCGACTTGTTACAAATCTAGTGAATCGATAAAAAAAATAATAGATAAATTTTTGTTGGATTTATAGGTCAAAATGCTCCTTTTTCGCATCTATTTCTTATAGACAACCCTAAGAAAGGATCCTTTTGTAATATTATGTACACAATCGACTTGGAGGATGAGTACATGAATAAAGTCTATTTTACGTATTCGAATCAAATAATGATTTGGAAACAATAGGAAATCTACATGCCATGGCGACGATTATTGTTGAACTAACATGGAGTATAATCTAGTATACAGATACGTTATTTTTCCCTCCCGAAATCGCGTAATCAGTTGAATTTTGATTAGAATGCAAGTATAATACTGATGTTAAATTATGTAATGTGGGAAAGAGCAGCTCATGTGGATTTAAAACTTTAAAAGCCAATATAACCAATGGCTACGCCAACCAGTTAATTAACATTTTCATTACAATATAAGTAATTAATTCGATTAAGCCTACCTTAGGCAAGTAGGCATCATAGATTCTGTTCAGATCATCTTGTTAACAATTTAATACTCAGGAGCTACGTAGTTTTCATAAAAATGTGATGAGCAAATGTATTTAATACCAAAATTACAATGAAAGATTGAACAAAACATAAAAAAGAACAAATTTAATATATTAAAAATGTCTTATATTAAATGCTTAATAGTCTGTTTTACAACAAATGGTATAATTTGGAAATAAAAAGATAGTCACAAAATATAAATGAATATATAATGAACTCCACAAATTTAATAGCAAATGGCAAATAGGGTTATTATATGATTGTACCTTTTATACTGTCTTAAAATTATATTTTATTTTGCTTGTGGAACATTTTAATAGTTCAGTTTGCTCAGACTGTTTTAGAAAATTCAGAAACTCTTCGCAGGTCATATTAAAATATAATTAAATACAAATTTCTGCTTTTACTAATTATACTCTCACCCTATTCCTTTCATCCCTCCATACATTTGTCATAAGAGAAAAACACTTTCCACAAAGGTGTTGCTAATGGGAATACATGAAATTTTTGACAAAAGCTTAGAGAATTCAATGAAATTATTTCCATCTTTGAATATCATTAAGTACCCATTTCTTGTCCATTGGTAAGTCGCAAAATTTATTATTTATAGTAGGTAGAACTTTGTTCAGGTTCTTAATTTTATTAGATTCAGATTATCTTCATTAATACTTAGTTTCACACATTTCTCAAATGTACCTAGATATCTGTAATTACAATGCACATTGCCTGAAGAATTTTTGTTCACCTTTAAAATGCTACATTGTTTGAACAATGATAACATTTTCAGAGGTTCTAGTTGTGTTTCAAAAGCTGCCAGGAGATGCTCCCCGTGCATCTACTATTTCTATTACAACATAGGCGGCAGGATGATGCCTCTTTATAATGCTGTGTTTTAATCTTGAAATGTAAATTATTTATTTTCATGCATGTTGCTTGATATACCGTACCACGTGACTGTTTGTGTACCTTCTACCTGGCTAATTAGATGACAAAGCCATTCTAGAATGAAATCTTTACTTTCTTAAAGAAATTAAAAATAAATCGCAATATTTAATGTCAAGTTTGGCCCGAAGAATTTTTCTCATGCCCAGAGACAAATCCGAAAACCCAGAGACTCCTGGTCAAACCCGGAGATGTGGTAACCCTGGTTACAACTCAAGGGGTTTGCAAAGATAAAAGGTTAACCCCAGGAGTTCGCAACGAGAAATAGGTTAGCTCAAGGGGTTCACAAAGTGAGGAAAGTTGGGAACCACTGCTCTTTGCTATCGTAAGTTGGAAGTTCTGTTCGCAACGATTCATGGACGGTATGCGGGTGTGGCGATATAGAGGGGGGATGCTAAATTGGGGTCTGACTGTTTTTAATTAATGCATAATTTAATCTTAACAGCTCAATTCCAAAAATGACTTCATCTTTTCTTTTGACTACTATTACATTCTCAAATGTTGACATTAATTATTTAAAGAAACTTTTGCCGAAATGATGTCTTAGAGAAAAATTTGATGGAAAAATCCTCATTATCCTAAAAAAAATAGCACTCACCGACAAAATGATTTGTAAAAATAGATTAATCAGCTTTGACTCTATCCAAGAAAGCTATGCAAATAAAAAGCAAGCATTAAAGCGTGATTCATTTTGAAAATATTATATAATAGAAAAAAATCCTGAAAAATGTCAATATGTGTGTGGTGGTCAGGGAGGTGCATTAATAATCATGCTGGGTTTGTAACAATGTAACCAGTTTATTAACAAATAACGAACAAATAAATAACAACAAATAACTGGTGGTAGCACAACGAAAGAAGAATTGCTGCTTGAGACTCGTGCCCGCACTAGGGTGACTCGGCATTGACTGCCTCTCCCTAGTTGTCATCGCACTGGCAACTACATGAGAAAATAACTTTTGCTCCCAACTAACAGCTATATTCATTCAAAATATAAATGTTTAACTCATGTAATGGCTACAAAGTGGTATGTGCAATATGACTGCAAACAGCTGTCATCAGTGGTGATTTACATATAATAGATTGTCAAATACTTTACAGCTATTGAAACTACCTAATTTATCTAGTCATATCCACTGTTAAAATTTCTGTTATTGCTTGTATCAACAATGCTTGTAACAAAAATTAATAATTTCTTATGCAACAAAAATGAGTCATGCTATGTGACGTAGTATTTAAAAATCAACAAATTTTTCCTCTTTTTTTTCAGTCCCAAGGGCAGGACTATGCCCATATGTGAAGAGACTTGTTCCGGATTATGTCGGCCATTCTGTCCTCTACGCTCAGAGCCCAATCATCCCCCATGCATACATTCAAGCCCATATCCCAGTCAGTCAACACCCAGGAGTCCAACAACACCATGGAGTACCCCAGCATCCTACCTACTACTCGACTGGCTACATACCTATTAGTGCTAATCACCACGTGCAGAGGCGTGACGATTCAGTTGAACCCGAAAAGCATCAAGAAGCATCCATCTGTGGAAACCTTTGCACTAATGACAATGTGTGCCCAGGGGTTAAGAAGTGCTGCCCAACAGAATGCGGATATTCCTGCTTCGATCCAGTTCACATTGCCACTGAGTGAGTATCACATTTATAAAATCTTTCTAAGTGAATAATGGTTTAGTAATTTAATGCAGCTATGTACGACATATGTTGAAAAAACGATAATATTTAGCATAAAACAGTTGTAATCGCCTTAGCCCTTTCTTTTCTTGCTACTACCAAGAATTACTTAAAAAAGTATTTTGCATATGCAACAGGAATAAATGATAAGTAGAACATTAGGATTTTTTGCCACAATGACAATAGATTTTTTCCTAGTTTGACAATGAAATTGTTTGAACTGTAAAATTTATTATCAATCTCTGAATATTGACTGAACAGTGTCATTAAACCCACATTAGATTAAATAGAAAGGCTGTAAAGCACTATACTTGCTCCCAAATTTTCAGTTTTCCAAAGTAATTGTTTAAACAATTCCAAATTATTGAATGACATGATATACATGTGGGAATGCCTGGCATAAACAAGTTATCTTCTTTTTCAGGTAAGCAATGGACATGGACATGGATAAGAAGTTCATACAAACAAGTTACTTCTCAGTAAATTCATCATCATAATTTAATGTGTATTTATTTAAACTAATAAACATATGCATCCATGAAATTTCAGTATTTTTATTTTCAAACCTTCAATTCCTCACATGTTTTGGCAAAATTAATTTTAAAGGTAAACTGCATAATATAAAAAACGAAAAAGGAGAAACCTCCTTATCACCATAAAAATTTTAAAAGAGGTACATACACAAATACACACCAGTTTAGGGAAAATTACTCCACGTCAGGAATGGAACACTCACCCAATCTCACACACTCCAGGTTTTAGGGAACTACTCCATGCCATGGACCCTTGTTTACACGTGCAAGAATCACACAAGCAAATAAACAAAATTGTAAGTTTTTTTTTAAAAGAAAGCCTAAATATGCATTTCGGAATCAATGATTACTCAAATTTTGGTTTGTGATTGTCAAAGAATCTTATAATTCTCTATTTCATTCAAAATTTCACTTTTAAATGTAAATCTAGTTTGTGACATTATTTCTCAAGGTATATGGCTGTAGTGATGCAAATATTGGCAACAAATGATTCTTGAATACTGTAGAATATGTAGTTTTTTATTGTTAAAACTATTTGAAAGATGACAATGTAGATTTGTATTTATATACTAGCTGGAACTCATAGCAATTTCAGCGAAAGAAATATCAAAATTTTAATGGTACTTAATACACAAATCATGACACTCTACAAGTCAAATTTACTCTTGTACTCTACTTGTACTCTATTCAGTAATTTAACATGCAAAAAAAATATTCTTTTGTTTCTGTTTATTGGTGTGGTGAGCATGGTGTTTTTTTATTTGTCACTATATTTTTATAGCAATTCTAAAACTTTCATTTACTGTTATGTATTTTTTGGCATTTTCATGGGAACAAATATTTATTATTTATATAGCAATTTAAATAAACATCAAACAATCGAAGTCATATTGGAAAAACATATTTTCTAAAATTGGACAAGAATCAAAGATTATTATATGCTTGTTATTGCTTTCAAAATATTTGGCCTATTGGTATGGACAAAAAATTGTTGCTAATGTCAAAGGAAAGAAAAATCATTCAGCACAGAATAAGTAAGTCTCATTTCTAAATTGTATTTAATTTAAACAATATATTTGACGTGAAAAATATATTCAAAGTAATACATTGCTGAAGTTTTGATGCAGAGGCATTTATACATAAAGTATAATGACATCATTGAATTTATTGAAAAGTTTCTAGTGACAAATTATTTTTTATGTTAGTTATAAGCAGTCTCCCCACCATGGAAAATTAACGGTAATATACACAATTCTAAATTAATTACCTCATGATAGCTTCCTCCTTTTCCATGTTCCGATTGCGTTCTCTAGAAAAAAGCATAATTGATTCTGCGATGTGCTACGATATTACTTATTGTATAAGTTCATATCTTGGTATTGTATTAAAAAAGAAGAATGTACTAACTTTTAAATAGTATAAATAAGCGGTATTCAACCTGGGGTACGTGCACCTCTGGGGATATGCTGAAAATGTTAACATATTGCCATATATAATTTTCATATACAGTAAAACCCCTATTTAATGAATCGCTGGGGGATTAGAATATATTTCACTAAATCGAGGTTTTCATTAAATGGAGGTTTTCAATTAAAATGAGTTAAATTTATCTTTTTTGCTTGTGTATTAGTTCCATTATACAATACCAGAATAAGGCCACTGAAAATGGTCTCTATAATAAAAATCCATTTTTCAATTTTGTATGCACAATACTTATATTAATACTTTTAAAATAAACATTTATAAACAAATTCCAGTGACAAACAAGCCTTATTGCTATTGAATATGAAAATTTCTGTAATGAATCATTCATATGATTACAAAAAATTATTTCAAAATTTTAAAAGTATTTTCAAAATTTCATAAATCTTGAAACAATTTTTCATCCCTCCTTTAAAAAGCTTCATCATACAATATTAAATAGAAAATATTAAAATATATTTGGAATTTCATAAAAAATATCAAAATTATTCAAAAACCAAGCATACAGAAAAAGCTACCAGAAAATTATTTATTAAAATAGTCCAGCAAACTTGTTTGCTTCTTCTGGCGGGTGCTGTGAACATTCAGAACTTCTCGTTCCAAAGAATTTACTTTTGATATAGTAGTGCTGTTCACATCAAAAGAAGTTAAATATCTTCGCACCACTTCAAGTGCCTGAACCGCTTCACCAAGTGTGGGAACTGATTCTTCTTCTTGTACTGCCTCTTCTTCTACTACTGCCTCTTCTTCCTCTGCCTCTTTGATATTACAGATTTCTTCCACGTCTTGTGGAGGACCAGACGTACTCTCAAGATCATCACACCGGACAAACTCTTCGAAATTTGTGTCCATGTCAGGTGCAATTTTCAACCAATTTTCGTGGTCAATCATATCGATATCTACATCAATTTCCATAGCATTGTTGCAATTGAACGCAGCCTTATGAAAACAGTTTGATATTGTTTGAGGTGTAACTGAATTCCATGCAGCTGTTACCATATGCAAACCCTGAAGGACGCTCAGTTTCAAATGTTTATTCATCTCAATGTAGTATACTGCTTTCTGCACCAAAACCTTCCTGTACTTTGCTTTCATGGAGTGAATAATGCCCAAGTCAAGTGGCTGCAGATGGCTAGTA
The DNA here is from genome assembly GCA_028673005.1 of Tanypteryx hageni. NCBI lineage: Eukaryota > Metazoa > Arthropoda > Insecta > Odonata > Petaluridae > Tanypteryx > Tanypteryx hageni. Next base: position 12,185,594 of record CM054114.1, on the reverse strand, counting down.
CAATTAGCTGGAAAAAACACCACTTTAATATTGCGAAGAAAATCAGTATCTGGAGGGTGGGCCGGACATTTATCAATAAATAGAAGAATTTTTCTATTTGCACCACCCATCTTTGCATCTAATGGTTTCAAAAATCTTTTAAATATATCCGTTGTCATCCATGCATTTTTATTACTGGCATATTTACATGGCAATGCCCGTACATTTTTAAAACACCTTGGCTTGGTAAATTTACCTATTATTAGAGGCGTCAACTTTTCACTGCCATCTGAATTTGCACATAAAAGTGCAGTTATCCTATCTTTAGTTCTCTTTCCACCATGGCACTTGTCTCCTCTAGTAGCAAGAGTTTTTGATGGAAGAAGGTTGAAAAAAATGCGTTTCATCTGCATTAAAAATATCATTCGGCTTATAGCCTTCTAAATACCTTATCAATGTTACACTCTTCCAGTAGTCAACAGCTCCTTCATCAACACTAGCACTTTCGCCACAAACACTTTTATATTCAAGTCCATGGCACTTCTTAAATCTGTCCAGCCATCCATTGGAACCCTTAAAGTTTTCTATTCTAAGCCTAGTTGCTACCCTAATTGCTTTCTCCTTCAACAGTACACCATTGATTGGGAGGTTGGCGGAGCGCATTCCCACAAACCACTCTATCAATATCTTCTCCATTTCATCATATGGTGATGATTTGATATTTTTTCTTTAGATGGCTTTACCCCCACATTTCACTTCTTCGTCAAGTATTAATTGTTTATTCTTCATTATACAAAACAATGAAGACGGTGCAAGATTAAATTTGCGTGCAATTTCTATCGCAGGCATGCTTGGGTTCTTTTCCATTTCTTGAATGATTGTCACTTTTTCCGTAATTGTCAGCTTCTTCCTTTTACTAGTAGCCATTATTAAGGAATAAAAATAAAAATAGTAGAAAGAATATTTTTCACAATTGCTTCAGGTTTACACAGTGATCGCCGAACAGGCAGGCAGCACAACGAAGAGTTGAACTGCTAGATAAGGTAGACGGAGATGGGACAGGCATTACGTCATCAGGATCGGAGTAATCAGCTGACATGTCTCACAAGGGAAGCCCCCAAGGCGTGACACTCTTATCGGATTGCGACTTTGCAGAATGAAATTATATGCAAAATAACGGACTCCTATTTCTACCTAGGTGCCAACTCGACGTCGTTTACGATAAAATGTCCTTTGAAAATCGCGATCCGAGAGTCATCGAGATTAGAACGTTAAAACTTTTTCATGAGCAAAAAGAAATCAGAAAAGAAGCATATTGTACGTAAAAATTACGATATACGCTCAAAACATTGTGAATGGCTCATCACGCGCAAGCGGCTACATAGTCTGCTAAGACGGTAGCGGCCGCAAGGAAACCGTAAATCCTACAATGTAATGAATCCCGCTCGTATGTTCCTCATTTCTGGTATCACGCTCAGTTACCTGTTGTCATAGTGTGCTATATACTCGACGTCGTTTACGAGAAAATGCCCTTTGAAAATCGCGATCCGAGAGTCATCAAAATAAGAACTTTAAATCATGATCAATACATGACGAGATGGTAAAGCGAATGGGTTATCCGTAAAATTGTGTTGGTTAAGAATTACGGTGAAGAACTACGATGAAGAAAATAGTAGTTATAATGCATTGAATAGATTTTTTAAAAATGGTTTGCAAGTGTTATCGACGATATGCTGGAATGCGAACAAATTAAAAAAAACGGAGAAAAAAAATATTGGTCAATTCGGGAATCGAACCCCGGCAAAATTATTTGAAATCCAACTCGTTTCCCCTAGACCAACGCTCCAAGAAAATTAGGAAAGGACTTTTAACGTTCTTATTTCCATGACTCTCGGATCGCGATTTTCAAAGGGCATTTTCTCGTAAACGACGTCAAGTATATAGCACACTATGACAACAGGTAACTGAGCGTGATACCAGAAATGAGGAACATACGAGCGGGATTCATTACATTGTAGGATTTACGGTTTCCTTGCGGCCGCTACTGTCTTAGCAGGCAATGTAGCCGCTTGCGCGTGATGAGCCATTCACAATGTTTTGAGCGCATATCGTAATTTTTACGCACAATATGTTTCTTTTGTGATTTCTTTTTGCACATTAAAAAGTTTACTAAATGCGTGAAGCGTCAAATAAAAATTGAAGTACAAGTACATAATATTTTTCCACTAAATGCGGGTTTTTCACTAAATTGGGTTTCACTAAGTGCGGGAAAATAATACATTGTTTATATGGAGCTATTGTCGGGACATGAAAAAATCTTCACTAAATCCGGGATTTCACTAAATGCGGGAACATTAAATCGGGGTTTTACTGTACTTGTAAAATTTCTCAAAATACAAACAGGAGCATTTGGGCTATAGGTTAATGTAAATCAGTGAGCAAGTTGGCAAACGTACAAATGGGTACATCAACTGAAATACGTTGCATACCACAGATGTAATCAACTCATTTCCGACATCTAGGTCACTTGCCTAGTTGTCACACAGATAGTCCTTGGATTTTTTGTGATAGAAACCAAAATGTTTCCTCAATAAATACTTGTAACTATGAGTTGAAAAAATAAAACATTCTATTCCTATGCAGGTTGATTTCTAATCCATCACTTTTCATTAAAATATAGAAAGCTTATAGTTAAAAGGTTGGCAGCATGCCTTGCATATAGCATGCTCATTGTCAACAGATTGGCAGCTCATCCATACCTATACCCCTTTTTTAATTATGTATCATTATGTGCCAGGTCATCATGACATGGCCGTCAGAAAGATGGTAATTTTGATGCATTCCCTCTTATTGTACATTTTTTCTTTGAATTTGCTGAGATTGATTGCAAACTTTAGTTCTAAGCCACACATATGATTTCAAAATTTCTAGAAAATGTATTCAATTCTGAAACAAATACATCAACTTTTATTTAAAATATGACAGCTTCAATTATTTCTATCATAAATTCCTTTATTTGTTTAACTGCGCTATTCCTGTCATCAGAAAGAAAACCAATAATAGCTCATGCAAAAAGAAAAGCTGGGTTACAAATGATAGTCAAAATTTCTAACACTTAAAAACTTGGTCTATCATCAAAGACTTCTTAATACTCCTGAAACTTGCTCTGCATTCTTAAATATTAAAAAACAGTATAAATCATTAATAAAAATAGTAAAAAGAACATATAATGATAGCATGCTAGCTAATGCCCCAAATAAAACCAAAGAAGCATGGCAAATAATTAAATCTGAACTAGGTAAAGAGACACTCAATTATATTCCCAAAGTCTATGGCAAGGATAGTAGAGCTATTATTGGCCCAATTTTTATATGTAATTTCATCAATGATGAGTTCCTAAAACTTCCAGACCACTCTAAAAGCTCAAATGGCCCTAATAAATTTTTTTGTGATCCACCATCCAATGTATCCAACTCAATTTACTTGCAACCTTGTGATGAAAATGAACTGCTTCTCCATTTTCATAGATTAGGTAAAAGTGCTGCACCAGGACTAGATGTACCCGGAAAGTTGCTATTTTCTTGGAGGAAATTTTTACTAAAACCATTGATTTACTTAACAAATGAATCTCTTAAGCAGAGCATCTTCCCCGAGTCTTTGAAAATTAGCAAAGTTATTCCTGTTTTTAAGAATAAAGGTCAGAGATATTCTTGTAAATTACTGGCCTATCTCTCTCCTCTCAATTTTCAAAACTATTCGAGCTTGTTTACTTTAACCATATTATGTCCTACCTTGAAAAATATAATGTAATTTCTGATTCCCAGTGGAGATATAGGAAAAATTGATCAACTGAATCAGCACTTTATTTCATCACCGGTTAATAGAGACAATGTAACATTTGCCCTATTTTTTTATTTCAGCCATGCTTTTGACATGGTGGTTCATTCACTACTACTGCACAAATGCCAAAATTTAGGTATTAGAGACATATCACTTGACTGGATTAGCTTGTACCTTTCCAACAGATCACAAAAAGTTACCCTTGCCATTAACGAAAGAAGGTTTTGTTCAGATCCCCGACCTATAGTGACCGGTGTTCCTCAAGGATCTATTTTAGATCCTGTACTGTTTATTATTTATATAAATGACCTCCCTCTTACACATACTAAACCTGATGTCAATAGCATAATTTTTGCTGATGACACTAATTTTTTAATCTCTGTACGACATAAATTTGGCTAAGGTAAATTGCCAAGGATCATGAATTATATGATGGATTGGAGCCATGCAAATAAACTTTCCCTTAATTGCTGTTAAACTCAACTGTTATCTTTTTCAAATACTCCAACTGAAATATCTTTCGCATTGAATGGTGAAAATATTTTATATTTTATTTTATTTTATATGTAAGAATGGACATTATTGTCTAAATATCGCCCTCAATAAAGACGGATTATTATTATTACACCAAATTTCTGGGCCTATACATTGAGCAGTCAGGTAAATGGCCATTACATCCCTCCAAACTCCTACCTAAACTCAACTCTGCCTTCTATTCTATTCTATTCCTTAAAAGCTCAGTCTCTCATGCAGGGCCGGCTTCAGACTTTTGGCCGCCCTGAGGCGGGAAATCTTCGGCCGCTCCCCTTCCACCCTCATTTTTACATTTTTTCCTTCATGAAATGCAACAAACCAAATAGCAATCTATATTTGTTCTTGGTGGCTTTTATCAGGTGTGCAATCCAATAATACTGTACAGTATTTAGCCTTAAGGTCCATTTATGTTATTTTGTTTAATGTGCTGAGAAATTAATTCTATAAGCTCATTCTGTATGTCTTTCCCCAAATAATAGGCTTGAGTACACAAACCAATCTCTATGCATTTTCTCACCATTTGGCAACAACCTTTTGTAATTTTTAATAATAATTTCGCTCCTTCAGGGCGAATTTTGAAGTAGATAGATTCGAAAAAAATTAAAACCTTAATGAATAATTATGAAGATGAATTAGGAACAATATTAAAAAATGGTTAATATAACAGCACAATACCTAATGTATATGGATATTATAATATATTCTTTCAGATATTTCCATTAAAATAAAGCGATCAAGTTGAAAGTATTTTAAAAATTGATGGTTTGAAATGGACATATAAATAATGGAAGATGTAAAAGGTAACGAAAAACTATTTAAATAGAAAATGTTATAAATTAGAGAGAAAAAGTGTAGACTAGAAAAAATATTAAAGGATTTATTTATATTACAAGGGTTTAAATAATAATGATAGCTTGAATAAGATTTTTATTTTTGCAGATGAATTTATGTAACTTGAGAATAGAAAAGATCCCCTCTATAAAAGTTTATTGAAATTGTTGCGATTCAATAAATTCTTTTATATTATTATTACCCCTGATTTTTAATCACATTTTCTATATCTATATTTTTTACAATAAATTTTTAATTTGGAGATTCAACATAGAACTCTTGGATTAAACGGAATTTTTAAGTTTTATAAATAATTAAAAATTTCCAGGGCGGATTTTGAAGTTGATCCATTTCCGAGGCGAATTTTGATGTTGATCCCAAAATTCATTATTGTACGAATTTCCATTAAACAACAATATTTGGAAAGAAACCACATATTTTAATTTACAGTGGATTCGTATTCACCCATTGGATCAAAACTGAATAAGAGAGACAAACAGAGAGAAGAAAATATAATCTTATTTTGCCAGTGAAAAAATTAAAATCTCGTGTAAGTTAATGTTGCTATGAAAATATTTAACACTCAGTAAATAAAATATATCAAACTATCAAATTGTGTACTATTACAGAAAAAAATGTAAATACATCGCGCCACAAAAAACAGGCCGGAATATGTAAATCTCATTTTAAAATGAAGCTATAAAAATGACAAGTCTTTAAATGTGTACATATAAAACTAATTGTTTAATTTAATAGAATATGAAATGTAGGCAATATGTTGAGCTATTTCTCAAAATAAAATCTTCCCTAATGTTAAAATGTGAAATGCAATTTAGATATTTTTACAAGTTGAATTAAATCGGGTACAACAGTGATATCTAACAATTCGAATAGCAGTGGTGGCATTATGCTAAAATGAGATGAAACGCGAAACTAATATAGATGTCAGATTTAAGCCATTCCGAATTGGAGATGCTTAGATTTCGAGATGCTAGGAATAAGACACTCGATTGAAATTTCTGTAGAAAATATGCGTCCCACGTTTGTCAATTCTATCATTTAAATAAAGTTAAAAAGAAACCATTCATCAAAAATTCTTAAGTTATGATCAAAGGCACAGCAACTAATAGTAATATTCATATAAGACAAAGTGAAATTCACTATTTTGATATCAATGATTGACCTGAAAATTTGAAATTTTCTCACTTATTAAATTAAGCCCAAGTTTGTGAAAATCTTAGTTGGAAAAAAGAACTTGCTATCTTGAGTAGGGAGGAAGAGATTTATCGAATTTATCGTACAATAACGGAAAGATACTAAATAAAAGTAATGATTATTATCTAAGGGCTAGATAAATAACATCCAACAAGAAAAGGATAATATGTTAAAAATCTTAATCTTACTATCAATTGTACTTGATTCGAAGAATCAAGAAATAAAAATATTATTAAGCCTGACTATAACTTAACTACATAACTATAAGAATTCACATTCAATATAAGAATTAAACTCACATCTTCCACCTTTGTTTAGGAAACACAAAGAAAATGGTTTAATTTAGTAGGGATAGTATGGAAAATAATTCAAGGGAGTTGCTCTGCAACTGAGAGCAGCGATATTTATGGTCAGTCAGGACTTTCCAGTCATAAACGCCAGTAGTGTTTCCGCACAACAAAGGGTTTAGCAAAGTATGGGGTGAGAAGTTTATCCGACAAAATGATCAGTCTAAATATTAAGGTTAGTGTATTTTTTTAAACTTTTGAGATTTTTACATTGAATGACTGAATTTGACTGGCAAGTTATTATAGGAATCATCCGTAATGTTAGGGGTCATTATGGCACAGCAAAAATGCCGACATCGAATAACATTAATAAGAATAATTATTCCGAGAAATGTCACAATACATTGCGAAATAATTGAATCTCTCGAAATAAATCAGATTACTAAAATAATAGTTCAATATGAATATAAACAGTAACAATTCATTAAATTCAAACTAACCTCTCCTTTGGAAGACGATGCGCTAAGTGAAGATGTACCACGTAGTGATGAGAGAAGATCTGGATTGTTAGGATATCCTTCTAACAAAATTAAAATAGTTTTCTAAAACAAAACCCCAAAAGCGAAACCAAAGCAAGTAAAACCAAATGATTAAAATACTAACCAGTTCTATTAGTTTTTAGGCAAAATGCACATTGTCACTGAAAAAATGTGATATGACTCTCTCTCTCGCTCTCTTTGCGATGTTACTTCTTCCACAAAAGAAGAAAATCTGAGGGTCTACAAGTAATATCTTTTTCGAGAGATTTTTAGAGGTAAAGGAGAGAGGGTGAAGAGACCCATGTGTGAAACATGTGTCAAGGTTTTCTTGGGAATTTTCGTACAGAAAGAAGCTGTCAGAGACCTGGTGGTTCCTGTCCTCCAATTATTACTTTCCTTTAAAAACATCCGAAAGAGTGCTATAAAACATTTTCTCTACTCTCGTACAGATCGCGCCATTTCTTGGGTTCTCAGAGAGTGGAAAGGGCTCAGGGAAGCCTCATGTCCTTTTAGGTCACATATGTCGATGGGACCGATGTGAAAAATTTTCCCCCACTTTCTTTCCCTTTCCCTTCACCCTTGGAGACAAAGGAGACGGCAAGCTTGTAAAAACTATATCGTGGATCTAACCCGCACATTTGCCATCCCTGCATTTTGATATTGAAGACTATGGAAATGCAAAAGTAAAGGGAACACAGAGGGCGCTGCCTTTGTTTCCCATTATACTTCCCTCAATTTTTCCAAATGTGACTCCTTGAGCTGGGTGGCCACTCTTGCTGCAATACCAAACTTGCCGAGGAAGGAGTCATTATGTGACCACAAACGGAATGAGGCCGCCCCCTTGGGAGGCCACCCTGAGGCGACTGCCTCACTTGCTTACCGTCTGAAGCCGGTGCTGCTCTCATGTTATGAAATCTGTCTATTATAGCTATTTCTATAGTAGGGCTACATATGGCATTATCTTCTGGGGCTCTTCACCAACTATATTATATCAAGTCTTTATTATTCAAAAGAAAATTATACGATGTATGCTAGGTACAACAAGTAGAACTTCATGTAGACCACTGTTTGACAAATTGGGTATGTTATCCATCCCGTGTGTATATTTATAGCCTAGTAATTTTCATTAAAAAGAATTTTCATCTACTCGAAAAAAAATAGCTGCATCCATAACTATGGCACTAGAGGAAAAACAACATTCACCTGGAGCACAATAAAAAGCTAATAGCTATTCAAGGGCCTGCTACCATGGGTACCCATAACAAGCTACCTAAGACGATTAAGGATTTAGATAATCTAAACAGATTCAGAAATTCACTTAGGAATTTTCTAAAAACAAAATGTTATCAATGAATATATGACATCAAAAGCTTGAGTAGGTTACATGTTTCTGAATAATTTTGTATTACCCATGGATTGTACTCATGAAAACCATTGTCATACGTTTGTATAATATGTATATTGTTTTAAGTAGTAATTTTTTCTTTTTATATTCTTTTTTCGATGACTCCAATACCTGCCACTATTTGTTGTGTGGTCATAAGGACAATAAATCGATTATTATTATTATGTCATATGAAAGTTACAATTGTGGGTTATTTCAATTCCTTGCAGCTCGAGGCAGGGCTATCGCTTCTCAGCAACCAATCAAAACTTTTCCAGACCCATAGACAGATACAGGCTAATAGATAATTCAGGCTGCTAGCAATTTCAGAGCTGCCTTACAAATTATGGCAGCTTTGGGAAGCAATCCTACCTGAAGAATTAGGTCTTATTGTTTAATTATGGATATACTTCACACAGGTGATTATGAAAGAAATAATTGTCCATGATGTCAGTAGCTGAATTATGTTGACATGTTTCATGCTTATTTATTCATAGCTGCCGAAGAAAAACAATAAGATACAAGAAATTCAGGTGCGTTATATGTCCAACTGTTATTATATATTTCAGTAAATTAGAGATCTAAGCATTTTAGTAAGGCAAGTTTGATGATAATATGAAAAATGTTAAATACTTTCTCCATCAAGAGTGAAATGATTAATTTTGGATGAAGCCAATTCCTAATATAACCTATATTGAATTAAATCAAAGTGCAATAAAAACATGGAATGTTTTGTCCAAAACATTGCATATACCTCCACAAATTAAAACAAATTTGTGCCTGACTTGATGTTCAGAGGTACCTATATACTTCAGAATAGCACATAATGTGAAATAACTTATCTTAAATTAAACATGAGAATCATTCATGTTCACTATGAGACTTTATATTTTGAGAATAAATAATATTTACATTATGTTTACTTTTATAGTATCTGGAAATACAAATGAGATAGATAACAGTTACTTGAGGTTACTTTAATTTGCCCTTTATTTTACACAAAAACAATTGTTTTAATACATTAATATGGTACTTACAAGATGAACAATTTATTCTTTCGTACATATTCACATTAATATTTATCTATTTAATTGAGTGGTAATTCTTAATGTAACCCTGAGAGTTAACTATAATATTATCAGCATACACTTGTGCACATATCAACATAATATTGGCAATTTTAAATGTACATTATAAGAAATTCTAAAGTAAAGCAGAGGTATTTCTTAAAATGACAAATTTGAAAAACTAAGACCATTTACATACGAAACATGATAAATGAAAATGATGTAACACTCCATGCTTTAGCTGAGCTATGAGAGCAAACAAAAGAATGAAACAGTCTCAAATATTAAGTGTAGAAGTTTAATCAATCCAGCAACTCTTAAATTTCTGTAGATAGTTTTATGAATTAAAAATTAACTTCCTTCAAGAATAATAAACACTAACTATGTGTACAGCAAAGGTTCACTTTGAGACTTCAAGCTTCATAAGCGTGGACAAGCATAACTACTAAATGGCTTCAATTGGCTGAGCAATGAGTAATACTAAATTTGTATGTGCATCAATACAATGGTGAAAGCTATAGACACAAATAAAATGAATTAATTAGGTATTGTAAAAATAGTCTTGACAATAAAGTTGCATAATCCTGAAAACAAAATGTTTTTGCATTGTTCAAAGAGTAAAATAATTTGATATCAGTGAGCACATTTAATAAAGGAGTATTATGTTAAATATAAATTTGAAAGAACTTTTCATTTCATAACTCCAGTTTCTTTAGACATCTTGTTTTTTACATGCATATTCAGTTCTCCAAACTATCAGAAATTTTTAATATAGGTTTTTCAAATCAAATAACTTTAAAAATTTGATTCAGTGGCATATGTTCTTCTTCAATACCAAAATATAGCTTCAAATTGATTAGACATTATCAAGAAACACTGATAAATATAATGCAATAACAATTTTTATGATGATGATCAGCTAAAAAATGAGAAATAATGTTTGTCTTTGGTGGCTTGATTCTTAACCCCTTAGTGCAGTGTTTCTCAAACTGTGAGGCATGGCCCCTCAGGGGTCCGCAAAATTTTAGATGGAAGGTGAAATGCCAAAAAATGAAGTTTTCATGAATAATAAAATTTTATCAGGGAATTTGTGGAAAAACGATGTGATAAAATTATTATTATTTACAAAAAATGAAGAAATTTGCAATAAAGTGTCTTATTTTTACTATTTTCAATTCAAAGGGGGCTGCATGATATTCAAGGTGGCAGCAATAACAAAGTTTGAGAACCACTACCTTAGTGGTCTCTGACGGCATATTACATTGAGCTCACGTGACACTGTAGTGACCAATGATGTAATATTAGATTATTGGCACTTTTCACGGGTTTTTAACTGCCACTGACGTACTATTCCATTTATAATCAAGTTTAATAAACATTATTAGTTGCAAAGAGTGAAAAGTTGCAGTTATGCACCAACTACAGTGTTGTAGCCTAAAAAAAGGAAACTCTTTAAGGGGTTAATGATTAGCAGGGAGTTCCCTAAAACTTAATTCAATTTGTTCATATTTATTGTGCCAAAATTGATAAGATTACTTCAAAAAAGGACAAAGGACTAGCATCAAATTCGGAATAACTGAAGCTAATAATCATATTTTCTGAATATTTTTTTCATAAAAAATAGTTGCCATTACAGAAAACTTGGGACAGTTTATTGAAATGCTAGATAATTTCAAAAGCACGAAATAAAGACAACAATATTATGTGCTTGAAAACTTCAAAGCATTAAAAATTTTGTTACGTAATGCAATTGCAGATTTACCTTAAGGTGAGGGTAGGCAGTGTCAAACGGTGTGAACGATTAGAGGGGGGTGGCACTTTTTTTATCTATATTTTTTACTTATTATTTTAGCATAGTCAAGAAATTTGATTAAAAACTTTACGTGACGTATATTTAGAAAAATTAGAATAAAAATTAATTATAAATTTTAATAAAAAAACATTTATTTTAACTACTCAGGGAAAAGCAGAGGAGAGCATAAACCACTAAATGCCTAAGGTTGCAAGATTTGTAAATCCAGTACTGATGTAGTGCACAAATCTTTCAATTTCTGCACCTATGAAAATGTTGGAAAATCTTCTGCACATCATTTACAGAAATTCAAAAAATAATAATTATCAAGCTTTACTTTTGGCTGTATTAATATAAAATTATCTTCATATGCAACTGAGATAATTCCCATATTATTCTTGACAAAATAACACAATATTATATTCAGGGCCGGCCAAAGGAAAGGTGCAGCAGTTGCAAGACATCCGGGCCCCCGAAATTTATATCTCAATCATTAAAGTATCAGGTAAGTTTTGCATAAACATTTACTAAAAAATCACTTTCAAAACTGATTTCTAATAAAAACACTTGGAAAAGTTATAATTTGAAAACCTGGGATCTCATAAATCACAGAATTATCTACTGTTTACTGAAATGTTTTTCGTATACTTATATCTTACAAATTTTTTTATCTACCAATAGTTTGTAAAAAAACTGCAATAAAAATTCATTATTCAGACGTCACATATATCAGGGATCCCCATGGTTATTCACATTCAGTGCTGGGCCAGTCCTGATTATATCAAAATGTTTCCATTATATTATCTTTTATTTTAAAGGAATGAAGTGTAAGATAATAAAAATTGTTGTAATAATTTTATGCAATGATGCCATTATGAACCAAGATTGTAATGTCAACAATGAACCATTTTTATCAATGATGTGATTATGAAAACACAATATCATGCATATTTATAAGACATGACTGGCTAGAGCGAAGATGAAAATTTGGTGAATATTCACTTGAACTATATTGAAAAAACAATGTACTGCTAACCTGCGTTTTATTTTACTTTTTAGGCATTCTTTACAAAAAGTAAACAAAGAATGCCTTATGGACAGGGCATGTCCGTCCGTTCATCCATCCATCTGTCAGCTCGTAAGTTTCATCTGCGAAACTACTGGGCGGATGTTCATGAAATTTAGTATTTAGGACACAACAGGAAAGAAAATAAGAAAATGACATAAATGTAGCAAAATCAGAAGTGCCACTTTCCTGGTGACAACAATTAACTTTTCTTTAATCTCCTAAAATATCAAGTATAACAAAAAATTCTTCAAAAAATTGTAGAACTAGTAAAATAGCATATGTTTTGTTCAGTATATTTTTATCAAAGGAGTAGCTGATTTGAAGAAAATCAAATGCGAATGTCTTAATTCACTTTGGTCTTAGAAAAATTTTCCCGTGTTTTTTAATTGTTGTCAATAAAACCATCTCTATGGCAACCAAAGTAAACAATATCTGGTGTAAATAACTTAATTGTATTTTCTTTTGTATGCAATATTTGGTAAATTAAGGGAAATGGATTATCTACGACGAAGAAATTAATGTAAATATGTATATTTTCTTTATGTAGACACAGCATTTGTAATTGAAAAGAAATGGGTAATTTATGATGAAGAAATGAATGTGAACATAAAGGTTATATTACTACTGTACTATTTTAAATAATCGTCGATTATTTTATTAATTACAATTGATTATGAATTAGTCAGCGAATCAAAAATTTGATATTTCATTGGTATCACTTCTGGAATACCAGTTCTTAGACATTATACTAAGGCATCAATATTTATCTTTTTTAGCATGATTGCATAAATTGTAAAGAATGCCTCGGCCTCGCATGATGCATGCATCTTTCCTCTTTGTTTATTTTCATAATTCACCTTTCTAAAAAATCCCATTTTCAACTTTAACCTGCTTTAAGCCAAAAAAATCTTAATAATAATATTGTTATTGACAAGTCAGATTTTTAAATTATAAAATCAAGAATATAAATTAACAAATTGCTCTTATGTTTCTGTATGACCAAGTTAACTCAAAAAAGGCTTGACCAAAGTGTATTAAAATTTACAGGACTGTAACCAGGCGACATATTTGCAACTATGAAAATCACAAAACATTGCATCTGAGGAACAATTATAAATCCTGCAAAGCCAGAAAGATAGCTTACAAATTTCCACAAGGACCTTGTGAAATTGAAGAATAAATATCTAAAATGTAATGACTGGACATTTAGAAAATTGTGATAGAAAGATCACAGCTTTCAGGAGAGCATTTACTCCAATTGATGCAAAACAAGGACTGCACATGAGGCAGACAGAAAATTTGGAATATGAGGAGAGTTTGAATGTGAAAATGTTGGGAAAATGTGATAAGGAAACTCAAGATCAAGAGGTCTTGAAATAAGATTACTCCCACAAAAAACTATGAAATTACAAGGAAATAAAACAAAAAACTATAGTAAAGGCTGGCCCCAAAAAAATCACTTCATTTATGTAAAACAGTGAGTAAAGAATGTAACTACAAATGAGTGTGTATATCTTATGAAATTTACTTTTAAATGATAGCTTATTCGGGCAATTAATTGCAGGATGAGCAAGTGAAGAGCAAGATGAGCTTGTGCTATAGAAGACCTAGAACCAGCATCTTGAATGAATTATTTTCAATTGATAGTTTACCAAACAATAGTAGGCTCCCACACAAAATATCTTTCTGCACCAAACCAACAAAACTGAAGGGGGCATCCAATATTTTCCTTCCAAATAGCAGCATTCTATTGTGAATTTCTTGCAATTTTCATTTTAAGAACCCTCATGAAATTTATTATAGAGACCTATACTGATCAACTGCAAAGTTCAAAGGTGTAATGAACAGACTACTCCATTTATAGCAGTGGTTCCCATTCTTTTTAAGTGTGGAGACCCCTTTTCAACCTCAAAAAATTTTGCTGACCATATAATGCTACTATTTGTTTTTTACCCTCCATTGTATATGGAAGTCTAACATAATAAGAAAGGAATACTATGCACTCAGCAATCATTTGTAATGGTCATGCCTGAAATTTTGTGAGATTTTTATTCATTACTTCAACAAATACGTTTGCGGAGCATAGCAGTGAGGATGTTATTTTTTCTGCAGACCTCTTGTAGTAGCCTCATGGACCACCATGGGGTCTGCAGACCACAGGTAGGAAACCACCGATTTATTGTACATTCTGTTTCAACCCTTAACCAGATACAAAAGAGTTTTCCCAAAGGCACTTGGTAGTTATATTGTATTTATGAAAATAATACATTTTAATGATTCAATTACAAATTTTTTTCTTAATAAGTTGACTTTCACAGAATTGTGCCTATATTTTTAGGGGGCTTCAGTAAATGTTTTCCAACTGGTCTTGAAAAAGTATAGGTCACCCTTTTATATATATAAATGTATTACATCTCAAATTAACATTCAAATAAAATGATTATTGATATTCATTGTAACCCTTTCAGAAAATTATATCTAGTTTCAGTTATAATTAATCTGTAAGTGACAACATTAAGTATTCAATGTTTTTAATAATTTATATAACGAATCAAACTTTAACTTCCAAATATATGAACCATGTAATCTAAAGTCAAGAAAACATCAAATGACCATCAATGCTTATATGGTAAAGTATGAAAGAACAAAAATATCTAGGAAAGTTGTAAAATGTTTCAGTTATAAAAATATAATCTAAATTTAAAGTAAATATTTCTGTAAATGGGGTATATGCGAATTGAAAACTAGGATTTGTGTAAACTCTTAAATACCTAAGAATTCAGTATCATGCTCTGATCCTCTGATGGAAAGCTTCTTTTATCAATTTGAAAATAATTTTTTACTTTATCTAAAGTTTTCACAAGTTTTGTTACTTTTTATGTAATTCTGATAATTTCCTTGTCACAATATGATAATTTACTGAAATAACTTCAGAGGAAAATAACCTACGAGAACAAAAATTGTTATAGATGATAGGCCAGGGGAACAACTACCACATTTTAAATTTCTTGGTAAAGATGTATCATATATATCATTAATAAAGTCAGGCTCAACCTTGTGGAATTTGCTCATTATGAGATGTAATGATGATCCTACAATCGTAGCAAAACCGATTGTTTTTATTGAATTGTGTGGAAGTGACCAAGTTTTTCATTACATCTCATAAGAAGAAGAAGAAGAAGGAATCTTTCCAAATGCTCTCAAAATATCTGTAATTCATCCAATTTATAAAAAGGGTGACAAAAGGGATGTAGCGAACTACAGGCCCATATCTCTGATATCATGTTTTTCCAAAATATTTGAAAAAATACTGCTGAATAGACTCACACCTTTCCTCAAACGGCATAACATAATCTGTAACACCCAACATGGATTCATAAAGGGCAAATCTACCACTACTGCGGCAATCACCTTTCTGGAAAAAATTATCAGCAATATTGATCAAGGAAATAACTCCACTGGTATCTTCTTGGATCTATCAAAAGCTTTTGACTGCGTAAATTTTGACATACTACTTGAAAAACTAGAAAATTTTGGAATAAGAGGTCAAGCCCATAGTCTCATCAAATCTTACTTAACAAACCGAATGCAGGTAACAAAACTACAGACATGCCAGGGGCATATTATGTCATCTAATCTCACTGCTACCAATGGAGTTCCCCAAGGCTCAATTCTTGGGCCCTTGCTCTTCTTATTATATATAAATGACATCCAATCTGTTATTAATGATGGGACTATAATTTTGTATGCGGATGATACTTCTATCACAATAGCTGATAAGCTGTACTCTCAACTGGAAATAAAGGGAAATGTTGTCTTAAACAGCATTGCACAATATTATAATGAAAACCTTCTCACAATAAACACTGAAAAATCATGCTTTATAGAATTCTCCCCACGCTTATATGACTCAGAAAATAGCTACTTTGTAGGAGATATCATGATAATGAAAAACCACTTCACAAAATTTCTTGGTTTAATTATTGATGAAAAACTAAGCTGGAATTACCATATAGATGAAATATCGCATAAAATTAGCAGAAATCTTTACGTCTTAAGGAACCTAAAATATCGCTGTACACAAGGAGTTATGAAAACTGCTTATTTTGGACTGATTTACCCATACCTTGTCTATGGAATTGAATTATGGGGGCACACTAGTAAAACAAATTTACAGAATCTTTTCATTTTACAAAAGAAAGCAATACGCTATATAGCAAACTTACCCCTGAAACAAACATGTAGGCAGGCTTTTGTTGACCTTAAACTACTGACACTCCCCTCCATTGTAATATATAGGACAATGCTATATTTAACTACTTTGGATGATATAATATCTAATAAAGATGTCCATGAACACTTCACTAGAGGCAATTCCTCTTACCGTCTTATCCAACATAGACTAAAATTGTATGAAAGCCTACCCAAATATAAAGGTATTCAATGGTTTAATATTTTATCTCCCAACCTTAAGTCTAGCAGATCAGAAAAAGACTTTAAGAACAAAATGTACAAATTTCTACTGGAGAATGCTTTTTACTCAGTGGAAGAATTTATTGATGTATGCTACTCCAAAAACATGTAACAGGAAGAAACTCTAACATGTAATTTATTTGTTTTATATTTAAATATTGCTGTATTTTGAGATTGTAGTTTTAATATGTTTTCTTACTTTCAAATATATATGATGATTTTTGATGAAGGCTAGTTGCACAATTATAAAATATGAAACATAGAACATATAAGAAAATGTAGCATATGTATTATGTACTCACTCTGTACTTTTTGTATGTTTGTTTTGATATGTAACTCCCATAGTATATATATATGTTGTGAATGTCCTCTATGACGGCTCCTGACAATTGTAATGCTTTGTGTATGCAATTTTTATGGAATTAAAAATAAATAATAATAATAATGTGTCATATAATTGCAAAAATGACCTCCAAAGTAAATTGGTAAAATTCCAGTCTGTTTTTGGAACAATTATAAGGGCACTGAATAATAAAATGCATAAAGAGACAATTAAAATTTAATAAGATTATGACTGTATGGGTATATGATAGTATATGATAGTGATATCCGGGTCATAAAAACAAATACAGACAACAATTATAGTCAGCTGAAATGAAATTCTTATGAAGAGATAAAAAATGTACATTATTAGTCCACCTTAACAATACTTCCATGAGACAAGATCTAGAAATATTTGCTCAATGGGACTACATACAAGAATGTAGTGATAACTGGATGCAGTGCTTGGGAAGAATGGAAGATAATCGACTCTCACGAGCCGCATGACAATATCATCCAAGTGGGCAAAGAGATCCTGGAGGACCTAGGAATAGTTGCCCTGCACAATTGTCTTGAGTCAGAATAGGCCCTATCCACATTAAGGCATTTAGATGCCTTAAATTAAACTGAAGTGACAGTAATAACTTAAATTGAAGTACAATCATATGATAAATGTCTCTTAAGTGGAAGACAATTTTATAGAAGATATAAAAAATAATGTCATTCAAATTATTTTAAGAGAGGAAAAAAGAATTAGGAAAGTACACATTTTACTAGTGCTGCAAATCTGATAAACAGTGAATTTTAAATCGAATGTTTTGTGCATAATATATTAATATGTTTTTGGCCATTATGTTATTAAAATGGCAAAACTGTACAAAAGGTATCTTGTCTTAAAATATGAGCTCACATAATTAGTATTACATCATATTAATTTTAATATATGATGATTAAAGTAAAGCTGAATGTTCTGCTATCGACAAAATGATATCAAAAAATTAAAAATTCAGAAAAAACAATAAAAATAGTGAGAAAATAAAGAAAAAGACTATTTTGTTGCAATAATTTTCCTCATTTTTTTCATTTATCATGAACTACTTAAACTGAAATCCCTGAAATTAAAACCATTTCAGAACATTTAAAGAAGAAGTAAATCCAAAAATTCCAGCCAATGATGCAAAGTGTAAAAAAATAAAGTTTAAAGTTCAAAGTGCAATTTTCTATTACATGTATTTTGTTTGCATGAAAAATCAAATCCATCATGATAACTTTTCATTAAACAATAATTTATCTTCTTGCATAATTTCTTGTATTAGGATTGATTTGTATCCAGATTTGATTTGTATTCTTAGCTTTTAAGAAAGAGTATCACTATTTTTTAAAAATCTGCTCATAAATAGAATGTTATTTTGAGTTATACTTTTATCAACCCTTTCACAGTTCAAAATATAATTTTGTCAATATTTTTCTGTCCATTATTTAATCACATTGGTGTACAGTTACTTTCACTCACATGAGAAGCAATCCAATTGGGAATTTCATAAAATTGGGATGATATGCAGTGAAAAATAACACTCGAGCCATGATTAGGAAAAATGGTTTGGAATAGCATGAAGCAAAAAACTAAATTTTCAGGTGACTAAAAACCAACACTGACATGATATGCCAGCAAATCAGAAAGCATCATTCTGCTTATATTCTATTCTTATGTTGTAAAACACCAAATGCTTAGAATGAAATGGATGTTTCAAGATCAACAATTACATGGAGATAAAAAGATTGCAACAGGAAGAAACTAGTTAAGAAGTATTTTTGAATGATAAATAGAAAATAATTTACTCGATGAAAAGATACATTAAAGTAATTAACACAGGCATTTACTTGAATAAACTTATTCCGAAATTATGTAATATTTCTATTAAAAGTGACTTAATAAAGCCGGAGTGCAAGCTAAAGAAGTTTTTATGGGTGAACATAAAATGATTGAACATGAATTTCAGCGTAGAGAAAGAAAAAAATTCTAAACTTCACCGGGAATCGAACCCGGGTCTCCCACTTTCCCGACATGCAACAAGGGTGAATCTTTCTGAAATGAAACTTAGTTAAAACACTTGGCACGAATGTGGGATACTCTGGTTCGATTGCCGGTCAAATAAGGAAATTTTGCCATCCTTTACGTTAAACTTAAGTAGGTATGTATTGGTGTCCATGTTCTATATGATGAATCAAACAAAATTATGTCCTAAATAACTGTTATAGATCAGTTATAAAGAAATTCATCTTCTTTTATCTCCAATAGCATAAATGTTAAGTAACTCCTAATCTTGAAATTATTTTATTTTTAATATTCCAAGTATGTATTCACATTTACCAGCAAATTAAAAGTCAAATTTGTGAGCCATAAAATTAAATTTTGGGAAAAATGAAATTGATGGAATCTCTCTCTTCTTACTAATTTTTGGTATTTTGCTTAAGCATGAAACTCTAATATGAATTGCAAACTTGAAGATTTTCAGTTTCATATAAGAATCTAGACATGAGAATTTATAGATATTTGAAATGAATTTATAACTTTTACAGAGGCAGGCATTTTTGTGAGCTTACTATTTATACAGCAATGTAGTAAATCTTTCATTTTATTGCTCAACCTAAAATCACCTATAGCATTCTTTTTCTATACCCATTATAATAAATAGCAATAAAAATGATAAATTTAATAACCAAATTCCAGTTACAGGAGATTCAAAGATAAACCTGTTATAAGTTAGTTAATCGTAACAAATAAATTCACAAGACTTCATTTTATTATTATGGATTCTTTTGCTAGGGACATGATCTTGTATGGCATTCCTCACATATGAAAACAAATGGCTATCTTCGAAAAACAATACTTGTGTAAGTTATGTTCTATTTGAAGAACCTAAAGTGATCTCATCAAATCTTATGATTGGACTTTCAGGCATGCAAGCAAGAATTTTTGCCTCAAAACAAGCAATTGTAACAAATTGCAGACAAAGCATCACAAATCTGATTTCCCATCATTATCATATTCTAGAGTGGTAGGAAGTTGAAACTGCAAATATTCTATATTAACTGTGAATACAGCCATTATTTAGGCTATAAATACTTCATGAATATCTTATGAACAAGTGTAAATTCAACTATTCCATTTAGCTAAAGATACATTAAAGACTATCAATATTATTTCCAATAAATTATTTTCATTTTAAAAATAAATAGATTAATTCAAAACAACTCCTCATACAATATTTACCATGTGTCGATGGCAGTAAACTCTTGGATAACTAATATGTTTCTAGAGGTAGCAAGTTTAAATATGTATAATCAATATGAATATTGAGATTATAAATCTCTTCCAAGTAGTTCTAACTCATCTAAGACAAAATCCATGTCCTTGTGAGTAGTTCCAGAGTTTTGAAGAACAAAACGAAAGAAGTTAGGCCAGTCTCTCAGTGGTTGGTAGTTAACCATTAGGCTGCCTTTCTTCATCATACTTTCCTTCAGCTTTGGAGCAACCTATAAATAGTATGTTAACTTGTCCTGAAACAATTTCTGCTTGAAATTCTCAGTTTTTACTCAAAGGTAATAAAATTTTAAAATTACAGCCATTAATTAATTCTCAAAAAATCTGAACATGAACTCATTACATTTGTGACACAAATGTATTCTGCTCAAGGTTTATGCTCAAAGATTATAATAAAACTGTTCAACAATATGTTTTCACTAAGCAAAACCTTCCCTATTATTAAAAATATTGTTTCCCCGAGAGAATTGAATTAGCCAATAATTCCAAAAAATATGATCAGCCAAACTTTATAATTATTTTTCAGACAAAAATATACCAGATAAGCCAAAGTTCACTGCCAAAGCAAAAATACAGTGGGTCACCAGAAAAAGATGCAAAATGTTGACAAACTATTCATGCAGTGCTAAATCCAATGCAAGCATGTGTTAAAAAATAGAAATGATGAATGATTAGATCAGATAAAGTTGTAAATCTCAAGATATGCCTATGCTGGTTTGTAGGCTCCTATTAAATCTCCAATAGGTTGAAGGAGAAATATAAAGTAAAACAAGAATGTCCTACAGTAATGCCGATCCCAATGCTTGTAGAAATTTCACTGATGTTCTGCATCTTGTGTGGCTTCATCTAGGTCAGGATAACCCAAATGCAAAGACATTCTGTTTCCACAATGATAAATTAAAGGGCAAAACTTAAACTTGTGACAAACTTTCTACTTATAGTAACTGTGCTACCTCTAAAAGAGTGCTAATTTTTCTTTGTACAATAATCTTTTAAATAGTGATCTTTGGGGGTGAAAGGTATCATTGTCAGGAGATTTCATTTCCTCCAAAATAATCAGAACATAAGTACTACAAATACCAACACTGACAATATGCTGAACTCTTATGTGCCTGATATCCCCAATCACAGCCCTTCATTAATTAGCAGTGTTCTTCCATGCAGCTGCTTGAATTGTTATTAACAGTCAAACTGGTAATTTGAAACCCAAAACCAAGTGACTAGGCTTTCAAATCAGAGTGTCTACTATTTACCAAAAGGTAGTAGCTCAGTTGATGTAATTGTGATGTACTTGAATATCCAGTGCTTAGGAGGCAAAGAGGAGATAAACTTGTGGAGTTCTGCCATAGAAATAGATTAATTGTAACTAATACATGGTTTAAGCATCACCAGCGGAGACTTTACACATGGAGAAGCCCAGGAGACCAGAGACGATACCAGATAGATTACATACTAGTCAATGAAAGATTTAGAAATAGCATTAAAAATGTGAAAACACTACCAGGGGCAGATATCGATTCTGACCACAACCTTTTGGTGGCAAATATACAATGTAGACTGAAGAGCGTTAAGAGAAACGTAAGAGTTAACAAGAAATGGAACTTAGAGGAACTCCTTAAAAACAAGGAGGCTATCATGACTGAGCTGGAGGAAAGGTTGGGGGAGAGAGATGAAGAAAATAGGAAGAATGTAGATGAGGAGTGGAGATACATCCATAGCAACATTAAAGATGTAATGGAAAAGAAGGTAGGAAAGATAACGGGTGAAAGAAACAAAAAACCCTGGATCACAGCAGCCATGCTGCAAAAAATGGAAGAGCGGAGAAAGTGGAGGAACATAAACACTGAAGAAGGCCAAAGAAAGTACAAGGAGTTAAATAATGCTTTAAGAAGGGAAACAGATAAAGCCAGAGAACAGTGGATAAATGAGAAATGCGAGGAGATTGCCGAATGTGAAAGAATTTGTAGAACAGACCTCATGTATAGCAAAGCAAGGGAACTATTCAAGAAAAAAGCAAGAAAGATAGGACGTAAAGGAATCATGAACAAAAGTGGTAAAATAGTATCGGAGCCAGACAATGTAAAGAATGTCTGGAAAGAATACATTGAGGTTCTGTATGACAAAGAAGGAAAGCCAAGAAATATTGAATTAAATGAAGAAGAGGATGTGGAAGAAGATCAGCTAGGACCAAGTATTCTCGAGTCTGAAGTTAAAAGAGCAATTGATGACATGAAAAGAAGAAAGGCAGTTGGGAGTGATGATATACCCGTGGACGTTCTTAAGGTTTTGGGGTCTAAAGCAGTTAAGCAACTCACAAAATTTTTTAACCAAGTATATGATACTGGCATATGGCCTGAAGATTTTTTAGATGTTGTGATGGTACCACTGGAGAAAAAGAACAATGCAAAATGTTGTAAGGATTACAGAACTATTAGTTTAATTTCTCATACAGCTAAAGTTCTAACCAGAATAATAACCAAAAGAATTGAATGTAAAATAGAAAAGGAGCTGCAAGATAATCAGTTTGGTTTTAGAAGAGGAAGGGGGACTAGAGATGCTATAGGATGTATGAGGATGATGATAGAAAGAGCGCTAGAAGTCAATAAAGATATGTATTTTTGTTTTGTAGATTGGGAGAAAGCTTTTGACCGAGTGAAATGGGATAAGATGCTGGGTATTTTAAACAAAATAGGAATAGATTGGAAAGATAAAAGACTGCTTAAAAACCTTTACTTTGATCAAAAGATTAGAGTCAGGGTTGAAGGAGAAGAAACAGAAAGTACTTCAATAGGGAGGGGAGTGAGGCAGGGTTGTCCTATTTCACCAGCGATATTTAATATGTATGCAGAAACAATAACAGAAGAAGCGTTGATGGAAGAGAAAGGATTTAAGATAGGAGGTGAAAGTATTACCACCATTAAATACGCAGATGATCAGGGCTTAATAGCAGAAGGCGAGAAAGAGCTTCAGAGGATGACAGACAGACTAGTTGAGGTTGGCCAACAATATGGAATGAAGATCAATACAGAAAAAACGAAAGTCATGGTGGTTTCAAAGGAACATAAAGAATTAAATATAATGGTAAATGGCCAAAAATTGGAACAAGTAAGTAGTTTCAAATATCTCGGCAGTATTTTAGCACAGGATGGAAGTAGTACACAGGACATCAGAAGTAGGATTGCAATGGCAAAAGCAGCATTTAACGAGAAGAAGGAGCTTCTCACAAGCAAGAAAATAAATCTAGAAACAAGGAAGAAATTAGCAAAATGCTACATATGGAGCATAGCTCTTTATGGTGCAGAGACATGGACGATAAGGAGAAAGGAGGAAAAATATTTAGAAAGTTTTGAGATGTGGGTATGGAGAAGAATGATGAAAGTGAAATGGACAGAGAGGAAGAGAAACGAAGAAGTATTAGAAATGGTGGGAGAAGATAGGATGCTAATAAAAACAATCAGGAAAAGAAAAGCAAATTGGATAGGGCACATATTGAGAAGACAGTGTTTACAAAGGACGATCTTAGAAGGAAAAATTAGTGGAAGAAGAGGAAGAGGGAGAAAAAGAATAGGAATATTAGATAATATAAAGCAGGGATATACTACTTATAGAGGTATAAAAGAGGCTTCTAGGGAGAGAGAGAAATGGAGGCAGCGATTCAGTTAAAACCTGTCTTCGGACAGAAGAATGATGATGATGAGGAGGCAAAATTATTAGAACTAGAAGTACTAGTTATTGCTTACAATCCAGACATTTTGTGTCTGTGCGAGTGCTAGCTAAAACCAGATGAAGCATGTGCTTTCAATATATCTGGGTTTTATATTGCTGACATTTATACCAATGCAATCTAAAAAATGGTGGTTTTGTCATCTCATAAGAAATTTCTAAAAACTATTCCTATTGGGTTTTTCCATAGCTCCCTGAATGAAGAAAGAACATTTGAATGCTGCATCTCCAGTGTGTCTATTGATAGTTCACTTGTATTTTCAGTGTGTGTATCAGTGGCGGCTCGTGTTCAGAAAAGTAGGTGAAGTTCATATATAGGTCAGGGATAAAAATAGGGATTTATCGCAGGGCCAAATACATCCATCCCTCGCTATATGAGCTCAATCCCTTCCGAAAATGACGCTCGTGTGCGAAATCTCGTATAACGAGAAGTAATTTCACATAACCATACATGAAAAACATTACGATACGTTCCTGAGTTCAGAAAATCACTTAATACATCCAAGTTTTACAATGAAATTACACTTACAAATGAAACTCATAATACATAAAAACACTGAAAATCCGGCGGCTCTGCATATAAAAAAATACGGCAAAAATGTTCATCTCCAAAATTACCAAATAGAAAATGAAAGCGAAGCAAAAATATATTACATTGAAACAATACTTTGTAATACTTAAATTACGTTTTAAATAGATAAAATAAAATGAGAAATGAGCACTCATCCAAACAAGTTGACGTCGAGTATGGTGCGGTGGTGGTAGGTCTTAGTTTTTATTCGGCCTTATAGGTGATGGAACATCTGTTTTTTCGTTTGAAGACAAAACCTCGATCCCCATTTCTAAAGTGGAATGTAGAAATGCAGCTGAGATAAGCGAAATTTCGTAAGAGCAAAAATTTTGCTCCTTTATCTTTTTTATCCTGGTAAGAGCGAAAAATTAGCTCAAACAGTAAAAAGCAAGCATGTAAAAGCCCATCTCGTGTAAGCAAAAACTCGTAAAGCGGTTGCTCGTACAGCAAGGGTTGAGTGTAATGTGAAACCTATATAGAGTTTCTGTTGCAATTATGCTCGCTTATTTTTTTTAAATTAAAGAGATTCACCTGTCTTTTAGGGCGGAGAACTTATCCACAATATCTTCATGAAAAGGCTGACTTTTCATAATTTCACTTAAGAGTTCTTTTTGGATAGAAATATTCGCCAATGAAGACAGTCTCTGCTGTGATACTGAATTTCTTAGGTACGTCTTAATTCTATTCAAGCATGAAAAACTTCTTTCCACTGATACACTTGCTGAAGATATAGTCAGAATTAAAGAAAAAAGTTTGTATGCCTCTTGGAATACGTCCTTATGTAATTCATTTTCACGAAGAAGTGAAATCACTCTTGTAAGGGGAACATTCCTATATTAAACATCTTGGTAGAGCAGTTCAAGTTCAGTTTTCAGTCGCGGAATTTTCTTAAATGGAGTTGGGTATGTTTCTTGTAAAGAAGAAAGTGCATTATTCGGGAATATTGTTGAGCACTCTTCAAATTTTGAAATATCTGCTAGGCCAAGAAAACTTAGCTTATTAATGTCTTGAAATCTAGTGTTCATCTCCATTAAAATGCTATCTATTATTTCATAGTACAACATTCTGCAATTCAGAACCATTTCCTCTTCTGCTAAGTTGCTGTATTTCCTTCCTGTTAGGTCACTTCTGTTTTTGGCCATTTCAAAAATGTTGGCATAGCATTCTTCATTCCTTTTATTGCCAATTATATTGCAGGTCCTTTTAATTTTGGGATCACAGAAGTTGATATCCAAGGATTTCTTTTGCAAAATCGTGCATTTCATTCAGAAACCCTCTCGAAAGACAAACAGCTATCTCTTCTGACTCGATGTCCACCAGAATTTTTTCAAAAACAGTTTTTAATCCATCCCACTCCTCGACAATCACACTGAGAAGTTTTGAATTTGAAGACCAGCGGGTATCTGTCACTGTTGGTATATGTCTTCCAATAACTGTATCTATTGCATAAGTTTGTTTTGCCAAATGATGGAAAAAAGTGTATCCTGCTAATGCTAGTGAAAAATATGCGGCATTTTGGAATTTGTTTGCAACTCTTTTGCAATACAAGGTTCAGACAATGCACTAATCAGTGGACAAAGACAGCTTGGGGAGCCTCTTCTTTTACTTTCTTTTGAAGTCTATTCAAATTCCCAGACATCAGGCTGGCGCCATCGTAACACTGGCCAACCAGTTTGCTTCTGTAATCAAACTGCCCTAAAACTTTGTCTACTAAATTGAATAGAGTTTGTGATGTTCAGTCAGAACTAACATTATGAAATCCTAAGAAAAGTTCTACCAAGTCAGAATCTAAATTAATTAATCTCAATATGATTGAACATTGTGATTTTTTAGTAATGTCGGTAGTATCGTCTATCTGGACAGAAATAAAGACCGCAATACTAATTTCATTTTAACATACTCTTGAATGTAGTCTGAAATACATTCAATTAATTCGTTTTCTATTGTCTTAGACTCTCCAGTGAATACACCACTAATATTTTTAGAGTGACTGAATTTCTAAAAGACTTCTTGAAATCAACAAGGATAAAAGTTCTTTGAAATTTCCTCAGTTCAGAGAAGAAGTTCCTTCGTCATGTCCACGGAATGCAAGTTCTTGTTTGCTTAGATACAAGACTGCATCAATGACCGTGTGCATGAAGAGCCTATTTAATCGAACATTTTCATTGTATTGAGTGAGATAGAGCCGAGAATTTTCCTTCAGGGCATCGACAACTGTATTCCTATCTTTTCAAGATTCTTAAACTGTAACATGCACTTAAGGTGTTCAGATGAATCTGAATGTTTGTGAAGAAGTCGCCTTGTTCTAAATGTGCTTCTTGACTCCAACAAGCAGGCAAGGCCAACAAAATAGTTTTTGCAAGTAATGACTTCCACATAACCATGGATATTCATTGTACCACGAACTTTTAAAATGTTTGTTGTATGATTTTCCAAAACATTTAATCTCCTTTTCTACACTCACGCTGATAAAGAGGTGTAGGTCTCCCAAGAAGTAAAAGATCTTTTTTATCGTCCACCCTGCATCGCAAAAAGGGCATTTCTATTACTACACACACTGCGTCATTGGAAGGATTCATGTTTTCTTAACTATTTAACACTCAGGAATAAGAACCTTTTGATCTCCTCTTGGCATTGAAACGTCATTTTGAATGCACTTCAATAGCACGTACACTCTCAGGGTTTACTGAAATAATGGGCGCTCAACGTCCACGGCCAGTGAAATTACACAGGTTTGTCCCAACTGGCCGAGTGAAGCTGGAAAGCGCGCGAGTGAGAAGAGCTTCACTCTAGCCAGCCAAGGTCAACGTTAGGTAGTCAGTGCATCCATCGTTACCATGGTAACCACTGTCAATGGTGCAGCCTAGGAGCCGAATAAGTGTCTCGACTTCACTACTGCGCACGCAACTGGGAGGCAACTGAGCGCGCAGCTCAAACAGCGGCAATCGGCGTGGATAGCGGCTACTCACATAGCTCATAGTCAGATTTTGTGAAATAACATTTTGAAGGAGAGCATGGAACTGTGGCTTTACTATTGGCAAAATTCAAGGCAAAAAATGAAATATTTTGACTTGAAATTTTATATTTTCAAGTAATCAAATTATACCTATCAGCTGAAAAACATTCATAATTTATAAGTGAAGTGGCACTTCACTAACTTCACTTGAAAAGCCGCCAATGCTGTGTATCACTCACTCCCCACAAAGAAATTTTAAACTGTTTTTAGATAAACTTACCCACCTACTATACTTAATGCGTAACGTATTTTTTATGTATAAGACAGTTTTTTTATTGTGAAAACGTCCTCAAATCACACTGCATCTTATACAATGGAGGTTCAAATGCCAGAGAGGCATTATAATTAAATTTAGTATTTATATAATTCTTATAAGGCTGCCTTAGGTACAGAAAAAGATTTTCTATATTCAAAAATCTTTTTATTTAAATTTAAATAAATTATTTCGATGTTATTGTTATTTTCTATTTACATAAAAGTTAAGTAAACATATCATTTTATTCAAATTAAGATTTTAAATTATTTAATACATTTGTTCATTACTTTTAAATTTAAAATTGCTAAAAGTCCTTCAAAGTATGAAATATTTGGAAGCTGGTACAGCTGGTACACCTCCGTTTCTTTTCCGATTACATGAATTTATGTGTGAAGAAATCAAATTTATACTAACAAAAACAATTCTCGAGTAACAGATACAAATTACTTCATGATTATATCAAAAACATCTGAAAAAGATAAGCACGTTTTCTCAAAAAATTAGAAAAAAATAAGAATATATAATTATGATAACATGATATAATAATGATTTATAAAGTTAGCACAAGATGACACTAGCACGACACCTGCTGTAAGGTGTTGTAATGATTACCACACCTTCAAAGTGAATTGGGAACTATTTCATCCCAAAATATAAAAAATATGGCATAATCAAGAAAAGGACAACAAAAGATGCCCTGACGTACGTCAGTTGAGTCAGATTGGGAAAGAAATGGATGCCCGTATGGGATAGGCAGTTCCAAAATAAACCTGCAAAATTACCTGAATCGATCTCAGTTTATTGAATATATTGGCAAAAGTTGGTATTCCTTAGATATCCCTTCATTGAGAAATGAATGAAACATACTGTATGTTATGCAGGAGTGTTCATATGCGTATTTTTATGTTTTAACTTAGTTCAGTTTACTGTTTAATCCCTAATTTTTTGTAAAAGAAACAAATATTGTGCACTGTGTCATATAAACTAAAAGTAATAGCTTGTATGGAAAAATATAGGTATAGGGCAGCAGAGAGATATTTTGGTTTTCTGCCGATGGAGAAGAAATGTGGAATTAGCAATGGTACAGAAGATCATTTGCTATACAAAGATGATACTGAAGTTTCTAGTTCAAAGGAAGAAATACTTGGGTTTAATGAGGAGGAATATTCGGAAGATGGCAATTTATAAGTTAAATAGCATTTTTGTTTTTAGTCAAAATATATTATTAATTTAGCAATAGATAGTTTTAAAGATATGATTATGTAAATTTGTCTTGTTTTAAGTCTTTTATGCAATATTTCTATAATGAACATCTGCTTTATGGAAAAATATTTTTAAAACCTGAAAAAACTACTCGATTTTAGGCATGTGTCTTATATATGATATAGTACCTAAAACTATTATCTGGCAATATAAAAAAGGCAATAGAGAGGGTTTTTTGAATCACTTACGTGAAAACTTTTCGAGTTGTGCTGGGAAAGGAAAAATGGTGCCGGAAATATGGGAAAATTTTAAGACTACATATAGTATTGGAAGGAATGCAAAAATTTGTTCCCAAAAGAGTACTAACTTTTAAGTCTGATCCGGAGTATTATAATAAAAATGTGAGAGTATTGAAAAGAAAGTTAGAAAAGCGCATAAAGATAAGAATAAAGGGGAAGAATATGGAATTAATTATAATAGATTACTAATGGAACTAACGAGGGAAAAAAGAAGAGCTCAAGAAAGTTATCTCCTTAATATGCTACGCACTAAAAATAATAATAAATTTTTAAATATATCAGAAGTCGTAAGGATAGCTCGGAGAAAATTAGAATGATCAAGAGGAAAAATGGGGAGATAATCTCATATGACGAAGGGATTGCAAACGAATTTAGTAACTGGTTTGCTAGTGTTTTTGGGGAAGAAAGTAAATACTTGATTCCTAAAGATCTCCACTCGAGAGGTCAGAAACATGGAAGGATTGCATCTGTGAAGTCAATCATGATAAGAGATAGGGACATAATGAAGAAAATTTTGAAGATCGGTAACAATAAATCAAGAGGGCCAGATAATATATCAAGTGAAATATTAAAATTTGGTTTAGAAGAAATAATTCCATATATCAGAGTATTATTTAATATATCACTCCAAAACTCTCAAGTACCAGACGACTGTAAATTGGCAACGGTAGTGCCTATTCATAAGGGCAGAAATAAAACAGATGTAGAAAATTATAGACCAATTAGTTTAACTTCGGTCGTGTGTAAGGTCATGGAAAGAATCATAGTTGATCATATAAGAGAGTTTTGAGAAGCGAATAATTGGCTTTTTAAAAACCAACATGGGTTCAGGAATGGTTTCTTGTGTGAAACACAGCTCCTTGCATTGTGCCAAGACATAGCTGAAGCCATAGACGAAGGAGAGGAAGTTGACGCGGTGGTAATAGATTTTTCAAAAGCGTTTGACACAGTTCTTCATTATAGATTTATATGTGAAGAAATCAAATTTATACTAACAAAAACAATTCTCGAGTAACAGATACAAATTACTTCATGATTATATCAAAAACATCTGAAAAAGATAAGCACGTTTTCTCAAAAAATTAGAAAAAAATAAGAATATATAATTATGATAACATGATATAATAATGATTTATAAAGTTAGCACAAGATGACACTAGCACGACACCTGCTGTAAGGTGTTGTAATGATTACCACACCTTCAAAGTGAATTGGGAACTATTTCATCCCAAAATATAAAAAATATGGCATAATAGGTGAGAAATTTTCAAAAGAATCTAATGTGACCTCTGGTGTTCCACAAGGGAGTGTTATTGGACCTTTATTGTTCCTTATCTACATAAATGATCTCTCGGTTTCAATAAAGTCTGATATTAGGTTGTTTGCGGATGACTGCGTCATCTATAGGAAGATATCGGATGAAAATGATCGCTTAGTTCTTCAGGAAGATTTGGATAAGATGGCAGGTTGGATAAAATTAAATAAGATGAATATAAATGTGAACAAAAGCAAATGTATTAAATTTACGAATAATAGAGTTAGTAGTAATTATGATTACAAGATAAATGGGAAACAGGTACTGAAGTCAAATCATTTCAGGTATTTAGGAGTCCTTATGACAAAAGACTTAGATTGGGGATTGCATGTTGATAATGTAGTTCATAAAGCATACAAAAATTTAAATTTTGTAATGAGAAACCTTAGAGGGTGCTCAAAGACTGCAAGGGAATTAGCCTACACTTCCATTGTTAGGCCAATGTTAGAGTACGCAATGCCTGTTTGGGATCCATATAGGAAAGGGCTCACAGATAAGATAGAAAAGGTTCAGAGGAAGGCAGCGCGGTATGTGTTAGGGAGATTTGGGAATGTGGATAGTGTAAAAAAAATAATTAATAATAAGTGAGAGAAGGCGTGCTAACAGGCTAGGAGGAATGTACAATGCATACGTAAATAATAATGGCTTGGTAGACATGAACAGGCAACTAAGTAAACCTGAGTTTGGGGGAAAAATGATCACAAGTATAAAATAAAACTAAGAAGGCAGAAAACTAATGTATCTAAGTATTCATTTATAAATCGTGGGGTGTGGGAAAGGGATACGTTACCTGAGAAACTCTTCCAACCCTTTCCCAGAAATGTTTAAACTTTTAAATCTAGAGTTAAAAATATTAATGTAAACGATATTCATTACTTTTAGTATTACTATGTAACCATATTTTAAGACAAATTATTAATGAGGGAGCTGGAGGAAGTAGATGGATTGCTTGGTAGGGTGAGGTACAATGGGGACTTCAAGGGCCCCGTGACCGCTACGGTAGCTGTGAAGGCCTGCCAAGAACCTCGAAAACTCTAACCTCCTGATATGAAAGATTCTTGTTTAGAATACTGTAACTAGTATGTGAATTGTAAATATAATTTTAATATGTTTATAGGTTAAACTTTTGTAACTTTACCACCGGGCCAGGTACCCAATTGCATTGTAAATATATATAATAATAATAATAATAATATAAGGGAGTGTCTTTTACTCTGAAAAATACGGTAATTCTTCTACAAATCCTATCATTATTGCCACTTGTGACTTTAATGGTAACCTTCTGTTGGACAACAATCTCAATAATGACTTTTTCAACAGAACTAAAATCTACAACTTGTTTGTAACTAACTCGAACCCAACTCGTTTAATAAACTGTACTAAAACTCTATTGGATAACATTCTAACTAACCTTGACTATTTATTAGTCAGCATGACTGTCATAAAATCTGATATATCCGATCACTACCAACCGCTCTCCTCCTGTCTTAGTACTGCTGCCACTTTTATAAATGCTACTTCACAAATTTGAATATGACCCATTTTATAATTCTGTTGCAATTTGAATCATGGCATGATGTTTACACTGCAGTCTCTCTTGAGGACTGCTTTAAACATTTCTACAATAAATATCTGTTTTGTTTTAATATAGCATTTTCCCTCAAGCTTATAAAATCTCACAACTCAGATAAACACAAAAGCTGGATCACTGAAGAAATAAGGAAATTATCTTCTTATATTAAGAATTTTGCAGTAATTGCCAAAACATCTACCACAGTGAAATAGGAATACAAAACTCTCAAAAAACATTATCACAATTTTATAAAAAATCCAAGAGAACCCATAATAACAACAGATTGTTAAATGCAAGTAATAAAACTAGGGAATCCTGGAAAATCATCAATGCCTCTAAAAAACAAGTCCCTCACCATCCACTCTCAGTTATAGCCTACTCTTCTGGTAAACCTATTTCTAACCCCTCAAGCATTGCAGATCACTATATAGAATATTTCACAGCAGTTTCTAACAATTCTCCCTTGCTTTCTCTCCTAAGGCTCATTTATCAGGCTTAAGCCATGCCAACTCCCTTTTTCTTCACCCCTGTCAAGAAGTTGAGTTTAAGTCCATCTCACATAAATCTGGTAACAAATTTAGTGCTGGTCCTGACAAAATTCCAAGCACCATTATTGCATGTTCTTTTGAATTTATAAAATCTGCTTTACTCTTCATTATCAATGAATCTATCTATACTAAATTCTTCTAAAATCATACCTGTATATAAAAATATAGGTTCAACCTGTGAAATAAAAAATTACAGGCCAATAGCAATCCAGAGTCAGTCAGCTCTCTCAAGTTTTTGAAAAAGTCCTGTACACTAGGTTGTTTTCTTATCTAGAAAAAAATAATCTGATATCCCTCAGTCAACATGGCCTCAGGAAACCATATTCAATCACTACTGCAATATATCAAGCTATTGAATTTATTCCAACTTCTTTGAATCACAACAATGAGACTTTGGGTCCTTTTTTATCTTTCTGAAGCTTTTGATAACAAATCACCAGGTCTTGCTTAAACAGCTATAAAGAATAGGTGTAAGAGGTTCCCCAAATGATTGGATTAAATCCTTTATTTACAACTGATCCCAGGCTGTAATTTTGAACAGTGATGGTGTGAAGTTCTCTTCATCCAGTAAAATATAAACTTTAGGAGTTCTCCCATTGATCAATATTAGGACCTGTTATATTCCTTATATACATCAATGACCTTCCATTGGGTCTCAGTAAAGTAGATGGAACAAAAACCCTACTTTATGCAGACAACACTAATTAATGTCTTACTTTCCTCTTCTTCCCACTGCATCCTGACAGACAACTATAGCCAAACCATCTGTAACCTCAATTCCAGGTATCAAGATAACTGTTTTTCCCTAAATAAAGACAAATCTCAATAGATCTACTTCTCCCCTAGTTTAATGTCAATTCCCTCCTAATGATGGCAAATCAAAAGTCAATTGCCCAAGAGAACATAACAAAATTTTTAGGAATCTACATTAAATCTAATCTTACTTGGGATACACATCAACCATCTTCCTAGTAAAATGAGTTCAATTTGTTATATTTTACGATACATGAGACATATAACCAGCACTGATGTCCTTGCAAATTATTGACAAATTTTACTCCCTAATCACTTATGGCATTATTTTCTGGAGTTCCACATCTCTCTATACCAAAATATTTAAACTCTAGAAGTGAGCTGTCTGCATCATTGCATGGAAATCTTACAACATCCCACACCATCCCATTTTTAAGGAACTAAACATCCTCCTCCTCCCATGCATTTATATCTTATACCTTTTAGTTTATACTAAAGATAATATCAACTCCTTCCTTAAAAATGTCAACATCCATTCTTACTGCACCAGAAATCAAAATGATCTATACCTACAACAAATAAAACTCAGTTTATCAGCTCAGGAGCTTCAATAGGCTTCCTGTACCCTTGGAACATATATATAATACAGCCAGTTTTAAGAAGAAAGCCAAGGGTCTGTTGTTAACTAAACAATACTACTAAATACAGAACTATCTTAATGCCAGACTGGAATAATTAGTTTGAAATTTATGTATTGACACTTTTGTTATTTATTCAGTATATTCATATAGTCATTCTTTTTATTCTTATGTAACTCATGATTTTGTACTTCCTTTTTTGAAATGTCCTATTCAACATGTACTGTTGACATTTGGATGAATAGAAAATAAGTAAATGTCAGAATGAATTAACAAATCTTTGATGTTGACATATTCTTCAATTAACATGTCATAATAAATAAGTAATAGAAAATTATGATAACTCCAATGCCCCTGCCTCCCCTCCCAAAAACAGGTCATTGAAGGTATCTTATCCATAAGGAGAGCTCATTTTTGTAGGATTTAAATTAAAATATTTTCCATAAAACTAAAGCAAAAAAACTATTATTCAATTTCCCAAGCAAATATGAAAATGATGAAATCATGTTTACATTAATTTCAGTCAGTATCAGCCATTATTAGTATAATAGACTGGCACAAGCTTCCTTCATGGAAACTTGGCAGTTTTAATCCAAATTTTTTCCTTCAAGGTCAAGAAGATCCTTTTGAAAACATCTCCACTCACAATAAATTTTAAAAAATCAGGAGTAGCTTTGTGGAAAGCCATTTTTATTTAAAAAATAAATATAAAAGTCTAATGATGCAGTAATACTGCGAGACCAGTTGTAACGTAAGTTGTGAGGAAATTGTGTACAGTCAGATCCTGATTTAGTGCCCCCCTATATATCACCACCCACACATGAATCGTAATGTTATCGATGGGCAAATGGCAATGCTAAATCAGAATTTTACTGTATATTTATTTCGTAACACGTTTGCTGCCTTTGATGCATCCATGCATAAAGCCAAGCAACTGCGGCAGGCAGGCAATGCACCAGTGCGTCGCAAATGTGATTCCTTACACCATTAGATCTGCTGTCTTTGCGCTGTAGGATATGTCCCTAAGAAAGGCACTTGGTGAAAGTTAAGACCTCAAGTGAGCAGCATTTGTTTTCTTTTGATTGTGTTTTTGATCCCAGTTTCGCGAGTGGTATTCAAACAAGATTTTAAATGTTATATATATTTTTATGACATTTCTATTATTTTTTGGGAAATTTTGCACCTTAATTTTTTAAACGGACACAAGTTATAACTTTCTATTCTTTTTCTCACTTTTTAGAACTTTATGGGTAGTTTTGAAAAAAATAAAAAGAATTTATTTTTAAGTTGGATTGCCTAATTAAGAAGTTGTTTTTATGTTACTTTGTTTGGTGTGTCATTTTTACAGAAAATTCATAATATCGAATAAAACCCTTATTTTTTTGGTATTTTAAGACAATTGAGATAACTAAAATTACAAATTCAGCTCCTGGGGAAATATCACCAATATCTGGAAGGCAGCGAATGTATTAAATGATCTCCGCTCTTAATAATGATTATTTGTACAAGTTTTTGGAGCCTAAAATCGAAATGTTCATACATTTTCATATTTGAGAGTTCATCTATTTCATTTAATTTGGACTCATCAGCATAGCAATTAGAGAAGTGGCGCTCTTAACCCATCATGTGCCATTCCTCCCGAGGCAGAATGTAGATGTGCCACTTAATTTTTGGTGTACAATAAATGTATATGTAATATTAATAAATCCTACTTTCACTACAAACAAATCTGATATAACAATGTAAATCGTAATGAAATTTTATGATTGTTGTTTTCAATCCCAGATATATTTTAAATGTAGAAATAAATTGTGAAATATACAAATTGTGCACCACTTATGAGGCGTACCAGAAGTGGCACATGCACCATAGTTTGCACACCCCTGAATTAGAGCAACTGTGTGAAAAAAATAAACAAGATGATCCAAATGGAACTTATGATGCCTACTTTCCCAAATTTCATAATTTAATGCTATAAAATATTACAAATCATTGGAATGGAAAACTAAATTGATCATGCATATTTGTGTGGGGAAAAAATAATGTGTGTATGTACTACATTATACCGAATTCAAGTCCAACAATAGTCATAGCAATGGCAACACTCTTGTAATGAGTGATAAAAACTGCATAAACACCAGTATATACATGAAATTCAAAGAAATACAATCAATAAGCAAAATTCTACGATAAACATTAGAATCTTCATTCATTTCCTCAGAATAGTACAAATTTTTCTCCGATATTACAAGTGTAAGATTTAATGTGAAAGAGAAAATTACCCTGCACTATGGATTTCAGATTTCTCATGCAAATCAAATGGGAAGGATAGTTCCTGGAATTGAACCCGGGTCTTTAAATCTTCACAATAAAAACTATCCTCTGGAGCTCGGCCTGAAGTACCAAAATATTTCTATCAATTGTCATGAAAATCATTCTATTGGTTCAAAAGTTAATAGAGATGTCAACTACAGCAAGCACGTTGGAGAAGATTATTTGAGGTAAGAAATTATTTGAAAATAAGTATTTATTCAAATTTTACGTTTCCCTATTTTAATTTATAGTTAAAATGCTAATATTTAATGTTCCTTACTTTATAAATGAAATAGCTTAATTTTGTGAAAAGTTTTTTTAGGTTTGTACAGGAATGCATCTCCATTTATAATGTGAATTTCTGTTGTGAATTGCCATCTGCTTAGTGCACAGGTTTTCAAGAATGTTACCAGTACATTAAGGGGATGACAATTGAGAAAAACTGCATGATTACAAAAATGGACTTCCCCCTCTGAAATTAACTTAAGAGTTTCCTTAGATATCAGTTGATCATGCTTTCTAAGATATTCCTGGATTAGAATACCTATGATCACTATCCTATAATGATGGAAAAATCTCAATGCAAAAACCCAGTGCATTAGTCTATTTTTCATCTATAATATTTGTAAAGTTCAACTATGTATTTCTAAAACAAATAACTAATAATGGATTTCCATATCATACAAATTGTCTTCTTTTTTCCAAAGATATGAGCCAAACTTTATTGAACTAATGGTTAAGGAAAATGTTAGCAACTTATAAAAAAACTTCTATCATTTGTTTGTGTGACGAGAAATGTTATGATATTGTGCTTAAATAAATGGATATTCATATGAAATTTTTAATAAATAAGAAACATTTGCATATAAACACAAAATTAACCTTAATACAAGTTATTGTACTATAAAAAATGTACTCTAAATGCTTGTAAAAATAACAACGTACAATTTTTAGTAAAATTTGAACAAATGCTATAAAAACTTATTTCCAGCCTTGAGGGATTAATTTGTCATTTGCTCTAATACCAAATACATTGTGTAACATTATTGTACATTCTGGAGTCACAATACACAAAATGAACATATAGGAGTTGTTGTCTGCCTGCATTTTTCATCTAATCTAATACACACCGACTGATTGTGTGATGTAATATGGGAGATCTTCACCATAAGCTATTGATCAAAATTAGGACATCTCACTTACATAAGAGCCTGAATGGGTATCTTGCTAACATATATCGGTTAAAAGGCATTTTCAATTGTTGGTCTTTCTTAACAGAGAAAATTGAATTATAACGATTATTAGATTAGTTGTTGATATCACAGATAACACAATTGGAAATTCCTATGTGGAGTACAGTTTTCTACTCTTGATTATAGCAAAAACATAATTTAGGTAATCTTGTATAAATTTAGAAACAAGAAAGAAATTAGTGAAATGCTACATATGGAGCATAGCTCTTTATGGCAGAGAGATGTAGATGGTAAGGAAAAAGGAGGAAAAATATTTGTAAAGTTTTGAGATGTGGGTATGGAGAATGATGATGAAAGTGAAATGGACAGAGGAAGAGAAACATAGTATTAGAAATGGTTGGAGAAGAAAGGATGCTAATAAAAACAATCAGGAAAAGCAAATTGGATAGGGCACATATTAAGAAGACAGTGTTTACAAAGGATGATCTTAGAAGGCAAAATTAGTGGAAGAGAAAGAGGGAGAAAAAGAATAGGAATATTGGAGAATTTAAAGCAGGAATATAGTACTTATAGAGATAAAAAAGAGGCTTCTAGGGAGAGAGAGAGAGAGAGAGAGAGATGGAGGCAGCGATTCAGTTAAAATCTGTCTTTGAACAGCAGCATGATGATGATGTATTAACAAATTTAAAATAAGTTCTATCTCCAATGAAAAGCACGTGCAATATACATAAAAGCAAATTAGGCAATACAGAACAAAATCAAATTGCATTCATTTATAAAATTCATAGAAACTGCAAAGACAATAAATGGGTTATACCAGTAACAAATTTTGAAAATGAAATTTGGAGACTACGGAGTACCGAATGGGAATAAAGAAAAACTCCTGAACCGTAAGATAATCCAAGTGAGCAATCACACGTCAATAAGAGAAAAATAGAGGGGAAAAAAATTATGTTTATACTTACAAGTTTGCAGGACAATGGCCTACAGGGGCCTATTGTCAGAAACTTGCCTAAATAGAAAAGAAATATACGACTTCAGCTACTGAAGATGAGAGCTTAGCTTAGCGAGTTTTTCCAGAGTGATTGTGCGTTTGTGTGTGCTTTTATTTTCTATTTAGGGTAGTTTCTGACAACAGGTCCCTATAGACCATTGTCCTGCAAACTTGTAAGAATAAATTTAATTTTTTTCCCCTCTATTTTTCTCTTATTGACGTGTGATTGCTCACTTGGATTATCTTACAGTTCGGGCATTTTTATTTATTCCCAGTAACATTAATGTTACTTATCATACTTAGCAGTCTCAAAAGCTCTTTGATCACAAATGCTATTGAAATATTAATGCTGGATAATCAACGATAACTTTGAAAATAAATTGATATGCCTTCGAAGCAAGTATGAAAGAAACTAAATTTCAGGAATTTTTACTTAAAATTACTACTTAATTACTAATTACGATGATAGGACAGAGATTGTGCTCAAGAAATCAACAAATTTTTGTTATTTCAGACTCGTTTCTCGAGAAAATTTAAATTTTTTTAAATTTCGAGAATTTTGTTTCTTGAGAATCTAGAGAAATATTTCCCATGGGAAACATAAAATATTACACTTAGCAACTGAAACTCTGACATTGTATACAAAAACTGAAACTCTGATATTCAATGACACCAACTTAGTTACAAACCACATAGTATGCCTTCAAGCATTTGAAGTACAATGTATTAGATTTGTTTCCTTACCGTCTGAATTGCAAGCTCTATCTCATACCCCTCCTCTAACTCTTCACTTCAAGCATTAGGGAAGAAAATAACATTCTTAGTGTATATATACTGTTAAAATAACATTCTTAGTGTATATATACGGTTAAAAAAATTTGTAAAATTGTAAAATTATTCAAAAACTTGCCAGTACGGAACACTGTATTG
Source organism: Tanypteryx hageni (assembly GCA_028673005.1). NCBI lineage: Eukaryota > Metazoa > Arthropoda > Insecta > Odonata > Petaluridae > Tanypteryx > Tanypteryx hageni. Next base: position 12,145,613 of record CM054114.1, on the reverse strand, counting down.
CAAAGCTATGTAAAAGCTAGAGAGAAAGATGAATTGCAACAGTTGATAGATTGCAAAAACTCATTGAAACATCAGAAATAATGATCGAGTAATTTCTTAGACTCAAGATTCCTATATTAAATCATTGCATGATCTAAATTTAAGTCACTTGTGGAAGCCAGAAGATGACGATACATCGAATATATTGAAACCTTTGAAACTGGTCACAATAGCGATATAAGCATCGAGTTGCCAAGATGATAACCTTTCAACTGGTGAGGGAGTCCTCAAATTTTTATTTAATGCTCTGAAACTTCTCAATGGACTAAAAAAAACAGAGTTAAAAGAAAAGATGCATCATTAATTTATTTGATAAAATTTCTTCAAGGCCCCAATTGCATTCAGTTCGGTGAGGAAGATGATTTTTTTGTTATTAATTCAAAAAACAAAATAATTGAAAGAGTTAAAATAATAATGAAAAGACTTCAATAATGTCAACAAGCAGAATAATTCTGCATCAATGAACCATGATCAAGAAAAAGATGAAGACATTTTGACAGTGGATCAGGACGATTGTTGTAGTGTTAATCTAGATAAGCAGTTGGAAGAATCCAACTGTCAAATCCTGAAGCCAATCAAAATAACTGTTGACAACTTCCAATCATTATCAAAAGAAATCAATATAAATTATTTTTATGTTCAAGTTGAATTCCAATTCTAGTCTGCAACCAAAAAATTTTTTAATCAAAATTCACACACGACAAAAAGTTTTCTTCTTAATGCTCAAGAACATTTTAGTAACCTAGATTAGAAATTTTAAAAGCCAAACTACATTATAAAGTAGGCTGTCTACATTCATGCTAGTAGTGTCCATGGAAATCACCACAAATGTCAAATCTGCAAATGTTACTTATCTTCTGCTAACATATTGACAGCAATGACTTACAACACAGCACGTTAAATCCACTAACAGTCAAGTTTATATGTAGAAAATGTTAAAATGGTGTACATAGGGCCGTCTTGCAAATAATCAAGACTGCAAACATCAAAAGTACAAATGTTGAGAGTATTATTTATTCCAAGTCAAAAAAGCAAAGCTATACAATTCATTTTTCAATCATGACTTTTAGAAACTTTTACTGCATATGCTGATACTACCAGGCAGGAATTGAGGACATTTATAAGGTGAAGCTGAATGGACCCACTAAGCAGGCTATATTTCAGGCTATCCTACTCTAAAGCAATCTAACAAAATCTAAGTTATTTATATAAAGGACTAAGCAGGACAAAAAATTTTTATTGAACTAATTGCTGGAAAGTGACTATATTTCTGTCTTATTAAAAAACTGAAATATCTTCTTACCTTATGAATTTGGGACCAAAAATCTGGGCTGTTCTCTAATCCTCGTAATCTTGGAGGCACAAACCAGAAGCAAACATTGGCAAATGCTGGATTTTCCAAAACTAACTTGAAGCCACTTCTCTTGTGAAGTTGTTCAGTGAAGTAGTTGATATTGTCCATAATCTTGTCAACATGCCTTTCAAGGCCTATTGATCCCTACAAATAAAGATTATAAACCGAACCATTAATTTCCAGCATAAAAATTGTTTCTCTTATTTTGTTATTTGATATTGCTTTAAAAATCATTATTTAGATTACAATGGTTGAAGAATGTGATAGAAATATGCTATTGTATGATTTCATTTTTAATAATATCCAAAGATAAAAATTAATAGAATTTTATTACAAGAATTACAAGTTGAAACTTTGAAATTCATTCCTGGTAATACAGCAGGACTGATGTATTATGACCTAAATATTTTTATGCAGCATTATAATTTTAGTAAAAATACGTTTTACTTTAATATTTTAACATATTTAAATTTCCAGATTTCATTTAAATCCATCTAGAGGTAAAAAACATAATATTAGAATAAAAACATGTACCATAGCTAACAATTTTATTCATAAATAAACAATGAATAAGTCTAAATTTGTAATTCAAATAGCTATATCGATTCAGTGACATTATTTTCATCTCCATAAATTAAGTCATGACATTTACATGCACTTGAGTCATGAAAATCCAGTCCATATTTATTACCATTAATTACAGTTTACTTTTTTTAACCCTTCCCGTGTCGAAGACGATATATTCCGCATTCTGCCATTCACTAACATAGCTTTTATTCTACCTTCCGTAAGTGATACTAGATGACAGGAGATGGTCGCTTTCGAAAGAGAATCATGGTAGTGACGTCAAAGCACCGAGTAAGTCAAAATAACCCATAAAATTTACACTTTTTGAACTTGAATTTCCTAATTGAGAACGTAAACATCCGTCATGGCGGACTTTGAAGTATCGGTATCGGATTTGGTCCAATTATTAGCTGAAATAAGTGATGATGAAGAATATTTCCATAGTTTTAGTGATGAATCAGATAGTCTGATGAATAGTAAAAGGGAATTAGACGAAGATGAGGAGGAAATCGTGTTAAATGGTGAACCTATGCCAAGACTTACGACAGGTTGGTTGGACATCGTTTCTAATGACCCTGGTCCAAGTTTTCAACCTGATTTTAGTGAGGTTACACCGGGAATAATTCTTCCAAGTGATTTTAATATTCACAGCGAACTTATACAATATTTCCGACTTTTTTTGGAGATGAAATGATCAGTCTAATACGCGATGAAACCAATCTCTACGGCAAAAACAGAAAATTGGCCAAGCAGAATTCGCCTACATCACGTCTCGCTAATTGGAAGAGTAGTGAATCTTATGATATCGAGGCCTTCCTTGGCGTAATTATAAACATGAGCCTAAATCCAAAGACTGAAATACAAGAATATTTCAGTACAGAATGGATCAAGCAAATGCAATTTTTTGGCGATGTTTTTTCTTTAAATGATTTTCTCATGCTATTTTCCAATTGCATTGAGGACTATCACACAAAGAAAAATATTTGAGGAGTAGTGGAGTGCAAACAGATGCAAATATTCAATTAACTGTAAATAGTGTATGTATTTAATAGTGTTAGTTAGAGACAGTATTCAGAGATGCACCACCAGTTTTAGAAAAATCACTGCTAAACAACAACATACTTGGAGAGTAATAACTACCTCATATCTATAATATTTATGTTATAAGTGCAGTTTTCCTATATATGAATATGTAGTTGACTGATTTGGCTTTTAAAAAAATACCCATTTTTTGAAAATTATATCTGAAAAAAATGAACAGGAATTAATCATCTCTGTATATTTTAGCGACATGGGAAGGGTTAAATTTTTACATTCTGAAATTTTGATTTTGCTTGAAGGATAACCTCACCTTCTGAGTGTGTGTGTATTAAGACAATTAAATTTTTTTGCTAATAATATTGATTAATAAAAATTATCTATCAAGGTTAAAAAAGTGCTGATGCTAAAAGGGAGGTATTGCTTACATGCATTAAATAGAATGTAGGGTTTTGAATACATTGGGTATTTGCCTATAATTTCTCTTTTTTCTCGTTCATTTGCGAGGATAGTATATATTTTATGCTACATTCAAAAGCTACACGAATTACTACAAAAGACAAAAAGAACAGGCTTTGTCATTTTCGATCATAAGATAAATTCTCAGCGACACAAAGTCTCAGAGCCATTACCTTGGCTTTCCACATCAACCAGAATTTGAGCACGTCCACTCGCCTTCCACACTGCAGGTATTTGTCGCCAGTGTCGTACTTCACGTCATAGAACTTGTCCCTTTGGAAGAGGTAAGAGGCACTCCTCGAGTGACACTCTGACATGAGTCCTCCATGGCGAAGCAACAGAGTCGAACACTGCTGAGGGACAGCGAGAAGTTTATGTGGGTTCCAGGTCACAGAATCTGCTCTGGAGACAATGGATAATCACTTTGTTAGAGATTTAAGGAACAGAGTACACATCATCGCACATCGTCCTTATTCATTGCTCCTCAATGAAGGCAGCATGCAGAGATGAAAATTTTAGTATACGAAGAGTTCCCCGTCTATGTGTATTCATTTAGTATGATCACTATTAACATTATTTCATACATGTTGATTAGTTGCAGTTTTGATTTTTTCATAAACACGTAATTTAATCCTATAATCGTGGAAAATTTCGGCCGAGTTGAATTCCAATCCTACCCAATTTGAAGAAAAGGCACGGAATAGATGCGTGCTTTTGAACTAGTTAAGCAAATTCTCCGAGAGGTAGTATTGCTGAACACAGGCTGTATCGCCACGCTATAAACTGATTCCAAAAATAAGGATTTTGGAAAGGTCTCTCTATCCCACCGTCTTATTCGGTGCTCCTAAATACAAAAATATTGTTTGTGACGTTTTGCCTCAATTGGATAATATTTAGGGGTGGACCCAGGGCCCTAAATACTTGGAAAATCGGCCATATCGACCAAATATTTTCTGAGTATCATAAAACCTATTTCAGGAAACTTCGGAGCAGTGTTTGCTCTCTCTGCCATGAAATACTTCAGTTATTACCTAATGATTGAAAAATGCCATTTCAACTGATTTTTCCCTCGACTGAAAAGAGTGGGGTGAATCTCATCTGCGTGAGAAAAGCAAGTTAATCTTATTTCAACGGCATTACGTCCAGTTTCACTTAACTTAGTTTAAAAAATTATAAGTAGACTGTGATCAAAGAAAATAAAAAAATTAGTATAAAAAGAATATTTATCGCTCTAAATTTATTTTAATGAAACATTTAAGAATTTGAAAATTCTAACAAATATTAAGTTTTTGATACATTCCCCCTTTTCTACTTGAAAAATTCGCCGATTGTTTTCTTGTTCCAATCAGGCAGCCTCTTCCTATGGTTTTGTACCACCTGAAGGAGGAACTGAAGCTGTTCTTCATCTCTTGTTAAATTCCCGCTATATTCTTCGATAAGAGTTACTCCCCTCTCTGCATTGCCATTAACAACAGGAAGTTTTCGAACTATCTGAAGACCTCTCTGGAAATCATCTCTTTACTGCCAATCCTCAGGATCTGAATTTAAAAGATCAGGAGAAATTTCGAGAATTTGAAAGAAAACTGACAAAATCTTCTATTTTGCAATGGATTCGAGTTTCCAAAGCAACAGCGCTCAGGCGCTTTGGTGGCTCGTCCGAACTCTCTCTAGAACGGATGGGAGTTACCGTGCGTTTTTTATGCTGTGGTGAAACTGTCCAATCTAGGGTATAATACATTTTGCTTCTAAAATATCCTGCAATGGCTATTTTAGTTTACCAGTATTACTTCCTCTCTCAACGCAGTTTGCATTTCAGCGTGCATCATAACATAAGCCATACTCATACCTCGTGTAAAACTGTAAGAGCTCCCATGGACGAATGTTAAACTTGAATATGTATGTGGTTGATCTTTAAATATTTTACCACAAACATCTATCGGATACATTCAGACCATGCTTACTTACTATCGCCATAAAAATCTGATGTGGCCACCACATGACTTTCTCCATATCTGTAGTATTTCTAAAAATTCCAAATAGGTTACATAATAATAAATATTATAAGAAACTGCGAGAAAATTGTAGACTTGACAAAGAACAGAACTAAACTCAAACCATAGCCTTCTGGTATTGGATATAGCCACATAGCTCCTACAATTAAGAAAAGAAAAGGGAGAGTTACTAAGATGTAGCTAAGTGCCAATTGTTAACAACAGTCGTCGGTAGGTGACGTGGCGGTGGCAGCTAAAAATATAAGATCTCTTAAACAATGCATTATATGGAAAAATGTTTCAAACAAAGGTTGTAGAAAATTAAATTTTTTACATCTTTTATTCCAGTACATTCTTACATATATCAAATATTAAAGCAAATATTTCAAAATAATGGATAAGTGACAAGAGTAAACACCCACTTCCGGTTGACCGATTTTTACGAAAAACTAATTTGTAATACTTTTATAAAAATGTTAAATATACAATTTCGCGTGGACCTAATTAATAGTTTTTGAGTTAGAGCACCCACAATAAAGCTATCACATACACATCGAGAAAATGGTCAAAACGTGTTCAGGGGACCTCAGAACGTGTATTTCCGTTGAAATCTCGAAGTCTATTTCTTATGAAAACAATACTTTCCCCTATACTACGTATATGGAGAAATTAAAAACTAATAATACAATAAATAGAATGGAGTCACCGCCCTTAATGTTTCACGTTTCGATCATCGTGATTGCCTGGAGTCAATGTTAGTTTTGGCTCCCTCTCAACAATTAAAAGTTCATTTAATAAACCAATTTTTATGGATCTTCATAATATGCCCCCAAAAATACATTAACATATTTCCATAGTTTACTGCCGTAGTTACCTAAATGAACAAACCATTTTTTGTACGACCAAAATATTCAAGAGCCAGGAGGGCGATCTAAATATTGTGCGAATTGGAAAAAAATATTTTATATACTATGGGTTTTATACCCAACATTTCCTATAACAGAAGTTTTAATTATTATAGAATAGCAAGCGTTATTACAATTTTAATGTCGTCCATGTCATCTCCTTAGCTTTCACATGTTTTATGCGTGTTGCCTATTTTACGATACACGCTCAACTTCAAATTACATTGTGACGCAAAGTAATATGACTAATTCAATACAACTTACTTTATTATATCAAAGAGAAAACATGCAATTTAGCACCCACAAAAAGCTATCACATACACGCAGACATCGAGAAAATTGTCAAAACGTGTTCAGGGGACCTCAAAACGTGCATTTCCGTTGAAATCTCGAAGTCGATTTTTTCATGAATACAATACTTTCCTCTATACTACGTATATGGAGAAAGTAAAAAACAAATTTAATATATCTCAATTCCTCTTTCCTAGCCGCTGAAATAAACAGATAGCCCCTTCATAGAATATTTTTTGTAGGATTTTACAAATATTTGGGGCTGGGTCCACTCCCAAATATTACCCAATGGTAACAAAACGTCACAAACAATGCTTTTGTATATAGGAGCACCAAATAAGATGGTGGGAGGAGAATACTCCTTTTTTTTAAATGTCCCCATATAAGAGTGGACCACCCTACTGTCCTCACGATCCTAAAAGCATAAAATCACCTAGGTGAAAGCATTTTATTTTTAATAATTTAGCACGAATACAAACTACAAAATAAAACGAACATGGTCAGCTCCGCGGTTGTCCGAATGCATTGCTACGGTTAGGCAGTCGTCCAAGACTGAAATTGAGCCCTTTTTCCTACAAAAATGCAACATACGGTCAACTGCAGTGAAGATAAGCAGAATACACTGAATGCATTCTTCTTTCCCGAATATCTCGATATGTTTATTTTTTCCGGATGTTCAATATAAGCCTAAAGTACGTACTGCATTTCTAAAGCAATTAGGGATCTTACAGGCGGAAAATGGGGTCGCATTCTTGACTAAAGACTACTATGGAAAGTTCGGATGGTTGCTGAAAATCCTTGGCGATTCATTCAAATGTCATGGCGACGCAACCTGGGGTCGTAACCCATGCGTTAAACAAGACGTTCGACCAGTTTGATCTCAAAGGAACATTTTTCATAGCGACTGAAAAGCCATTAATTTGTAGCAGAAATTTATCTTGGGCATTTGATAAAATTTTACGCTATAAACTTTCTTTAGTCATGTGGTCCGACTGTAAAAAAGTTTCCAACTAGCTTTAACATTGTATGTAGTTTGATCCTACTCATAAGCATCTATTCGAAAAAAAAGATAAATAATCTTAAGTTTAGAAAAACTTTCGTCTCACAACTCCAAACTACAGTCATTTTATAGTTAAGCCTCAGACACACTTTATATCGAACAGTAACTTTTAAAAATGGCTAAATTAAAGTTTTTCTAAAGATTCAAGCAGTATATAGCACATTTTTTTTAATGATAAATAGAAAATAATTTACTCGATGAAAAGATACATTAAAGTAATTAAAACAGGTATTTACTTGAATAAACTTATTCCGAAATTATGTAATATTTCTATTAAAAGTGATTTAATAAAGCCGGAGTGCAAGCTAAAGAAGTTTTTATGGGTGAACATAAAATGATTGAACATGAATTTCAGCGTAGAGAAAGAAAAAAATTCTAAACTTCACCGGGAATCGAACCCGGGTCTCCCACTTTCCCGACATGCAACAAGGGTGAATCTTTCTGAAATGAAACTTAGTTAAAACACTTGGCACGAATGTGGGATACTCTGGTTCGATTGCCGGTCAAATAAGGAAATTTTGCCATCCTTTACGTTAAACTTAAGTACCTAATTGAAAAAATACAAAATAAATGAGTTGAATTTTATATAAATTTAAGAAAATTTAAAGATTTTTTATATTACAAATGCAAAGGATTAAAAATTTCTGAATTTAAAAACTTTTTTGGATAAGAAGTAATTAAATCATAACAATAATAGAACAAAGCGATAAAAGAGGATCTCAAGTTTTAGCTTGCTCTAAACCATTTTTTGAATGACTAAAAATAGCAACTATTGCAAAAGAATATTGAAAAAAAGGTGCGGAAACTCTGAATGATATGAAACGTAAGAGAAACCGCCTCCCCTCAGCTACTCACCTCTCGATGCCTTTGAGGAGCCCTCTGTGACTCCTGGAGAAGAGCAGTCCTCCGCCCCACGCCGCATCTACGTGCAGCCACAGCCCGTACTTGTCGCACACTTCGGCGATGTCGGAGAGCGGGTCGAACGCACCCAAGACCGTCGTGCCTAAGCAGATATGGTTATGCAGATATTTACGGGAAATTCGAAGAAATACGATCAATAAGCAAAATTCTACGATAAAAATTAAAAGCTCGACTCCTTTCCTCAGATAATAGTATAAATCCCGCTCCGATATTTTAACGTGGAAGAGAAAATTAATCTGCACGATGAATTCCGATTTCCAATGTAATTAAAATGAGAAGGATAGTTCCTGGAATCGAACCCGGGGCTCTCAATCTTCACAACAAAAACTATCCTCGGGAGCTTGACCCTAGTAGCAAGAGATTCCACCTAGTGCCCTAAAAATCGGATTAATGTGTAGTGATTCCCCCCTCCTCGAACTTTGTGTAAATTCCGAGAACTTTCCGTCTTAAAAAAGAGACTCCGAACTTAAGAGCAACCTCGCGTCGCTCATCGCCTGGTGGTATGTATGCCCAGTCAATTCGCCTCTCTTACAGCACAAATGGGTATCTCAGAGGTAGTGCAATGAATAACCGGGGAGGGAGGAGGGAAACCCGGTGCCGGCATTTGCCTGCTCTTACGAAGAACACCAGGGGGGCCAACGGCTTAACGTCCCTTCCGAAGGACGGAACAGCTGAATTTGCGCGGTCTCCTCAAATTACGCAAACAGGGGGCCTGGTGACCTTGAGAGAAATCCTACTCGCGCAGGATTCGTACCCGATGACTCTTTCAAGCATCGGGAGAGTAGCAGCCAGCGTCCGAAAAGTCATGTCACACGGACCAAGTTTATCTCACACATTCTCTGAAAGAAAGTTCTAGGCACAATTTGCATGCAACTTTCTAACATACAATATTGGCCCGCCCTTTCACACGAGTGTTTTTTAGTTGTAAGCATTTCTGCTAGCGTTTCGCCGATTGCAGTGACTGTCGATCCTAGGCTGATTATGATTTATAACGATCCTGTACTTTTGGCTGCTGCGGCAATTTTAATTGACGAGAGTGTTGAAGAAGACAGCCAAGAAGAGAGACGTGTTCGCAAAAGAAATCGAAGGAGTCGTGCATTTTTGTTATAATACACTTTGTCTTTAGTATTATTAAGGCAGGGAAAGTGTTGCCATTTGATAATTAAAGCATCAACTGCTTCTCTACTCCACGGAGCACTCATTTTTCTCAATGGAGACAATAAGGACGCTGAGATCACGCTAACCGGAAGCCGGAAACCCACGTCTACTACGCACCGTAGCTTTCTTATATTTTTCACCATCCTTGATTCTGATTGGTCGTTGTAAGGAAACTATCATAGGAAAATAGGATGCGCTCTAAACTAATTCTCGTACAATATCTTGTAAGAAAATCGCACATTTCACACCCCAAACCTTACGATTTCTTGTGTGGCACGTTCTCTGAGAGAAAGTATGAGATAAACTTGGTCCGTGTGACCGTGTCCGTGAGATCCATAAATTTATGGAACTCATAACTGAAGTCGGGTTTCTAGACGCTTTTCTCTCCATAACTTATGTCTCAATAGTAATTGGTCCAATAACGTGCTTCTCGTATAGCCGCTAGATGGTGACACATGTCATAAAGCAGAAAATGAATTGATTTGGGAATATCGATCGTCACTTTTATCGTTGTTTACTAAACGTGATGCACCGTGATTGTGAAAATCTGTAGAATCTCCGAGAAAAATCTCTCGACTAGTTATAGAACCTTTGGAAATATCTGTACAAGGCATATTTGAATGCTAAATTCTGTTTCAGCTATTCATATTCAAGGAATACTAGAAATAGTAATTCTATTTTTTAAACTAAATGATGGGGGTGCCGGTGGTGTAGTGGTTAGGACGCTGGCTGCTACTCGCCCGATGCTTAAAAAAGTCATCGGGTACGAATCCTGCGCGAGTAGGATTTTTCTCAAGGTCACACGGCCCCCTGTTTGCGTAGTTTGAGGAGACCGCGCAAATTCAGCTGTTCCGTCCTTCGGAAGGGACGTTAAGCTGTTGGCCCCCCTGGTGTTCTTCGTAAGAGCAGGCAAATGCCGGCACCTGGTTTCCCTCCTCCCTCCCCGGTTATTCATTGCACTACCTCTGAGATACCCATTTGTGCTGTAAGAGAGGCGAATTGACTGGGCATACATACATACATACATACTAAATGATAACATATTAGAACTTTTGGAAATAGTAAAAATTTATTGATGCAAACCAAAGGAGCTGTATAAGGAGTACATAATTGTATTTAGACTCCCCGTTGAGGTATTTGTTATTATTAATCAAATGAAATATTTAAGGAAAATAAATATTTAATCAGTGGTGTCTTCATATGAACACGATGTTTAATCAAGTTTAAGTAATCACTTCATTTTATTTCATAAAATTTAATTTGAATAAATCATAATAGGGAAATGTTATAAACAATGTGACGTTTTTAAATCGAACGTATACAAAATCTTGGACGAAATATACAGGAAAACATCTAAGCACGTATAGCATTAAATGGAAATATGGTAATGCTCGAAAAATGTTGAATATTTCTTCAACCGATGAAGAAGACAATGATGAAGGCAAGTCCATGCTGTAAAACGTATGTAAGTCAACAGTAAAAGCAGTAACTATTAATAGGTTTTACTGTTTATGATTTCGTGTGTAGTTTACATACATAACCTCGACATCTTGCTATGCAGATTTATTTTAGTAATAATAGGCCACACACATAGTTTTGTTAGCCAGGCACTAGTGGGTACTAGATACAACATTACGTAATAAACACAATAGCGCAAAAATTTATATACCAATAACCTAAAAGCAATAACTTTGCAAGAAATAGAATACCGAACAAAACGTAACCTTATAGAAATTATATGAGACAAACGGCAAAATAAATAAATAACAATAATTTATAAAGTCGACATTAAAATAAACTAACCAATTAACTAAAACAAACTTAATTGATAATAAAGGAAATAACACACTAATGTAAATAATCATATGCCTGCTATTTCAGCATAGTATATCTCAAATTGTATGATTCTAACCTAGACAAAATCCTGCTATTGATTGTAATGTTGTAATTACACTGTTTCCGTTATTATGAACACTGTATAAACAATATTACAAGTAACAAAACACTAGGAAGGCCTGTCATTTCATAAAACATCCGCAATCTTAGATTTTTGTGGAACTCATAATCTTTTAACCGTACGCTTACGTAGCGATAAGTTATGGAAAGCCTTATGAAACCTATAACTGCTATTGAACGTTTCAGAAATAGTTTTTAAGAATTTTTCGTAACTTATTGACTACATAGGCCTATCGATTCCATAACTCGCGTTCAAGAAACCGGGCATCAAAGACAGTTAAATCTGTCGTTTTCCTCTATCCGCCGTCTTAGAAATATTGGTAGAAATACTGCACCTTCCTGCATTTATTTCGCTTTGTGTTTCGCAAAAAGGCATCTGAAGAGTTTTGTGTAGCCAGATCGGATAATTTGCCCAACGTCGATTCGTATATGCTTTTACAGTACATTGGAAGTCGTAGGGAGCAATACTCAGATGTTGAAATGCGTGGAGCGAAGGCGGACAGGTTTGTATTACATTTAATTGATAAAACAAGTTCGATGTTGCGCTGTTATTTTCAGTTATTGTAATAGTACTATTATTTCGACTGAAACGCAGAAGATATGTAAAAGATAGATTAACGTCTCAAAACAGCTTTCCCATATTAAATGAATAAAACAACTCGAGTTTTAACTAATATTATAGAATATTTATTTATGTATTGTTTCCCATGCTGTCCTAGTATCTAGTAAGTAAAATATAGTTAGATAAGTATACAAAAGGTAATGGATGATGCCGAGACTTCGTGGAATTCCACAATAATGAACAATGCTAGTTAGTATTTTTTATTTATATTAAACTTTTGCTAATTTCCACAAAATATATTAAGTAAAACACGACCGGTTTCGGTGAATAATCGCCATCATCTGCCTTTACAGAATCATCGGGTCAAATATTGACGAATATACAAAATTAATGTGAATAAACTTAGTTTCCGTGTGTCTTGTCTATAGGAAATGTGGTGAAGTTTGTTGTTTTAAGTGTCTATCTGCCTTGGTTATTACCTATACTTGTGAAAAGAAAAACTAGAAGTGTTTGTAATGACTGCATATCTCTTTTGTATATGTCGCGAATTTCATAGTTGCTTTTATGGCCTTTTTCTCCCTTTGAGGTCAACGAGGAAAGACTATGTTAGTAATGCTGTTGGATTTGTTAAACTGAAGCGAGAAGGAAAAATTTGTATTGTTAAAGGCAAGATTTGTCCTGAACACAGAATAAGATAAAGAGGTTATGAAGTGAGTGTAGTTTTAGATGAAGAAGAAGATTTAGTCACGTCTGTGGAGTGTCATGACTGCCCTTATTTAGCAAAACAGGGTCCTTCAAAATGCCATGCTGTCGTGGATATTATGTGAACAAATTTATTAAAATATTTAAATTCCAGAACTAAATTAATATGTAACATTTGTAAAAGTATTTGCTTAAAAACTTGGTACTTAAATATATGCACTGCAACAGTAATTATTTGCTTAATAAACCCATAGCCCGATTTCCGTAAGTTTGATCTTACGTATTTAAAATAGGTATATTACATTATGGAGGTTTTGTTAAAATATATATGCTAATCTTTGAAACATAAAAATATAATTTACTCTTTCAAAGTTCCCCAGAAATATATGCATCATGTCAATGTAATGCCAACATAAGTCATAAACTAAAATACGAAGCAATAAAATTACGTACATACATATAACTAGTACTTAGATGAAAATGATCTTCGCAGACAAATGCAGTTGTACATTCCGATATATCAGATGCGCATCTCTTCATGGCCTTCAACCACAATATTCTCCGCTTCTTATTTCTTCCCAAGGAGCTCGGTAACGTGAAAAACAATTTTCTCGGGGTTTTAAACGTATTTAAGCAGTGAGGTACCAGCGTCGTAAGGAATGCGATGACGTCACGAACCCCTTACTCTCTCTCCAACCAGGATTCCGTTTTCGCGGGATATTTAAAAGAGTTATTTTAAACATTTTTTGCATAATGAAGACGATTTAGCAAAAAATATTCACAGGGAGTAATTAAGTCAATTACAAAGGATTTTTCAAAAATATAATTAAATATTTTGACAGTCCCTCATTGCTGGACGAACTCCCACTATTCGTACAGGTAAACCCTGATAATTGCTTCGATTTCATTGTCTGTGTCTCCGACATCTTAGCTCTCTCCCTCATTCCCGAAAAAAACGTTTTCGTATTACTTCTTTCTAAGGTTCCCTCGAGCTGTCGTCAATTTTGGCTAAGTGTATTTGTAAAACGGTATGATTGGAACGAGATAAAAAAATCAGATATGGGAAACGTATGCCTCTACGCGAGATTTCGAACGGCTCGTCAGAGAAAGGGTAAAACGCTTCCAATTCGCGAGCGAACCGCCTCGTGATTTTTATCGTTCCATTTCTAATGCGTCTAAGGTCCTCGGAGTTAAACTTTCCGATTATGAATTTATTAAGTTAATATTGGAAGGAGTTCACGCTTTGACTAAGTCCACCTTTTATTTTTCTGCAAAACCGACGACAATTTCCCAACTTGAGGAGCTGTTAAATGTGTCCTCAAAAGATTCGATGAATTCGCCTAGCCTAGCAATGAATGTTAATCCCTCCAACCCCCCTCCTCCTCACTCCAGGCAAATATGTGCTCATCGTGGTCATGACGTTCGTCAATGTCGCCGAAGAATGACAAATTCTAATACGTCTCACCTTCCAGAATTATCTTTCTCTAATTTCCGCGTTGATTATGACCTCCCATTCCTTAATGTCTCGGTTAATTCCTATCAATGTAACTCCCTTTTGGATACTGGTTCCTCTATTTCGCTCTTAGACGAAAAGACCTGGCTGAATATGCCAAGACTAGGGAAAATCGTTTATTTGAATATTAAATGTTTCAGCGTTGCAGCCGCCCCGTTTCAATTTACTAAGCGTGTCAAGCTTAGAATTCGTATTCATTCTCTTGTGTGGTCCCATTACTTTTTTCTCTCGTTCCTTCCCGTTCATATCATCCTAGGACGAGATTTCATTAAAATAACTAGAATGGCAATCTTTCCTGACGCGATTATGTTTGAGTCTCTTCCCCATTCAAGAATCGCTCTCGTCGCTCTGTCTTCCCCGTTAGTCGAACCTACGGAAAATAACCTTCATAAATCGAAAATATTTCAGGAGGTAAAGGTTCGCACGTCGAGTTCGGCTATTGCGCAACGCGTTCACGGCACCGGTTCGCGATCACCCCCTGCCAGTGACTCATCCCCAATCACGACACCCGAAGAAAGGGTTAAAATATTAGCTGAAGATTTTTCTGATGTAATTACTCCTCAGCTGGGAGTAACACAATTAAATGATTACGAGATCGAGTTAACTGATCCTACACCAATACGTTCCCACCCGTACAATTACTCCCCTCCAAAAATTGAGCTTATAAAAAATACGTAGAAAAGCTGTTAAATGAGGGAATTATTGAACCTTCAAATTCTAATTGGTGCAGCCCAGCTTTTCTCATCCCGAAAAAGGATGGACCTGAACGTCTAGTAGTAGATTATAAAAAAATAAATGTCAAGGTGAAGGCAGGTAATTTCCCAACTCCTTCGGTTGACCATGCATTATTATATTTGGGATCTGCTAAATATTTTACTATACTGGATTTAAATTCGGCCTTCCATCAAATTCCTCTCTCTCAATCGTCTAAGCAATATACAACTTTTATTACTCCTTTTGAGAGTTATCAATATAATAGACTTCCCTTTGGTTTGACCACTTCCCCTCAAATCTTCTGTCGCCTCATGGATAAGGTACAGGGAGACTTGAAATTTTCTTGTGTATATCCATATGTTGATGATCTTTGTATCTATTCTAAGTCCTTCGAGGAACATCTACACCACATCAAGGAGGTCCTTGAGCATTTAAGGTAAGCTGGCTTAGCAGTCCACCCAGAGAAAACCACACTCGTACAGCCATCCATTGTATTTCTAGGCCATCGCATCTTTAATGAACAACTGTCGACTGATCCTAATAGAACTCTAAACTTGTCTGACTTCCCTTGTCCAACCTCTGTTGTTGACATTTACAGATTTCTTGGTATGTGTGATTTTTATTCAAAATTTATCCCCTACTACGCACAAATTGCTGAACCACTTAATAGGTTAAGGCATAAGGATGCCAAATTTCAGTGGACCTCTGTTCAGGAGCAATCATTCGTTAAATTGAGGGATAGCTTAGTCATCTCCCCTGTTCTTCACCTTCCAGATTTTATGGAGGAATTTCACTTATTAGCCAAAGTGGCTCTTGGGGCAGTATTGAATCAGAAAAGTGAAGGAAAATTTAAGCCTGTAGCCTATGCTAGTCGAACTTTAAATGATCATGAAAGGAAGCTTCCCTCTAATAAACTAGAATGTCTAGCTTGTACTTGGGCCATAGAGAAATTTAGAAGATTCCTTCAAATCAGGCCCTTTCATTTATATACAGATAATGGAGCCATTACATGGCTGTTTAAACATCCTAAACAGTTAGAAAAAATTGGTAGGATGGTTCTAAAATTGCTTTCCACTTTGCAATTCACCATGATCCCAGATCTCAAAATAAGGTAGCTGATTATCTGTCAAGACCTCCAACTTTGGGCCCTTTCTCAACAAACCCAAGCTTCGATGTCACTGCATAAGGTCCCACTCTCCTTTGTTAATATTCAAGATCACCAAGCATCAGATGAAAGTCTTGCCTCAATCATTGCCCAAATTAAGAGGGGTAAATAGTTAATAATTATTCTGTCCATGATAATATACTTTATCACATCTCAAATAATAACCAAATCCCTAAGATAGTGGTTCCAGAGGAAATTAGGCCCAGGATGTTCCAATATTTTCATTCCCTTCCCTCTGCTGGACATATGGGGATAAGGAAAACCTGTGAACGAATTTTAAGAGAGTATTGGTGGAAAACCTTAAGAGCAGATATTTCCAATTTAACCAAAAATTGTCAATTGTGTCAGACTTGTAAACCAAGGAACAGTCTCCCTCCAGGTCTTATGTCTTCCACTCTAAGCACATATCCTTGGGAACGAATTTATATAGATTTTGTTGGTCCTCGACTCCATAGCCATAATGGCAATTCTTTTGCTCTAACTATAGTCAATGTTTTTAGCAAGTTCACACTTATTGAACCAATTCATTCACCCTCTGCTTCCCAAGTCATTAACATATAATCTAATAAAATTTTCTCTAAATTTGGCTATCCAAAATATTTGGGCTCTGATAATGCAACTCAATTTAAGTCCCATGCCTTCCATGAAATGTGCATAAAATTTGGAATTGAGCATGTGTTCACAGCCCCCCATCATCCCCAGCTGAATCAAGCTGAACAGGTAAATCGAAATCTCAAATATTCTCTCACTATTTTATCTAAAGGTAATCATAACAAGTGGGATGAATATTGGAGACCTTGTTATGTCTATGAATTTCACTCAAAGCTCTAAGGCAAAACATCTAACTTCAAAGCTTATTTCGAAATGGGAAGAACCTTATTCAATATTGAAATTTTTAACCCCAGTCACTGTTGTGTTATCTTTACCACAGGAAAAAGAGAAGATTGTTAATATATCTCAACTTAAAAGGTTTATTGATTCTGTTCAATGAATGTAATATGCTAAGGCATAGGGATGTTGCAACCCCATCACTCGTTGGCCCTGCGACCAGCGCAAACAGCTCAAGTACCGATTGAGCCTTAATTCAATCAGTACATTCAATACCACTGTCCTTTCAATATTGCTTTGTTAAGTAATGAAGCATGGCCAGATAGACGAAAATCTTTGGAATATTCTATCCTGGTCCCACGACTCTTAAGTTATTTCTCATTTTAACCTAGTCGTGGCTTCCCCTATATTTTCAGTTCATGTAATTCCATTTATGGCTTTTATAGTCCTCCTACTATCTTTTAGGTATAAGATTGTAAGGCATCTTGTATGGTTATTGGTCTATTTAATCCAAATCCTAGCTCATGTTAAGATGCTTAAAGGATATATGGTCCTGATTAATATGTATTATGTGCAAGAAAAGTATTCTTGTTGAGGCTTCTAGGATATGTAGAATCCTACCTGTTTCTCTCCACTGATCATGTCATTTAATAATCCAATTGAATGTGTGAGATTTAAGAGTTAATCTGAGAAAGAGTTCGTTTTAAATATCTGGCACTTCCACTGATTCTGCTACATAACATTCTAATGGTATATTTATGATTTATAATTTTCATAATATAACTACACACCATTGTATATTAATCCTATCTCTATTATATTGTTCTACCTCTATTATATTGTTATTATCAAATATTCATCTCTATTCTATCATCTTGTGCTCAAAATTTGGGCTTTGCTTTCAAATGGACTGATTTCCTAATGCTTTTCTAAGGGCCAATTCCACTTATAATTCACATGTTGTATGTGTATTATGAAAACTGAATTTTGTTAAATATTCTTGCATATGAATTAAGGGAGTTATTCATATGTAAAATGCCGATCTCTCTGTTGTTTCATGTAAAAGGACTTATTATATATTCTTTAAAAAAATATGTATATGGTCCTAATGAGAGAAATATTACTGGGTGCAATGTTAACTAAGTAATCCTGCGTTATTTATATAAGATGAATGTTCTAGCCATATTGCTAAATTTTCTGGGCAAATATCACATTGTGTGAAAACCAGCTGGAATCATCCAAAATCTGTTATTCTTTATCCATTGGTAGTACATAAGTACAGCTTGTATGTCAGAAAAACTCCTGATTGCTTAGGTTGCAAATAAAATTGGTTGGATTCCATTATGAGGGGATCTAGTATTATGAGGTAATTGAAACCTTTGGCAAGTTTTCTCATCCACATACAATTTATAACTATGATTAATATGTTTGATATGCCCCTTCATCCATTTAGCAAATGTACTTATGTTTATAATTGACTAGCTATACTGTATTCACATCTTTATTATACTTTATTATTTGAAAGCAATGAATTACTAAATATTTAAACAATGTATTATTTATCTATTCTGGAATAATATATAATGATTTTGTAACTGGACTTAAAAGTGTTTATTGTGAGTGAAGTGAAATGAAAAACAAGTGAAGTGACAGGGAAGAGAAAAAGGGCATCTTTTTAGGGGGTTTTAGCAGTTAGAACAGACACTCGCAATATATAGTGCAAATGGATAACCCTCCCTCTCTACCCATTCCAGTTTTCAACGGCTTCCATGATGAGAGGGCAAATCAAGGTGTTTTCCGGAAATATTCGTCCAGTACAATTTTTTCCAGCAAAACACCCGATCGTGACGTGCAACCCCCTCCCCTCCCCCTGCTCATCGTTTGTGTTTGCGCGTGTCGAGGAGATAAGACCTCTTTCCCTTTTTTTTACCTGGGGTCTACGCTATGAGAAGGTTGAATGTGGCACCTGTCCCCACCTGTCCCTGATGAAGATTCCAGTGCCAGTTTGAGTGAATATTGAAATCTACCCATGTTGCAATTTGACTGGTATTTTCTGTTAAAGAACTTTTGCTTTTGGGCTAATAAATGTTATTTGTTCATTGTGAATTTTGTTATTTATGCAGTCTACGATTGTATCACTGCCATCGGTTCAAAAGTTAATAGGGGAGGACAGACAGGCAGATACAATGACGAAACTATAAGTCTATTTCCATTCTGGAAAGTAGGCTAAAAATCCAGCAGCTGATAAATAATTTAGCTAAAAGAACAATAAATGTATCATTAAAAAATTGTATGTAATTATGGTGATATTAGAAGTGAGCCATTAAAATGTTCAAATTTATAGAAAAAGTGATAAAATTAGTAAATTCATCCATGTGGGAGTTTAGGAAGTTTCTTCAGTTAAAACCTACAGGTCAATAAATAGACAACTTCTCTGAAGCTATATTTTTCAAACTTTTTATCTCAAAACCCAGTGGAGAAACACACTGATCCCTTCATCTCTTCTACCCTCCAAAAACAGCACCTGCCACTGGTTAAGAATGGAATTGAAAAGGATAGCCAAAATAAGGGGTAAACAAAATACAATCCCCCAACAACTCAACTGCAGCATAATTTCAGAAGAGGCATTTTGATTTCATTTTTCATTGTGTGGCTATGGTTCTGTCCAGGGCTGGTAGGTGAAAATGTACATCTGAGGCAAAAAGAGAAAAATGCTACGCTAGACAATGATGCATAGGTGCAGATCGGCAGTGACACTACTATAATGCTGCCCCTAGAAAACTCTTCCAGAGGTGTTGGCTCAAGACTTGAAAAACATTGCTTTAGGGCAGGGGTTAGAAACTACAGCTCCTGAATTGCATGTTCTTCAAGGACTTTCATTCATCTCCCAAAACCATCCCTTTCTATCAAATAAATTACTTGAAATGATATATTTATCCAAGGCCTAAATGCCCAAAAGTGCATGCTTATAAGAAATTTCTTGAATATGAGATGACAATTTTATAAGTAACCTAATATACGAGAGCTATGGCTTTCTTTATGTTGAGTATTATTCTCGATTTGACTAAAGGGACTCTTATTATTAATTCATTTGCTGAGACCGGCTCTTGGGAAGATCTCAACCTTTTTTCATACACAGACTAACCACCAGAATAGAAGTGGCAGGGATAAGATTTTAAAGTGATCATAAATCTCGGTAAAATTTATAGACATTCCAAGAATGATTACGATAGCTTTCTGAACACCAGCAATTTAATTTATGTTCATATAATAATATATAATAATATTTGCAGTGTGGGCTCAACTGTATGAAATAGCATCAAGGTTGAAAAAACAAGAGAAGGAAAAATTCTCTTTTGCAATACAACAAAATAATATTTTATTGTTTTAGTCTCCATCATACCAGATAAAACAAAATATAAGTAATAATAACTAATAATAACTAATAATGGTCTTAAAATAATAAGAAATAAAACCTTCTAAAACCATTTTTGTTAGTCCACAAAAGTAATTGTTGTGTACATGAAGTAGGACTTTGCCAAGGATTAACATTCTAGAAATCTGAAGTGTTTCCTTACGGGTTGCTATTGCTGATTAAATTTCCATAAACTCTTTGGGTAAAAGGTGTATTGTTCTCAAGGAGCCATGGTGGAAAAATTAATTTGCAAGATTGTGAAAATCACGTCACCATATTCTATGTAATTTAAAAGAAAAGCTTCAGCAGAATGATACCACCTTCACTGACTGTTGGAATGCTTATTCCATCTGCAGCTGAGAAGCAATAAAACCTTCAAGTGAAACCATGCAGCTGTGTCTTTAATCCTTAACCCATCGAAGAAAGACAAAGATGATATTTCAAAAAGAACTGCAAGGAATGCTACCATTTCCAGAACATATTAAAATGTTCCAACCATGAGAGGTTTTTGTTTGATTCAGAGAGTGAAGGCAGGTACTATGATGATTCATTGAATCATGATGAGTTTTCCTAAAGGTTGATTGCTTAAGGATGGTGACAATACAAAAGGCTTTATTAGAAATAAAAATGTTGCCATAAACAGGCAAAGAAAAACTGGCAGAGTTTATATATGGTGGTACCATGCAGAGTGAGCTTAAGGGTGTGACTTCTGAGCTTAAGTAATGGCTGAACATCACCTATCACCTATTTCATTTCTAAAATTTATGATTGACATTTTAAATATTTTTGTTCATTATGATTAAAAAACTGTGAGCACAGTGGCGGCTTGTGGCCTGAGATGTAGGTCGAGTGTTACAACATGAAAATCGATAATGAAATAAACTTGCTCTACTTCTTGTAGATCAGATCAGCTCTTCTATCTTTTAAGGCAGCATAACTGTCATTGATGTCATCGAAGAAAGGATGATTATCCACAAGTTCGCATAGAAGTTCTCTCTGTATTGCGATATTAGCTGAAGACGATAATTTTTGTTGCAAAATAGTGTTCATTAAGTAATATCTTATTCTTTTTAAACAGAAGCTTCTTTCTACTGACACACTGGTTGATGGCAAAGTAAGAACTATGGAAAAAATTTACAAACAAAAACAAATTACATACTAAATCATTTTCTTGATTCACAAAATGCAAAAGAAAAATTATTAATGCAATAACGAGAAGCACCAATGTCAACACTGTATTAAAAAAGAAAACACTATTAACTAAATGCAGCAGCGCATCACGTAATGCTCATACTTTTGGGTTGCATGTCTACTTATTAAAAAAATAAACAGTTTGAATGAAAACAAATCAATTTAATGGTATGACAAATTATTTGTTTTATTTATTATTATTTTATTTTAGGTGAAGTGCCACTTCACTCACTTCACCTGGTGAGCCACCACTGTGGGGGTTAAAGTTCTTGTCACTGGGAAGTTTGGCTATGGTTCCAACCATTTGAAATGATATTGTTCTATAAAAGAAAAAGATCATTTCATATTGGCATAATGCTATTACTATCTCTTGTGATAAAAATATAATTCAAGCCAACAATAACATTTAATCATCAGGATTAAAAACTATATCTAATGAATGATGAGGTTTTCATTTTTTCGATCCCTCTGTTAGTCTAGTAGAAAGCATTTTAATCAGTGAAAATTACTATCAGTACAAAGAAGAAAAATGCATGACCCACACATGTTGAAATGATATTTTGCTTTAATACAATTGATCTCTGACCATGATTTACTTCAAAATAGCCTTTTAACCAGTAAGCATAGCAGCAGAACTTGGAGGGCAATTAGCATAATAACATTGGGCCTCAGAAACATATGCACCCTCGAAAACAAATGTTTGTATAAAATATCGACTAATTTCCAAAATATTTATTTATTCCAGAGCTCAAATAACTTAATAAATAATATAATTATGGCATTGCTTAATTTCTTAGATTCCCATTCAAAGTTGGGGAAAAATTTAACGACTCAAAGGGGAAAAATAATCAGGAAGATTGAAGAATAAGGTCTCTGCTAAACCTATGATAATGGACCTGTTTAATAACAGGTTTCAAATAACAATATACAATTATGAAGTGTTAATGAAATATTTGTATGCATATAAATACTTTAAAGAAAATTTCTAATAATAGTTTCATATTTATAAATACTTTTCTATTTCTTAAATTAATCGCTAGGTGCAGTTCAAAAAAGGCGTTAAAAATTAGATCTTCCATTATTACATATTCATGGATATAAAATTTACCTTTCTTCTCAAAATTAAAATTTCCAAGAAAAAAATTAGGTTAAAAAGATGAAATAATCCAATAAATTTGAATAATCCATGAGCATGATAGCATCAGTTAGTAGGGAAAAATTAAAAACTAAAAGATGTTTACATGCTATGCATATTTCAACTTCATTAGAAACCCATTACAAAGGAAACTTAAGAGAAGAGAGAAAATGAGATGTATGTTATTTTATATAATAGCTCATTCTAATTGAGAATTTAAATAGTGATGGGGAAACTTGAAAAACAACTAGTATTGCATTAATAAAAAATCGTCAGTAGCTGTAGCTGTAAAATTGACTGATCAATTAGGTTAAATGCTGTAGCTAAATATTTTAATTATTTTTGTTGTTGTAATGTATTTGCAAACATTAGAATAATGAAAGGGTCTGTTTAAAATATTTCACAAATTTAATTTTGTTTTTTTGGAAGAAATATAGGTAATTCACTTTCTTGGAAGATTAGTAAATACAGAAAGGATGGATGCTGTGAACCAGAGAAAGAGTAGCCTAAGGGAAGGAGAGAGATGTTATGATTGTACTTTATATGATTATATATGATCATAATACAAATATTTTACACATGATGATAAACATTCAAGGGATATGGTTTACCCTTGGGTATGTGAGAACAAATAATTTTAGTTCTATTTATTACATCATGCTTGAAATAGAATAAGTAATATGAAAATAAGTAACTTTCTCAGATTTTATTTTTATAATACCTAATTGAAATTTAAGTTATTGGTTCTGTCAGATCCATGACCAATTTTAGTGTAAGGAAATCTATGTTCAGGATTTGAGGACTGATATCATAATGAAAAGTTATCAATGCATATTCTCAAAATTGTTTCCAAAATTCAATTGTGTAATGCAGTTTATCAACAGTTTATCTACTAAAGAAAATCTTGACAATTTAAAAGAAAAAAGACTTTTTTAATTGGAATCATTCTGTGCTGAGGAAGAATAGATATTATTTTAATTCGATTCAACTTGGAACTTGAAAATTTCCTCTGAACTAACGCTGTTGCAGATGGTGGTGAAGCGATGTTTTTCACGGTGAAATATACTTAAAACATAAAAAATGTTCATAATTTATGATTTGAAATGCACAACTACAAAAGAGAATTGCCATTTTTCATCTGCCTATGCTACGAATTTAATCTTCCCTTTGCACAGGCAGATAAATACATAAGTAACATTTACAAAACTGCATCAAAGCAATGAGATATGGCAGATGGTTTTTCAAATGTAATTTTTGCATAACTTTATTTTAATCATGTGAAATTATATTTTTCTTTTATATTTCATAATGCAATTTAATCCCTTCTTTGGACTACTACCTTGAAACAATAGATGGGCTTGAGTGTTCCATAGACCTTGAGAGCTACACTGGCTGGAGCATTTGCTCTTGGTAGGGCCACATATGCTAGTAAGGACAATAAGTAGGGACCAGACTAAAAGTAGACCACGCAGCAGTTGTACCCCAGAGAGATGGCTACAAAAGGGGTCTGTATCCAATGGGAGAGAATAATTAAGTGATGGTGTCACAATAACAATGTTGAGGAAGGCAACGGGAGACTACTTCAACTAATATAACAAGCAACATGGAACAGTTAAATACTAATTTGATACATGATATGTACAGGACTAGGGGTGGTGTCACATTCTGCAGTGATGGAAGTAAGGCTGTTTTGGTCATCATCCGACAGAATCCTTACATAACTCATGTTAACAAAACAATGAAGAAAAAGGTGACTTTGAAAATCAAGATAGGAACTTGGGATATCAGGGCAGTGTATAGGAAAGGCAAGTTATAAAATATAAAGCTAGAAATGAATAGAGATAAAATAAATGTCTTAGGTTTGTGCGAAGTTAGGCGGAAAGACGATGGAGATTTTTGGAATGATGATTTCAGGGTAATATGAAGTAGGGGAAATGAGAGCCAGAGTAGCATTAGTTTTAGATGAGAAAACAGGGAAAAGGATCATTAACACACAGCAGCTAAGAAACCGCTTAATGTTAGTGGAGTTCCAGGCAGAACCAGCAAACTTGGAGATTATACAAGTACTATGTATGCCCAAGAGTGATTACAGCGAGGAAGAATTGGATAATAATAATAATTACAATCCGTCTTTATTGAGGGCGATATTTGGACAATCATGTCCATTCTTAAATAATGGATAAGTTTTACGATCAACTCAAGGAAGTTATAAGAGAAGTAAAGGCCAAAAAGAACTTGGTGGTCATGGAAGATTGGAAATCTGTAGTGGGTAAAGGAAAGGACTGCAGCATGTTTGGGGATTTTGGTCTAGGAAATTGGAATGAAAAAGGACAGAAAATTGTAGATTTTTGTAAAAGAAACAAATATAGTTACAAATAAATGGTTTAAGCATCACAACAGGCAAAGATATACTTGGGAAATTCCAGAAGACATACAGGGATATCAGGTTGATTATATCATGGTCAGACAAAGTTACAGGAATAGTGTATTTAACTCGCGTAGTTTTCTGGAGGCAGATGTAGACTTTGATCACAATTTGGTGGTCATAAGGTCACATTTGGAATTTAAAAATATAGTAAAAGGGAATGGGATACAGAAATGGTATTTAGAAGTGCCCAAGGGAAGAAAAAAGAATGATTATCAGGAGGCTGTTACCCAAGTCTTAGAAAATGCAGGTAGGGAAACAGTGGTCAAGGATAGCTGTGGGACTATGAAAACATGTATCGTAGAAAGCATGAATAAAATGATAGGGAAAATAAAGTCTAAGAAGATAAGGAAGCTGTGGGTAACAGAGGAGATGATTGAAAAGATGGTTGATAGGAGGAGGTGGAAGCAGGTTAATACAGAATATGGAAGAGGAATGCATAGAGAGTTAAGGAATAAGATTAGGAGGGAAACTACAAAAGCGAGAGAGTTGCGGTGGAAAGGGCAAATATGAAGAAACTGCAGCGACAAGGCAGAATAGACATATTTTACGGATAAGTGAAGGAGTTAACAGGAAGCAAGAAAGGAAACATACTACCCCAACAATTAAAGACAAAAATGGCAAATTGACGAGGATTTGAGGAATAGATGGAAAGAATATATTAAGGAGACATAGGATAAAGACATGAAGCCAGAATCTATTGAAATAGAGAGGGAGGGAGATCTAAAATGCTAAAATGCTGGGCTGAGAATATTGAATAGTGAGACTGAAAAGGCTCTCAGAAGTAAGAAGCCAAAAAAAGAAGTAGGAATTAATGATCTTCCAGTAGAAATATTGAATGAATTAGGAAAAGAGGGGAAAGAGAGTTTTTATAAATTGTGTCATAAGATATATGAAGAGGGAGAGTGGCCAAAGGACTCCAATAGATCAAATTTGATTCCCTTGAAGAAAAAGTATAAATCAAATTAATGTCCAGATCATAGAACAACCAGCTTAATTTTGCATGCAGCAAAAGTTACTTTCAGGATTTTAAATGGGAGGCTCAAAGCAAAAGCTAATAACTACATAGGTATATAGTTTGGATTTTGGAAAGGTCATGGCACTAGGGATGCCATAGGAGTGATGAGGACATTGGTAGAAAGAAACACAGAATACAACCAGGATGTATTCGTGTAATTTGTAGATTAAGAATTAAAAATAACTTTGTAAATTCCTACAACATTGTATTGTAGGAATTTACAAAGTTATTTTTATTTCTTAATAATGAATTTCTACCAAGTAACGGAGGAAACAGTTGACTATACTTTGTAGATTTTGAAAAGGGCTTTGGCAGAGTCTAAGACATGATGAGAAAAATAGGGATGGATTGGAGGAGGATAGACATTTAATCATAAATCTGTACATGAACCAGACTGTGCAAGTAAGAGTAGTAGAGAGAGAATCAGATTGGACAAAGCTGGGAAAAGGCATGAGACAGGGCTGCCTGCTATCACCAGCATTGTTAAATATTTATGCTGAAGAAATGATAAGGGAGGCATGGCATTATGTAAAAATGTGTAAAAGTGGGAGTAAGCCTGGTTAAATTGGTTAGATATGCATTGGTGAGTAATTCTGAAGTAGACCTGCAGATGTTAGTTAGTTCCTTGGGTGAAAAGGCATTCAGGATGAAAATTAACAAGAAGAAAATATAAGTGATGAGATTTTCAAAGAGTAGAGATCCCCATGTCAGGACCATAGTGGATTGGGAGAAGCTGGGACAGGTGGAAATATTGACTTATTTAGGTATTATTTGGTCATGGGATGGAAGAATTATGAAAGAGATCAGTACAAGGATAGCAAGAGCAAAGGAGGCATTTACAGGACAATAAGAGTTGTTGACTGGCAGTCTGAATAAAGATATTAAAATGAGACAAATGAAAATCCTGCAGTATAGACAGAGAGGAAAACAATCAAGGAAGTTTTTAAAAAATAGGGAATAGAGGACTGTAATTAGGGTAATAAGGGAGAGATAGAAGAAATGAGTGGGTCAGAATTTGAAAGGAAACAAACAGTTTACTGAAAGGATTCAAAGAAGAAGAGTGCTAGGAGAGAGGCAGGAAGAGGAAAAGCATATTAGGTGCATTAAAAGAGGGAAGTGGGCGTGAGGACTTGAAGAGAAAGGATTTGGATAGCACAGATTGGGTTGGGGTTCCAAAATCCTACTGGAAGCTAGAATTACTATGAGTTTTGTTTAATAATGAAAAAAAATTAAAATCATATGTAACTTGTTTAATAATAAAAATATTTAAAATCGATTCAAACTTTTTGTTTTTGGATATTATTTCTGTCAATTCATTCCATGAGAAAGTCAAAAGATGGAAAAATAACTAATGTATATTGTGGAGTATTATTTGGCCCATCATATAAGTCGATCTCGATTGGTCATCTTGAAAATGCATGTTATGCAGTCACTCGTCGTATTAGTCGACCTTATTCTTTCACTTTAAATTTTTTTTTAATTTCAGAAAAAATCCAGGTCCCATGCGATCAAATCTTCGAATAAAACATGAATGTAAACAACTCAGTTATGCATTGATAGGGAAATGCATTTGTAATCTCCACTGTTCAGTGACATCTTACATTGCATTGTATTACTGATATCAAATAGGTACTCTCATCACGTCCCACCTGAGATGAGAATGGATATGAAGTTGGTTTTAATTTAAAATTAATAGAATTCGCTAAAACGTCAAATGATTGTTCTGCAGCGAGGAAATTCGAGGCCCGCTAAATACCGTATTTTTCGGACTATAAGGCGCACCCCGATTTTTTAGAAGATTTTTTAGGAAAAAAAAAGTATTTTGGTTCATCAAAGCATTTAGGAAGGATTACATCGTACATTATTTCTAGGCGTGATTAAGTCCGTATCTGGCAACATATTAAGAAAATACTATGGCGCGATAACATTTAAATATAACGTTTTAGATAAACTTAATTCGTGAAAGTAAATCGGGATGATCTAAAACATAAATAATTGCTTCGAGATTTGTATAGCTAAACATACTCTTCTTGCACTCGGCAGTCGTGTATTAATTAGGCCGTCGGAGAGCGCCGCACACGTGGCACCTATATACACCCCTTAACCACAGTACTTACGTAAACTTAATTGTAAGATAAGATTTTAATTCCTGATAAATGGAATGCACGGGTAATAACGATACGTGCGCTCAAGTAGTCATTTCCTTTCTACAACTGTTTTTGTCTCGTACATAACCATTTTTAGCCTACTTTCCAAAAAATGGAAAGTAGGCCGTGTGTGTGCGTGGGTGTCCCTAACATCTTCTTCATGGATGAACCGATTTCAACTAAATTTGGTACATAGAAATATGCACATATATTAATTACCAAAATGACATAAATATTTGGACCGGATCGACTCAGCAGGGGTGCCACAATATCAAAGTTAAACTTTTCGGTAATTATAAATTTGGAAGGAATTGGCCCAACCAATTTGAACGGAATTTTGTATGAAGTAGGTATGCAACATGAAATAACAAAATCAGAATGTTTAGTATAGATATATAAAGCAGGGCTGCCACAATGCAAGAAGTTTAAAAAATTATTTTTTCACGTATTTGTGTTGAACTGTATTAATTTTAATCAAATTTAATATTTATAATATACACTTATATACAAAACCATATTAATGTATTTAAACCGCATAAGCCAAACAGGGGTGCCACAATTACAAATTAAACTCTTTCTGTAATTAAGGATTTGGAAGGATTTGGCTGAACGGATTTAAATTAAATTGTGAATATAAAATTTGTACAACATATCATAATGAAATCATGATGTTTAAAGCGGAACTAAGGAGCAGGGCTACTACAGTAAAAAGTTAAATAATATTTCTTTTACACGTATTTCTAGAGAATTGACGTAATGGATTTTAACCAAATATAGTATATTTAATCTTCATATAAATAAATAACCAAAATATCATATTTCAACCGAGTCGACAAAACAGTTTAGTATTTTTCTGTAACTATCAATTTCGAAGGAATTAGCTGAGCGAATTTCAAAGAAATTTCGTTTGTAGGGCGAGTATAAAATGGGAAAACGAGGTGGATACGTTTAGAACGGATCAAAAAAGCAGGATTACCACAATAAAAAAAATAATTTTCTGATTTCAAAGCAAATACAATAGTGTACGATTATACTACGGCGAATTTGACGAAAAGCACTTCTGTGCCACGGGAAACCTGTGGACACCCCTGCTAGTTATATATTAAAATTGTATTGAAAGGAAAGCAGGCGGATTAGTTCTTCCCAGAACTACTTGTTATCGATACAGTAATATCTGATTAGACACTTCCTCCTCTAGTTGTGGCTGTTTAGGACCAAGCTTACAGAGACTTTCATTTTCCTGTTACCTTCAGTTTTTCCTATCGTTTTCTCAGTTCACGGATCATTTTTTCTGTGGGAGGTGGACCGAAATGACGTTCTCGGTTTCTGTGCATTTTTGCCTATTGAATCATCTGAAGCTTTTTCTTTTTACTTTTGTAACCATTGCGATCTCAATAAACGGTATATATTATATATATATATATATATATTCTAATGTTCCTTGATATTAATTGTGCTATTCAACGATATCATTAGGGATTAAACATCGCGACAAGCATTGCAACGCACCGATATTGTAATTACTGTGAGCGGACTTTGCATAAAGTTTTACTGTATATTTTAACAACAGTAATAATGTTACCTTCAATCAGTAAGATGCAGGCTGATTTTGGGAGTCATTTTTCTGGGGGAAAAAGTGCGTTTCATAGTCCGTAAAATACGGTAAATTATAAACTATGAAACAGCCGATTAAATATGGCGTTCACCAAGATGATAAATCGTATTCAACTACCGGAACCCCCAGTTTTACGCGAGATCTAGGTGCGTGAGGTAAGTTAAACGCAATTTATATTTTACGTCATAATACCCGATTTACGCGAGGTATCCCCCAGTTTACGTGAGAACTGGGTTTCACGAAATCATCGCACTTTGCTAAAAGGTGTATACCAAAAATAACTTTCTTATTGAACACAATGTAGTAAGGATTAGTTACGTTCTTGATCAGTTACATTTCACCAATAAACTTGTTTATGGAAATTTTAAAATTATAGTAACATTATAATAACATCGAAAATCATTAAATATGTGCATTTCTCTTCCCTCGGTCTACTAAAGAGTTTTTTGTCCCCTATTGCGCCGAGGACGTCATTAATAGTGAAGCGCAAGAGCTTGAGAATCGTTAGCTATACTATATCCGAAATCCTTCAAATTTGTTGTGTTGACGTGGGAAGATGTAACACAGATAATAGGCTAAAACATGTCTTCCAAGCATCTCATATTCGGCTCCAGCTTAGAATCCTTATTCGTTCAACGAAATACTCAGGAATACTATACGCAAGCTAATTTTAATTTTAATTTTTACTTTGAATTTTGATTTGATTTTGAACTTTGACGATCGCATGTGTAAAAGAATGGAGTTTTTTCCTCGCCCAGAATTCAAGATTTGCTTATTGTACTCGGTGTACAAGTCGACCCTTGGGTTTTTCCAAGATTTTTACCGCTTTAAAGGTCGACTTTTACGCAGTGATATATGATATTCCACCACTTATCACTGAACTGAACTATCTTAGATTTACATTTAGATAAAATAACTTTATTATTCGGTTTCATGATGTAAAACAGTTTACAGCCAATGCTTTCCGAACCAAAACATTCCAAATGGTGATAGGTGGATGCACATACCTGCCGTAGCAGCAACCATGAAGGGGGCGCTACCAGTTGCAATGGCTGCCTCTAACTGAGCCACGAGGTGAGTCACGTCCATCCTGCCTTCAGAGTCTGTTCTCACGGCAATAACTCCCTCTTCGCCCAGTCCCTGAAGGGCAGCCATTTTGTAGATGGAGTAATGTGCGTCCTCCGATGTCAAAATGACCATGCGAGGCATTCCGTGGAGACCGCTCCTCTGTTCGGTCAGCGGAGAGAATCGCATTAAAAGAAGAATGAAACGTTGAAAAAGAGAGGTTGTTTCTACATCTACATGTTACCCTGCAATTCACCTAATTGGTGAGTGGCAGGGGGTGCAATGAACCAAAACCTACCTAAAGATTGTCTATCGCAGGTTGAAATTTTCTATTGTGATCTCGTATTGTCCTCGGAAAGAACTAGCCTAGATAACGCTCCATCCTACAATCTATCTCACGTATCTTATCGTCACGGTCGTTTCTACCTATATACGTTGGTGCTTCAATTATTCCTACAACCTCGTCTTTTAGAAATTCCGATTTATATTTCTCCAGAGCCGCAACCTTGAGTTTAGTCTGCGATCCTCCAGTGGTACCCAGTTCAAATCCCTCAATAATGAGGTGACGCATTCCTTATGTTCGTACTTTTGTTTTACGAATCTGGCTGCTCTGCGCTGCACTCTTTCTAATTGAATTATATGTCCCTTCTCGTATGGATCCCATATGCATGAGGCGTATTCCAGTTGTGGTCTAACCAGTGATAAGTAACATGTTTCACGTACTTTTTCTGTAGTGTTCCGTACTACTCTACCTATGAAAGCCAGTTTATTGTTGGCCGCGCCTATAACTCGACGAATGTGCATGCCCCACGAAAGATCTCGACAAATGGTTACTCCTAAATATTTTACATACTCGACTGCTTGAATATTTATTCCATCTATTTTATACTCGAAACCTACTTCTATGTTCTTACTTTTCCAGAACGTAACTGCGGCACATTTAGTGTAATTAATTTCAATTTTCCATTCTTTGCACCACGTTGAAATGGCTCTTAAGTCTTCATGCAGCGACTGATGGTCCTCCTGGTGTTTTATTTCTTTATACAGAACGGTATCATCGACAAAAAGTCTAATTTTACTGCGAACTACCGAGCAGATATCATTCACATAGATTAAGAAAAATAGAGGGCCCAATACACTCCTGACGCAACTTTAACGGGGGGCGAGTATTTCCCATCGATGACAACTATTTGTTCTCTATTCGAGAGGAAATCTCTCACCCAGCTGACAACTTTCGGATTGATACCATATTGTCCTAACTTCGCAATTAATTTCTTATGAGATACTTTATCAAACGTTTTTCTGAAGTCAATGAATATGGCATCGACCTGAGTATTTTTCTCTCCGCATCGCAACAAATCATCCACGAACAAGCCGAGCTGCGTTTCGCATGGTCTACCACTCCGGAATCCGTGCTGGCAACCGCTAAGCAATGAGTGAATATCTAAATAGGGAATTACAGTATCTTGCATGATAATGAAGTTAGGGAAATTGGCCTATAATTTTCGGGGCTCTCTTTGTCGCCGCCCTTATGGATGGGCGTAACGTGTGCCATCTTCCAATCTTTAGAACTACACCTTCCGTAACGGATTTCTCGAATATAATTTTTAAATACGGCCCGATTTTATAAGCTAAATCTTTCAAGTTTATTTTAAGTAATTAGGAAGAAAAACAAGCAATGTCTTTTAATTTAAACAATAATACCTTTATGATATTGTGACACGGCAGAAATTCCAGATAATAAATGCAAATTTCCTAAAAGAAGATAAATTTTATTGAATAGAAGATATTTTTTAATTTAAATACTGCATGGATCTGCAAGGAAAATTTTTCAAAGAATGTAAGGTATGATATTAATATAAATGTGAAGTCATATAAAGTAATTTAATATGTATATACTGTAATACAAAATAGGAATAAAGGAATATAACAAACATTACACGTAAAAAATAAGACATTCAGGGGAAAGGTAACTAAAGAAAATTCGCTGAGATGAAAAATTTTCGCGCCAATTTAAATTCCGAATTTCCTTAGCCAATCGCTCTCAGGCAACTCCTATCGAAGGAAATTATAATGTAGAGCTTGCTAGTTTCATTAATCCCGCCGAGACATTTTTTTAAGGAATCGCTTTCACATTATCCCGGCGGGTGATTGCAAAACACTTAACGCCCGTACTCACCTTGACTTCCGGAGCAAACTTGAACCTGGCAAGATTAATGGCGCATCCGTTGGCGAACGATCCTCCGGGACAGAAGATTCCGTCTCCGGCTGAAGCCGCACGCGTGTCGCCGAAAACCAGTTTGCGCATTGTCAGCAGTACGTCCATCTCCATGAGCGTGAAAACTGGAGCCACTTCGTACGTGTAGACGCTTGGGTTCAAGGCGTCCGTGATCCATTGTCCTGCCAAGCCGTAAGGGTCGAGGCTGCGGAAATGATTCGATGATTTTTTTAAGACTACATGAATTAGTTTTTCCTATACGCCGTCGCTAATCAACAAGAATCTTAAACGAGTTAGGAAAGTATCACAAATGGACCCGTTACGTGCAATCAAGTATTTGAAAGAAATGATTAGATAACTTGAAATTATTTATTTATGTTAGCAAAAATGATGAAGTATCCATGCATGAAAATTTCTAAGTTCAACTCGAGTTACGACTTTCTTGTTTAATTTATTGAAAACGGCTACGCCTATGATAAAGGAAATACTCGACTAGTTCTATAAGTTTTATTTGTAAAGTATTTACCAATATTTGACGAGATATAACGGAAAGTTAATTTTTGTCACCAGTAAAGTTGTATCCCTGATTGGCTTATTTGATTAATTTATGTGATATTAAGTTTCATGAAAATCCGTTCGGTTGATGCCGAGAACGACTATGCGGACGGACTGGCGGACAGACGGACGGACAGATCGAAGCCTAAAATGAGAGGAATTCAAAACAAAAATTGATTTGTCACCAATTAAAAAAATATTTACTGATATAAAAAGGAACAAGGAATAAAGAAGACGTTTCACTGAAAAATACGATGGAAAATGGTACAGAGACTTCGGAAGTTCACCATAATTATTGTCTCTGTAACTATATGCGAATAAAGCTATCCCTCAGGATGCCTTTTTTTGCTTCAAACGCCATACCAAAATTAAGGACGCAAATTAGAGATTCCTCCGAGAGTAACTCGGGCCGGTCGGCTTACTCGCAGGACGTCAAAATGCCTGCGGTGCTTTGCCGATTGGATGATCGGGAAAGCCCGGCTAGTCCGGCGAATTCCAGGGGCGCCTTAATCTAAAGGGCGCTTTTCTGACAAGCTATCTATACAATGCTTGCAAGTAGACAACTGCTGGCCGTTGCCAAGCCGAAAATGAATTTATATTTACACGAACATATCTTAATAAAAACATCTGAATGTTGTTGTCCGGGTGGCAAAAATATCTCGATCGGGACAAATAATACGACTCCTAAAAAATTTTACTTAAAATGGAAGAATTATTTGGGATGCATTCAAACGTGTTGAAACAGTCGAAGAAGGCACAAACTCTTTAGCCATTAGAATTTTCCGGAGCATACTGTGGCCTTTAAAAGGAAAATTAGATCGAGCGGCTATTGTGTTGGCTTTCCAACTTTGCTCTCCGATAGTTAACATTTTACGAAGAAATAGAGTGAATATTAAGTTTTTATTTTTATTATTTCTTAGCCCTCAGGGAAGATAATTAAACGCGAAAAGTCCAATTGTAGATCTGGTTAGTGAATAGATAATAGAAAAAAATACGGCCTGTGAGAGTAACAACGTGATCATAATTTCCCCTTACTAGTTAAAATACTTAACCATCGAGGTTATCTCCATCGTCTCCAGGAAATGGAAAGATTTATATACTTATTACTCTGGAACGCGGCGAATTGTATACGACCTCCTCTTCCGCTCTACCCTCTAAATGTTATTTCCCACTTCGGCCACGCCACCCGCCAAATTACATTAGATGGTAATCGTTCCTCTACCGATATAATCACACAATAGCTAATTTCACTAATTCTAGCTCTGCATACACAAAGTAAAAACCTAACCATTATTTTCCAAAGAATCGACGTCAGATACAGAAAGTCTTACAAGCAGAAGGCTAACATTCTCAGTTCCATCGAGATAAGACTTAGATGAGGAAAATAATGCCGCCGCGAGACGGTCCGTTTAAACCTCTGATAACACGTCCCACGAGTCACGAAATGGGTCAAAATGCGCGGCATTGTCTCTCTTGCGGTCACCTCGAGAACAGCTGGTTGAAGAAGTGCGGATGACCCGTCTTCACGCTGTGTTTGACCACGAAGCGCACCAGAGACAGCAGCTCCCCCTCCGTCGCGGGTCTGCCGTCCTCCGAGGGCCTGTGCTCGGCCAGAGCGGACATGAGGTCTTCGGGATCGCTCCATCTGAGCACTGGACATCCTCCCCCGGAATCGTCCGGTGGCCTGGTGCCTTCGAACACGGCCTCCCTGAGCAGCAGGTCCGCCACCCTCTCGAGGAACCCTCGGTGCCTGGCCTCCGAAGGCTGGGTCTCGTACCAGCCCCCGCTCTCGGCGACGTGCGCCCCCTGTTCCGCCATCGCCCCCACCTCTTCCCCCACCGCGCTGCACAGCCCTCCCAGCCTACTTCATGGAATCGCACGACCAGCGACGCTTTTAACTGCCTTCCCGTGTTTAATGGTCCCCTGGAGATCACTCTTCGGCCGCCCCCTGGAGAAACAATGCCGGGTTCGCTTCTGGGAAGGCCCCATTTATGCTTTTCCCGAGACGACGCCGTGACGTAGTTCCCGCATACAAAAACGCGTGACGCAGAGTGCGGACTGGGCAATCGGGCAAGACGCACGGGAGAGAGAGAGAACGGATTCCGCCTTTTAACAGGCTAGATTGCCTCCATCCTGCTTACTGTTTACTTTGTCAATCGATTGGCGGTTGTCCGTCCGTTGATAGCGCCTCCTCGTGGCCTTCGCCGAGATTCGTCGACGCTAATCCCTTCGCTGCCCCATCTGGGAACCGTCGCGGCGCTGCACCCGGCCTATGACGTCAAAGCATCCCTCCGTGCCAGCTACAGATTGGTGTCAACGTTAATTTGCGTGTTTTGTCGTTCGACGCAGTAATAAAAACCAATAAAATATTTTTTGAGTGAACTTTTAGAATGCGCTATAGGGCAAAAAATAAATATGAGGATCGAATAATCACCCTAATTATTCATATATTCTAAATTTGTAACGAAGAATCTTTTAAAAATTGTATGACTTAATAGCGCGTACTTAAGACATACATTTCGCTTCAAGATACTAACAAAGCCATACAACGTTTAAAAGATTTATTTAGAAGATTGTGTGTCGCAAATTTAGAATTTATGAATGGCCTGATTTTTTGAGCCCCATATTTATTTATTTTTGCCTTTTGTGCATTAAAAACTTGATTAAAATATTTTTGAGCAGTAATTGAACAAAATATGGAGAAATAAAAATATGTAGGTAAATTCGCCGAAAAAAATTACTTACACATATTTACTGGGTTAGCTTTTGGTTGACAGAATTTATCTGGTAGGAGCTACATCCAAATCGTCTCATGATTCTCAGGAAAACATACATTTTATATTTCTATATTTGTAAGCAGCCCCTTATTTTTAAGCCATCGCGCATTAAAACAATGATTCGATAAATTGGATGTAATTGTAATTGATTTTTTTAAAGTGCGTCGACCGCTATGGTCCTTTTGCACTGTCATCAACTGGACACACATACAGAAGGGAGTAGGGAAGCCCGGTGCCGGCATTAACCTACTCTTAACGAATAGCACCAAGGGGCTGCCTTTTCAAGCAGTAGGCGAGCAGCAGCCACTGCACCATCGGCACCCCCCGATCAATTGAAGTAAATGTGAAATTATTCATCAATAATCCTTATCCGCACACATTTTAGGTTTTCACTTATTATCTCGACATATAATCGCTATTAAACTATTATAAATCTCGAAGAAAAGTAAGCTCCAGTATTAAGGGCAGTGGAAGACCGCTTAATTTTGACGTTATGTGACAACGCCGTCAGAGACTTTAAATTTAAATTCTTATTAGTTTACTATTCGCAAAACCCTAGCCCGGCTGAAAAGCTTAATCCTGCATTCGTTGCCTGTTCACAGGTGCTCTAATAAAAAGTCATTACATTACAATGACTGGTTAGTGAATAATTTTAGCCGTGAAGTTGAACAGTATTGTCGGCCACAGAACCTAGCATTTGAAGCCTTACTGATTATTGATAATGCAACTGACCATCCATCTCATCTGTGTGATTTGCATCCAAATATTCAAGTTGTAATTTCCCACCAAAGATGACCTCAATTTTACAACCGCTAGATCAGTGGCGAACGACATACGGCACTCTAGAGCGTTTTATACGGCCCGAGATTCTATGATTAAGAAGAGATTTAACACAATTTCATATAATATATATTCAAATTACGACAATAAAGCTCTTGATATTGAAGTATTAATTCTATAAACCTAATTTAAATTTGATTTTCACTGATATGATACCTCAGGATCTCTAGTTGTCAGATTTAAAGTATAATCTGGCCCGCCAAAGAATTGACAACTTGCAATGCGGCCCACCGAGGAATTTACTACCACCAATGCGGCCCGTCACGTAGAAAATGTTGCCCATCACAGCCCTAGACCCAGACAAGATTGCTAATTTTTTAAGATTTTATTTACACCGAACATTGACACAGTCACTTGAAGATATTTACGAATCAGACAAACCATCAGTGCATGCATTTTGGAAGATCTTCAACATACACCATGCCTTGGAGAACATTTGGGCTTCAAGGGACTAGACAATTACCAAGACTGTGAATGGTGTTTGGAAGGCTCTGTGCAGGATGTGTTATCACAAGGATTTGAAAAACGAGACGATGATGTAGCACACATGGAAAAAGATACTAGGTTTGACAAACTGGAAGAGGGAGGTATTCAAGAGCTTATGGACTGGCAAAGAAAAGAGTTACAGGAACCTGAAATAGATCAACTTCTTGCGAGAGGCTATTCCGCCTGAAATTAATGGAAGCTTTCCTGTGCAGTACTTCTGCTTCTCTTGGAGGTCATGCCAATTCCACAGTTGGGCTTGACTTCCACTGAACATAGTTGTGAGAATATTGTACGGTGACAGGTTGCGTTTAGTTTCTGTGAGCGCATTGCGCCTGTAAGGTGTGTAGTACAAAGGTTCCAAGACAATTTGAATAGTGCTAGCGCTGTATTATTTAAGCTATAGCATATACATTTAGACAATTTCGTTGGCCGTCGTGGAAACACTAATTGCTGGATATTTCTCAAAACTGCGTAATCCTAATGGGACTGGCATTTAGTATGGATTCTTTTGCTTATATAAACGACTATATAGAGGTAGAGAAAGAGAGAGGGGATGAGAAGAGGGAGATAGGGAGGGAGGGGGATAGGCTATAAGGTAAATAGGTGGGAAGGCATGGATAGAATTAAAATAAACGGCGCAATATAAATTGCACAAACTTTCTCACATGCGTATACGTATATACGTTTGGTCGACTGTGTACGCTTACAAAAGAAAAACGCTTACAAATCAAAGTTAACCGTGATTTAGCGTGTATTTTAATGCCACTGGTCGATATTTAGTAATTTTTTGGGATATATGGCTTAGTTAGTATTAGTTGTGACATCAATCATGTACGATTGGATGGATTTTAATCAAAATCCTTAAAGTCACTTTTGAGTAAATATAATTTTGTTTCAAAATATCCTAGAATAAAATACCCTTAGTTGTTGCACAATATCGTTCATCTCTTCAGAATGTCTATTATGAATGATATTAACCATAAATATGATATATCGTTCGATTTAGTGTAACCGTTTAGGCTGTAGTAAGATTTTGAGTGGATCACGGCGGAGGCGAGACGTCATAGGGCTTAGGTAAGGTAGCTTAGCGTACATTGCAATGCCACTGGACGCCATTAAGAGTTATATTGCTTGAGTAGTATTATTTGTGACAGCAGACTCTACAATTGAATTGATTTTAATCAAATTCTCTGAAGCCATGTTTGAGTGAATCAAATTTTTCTAAAACTTGCCAAGAATAAACTACCCTTTATTATTGTGGGATATAATTTTTATGAAAAACGGGTCTGCAAAAGACGTTATATTGCACAAATACGAGTTATCATTCGATTTTATGCCCGGCTATGGGCTCTATAACAGCGAACAGACAGACTGATAGACAGTCGTATATGAGAAAGTAAAAAGGTGGGAGGAAAGAGGCAGAGCAAGAAGTGGAAGAGCGATGGGTTGGGAGGAAGGGAGAGCAATAGAGAGGAGGATGGGGTGGAAGGAAAGAGAGGCGGAAGGGAGATTATTTAAAATTGTGTACGTTAGGTGATTTAACGTTATGATGGCAAATTAAATTACGCTACGTAACGTTTCTATGGCAAAATACATAGTTTGTGATTGGCTAATTTATCGAAGTGAAAGCAATTTCTTCCCGCAGGCTCTTATTCTTTCATTCTATAAATTCCTCCAACCTGACAAAATTCTCCTCGGTTACTAAGTCGCTTTTTTCCACCTCTACTACTTGGTAAATTCTAACTACAAATTGATTGCGAGCGTAGGCGCAGCGGGCATGATAGTAAAAGATAAATTTGAAAAAAAAGTTTTTTATGCATGGTGTGTTGGCTCAAAGGGACCGTGTCTCAGACTATACAGCAAGAGGTCTAACCAGATACGCCGTACTGTAATATTTTTTAAAAAGTCGCTTGGCTATAGGGAACCACTCAAATACATATACGAATTGGTTGGTCCGAAATGAGATGAGATATCTCCATATCTATACATAATTTGTCGATGTCCGTCTGAGACAAAAATCATTTCAATGACATAATTTGAATAACTATTTGAATGGATGGCATAATGAGTAACTTGTCGGATGGCGCATATAATGAGTAACTGGTTCGATCCCGGTCGGGTGATTTTTTTATTCAATTTTATATTTCATTTTTTTATTTAACTTGATTGATGATTTTGATTGTAATATGGCCATCGAATCACCTTTTTTTAACTAAAATTTTAAATAAATTTAAATTCGTACATTTTCTGTTATCATGAAATATATTAATTATAAAAGCAATGTATCATTATATATCGACGTTTCTTACAGAGGAGGAGAAGATAACATATAAGAGGAAACTAATTTTTAGGCACTTCCAGATGAGCTAGAGATTCGAAACTTTTTCCTTAGGTAGGATTTTGTGCAAAACCGACTAGAAAAAACGAAAATCTTGAAAAGTTCAACAATGCGGCCGCTATAAATTCGCAATTGTTTAAACAAATTTTCAAGGTTTATGTATTTTCGAATGTGCAACGGAGCTGAAATTTTTTTAGACGTAGGAAATATAAAAAACGAAATAGGGATTACAGAAATTTTGATGTTTTAATTTGTTTGGCAGTTAAAAATTCTTAAAATTTAAACAAATAGGTAGATGCTTAGACACTACGCCGCAAGTTAGGCATCTGAAATTTTAAAATTATTTAGAGGTTAATCTATATAAACGAATAAACATTGCAATTTATCCATAAAATTGTTATTTTGGCCGTTATAAATTATTTAAATTTAAACAATTTGGTAAATGTTATTTCACTTTTAATTGCACTATAAATTTAAAATTTGGCGGAAATGTGTGGCATTATTAACTCAATGTGGGAAATGTATAATATTACTAAAATTGCAAAAATTAGTGATTGTTTTACTCCATTAGTGTTCCATAATGAAAAAACAAAAACCCGTCCAGAGGAGAAATCTTTAGAATTAAGGAAATATTCCTCATGATGAATATCTCTCTGAAAATTAATGTTTTTTTCAAGGTGCGATTAAATTCTTGCAGTATGCAAGCACCTTTTACTAGTATTATACTATTTTTTTAAAGTTGCGTAGCAACGGGCAAGTCACTAGTTACTTTAGTATATGAAAAGTCTGAAACAGCCAGTCATCTTTTCTCGCCATCTTTCCAAAACTGATGTCATCGGTTCTAACGGAGGGCCAAATAGGAAAGAAACATTTTTTTTCCACCGCCTCCTTAGAATTACGTAATTCTTCTTCATCCTCCACGCGCCACGATTTTCCACCTCTTGATCCCAAGATACCTTTTCCTCCCTCCAGGTAGCGCGGCGCTGCGCCGTGCTTCCTCCTTGACAACAATCTCCCCAGCCACTTAGCTGCTCGGATGGGCAAAGCGATTTAATGGGTCAAGGGTGAAGAAGTCGGAATTTAACATTTATGGAACGACGCGAAGCTAAAAGAGGGAGGGAGGCCTTTATTAAAAAATGGCAGAAAGAATGAGCGGAGCGAAGGGGGGGAGGGGGGAGGGATGCTAGAGACTGAGGAGAACGAGCCTCTCAAAGAACGCACAAAATAAATTACGTAGCACAATTACAGAATATGCGAGAAAAAGGACATTATACGCACGGAAAAGATTTGTAACCTTTCACTAGTGAGGCGAAATTATGAACATATTGTAACTCAGATGCGGTCTCCCAGATCACTATTACTTTTTATCACTATTTATTCACTAGCTACAACTACAATTGGATTTTCCGCGTTTAGTCATTTCAAGGAGGTTAATAAACAATTTTTAAAAACTTAAATATTCACTCAAATCAAAAGAACCCAATTATATATTTTGATAAAACGTAATGTATAAAATATGTACCTCTTTAGTCAAAAACACGGTAAACGGAAATAAATTTCACATAAGAAAAGATGTAATAAAGAAGAGATACATTCTTGGTCCAAAATTATTACACACAAATTTAAAAAATGTTTCTGATGCATATTTACGTATCGTATTATATATGTGTGTGTGTGTATGCTTGCGTTATAGTAGTGTATTAACAGGTATTATTTCCAAAACTTTTGACTCAGATAGGAGGAATGTTGCGGTTTATCTCCGCGTAATAAAGTACGGAGTGAAAGCAATTTGAAAATTGCATACATGAGTGAACAGAGTGCCTCAAATACTACTGTTGTGCTTTCAAGCAGTTCTGGTGTGGTTTCATGCTGTGCAGTGTGTCATTTATTAACGAAAAGTTATTGTCGAACAATTTTCTGGCAAAGAGTGAAATTATCCGAACAGGTAGGGCAAACCTCGCTTAAATTTAAATATAAAAATTAAATCACGCACAGGACATTTTAACGTAGATATCTATAATAGCGTGATAGCGTCGAACGGTTGACTGGATGTGAGAGCAAAGCAAAATTATTTTGTTGGCCGTGCTTGCTTTTTTCGAAGGAAAAAAATGTTTTGACTAAAACGGGATTTTCTGATATTCTGAAATAATCTTCGTAAGGCAATAAAGGGACATTCGATAAGTAAAGAACATTTACAGTCAATTCTTTAAGAAAAAACATTTGGAAGAACTCGATTAGAACATGTTTTAGATGAGTAGTTGGAAATTACTCATCGCCAGCATAATGAAGCAGTAAAGAAAAATCGAGAAATGTTAAAACGACTTATTGATATTGTTTGTTTTTTGGGAGAGCATGAACTTCGCTTTCGTGGTCATGACGAATCCAGTGACTCTGTAAATAAAGGTAATTACGTGGGCATGGTCGAATCGGTTGCTAAATATGACGAAACTTTGTGAAACCATTTGGAACATTCCACAGTGTTTCGCGGCACGTTCAGTGTAATACAGAATGATTTTAATATCTTGTTTCCAAAGTCGCAGTGCAAAAAATTAAACAAGGTGCGTTCGATTCCCTCAAGAACAGTTATGAAAATTATTTCGACATAGCTGCTTTGCGTTCTGAACTTTCGGTTATATATCAAATAGAAAATAATGATAAAAACAGCGTTAGCGATTTATATCATATTATGAACCCGTAACCACAGGCAGCGGTCTCTCAGACCGCACGAAAATTTCAATCGTCTCATTTAGGGTTCGTGAATCATCTCCGCCTTAGAGATTTTGTTTACCTTTGTATACTTCAGGTGGCTTTGTTTACTGTATGGCAGTTGCCTTCTAGAATCGGACCTGTGCATACTAGAGCGTGTTTAGTTTCGTTGCCGGTCTGAGAGACCGCATGCCTGTGTTTGCGTAATTTTTTCGGAAGTTCTTTTTCACGTTTTCAGAAATTTCTGAAGATAAAACCGTCGCACGTCCAGAAAAGAAAACAAAAACTGCCTTCCAATGTTTTATTTGTAGCAGCTCAATATGTTTGAAATGTTCAGCACCCGCTTGAGGAGCATGCGCTGAAGTGACGAAGTTTAGGGTCCTCATTTTTTAATGTTTTTCTTTTTTATTCTTTTATATTCATGTGTTTAAACAAACCTCTGAAAAAGGCTAAAGCAAATACTAAAGTTCTATATTAAATTTTAAAAAGCAACCTATCAAAAATTAGAGCCTTACTTTTTTGTGTTAAAAAATTTTCAATTTCATATTTACTAAAAAGATATTGCATACTAAGAGTTCATGTTTTTGTTTTCTCGCCGAGACCCTATTTCAAATATAAACATAAGAAAACTATATACAATGTTGTTTCTTCTCACATAATTATTTATTGTTGGCGTAGGGTCTGAGAGACCGCATGCCTGTGTTGGCGCGTCAATTTCTGATGCCTGTGGTTACGGGTTAAAGAAAACGGGTTAGACA
This sequence comes from Tanypteryx hageni, assembly GCA_028673005.1. Lineage (NCBI taxonomy): Eukaryota > Metazoa > Arthropoda > Insecta > Odonata > Petaluridae > Tanypteryx > Tanypteryx hageni. The sequence goes on along the minus strand of CM054114.1, from coordinate 12,101,701 downwards.
AAGCTTACTCAAATGGCAAAATTATGTGAATTATTATTGACATTTTTCTGCGACCAGTGACTCAACTGAACGGAGTTTTTCAGCTCTCAAACGTATCAAAACATTCGTGAGGAATTCCACAAATCAAGAAAGACTCTAAATTATCAATTCTATTAATCGAAAAAGCCCTCATCAAAGAACTTTCTCAAAAACCCGTGTTTTATGATGACGTCATTGCGGAATTATCAAAGAAGGAAAGAAGAATTCCTCTGCATTTCAAATAATAAGGTAAGATCTGATTTTCATAATTAATTGCTTGCGTATCAAAAAATCTCAGGATCAGCCACTGGCCAATGGAGTTGAATATCAAAGATACTCAAGATAATCAAATGATAAATATATTTAATACTCTTAAAGGCACCCCTGATTTTAGGATATATGATTTAAAATCATCATGTATATATTTTTTAAATATTGCGATTTAATGATATTGGAGTAGCATTAACAATTTAAAATAAAAAAGGTTAAGTGGATGCAAAATATTATGGTTGTAGAGAGGTCGAATCTCAACTAATCAATTAATCTACTATTCAAATGGAACAAAAACATTAAAATATATACACTATAATACATATTGTTACTCATCTTTTAACACTAGAACCCCGGAACCAGTCATTTTGACCGGTTATGAAAATGACATCGCTACTGTTCGCGCTGTAGGCGTTATAGTGCGCCGTAATTTCATGACTTTTAATCTTTTAGTATGACTTGTTAGTGCCCCAAGTATAAACCATATAGTCTGGTATCGTTCACGAGCAGTAGGCATTATTACCTTAAACCCCTGAACCGGTCACTTTGACCGGTAGATTTTTCCCACTCAAACTCGGAGAACGCAAACAGTAAGTAGTCACAAAACGTATACATAGAAAGACATAATAGATGAGTAACACAACGTAGCTGTGTAAGACAATGTAGCTGAGCGTGTGCCGTATACATCGGTGAAGCAGACGGTCACTTTCTGCCTCCTCCTCCTCTCTGCGCAAGTTCAAACTCGTCACCTGCACTTGACTTACCACCCGCGCCTGTCATTGTGCTGCCTGGCTGAATTCGATCAACCTGGTTCGGCGCCACGCTCTCTCGGGTGTTGAAATCGTTAGAGTTTTGAATGAAATATCGGAAGGCCAGTCCGACGTGGATGATCCGGAGCCAGAAAGCGAAATTTCAGACGATGATTACGCAATGTATGTTCCATCTTCATCAGCTAGTGATGTATTAAGTGACATGAGTGACGACAACGCAGTTGACGGAGCATGTGCATCAATAACTACACAAGGTATTGTGGGAATTGCAGGTAACAACAGGGACAAGCACACAATAACACCACTCACTGGCGTAAAAAACAAACTTTAATAATAATTAAGGTCGTCACTACATTACGTCCTTACACTTCACGGTCCGCCTCGGAAGTCTCGACCATATCCCCAAACCCCCGTGGGCTCTTCCACCGAGCGTCCTTTCCCCCTCCTCCATACCCTCGCTCCGTGGCACGTTCGTTGCCCAAGAACCTCCCTTTCTCCCTCTCTCTTTCTCTCTCTCTCTCTCTCTCTCACACACACACACATATTCCAACACACTCTCTCTCATACTCTCACTTTTCTGTCACACTCGTCACACTCCCACAACTCGGCCCTCCTGACGATCGGCTGGCCTCAGTCGATCCTCTATGTTCTCGCCTTCCTCGCTGGTGTCGTCTCTGTCGCCCTCGTCGCTCTCTTTCAGGTCATCAATGAAACCTCGCCAGGGCTTCATGTGATCTGCCGAGCAGGTTGTACAGCCCGGTCCTTCTCCGTCGCCGACTTTCTCGACGGCATACCAGTTGTTTCTTCTCGCCTCGATGACTTTATATGGGCCTAGGAACTTCACAGTCAGCTTCAAACCTGGGCCAAGTTGAGTCCTCTTGATGCCCACCAGGTCTCCTAGCTGGTATTCCGTGGCCTCCTTCCTGTGTCTGTTAAACGACCGTCTATTCTCCCTCTGTAGTATCTCTATCTGCTGCCTTGCCTTCGTCCTCAGTTCGTCTCGCGCCTCGCGGAACCTCTCAGCTGGAGTCGTTTTCCTGCTCATGAAATAGACCGGGTGGAGCTTCCGGTCCTCAAGATCTCTCTGCAGTAGGATTGCACCAAATCCATCTTGCGAAGCGTCGGTGTGCAGCTCCGTCTCTCGTCTCTGATGATACAGGCGCAGCACTGGTGCCTCCACTAGCGCTCTCTTCAACTCCTGAAAGGCCCGTCTCTCGGTTTCCGAGAAATAAAAGTGAACGTCCTTTCTGAGTAAGTCGCTGAGTGGCTTGGCGATCTTCGCGTAGCCTTTAATGAACTTCCGGAAATAACCGGCTAGGCCCAGGAACCGTTGAACCTGCTTCGTCGTCTTCGGGTCAGGAATATCCAGCAGATCAGCTGTCTTCCTCGGTGATGGCTTGATGCTGCCTTTCTCGACAACATAGCCAAGGAACTCGATCTTCGTCACCATCAGCCGGCACTTCTTCCAGTTGATCTGTAGCCCGTATCTCGCTGCTACCTCTAGAGCCCTGCTCAAGCCCTCCAGGGCTTCTCCGTGGTTCACTGCCGGTACCAGAACGTCGTCAAGGTACACCAGAGCTACATCCTCCTTCACTAGATCCCTGAAGACATAGGCAATGTACCTCTGGAACACAGCTGGTGAGTTGCAAAGCCCGAATGGAACCCTCTTGAACTCGAACTGTCCGGAGGGCGTGACGAAAGACGTGTACTTCCGGCTCCCGTCCGCAACCCTCACATGGAAAAATCCATTTCTTAAGTCCAACGTCGAGTACACCTTCGCTTCAGCCAGCCGGTCCAATAGATCCTCGATGAGGGGCAACGGATAGTGCTCTCTGACCGTTACCTTGTTTAACGGCTTATAGTCCACGCAGACACGTACCCTTCCATCCCTCTTCCGCGCGACGACCACTGGACTGGCGAACTCCGAGTTGCTTGGCACGATGATTCCCTCCTCCAGCCAGTTGTCTATCTGCTCGTCGACTTCTCTCTCTTTCGGGGCCAGGCGCCGTGGATTCCTGAAGATCGGCGTCTCGTCCTTCAGGATAATTTTCATTTCCACTGGGACCTCGTCTCGTCCGGTGGGTTGATATCCGTCGACCATAGCCCTCACTTCCTCCTTGTAACCCTCTTGCACCTTCTCGATGGCGTCCCTGGTCTCCTCCTCCTCGGCGACGATCATCCGGACGTACACTTCTCCGGGAATGGGCTCGATGATGGGCCCCAGCTTCCGCAGTCGCACCTCGGCCACGTCTAACAGCGGGTCCCCGATCAGCACCTTGGTGTCCATGGCTTGCATCGGAGCGACCCAATACACCAACGGCACTGTCACGTCGTCCAGCTTCGTTGGCAGCACGACACGACCCATCATGACTGCGCTGCCGCCAAACCCGCGTAGCTGCTTACCTCCCTCCTCAAGGTTCACCTTGTAAGCTCCCCTGGCAGTTATCTCCTGGAAGAGGTCCTCTCGCATTACGTTGCAGTCGGCTCCACTGTCCAGCAGGCACTCGGACTCTCGACTTCCCCGATGCAGACCCGTTTCCTGCTCCGGTTGCCGCTGCACTCGTTGAGCCTGACTGTTGGTGATCCATCCTTTGAGGTAGATGCTCCATCTCTGCTCCTCTCTCCGCACTCTGGCGATTTGTGACCGAACTTCTGACATTTGAAGCATTTGACGCCCTTCCCCCTGTCAGGACAGTTTCGTCCTAAGTGCCCCTCTCCTCCGCAGTTGAAGCAGTTGCTGCTTCTCTTCCTGTCGTCCTTCTTACTCTTCGACGACGACGACGACGACTGTTCCTCTCCCGCTGACTTCTGCTGCGGGCCTCGATGCTCACCTAAATCCTTCTGCAACCTCAAGTCTCTGAGGCAACCGTCAAGCCTCTCCTGAAGCTCTTCGAATGTCCTGGAACTCCTCAGGAACATTCGGGCCTGAGCGTCCTCGAGGATGCCGTCGACGATATAGTCGATGACATCCCTATCATCTACGCCTCCCTGACGTCCGAGGCTCCTCATCTCCTGGATGTACTGCTGGACAGGTTCATCCTTCTTCCTCTTCTTTTTCATTAAGAGTGCATGTATCCGAGCTGCTAACGTCTTCCGGCCAAACTCCGCCTCGATGGCATGGATGAGAGCACTCCAGGAGACGATGTCTCGTTGAGCGGTGAGCCACGTCTTGGCTGGTCCGTCCAGCGACTTCTTCGCTGCGACGAACGTCTCCAGCTGCGTCCACCCGTATATCAGCGCGCTTTCGCTGATAGAATCCAGCCACGGCTTGACTGGATACGCCGGATCACTCCCGTTGAACCTTGGCAAGGTGTCCGCTGCATCCCTCAGGGAAATCCTTTCTACCGCTGCTGGTACACCGATCCCAATTCCCGGGGCGCGCGCGAGCTGTAACTCTCGTTGCATCGCCTCCAGCCGTTGTCTTAACCGTTCCTTCTCGGTCAGTGCTGCTGGCTGACGATGTTGCTGCTGGGCGAGCTGCAACGCCCGTTCAGTCTCCTCTAGCTGCCGCTTCAGCCGGTCGACCTCGCTCACTGGGGCCGGCTGGTGCTGCTGACGCAACAGTCGCTCGACGGAGGGTGCCGTCGGTAGCGCGGGAGTTGCTGGCTGCTCTGCAGACCGCGAACGTAAGTCCTCCGCCAGCTGTTGCCGCATCCGCTCGTACCGCTGCTGCTGATATTTTTCTTCCTCTTCCAAGGCAACTCTTCTTTCATTCAGACGGGCCTCTAGCTCCGCCAGCTCCTCCTCACGTCGACGTAATACTTTGCCATCCTCTGCCGGCGTCGTCAGCTCCGTGCCTCGCGAATTCTCGTCGCTGTTCGCCATTGTAGTGGATGTCTTACCCGTGTCGTCCTCGGTAAATGTCGTCGTCCTGCGTGCCGACCTCTCTTGAATTTGCCGCTGCACCGTCAACCTCACGCTTCTCGGCGGCTGCACCCTTAGCGGCGGCCTCGGAACGCTCCTACTCCTTCGCCGTCTTCCGCTTGGGACCGTGTTCCCTCTCCCTTGCTCCGTCGTGGCGCGCTGTTGAGAAGGGGTCCTTCCCTCCCCTCTCTCGAAGCGTCGCATCCTCTCGCACAGCCTCTTGCCGCGCAAAACCTCTTCGCTGTGTGCTTTCGTGCGGCGTCTCCACACGAAACTCTCAACACGCAGCGGCTTCTTAGTGAAATTATGTGTGGCGTCTCCACACACAACTTCCTTCCTTAGGTGAAGTTCGTGTGGCGTCTCCTCACGAAACCTCCTTCAGATAAGTGTTCTCGCGCGGCTTCCCCACGCGCACTCACTCTCTTCTTTTAAGCTTCCTTAACTTATCCTCTGTAGACCCGCATCCCGGACGAGCCCCCAATTTTGTGGGAAACGGCACGTAAAAGATAGCAGTGTCTTGAGCTCTTGGAGACTTTTAATTGATGAGTCCATGGTACGTCATATGCAGCACTGTATGCAGGCAGAGGCTCGGAGGCAGCTCGGCAATGACTCCAGGTGTGTTTCGCTTGATGAGTTGGACGCATTTTTTGCTCTCCTGTACATACGCGGTGCACTCGGTGCCAGGTCTCTGGAGCTTGCTGAGATGTGGTCCAAGAAGTGGGGTCCAGGCGTGTTTGGAGAAACAATGAGTAGAGACCGTTTTGCTGAAATAATGCATTATATTCGCTAAGACAATAACTCATCCCGATCACAGCGCCTGCAAAAAGACACATTTGCGCTCGCATCACGCACTTGGAATAAATTCACAGAAAACTGCTACTTATGCTACGTGCCGGGGACTTTTCTCACTGTCGACGAGCAGTTGTACCCGACAAAGTGTCGTTGCTCATTCCTGCAATATATGGCAAACAAGCCGGATAAATTCGGTATCAAGTTTTGGCTATTAGCAGATGTGGATTCAAAGTACGTTTGTCATGGCTTTCCTTATCTGGGTAAGGATGAGAGCCGACCACAAGATGAATCACTGCCAGAATACGTTGTAATGAAGTTGACAGAACGATACCTACACAAAGGGCGAAACATTACAACTGATAATTTTTTACATCGCTCAAGCTTGCTAAAAGACTAAATAATTGTAACACCTCCCTCGTTGGAACTATAAACCGAGTTAGAAGAGAAATACCTGCAGTAGTGAAAGAGATGCGTGCACCCTTGTATAAAACAACGCTTTTTACAACAAATGATGCGACACTGACAGTTTACCAGGGGAAAGTAAACAAGAATGTGCTGATACTTAGCACCATGCATAAAGACATTGATTGGAGGCACTCACAAGAAGTTACCAGAATCTGTTTCATTTTACAACAAAACGAAGTCTTGATGTTGCAGACCAAATGTGTAGAAAATATTTTGTACGCAGTGGAACTCGAAGATGGCCCGTATTGTACAATATCCTTGATATAGCGGTGATCAATTCCTGGATCGTGTTTCAAGAAGTCACAGGGAAGAAACTTTGTAGGCGCAACTTCATCCTACAACTTACAGACGAGTTGAGGGCAGCCACTGTAGAAGCTAGACCAGGAAGACTGATCGTTGGTCCATACGACGATGTTGGTAGTAGCCAGGAATTACCAGGAAGGAAGAGAAGGACGTGTCAGGTCGGACGCTGCAAAGAAAACAAAACGACCTATCTCTGCAATACCTGCCAAAAGCGGGTGTGCGGCTCATGCACAGGAGTAGTAAAAGAGATCGTTATCTCTGTAAATTACAATGAAACAAGCACTGTACAATAGAGCACTAATAGAGATATTTCATTGGATACTTACCTAATTATTACTTACCGAGTAGAAAATGTTTCCATCCTCCAAATGCACTCATTAAATTCGTTGAACCAAGCATTAGATTTTAAAATCCTGCGCCAAAAGAATAGGCCACCAAGGTGTAAACCACTAATATTAGGTAAAATGGTATTGCTGAAAACAAAAATTGTAAGTTTATATTGAAACTAAGACATTCAAGGCAAGAAAACCACAAAAAGAAAAGAAAGAATAAATACGACCGGTCAAAGTGACCGGTTCCGGGGTTTTAGGTATGGGCCACGGTCCCGGGGTTCTAGTGTTAAATAAATGGAACAAGGGTTTCTTGAATGAATAATAAAAACTCATGTTAGTATAGAAATAAATGCATTTTTATATAATTTCGACACACATGAATTTTGATTTTAAATATAATTATATTTAAAAAAGATATATAATGAAAACGTTAATCATAAGTTATGATATAAAATTTGAACAATGAAATGTTGTTTCTTATAAATTAAGATATTTAATAATAGAAAAATCTTAAAATAAAATTAGTATTTTTTTTATTCTTAAATTCATATTTTTTCTCACTCAAGGTCGCTTTTAGAACATCATTTTGTTCTTTTTTCAATATATATTCTGAAAAGCTTAAGCAAAATTAAGTTCACGTTTAACCATTAATTTAGCTTTTACGAGATCAATAGTTTTTATTTCTCTCATCACTCCATGTACTGTTTATTATAGAAAAAACTTTCTACATATGCATTACTAATGGGAATTGATTCAACAAATTATAATAACTTTGGCAATTCAATAATCTTAGTCTTTTTAAAAAGAAGCATCCACTTTCTGTCAACTGGAATTTGTAAATCTCTCCACGAGAGCCCGAGGCTGAACCTAAGAACGAGTCAATTTTGTCGATTTTGCCAAATTCTTAAGAGGAGAGCGACGAGATGTTACTGTACCAAATGTTCGAAGGCAATGTTTGAAGAAGACCATGGAACTTGTGGGTGGATTTTTCTGATGAAATAAAACCAATTAATAATTAATTTACCAAAAAATAACGTTTTGTTTATACATAATACATTGCAAAGGTTGGTGGCTTGATTAACTTATGGCTCGATTTATCATCGGTGGGAAAACTCCTAATGCCATAAAAGTTTATAATAAACCCAGTTTATTATAAACTTTTATGGCTTAAGGAGTTTTCCCACCGATGATAAATAATACATTGTATTAATATAAAGTTGCATGTTGGAAAATAAATATCTAATTATCCGTAGTCTTTCAGGCGAAAGCTTAGTAACCACGTGCCTAAAAGACAAACATTCCAGAGTTAAACTAAATGTTTTGTTATTTTTGAGACCGTAACTTTATCTTATTCTCTTGTTTACAGAAGAGGTACATGTTTTTTCATAGCGTATCATCTTTCTTAGTGACTGTGGAAAGAATTCCTCCTTAGCCGTAAATTAACGTAGATAAATTACTTAGATATTTACAAAGGAGAGGGAGAGAGAGATACGCATAGAAAACCTCTGTGCGTTTATATTCTTAAATTAAAAAAGTATATATTTTCTTTTAAATGCTTAAAAGAGTTCTTTTCTTTTCTATATTTGCACCTGTTACTCTCTGTATCATCTTTTACTATGTCTCCCTCCCTTTTCTTCCTTGCGAATCCCTAAATATCCTCATTAACTGTTAAGGATGAATTCTTTCCAAAACTAAACTTTCCCATATTCTCCAAAATTAGTTATTAATTACTGCTCAGAGAAGTTGTCATATGGCAGTTGAAATTGGCGTGCTAAAATTACTCTTCATACAGACCAGTTTTACCAAAAATATAGTATTTCATATCGGAAAACATTCCTGGTATTATCTCTTGAGAGACTAACTACTTTTTTCTCTTGTTGCTAGTTAGTGTCATTCAGTATTTAAGTTTACCGTTTAGTGATCGAGGACAAATCTTAAACAATTATACACTCCATTTCCAGATTTATTGAGTCTCGTAGCGTGGTTGCATTTGGTCCGTGGAATGTGGAAGAAAACGCTATACAGTTTTTGAGTTGATCCTTGACAGTGGCCTATGGTGAAACATCGGCTGTGCGTACACATTTCAAATTAAAGTGCTTTTAGTATAACGTTTTCCATTAGCCTCTTATAAGTGAATACTATAATATTTGGCAATCTCGGTTTTCTGGGAATTTCCCAGTTTTTATTGCTAAGTCTTGGATATTGCAACAGTTCGTTTTTATCTTCAGTTTGTTTAAATACGATTTGTATTTATCAGATACTAGGCCCAATTAATTAGTTGGTTTTCTGCTATTTCTAAATCTTCGAATGCGTACATTACGATGTCCATTTGAATATTCGTTGCATCACAAAAGGACGGCCAAAGGGAAATCACATTTACGCGATACACTCGGATAAACGGAATTCTACTATTTCCTGAGACAAATTTTTATAATACGTCAACTTAATAATTTTATTTATATAATGGAAAATTTAAAAACAGATATTTATACCAAAATCAAAATTTCGCCAAAAGCTTTTGGAAAATAAACCAAGATTAAGATGAACTAATTTCGGAAAAATAATTATTACCATAGTTTTCATGGGATATTATCATCATTTGATTTTATTATTGGAGAAAATTATGTATCTTGAAACACTTTTATAACTTCCGGAAGCTTGTTAAATTGAAACTATTTTTATTTCCCTCGGTAATTATAAAGAATTAATTAATATTCGTGTCAGTTTGGGCGATACAAGACTTTCATTGTATGCTCCTAAATAACAGCCCGAAGCGAGTCATGGCATTAATGACCAAAATTAAAGAATTAACTTTGTTGAGAAAGTTCGGAATTCGAGGAGAAGCGGGGAAAAACAGCGAGAGAAGGTATTTCCGATGTCATATTTCTTCTTTTGAGATAAAAACCATCCAAATATTTTCGCGTTCTCTCCTAAGTAATTTTTTATAGCGCGGCACCCCTAAAAATCAGCTGCGGCGCCCCAGTGTGCCGGGGCACCCAGGTTGAGAACCACTGCATTAAGCACTGCCTCGAAACACTAATGTCAACATCGTAATTAATTCGCATATGCTTCTCGTTGTTCACATTTTACACTTATAAAGCGTTCCAGAGTTATGAATCAGTTAAAATCCGTTGATGGAATGTTCGTATATCATTCCCACAGCAAAACCCCACTGATAAAAAACGAGTGCCTTAATGAATTTTATCCAAATTTCTACATCTGTGGTGAATATCGAATTTCATTTATAATCGTTCGAGCTGAAAATTCGGCTCCATTTTCTCTTTCATTTGAATAAATAACTAACTTCACGTGTTATAAGCGTCCGATTGAAAATTGTTACGCGCTGCTTTCAATATATTCCCACGCACCTTCAGGACACATTAGGAAACAATGAAATGAATACATTTATGAGAGGGGCGAATTCATTGGACGCCGAGGAAATTTAACCATAAAAGCAAGTACCGAAGTAATGCCATGGAAGGAAACAAGAGAATAAGACAAAGCATTTTTGAAAACCAACATTGGCGGGAAATTAATTACCTCACGCCTCGATAACGCCTAATTTAAATCTTAAAGCACCCATTTGCCGAAACCTTAAACCAATTTGCCGCCTAAGAGATCTTACAATCCGTTAATTTTATAATTAATATAAGCCAGAGCCCTCTTTCCTTCTACTTCCTTAACCTCCTCTCCTCATGTTACACGCCTTAATACCCCTCCCTCCTCTCTCCCTCCCTCCTATATTCCTCCCTCATCTCTTCCTTCCTCATCTCTTCCTCCCTCCTCTCTTCCTCCCTCCTCTCTTCCTCCCTCCTCTCTTCCTCCCTCCTCTCTTCCTCCCTCCTCTCTTCCCCCCTCCTCTCTTCCTCCCTCCCTCCCCTCTTTCTTCCTCCCTCCCCCTCCATCCTCTCTTCCTTCATCTGAACACGCCTCTACGCGGAAAAGAACCCGGGTGCGCGCACGGCACAAAGACAAGAAGAACCAGCTTCCTTTGCCTTGTCGTCGTTCTACCTCCTAAAATAAAAAGGACACACTCTTGTTCCACCCATCTCAAACTTCTTTCCACACGATCTCCACTCCTCCCTCCTCCCTTTTCCACCTCCTTTCTCTCTAAACGATTTTTTAAAAACACACTCTCGCCCGACGGGGCTGAAAATGTAATTATTTCCGAAGGGTTGAGCCTTTGTTTTTGCGAGAGACGAGAAGGTGCGTGGGGAGGGGGAAGGCGAGGAGAGGAGGTGGAGGAGGTCAGGGTGTAAGGCACGAGGGGAGAAGGGGCGAGTTGGGAAGGGGGTGGGAGAAAAGGGGAGGGGGAAGCAGGAAAGTCGAGCCTTGAAGACGGCGGCGTTCTCAGCCGTCGTCGTCCCTTCTTTCCTCGCTCTCTCCTCCCCGTTTTTACCTGTTCTCCCCCACCCTTCTTTCTTTTCTCCCTCCTCCGAACCGCCCCTCTTTCTCCCCACTCCCGCCTCCCCCACCTACCAAATCCTTATATTTTCATCGCACGTGAATTCCCTTATTCCTTCCTAGGGTCCTCAGCGGAATATTTCAATTCATCCCGCCTGGTGCGCTTCGAAGGCATCGAATGGGTCCTAATCTCTTGCCACTTTGCCTCACGTCGCGTCACCTTAGGTATTCCTCAAATTGAAATGTCCGACCCTTCTTTCCCCCCTTTTCCCTGCACTATCTCTCAATCTCTCGCTTGTTCGCCTCGATCGAAACGTTATCCTCCAGACTATCCTCTCATAAGGATGACAGCCGCTTTTCTTTTAATCAATGTACACCTATTAGCAACTGAACCTCATAGATTTGTGGGGGAATACAAAGTCCATAATCCATTGATGTTGTAAATAACCACCTGGCTCGATGTTCTACAACAGTGGTGCCCAAACTTTTTTACTGGCATTGGTGGTTGCGAATCCTTCGGCGGGCCGCATTGGAAGTTGCCAATTCTTCGGCGGGCCGGATTAGAGATTAAATTGGAAGTTATCTATATGTTCTAAGATAAGATTTTTATGGCTAACATTTCAGCATTAAAAAAGTTTTATCATAAAAACGTATGCATTTGTGTGTTAAATTTTTAGGATAAATATTTCATCACATCCTCGCGGACGGCAGAAAAACTCTTCGCGGGCCGCATCCTGCCCGCAGGCCGTAGGTTGGGCGTGGTTCCCAAACTGCGTCCCGCGCAGTGATTTATCCTGGCCAGCCTTATCAGCTAGAGTATTCATTAGATATCATTTATGATATCTAAACGACATTTTCCGAGTTCGTGGTTGAAATCTACTTTTAATATAAGCGAATTGCAAATTACAGAATTGAAAAAAATCCTCAAAACTTGTTCTTTGAAATTTTCACACGGCCCGATCAGTCGTTTGAAATGCCGTATGTGGCCCGCACAGTGGATCATAAACCCTCATGTGGCCCTTTCAGTAAAAGGTTTGGTGACCCCTGTTCTACAACATCGAACTCGCTTGGACCATCATTATAAAAGACAGGATCATCGCGATTTTAACCTCGCGATGTTTTAGGAAATATGTTTTGCGTTTATCGACTGCATAAGCAATTGATACGGTATTTAGAGGAAGTTATCTCTATAAAATTGAAGGTATTACTAATGTATTCATGAACGAGCTAAGTATTACAGTTACTATCGGATATTTTCAAAGCATAATGGAGCGCAACTATTATTTTTTAAATACTTATTTTTTAAAGCATTTCGATTATATTTATTCTCTCTCCTTATTCTGATCAATTTTTAACCGTACAGGCAATATTTACGTCATTTTTCGAGTGGCATTCAAAGTGACAACCAAAAAGGCATTTATTTCATGGTCGTTTAAGAAAAAACTATTTTAACCAGATTTTAATGATACACGATAGTAGAAATCTAAAATCTTCATTTTTATAATTCTAACGCAAGAATAACGAGTATCTATTGGAGTTGCAACTCTCAGAATCCCTTCGCAGACTGATACTGGACTCCATTTTCTAAGACGCAGACACCGTGTCTAAAATATATTCCATTTAGTCAATCATCTTACGGTAGAAAATTTAGCGAATAGAAAATTTCCTCTTGGTCAGGCTTCATGAGAAAAACATTAATTCTCCTTTATTTGTTTATGAAAACTTAACCATTTTCCAAAGTGGCTCACTCATTTTTTCGACGAAAGTCTTAAAATAAATTGTTGAGATATGTTGAAACTAGGGTATAATTATTCGTTATCTAAGTCGACGACAGCGTAAACTAGGGATCGCGTCAAAAAGTTCAACTAATATTCTCGCAGAGAACAAGGGAGAAGAACCGCGGGAGGTTGTGGGTAGAAGGGAAAGGAGGGACAGGGGACGAGGGGAGGGAAGGGGGAGATCAGGGCAAGAGAGCATTCGAGCATCTTAAGAGGCGTAAAGAGTCTTAGATGTGTCGAGTTAGAAGATAAAGAAAACTGCTACAAAGTGTTGCGAAGGGATATCGGCTCTTTTGAGCGAGGGTTTTAGCGAAGGCGTCTGAGATCGAGAGACATGGCACGAGAGGAGGTGGAGAAGGGAAATGGGATGCTGTGTGTGGGGAGGCTGCATGCGAGGGGCGGTGGTGAAGAGAGGAGATTGAGGGCGAGAGTGTCTGGGGAGGGTGGAGGGAGAGGGGGGAGGCTGAATGGGGCGGTGGTAAGCGGGGGGTGAGAGGGATGGGGGACGGGGTAAGGGAGCACCGCCTCGGAGGAATGCAGCGTCATAGACGGGCGTGATGGAGTGCGTGCCGGAACAAGCAAGACGTAGCGAGATTATTAAGGAAAACTTTTAAGCAACTTTTATATTGCGTTTTGAAAGACTATGTACCACCATAAATGTATGAACGTCACGCGATGTTAAAATAAAAGTAGTTAATGCGTCGCTTAAAAATGTTTTTGATATGCCCGTATGAGCAGCCATAAATGCGTGTCACGCGAATTTAGCTTAAAACTCGTTTCGAAGGAATCGGAGACGACAGAGAAAGGAAAATTAATGTTTATTGGCGAGATGGAGGATGAACAGAACTGCTTCAAATGGAACGTTATTTCAGCGATAATAAAAATGACTATAAGATAGGAAAAACACTTCATAAAAAACTGGTCGATAGAAACGATTGAACTGAATCGGGAAATCCGTAGCAACAAATAAATACTTGGAAATATTGATACTTATTTCTATGATGATAATAATGGAGCCAAAATTTGACGTCAAAAAAGAAAACGCCTATCATTATCAAAGAAATATGACTGAAATAATAACTAATAAATCATATGGCTGGCCAAGAGAAAGTCCTTCAATTCATATAAATATTAATCTGCCTATCAGCGGGATTTACAAAGTACAAAGAGACGCTTATAAGTTTTAACTTGGACCATTAAAATGTTAGATGTGAGCGAAAGTAACGGACGGCCACGTAATTAGACCAGGAGAGCGAAAAATCTGCGCAAGGCTAGAATACTTTTATAGTAAACTTGAAGTACATAGTATTTAGAGTACATATGGGAAAAAATAAATGTGAACTACGGGATAAGGGCTGAAGGAGAGGGAGGATGAAGATTAATAACAAAAAAACACTGCAGGAAAACACCCACATAGAAGGGGATGTGAAAAACCTGCGAAACTTACTAAAGTTCACTAAACAAATCATCATATGTTGCACAATAATATATAGGATGATCATACATAAAAATACATGCAATAAAAGAGTATAGGCGAAAAAGAAAAATAGAAGAAAGAAATAGAGAAAAATAACAAATAAATGCACTTCATGATAACACCCGCACAGGAAGGAGATGCGTGGACCTCCGTCATCTACTGAAGTTCTCTACATAAAATACAGCAGTAAAAGAAGAAAGGTAAAAGGAAAGAAAAGAAAATAAAGAAACTGAAATGGTCAAATAGATACACTACAGGAAAACACCCGCACAAGAAGGGGGGTGTATAAACCTGTGAAACCTACAGAGATGCACTAAATCTATCCATACATAAAGAGAGAGGAGAGAGTAGGTGTAAGCAGGGGTAGAAAGAGAAGGGCGGGAAAAGGGCGGGAGAAGGCAAGGGAGGAAAGAGGCGAGGGAGGTCAGAGCCATGAGGTGGAAAAGGGAGTGAGAGGCGGGGATTAGAGAGAGAGAGGCAGTGGGAGAGGGTGGAGAGAGAGAGGCAGAAAGGAGAGGAAGCGGGCCGTGTCAGATATTGAGAAGATGAGAAGT
Organism: Tanypteryx hageni; assembly: GCA_028673005.1. Lineage (NCBI taxonomy): Eukaryota > Metazoa > Arthropoda > Insecta > Odonata > Petaluridae > Tanypteryx > Tanypteryx hageni. Next base: position 12,086,674 of record CM054114.1, on the reverse strand, counting down.
GAAAGGGTGGAAATCAGAGATCTGCGGGGCAAAGTAAAAGCGGCGTTGATAAGGGGCGGGAAGGGGGGGCAATGAGGGGGAGTGGGAGGGAGGGAGGGGAAGGCGATTATACGAGAGCGAGGAGGGGGTTGAAAGGTATGCGGTACAGGAGGGGAAGGGGGTGGAAGATCAAGATTAAAGCGGCGAGCGAGGGGATTAGACGCGGGGATATGGGAGAGGGGATGGGGGAGGGGTGGAAAAGAGGAGGGATGAAAGGGAGGAGGGATGGAGGGGAAGAGGGGTGGAAAGGATGAGGGCTGGAAGGGAGGAGGGGAAGAAAGAAAAAGACGTAGCAAGACTAGAAGAAGCACAAGGGGAACGCGCGTTTTCCATTAGGAGGAAGTTTCAATTTTAATTTAATCCGGAACGTTGACGCCCTTAAGGACGCTCCGGATTAAGCGAAATGAGTTAACGTCTGTGTGACACCATGTGTGAAGCAATTCGGGACATTATCTTAAGAATAAAAGAAATCTGGGGACATAATTTAGAAGTAAATTTCTGACTAATCGAGACTTGGTCTGTCCTTGAGCAGTTGTGGTATCGCGAACGATTAATTACGCTTACAAATGCTTGCTTGAATGCACAATTTAAATATGAGAAGCGTATGTTATTTCTTGACAAAGTTTCTACCAACAGGACTAGAAATTTACTTGATGACATGATTTGAAATTCATACTTTTGTTACCAAACGAAAAATTAATGTGTTAAATATGCAACCAATGGTCCTAAAGCATCCCACATTTAAAAAATAACTTGGAAGTTAAGAATAATAATCAATGAAATAAAGACCGATTCTAGAATTTTTCCCCCACATCAGAAAAACCCTCTTGATGTTCTCGTCCGAAAGTGTCAAACGCGAAACTCGCCCAGGAAGTACACATTAATTCAACGAGAAGTGAATTGTAGAACGAATAGAGTTTTCAGTTCTTGAGGGGCAAATAAATATAACAAAATGATCAATCTTTAATAATTAATAAATATTTTAAATCAACCGTTGACAAATTCAGCGACAACTCGACAAATAGGTTATAAATTTCATAGATTGTGCCGTGCAATGAAGCAGACTCGAAAGAGGTCAGTGGGACTTTTCTCATGAAGTAGGGCGATGTGTTGGGATGGGGTGGGCTTTGCTGTGAAAGGAGATGGACAGAACGTGAGCAGGAAACACGCAATGAAACCTCTCGGCGTGCCTATATGTCCCATAAGAGATCAATCGTTTGAATATTTTAACGTGACTAGACAGCATATAATTTGAGATGAAATGTTAGTTATCGAGGATATTTGTCATTAGCCGACGCACCGACCTATGATTTGACTAACACGGCACTAGGCTACCAAATCTCGACAGGAAAGTTGAGCGGGGATATGGAAGGGGGAGCTTGTTAAGAGGACTGGTGTTTTACGAGAGAGAGAGAGATCTATATATCCATTGGGATGATCAAAAGAAGACGAGGGGGGCGGACAGGAACGCAGGATGGGGGCTGTGGCGTGGAAAAGTATAGAAAGTTATGAAGGGGAGAGAGGCCATCGTTGAGCGGCGTACAAACATTTTCTAGAAATCCGTAACAATGAAGTTCTTTGGTCAAAACTTGTGATAACAATAAGTCCAAAACAACTAATGCAGGCTGGTTTCCCAAAGTTGATGTCCCGAATCGATTACCTATATTGACAGGCAATGTTTCAGTATATGTTAGTCGTTCCAAGGAATTCTCATACCATAAATACCATTTGTAATTCATAGTGTATCAATAATTGAGAAAAATCGAAAAACAAATTAATAGAGCTATCAGGTATTAAATACTACATGCAATGTCAACATCTCTTTCTGACATATTTTGCATCTATTTTTTAAATAAACGAATTTAATAAATGTTAATGTTTATACGGCAATACGTATGGATCATTTTTCCATTGCTGAGGGGTAATCGAGTGGAAAAGAAAACAAGATTGGAAAGTTGTACTCCATGTCGGAGTTTCCAAATGCGTTCTTTGAGATTTCACAATGTTCTCAATATTTTTCGCTCAGATGAGAATTTAACGAAAAGCAAGCGAGACGTTATAAAATACAAGTAGGTCTTAATGTAAAGTAGTCGTAATTATTGTCCGATTTGAACCAAAATTGGAATCGGTCTATTAATTTTAACAAAACTCACCAATACCAAATTTAATACAAAATTTCATGCGGTTCCCGAGTTGAAACAAAGGAACACTGTAAACTACATGTAGGTCTTCATGTAAAGTGGTCGTAATTATTGTCCGATTTTAACCAAAATTTAAATCGGTCGACCGATTTTAGCAAAACTCCCCAATACCAAATTTCATCAAAATATATAAAGCTGTTCCCGAGTTGAAACAAAGGAACACTGTAAACTACATGTAGGTCATGCAAAGTGGTCGTAATTGTTGTCCGATTTTTACCAAAATTGGATTCGGTCAATTAATTTTAGCAAAACTCCCCAATACCAAATTTCATCAAAATACGTCCAGCGGTTCCCGAGTTGAAACAAAGGAACATTGTCGGTCATTATGTAAAGTGGTCATCATTTTTGTCCGATTCTGACCAAAATTGAAATCGGTTGACCAATTTTAGCAAAACTCCCCTATACAAAATTTAATCATAATACGTCTAGCGGTTTCCGAGTTTTAACATGCGGACAGATGGACGGACGGCGTGCTAAGAACGCATAATAGCCCATTTGTTCACTCGTCTATGCTCAAGTAGAGTTCGGTAATAATCGTCTCCATGGCAACAATCCGATAAAATGCGATTTAAAACGCAAAAACGCTGTTTTAGTATAAATTAAAAAAATACGATCAATTATCAAAATTCGGTGATAAGAATTAGAACCTACATTCTTTTCTACTTAGAACAGTAGAAAACTGGCTCCGATATAAAAGTTTTAAGATATTTTAATGTATTCAAGAAAACATCATGGCACAGTAGATTTGATATTTTCTATGCAAAACAAATATGGAAAAACGTTCCTGGAATTGAACCCGGGACTTAAATCTTCGCCAAATAAAATAGAGCCCGGAGGTGGACCCTGGCAGCCGGAGCCTCATACCAAGTTTCATGGAAATCGGTGCATTGATGCAAAAGTTGTTAGTGCAGGACACAGACAGGACCATTTCATAAGGCTGTTTCCTTTGGAAACCATTAATAATAATTATATTGGTCTCAATCAATGTCGAGGTAAGAAAACAATGCTGGCGGGCAATTTACGAAACAACCGTTTTAGATCAATACGTTTATTTCTAAGGATAATTACTCTCTATGGTGTTTCTTCGTACCTTATTATATAACATGATCAATTTTGCTCTGTTATTTTGAAGTTTTTTGGTCAGGTTAACATTATTATTATTAACATTTTTTTCAGTTTGATTATAATCCGCAAATTTACCATTAACAATATAGGTAGTGTACAACAGATAATATGCCGAAAAGTCAATCAATGTTATAAAATCAACAGAAAACGTAAATGGTATTTTCAAAAATATACTTCCATTCAAACTTTCCTTCGACACGCGCTGCGATTTCTGCTAAAAGATTAATTTTACTATGCAAACAGAAAATTCGTTTGAGTTTTAAAATGCCTGCCTCGATCTTTATTTAAATAGCATGACTGATTTTATTATCAATTAATACATATAAGAGAAAAATTCAAAGGTTGCGTAAAAGATCTCTTACTCGAATTCCATGTGATTTCACTATGTAGAAATTTCAACGGGAATACGGTTAAAATACCCACAGAAATTTTCGTAAAATTTTCAAAAAGACGTCACTAGAGTCGACGGTAGATTGACTTCCTCAAATAATGCATGAGACATTCAAAATGAATAAAATAAAAAAGGGCTCATTATGGCCAGGATAAATAACAATTTAACCTCCGGTGTCAAACGAAAAAAAAAATGTTTCGGCCTCAATATAATTTAACGGAATTTTCTTGAAGCCACGCTAGCATTCGCCGCCGTTAACTTTTCGTTTAGATTAGATATGTTTTTTTTGGGTTTATATTAAGACTAGGAAGTCTTATCTTCCATCAAACCTCTCGTCATGATACAAATACATATAATAATACATTCTAGAATTAATAGTGATATGTAAAATGATACATAATTGTGCGGGAAAAATTTAAAAAAATCCACTGCGGGAAAACACCCACACGGAAGGGAAAAACCTGCGAAACCCACTAAGGTTCACTAAACAAATCTACATATGATGCACTACAATATATAAGATAACCATGCATAAAAATACAAGCAGTAAAGGAGTATAGGCGAAAAAGAAAATAGAGGAAAGAAAAAGAAAATAGAAAGAAAAAGAAAATGAACAAATAACTGCACTACGGTAGGGGTTAGCAACCTTTTGAACATGACGGGCCACATTTGTAATGTGAATAATTCGGAGAACCGCATTGAAGGGCACGAGAACTTCGGCGGGCCGCATGAGTGTTTGCATCCGAAGCTATCCAGAGATTCTGTGGTCTCACATTAGTACAAATCATATCTAAATAATTTACTAGCGTTAAATGTTTATCAGAAAAGGTTTTGAGGTCAAAATTTGACTGGAAAAATATGAAATTTTCTGTTTAATTTTACTGATAACTTTTTCATTATGGCTTCGCGGGCCGCATAAAGCGCTATCGGGGGCCGCATCCGGCTCGCGGACCGTATGATGCCAACCCCTGCACTACAGGATAACACCCACACAATAAGGAGGGTGCGTGAACCTGCCAAATCTGCTGAAATTCTCTACGTAAAAATGAGATAATTATTTAGATTATGAGGCAGAGTGTTCTCGTACGCCCCCGCAACCCTGTCCCTCGCGATGCGCTCTCCCAACCAGATTCTGACCAACCTCTTCCCCTCTGTAATTCCTCCCGCCGCTCTCCCAACCTCCGCCTAACCAATCCCTCGGGGTCATTGAAAAAATGGAAGAGTGGATCGGAATAAGGTAATCCTCGGCGGGCACAGAGAAAGGGAATCAAAGGTCAAAGAGAGAGAGAGGAATAACGTCGGCGGATCGACTCTTCCCCCGTGACTCGTGCCCCGCACACACACACGCGCGCGTCCGTCCTTCCTTCCTGCAGGGCACGGGCAGAGGGAGAAAGGGTTGAAAACAACATCGATTAACGAGATCGATAGTCCCATTAAGCATCCAACCCTCGCTAGAGCCTTCATCCTCCCGTCCGTCGTCTACTCCCTTGTAAAGGGGCTACGTTTTCCCGAACAGCACGCTGTCACCCAGCGGCAAATCATCGCGCAACGCGTGTCGAATTGCTCTGCGAAATGGAGGAGCGGCGTTCGGATGTTGTGCAGGATGACCCCCCCCCCCCCACAACTCCCTCCTTAGCAGTGGTTTCCTATCGATGACACATTCTTAACCCTGGAGGACGCGCGGCGTACTTTGTAACGTAAAGACGCGCATATTTTTCACCCAAACGCAGAATAAATTAATTGTTAGCATTATAGATCACTAACGAATTAATTCCTACAATGTTTAGACATCCATAAAACATCGTCAGCGGCCAACATGATGATTTTCTGGACACTGAATATTTTTCGCACAACTGATCTACGGTATCCACCATCCCTTTAGTGGCGTCATAAAGAGTAATAAAACTAAATCTCATTAACGAGAAATCTTATATACATTACACAGTTGTTGTGCAATGTTACAAAAAATTAATTAGTTTTTACCAAGTCTCTCCTGTATTAAATTTGTTCCGCATGGACTTGCGTGTGAATAATTCCCGCTTTCTGCTTTCAGTCTCAATTACTCATGAGCAACTGGTCGTAAGAATAACAAAAACGCTCTAGAACTAACAGGGAGAGTCCAAGTGGAAGGCTCGAATAATTCCGATGAGTCAAAAGATAAACACATATCTATTCTGCTTGGGTATTTTTTATCCAGACGCTCGTCCTTCCGGGTTAAAAATCCTTTCGACCGGTGGCACTTCCAGATCTAGAGTTATTGTTTATGATTTTGCTAGTACTTCATTTTTTTCTATTAATTTATTCCCTATGTTAAGGCATCGTTCGCGAAGAATCTGCAGCATGACAGCCATAGCCGCGCACTGAGACACATTTCGCAGTGTCAGCACATGGGGGTGACACCGATATAACGACATCAGGTGATGAAAGTGATCGAGATTCTATAGTAAATGGTAATTCGCAGCAAGTTTGCCACAAATAACAGTGACAGGACGTGCGGGATGTCTGAAATACAGATGGTTATTTGAAGAAAGACGAAGGCGCAAATACCCGTGGTGATGTCCTAAAAGACAAAAGATAGTCGTCGCAGTCTCATATGAGAATAATACGAAATGAGAGCCAATATGTCAACGCATTCAGATTCGTTGTTTCCCGATGCTCATAAAAAGTTAGAAGACAGAAGTGTTTCTTGGGTAATCATTAAAGGAGCGACAGCCATTAACATACGCCATCGGCAATTGTCAAGATCTTTTAATCCATTTCAAAGATGCCTCCACATAAACAAGCCTACATCCGAAATGTTTCCTTGTACGAAAACCATTGCGCTCGAAGGTAAAAAAATTGAATTTTATTCTTCTGTAGTAGAGCTGCATAGGTAGCATATATACCATATGAAAATTTTCAAAACGTGTTAATAAATTCAAATAATAATAACACAAGAATATGTGTCAAAATACAAATGGCTCGATCTTGAGAATAATACAATATGCTTAACCCTGCCTTTGAGTAAACCGACCAATTTTTCTAGTATAGTGAGTAAATAATTTCTGCTCCGGCTGATTCGTAGTAGCATTTTCGAGTAATCGCTTAGGATTTGTTTTTATATTAACGTAGCTCGAAACTATACCGTGTAATCGGACTTTAACCTTTCATGATGAAGTGAATATAAGCCATTAACTCCCTCCCAACCCCTCTCTGAGTATCGCTATTCTACACATAAAGTATCACCTTATCATTTAGCACCCACCGCTCGGCACACTTTCTCAGATTCGCATCTTCATCGTTTTCTCGCAACAAAGACTCCAATTCCTTATTGGATGGCGAGATTCTTAATCATAATCTCGAAGCGGAGTTTCCTTAAAACTCCTCAGAATCACGTGAACATGCCGCTCGCAATCTTTGTGAGGCCGCGAACCGAGGGAATACGCGAGGGAAGGAAGGGGAGGAGGGCTTGAGGAAGGAAATCGTTCCCTCGCAGCCCTCAAAGACGCTAACGAAGCGGCGAAATTAATCGCGCGATTGACGCTCCGCCATTTCAATCTTGATTTGAGTCGAAGATACGTTCGCTCATTTCGCCACGTCGTGAAAGATTGACCAAGTGGTGATCCGAGGAATAAATCCCATTAATTTGCTCCCTCATTATTAAAGAGTAGTTACCGATCTAAGGGGATCCAGTCGACGTATGTACACTCATTTCCAAAAGTATTCCAACAATTTGAGCGGCGTCGATTTCTCAGCAGACTGAATTTTAACTTCCTATCTACGTGAATGTTATGTCAGTCGGTATGTATTCCTGTCGTGACGCCACCTCAGCCTTCTGGGTTTATTATTTGTGACGTATTCTTGCGTATCACACGAGTTAAAAAAAATTCCGCGCCTTGCGCGATCGTTTGAACATACTATTATAATTCGCCATTGTTATTTAACAGTGATGGAGTACATTACTGACCCACGCTGGAAAATAATAAATCCTTTCATACAGGAACTTTTCCGGAAAGGCTGAAGTATACAATAGTTAGGCCACTACTTAAAGAAGGGCCTCCTGAATTGTTAAACAACTACCGTCCAATATCTCTTTTGCCAAATTTTTCTAAAATATTTGAAATGGCTGCACAAACCCGTATTTCTAATCATTTAAAATATAATCACCTGTTATCAAATAGCATGGTTTTAGAAAGAAATACTCAACAACTACAGCATTAATAGACTTTGTAAATAATATTTCTGAATCCATTGATCAATCACAGTACAAAGCGGGATTGATCTGTGACTTATCCAAAGAATTTGATTGTGTTTGACGTGAAATATCAATCAGAAAATTGAAGTACTATAGTGTTCATAACAATTCTCTCAAATGATTTGAATCTTATCTTTCAGAACGCAAACAAAAAACAGTAATAAGTAATAAGAACCACTCTTTTTGTTCAGAGTGGAGTGATGTGGAAATAGGAGTGCCACAGGGATCTGTCCTTGGTCACTCGCAGTGTGGGTGTTGGAAGTGGTCGGAGGCCACTTCCGGCCAGGCTGCCAGCTGAGCTATAAGCCTGTCAGGTTTTGGTGATTGGTCAGGTTGGGAAGACATGCTTTAGATTTGTGACGGCTTTATTCCAGACTTTGCCGCTTGGGCTGTGAAGAAAATTCCTGGCCCATTGACGGCAATGGGCGTTTGAAGCGGTTCCAGGACACCACTCTAGTCTGCGAGAGCTTCCCTATCAGTTGATGTTTCCGTCTTGCCGAAGAACGTCCTGGCCCTCCTTTCCAGGACGCACTCAACCGGCTCGACCCCTGTGGTCGCATGGAGCTCCGTCAGTACAATGCTCTGCCAGTTCACCCTTAGTATCGTTCTTAGTGCATTATTTCGCACTACGGCAACTTTTTTGATATGCGTTTTTGCCGCACTGGACCAAATAGGTGAGGCGTAGGTCAGGATTGGCAGTACGCAGGCCCTATACAGTCTCACCTTGGTCTCCAGGGTAACCTCCCTGGAGCCCAGGACAGGGCCGAGTCTGCGTACTGCACCTGTTCCGACCCCTCTTAGGCCGGAAACATGTTTTCGCCTGGTCAGTCCTTTGTCCAAGGTTACTGCGAGGTATTTAGCCTTGGAGGACCATGGGATGGCATGTCCGTGTAGGGTAAGGGCGGATACCGGCTGGTTTCTGGGGTTAAATCTTGGTTTACTATATATATATATATGGCCGAAATCGAAATGTGGAATGCTGAGCGAATTGAATAGATTATTTTTAAGGAGATAGAATGACATTCCTAATAGATTACATCCTAGTAAAACAAAGATTCAGGAACAGCATAAAGACCGCCAAGGCAGGAGCAGACATTGATTCAGATCACAGCTTTCTAATAGTTGACGTAAGTACAAAGCTCAAACAAATAAGAAAAACGAGAAGAGAAAGACAGACTTGGGACCTATAAAAACTGAAAGAAAGGCAAATGGGAGGGGGACTCAAAAAAGTTGGGGCCTCCAAATGCCTTCAATGTTGATGTTTCCTTATTTCTTCTAGCACGGATCACCCCCCCCCCCCCATGTTCGTTCTATATTTTCTTATCATCCTGTCTCATCTCATAAAATACTCTCTTTTCCCCTTAAAAATAATCTATTCAATTCGCTCACCATTCCTCATTTCGATTTCGGCCATATATAGTAAACCAAGATTTAACCCAAGAGCTCTCTATTAACCTCAAGAGAGCGTATAATGTTTGTGTTATATAAAAATATGATGTAAAGAAATTCGAGCACACCTTGGAACGTCTGATTTAACTCTCTTGGCTTTAGTTATAATCTAGAACAGTGTTTTTCAAAGTATAGATCGCGACCCAGAACTGGGTCGCGAGGCTCATGAGGAAAACCTGAGAACTCAATGCGTAAGCAGCTGAAATATGTCAAAGATGACACGGAACTAAAAGTTTCCATTATATAAATGCCATTCTTTTAGTATGAGTCACTTTTTATCAAGAGCTAATGAAAAATCAATTAAAACATGTTTTCCTCAAAGTAGCATACCATTGCACTAGGTGGCGAGACATTCCACTGGGCCGCGATGCAAAAAGTTTGAAAAACAGTGGTCTAGAAGGCGTCTAATATCGTTATTATTCCAAATTCGTAAAAATGACATGTTGCTTCGTCTTTCTTTGCAGTTCAACAGCATCAGTCATAGTTTACGTACAAGGGGAAACCACAAACTTTTCATTTTATACCACAGGACGGAATTCTACAGTAAATCATTCACAGTAAATGGGTTGCTAATAATTCTTAGATGATATGAGCAGATTATGGAGCAAACTTCAAAGATTTTATTTTAAATCCATCGTCTATACCATTCCTTTAAACGAGCATATCACAAACATCTACTCTCGCTTCAAAAGAACCACAGTACAGAAAGTTCCTTCACTTAATTCTCTGTATTCTTTCCAGGTACTGGCCGAGAATACTGCCACATAAGAAAGCACAGAGAAACTGGCACTTTCAAATAAAACATTGTTATTCCTCCAGAAACTCGCAATTTCATAGCAAGGATAAGCTTAATATATTAAACCTGAATTTCTTTGTATATTCCTTTTTTCTTATTTGTCCTGTCAAATGTCATGCTAAATATTTATTTGTTTATTTAGATATATGTACGTATGCGTTTATATATGTATATAGATGAGTATCACAATCATATTCTATGTGACAATTGTTGTATTTATAAATGAGAAGGGTTTCGGTGGAAGAGGAGAGTGATTCGGTCTCAACCTTGCCCAAATAATGTGTTATTCTGTTAAATCTCTTGTAACTCTCTGTCATATATATCCCACGATCACCTCCTCATTCAATCAAAAAATTCAAACTTACAAGATTATTGTCAATGAGATCACAAAAGGCGGCCAAGTCACTGGTTTATCGAGCGTTATTTTGAGCGTCTCCGAAGCATCTCCTCATAAAATACGAGTTGAACGACCGCGAACCGTGAATTAACCTTGTGTAAACACCATTTCGAGAATAGCGAACCTGACCTGAACTATGAATTACGTACGTCCGCGTCCAAAACAAGTGATAAATGTCCTCTTTTTAGGGCCCGCACAACATTTTACGACCCATCATCATTTACGATTGACTTCGACCGATACAATCCAATAAATTACCGCTTAATGCATTGTTTGGGTTGTGATCAATGCTCCTTTTTAACGGTCTCTTAAAATTCCAATTGACGGAGATTTGCGAAAGAATGTTCTCTGAATTATGTCACGAAATGTGAGGATTTCCATAACATCTGAAATACAACGTCTTTCGAAGTTTAAGTCGAAAGAAAAATTTGTATAAAGCAAAAATTTCATTTTTCGCTTGAATGCGAATCCTTCCCGATTATCCAAATTATCAACAATGGAATTTTATTTGAAAAAAGGAAAAATTCAACTCGAACTATATACAGTCTTCACTCACCGGATAATATCGCGGACGGCTGCGAATTTCCCAGTGTTGATGACGAATTTAAGAATCGAATCACTTGCACCGTAATTTTTCAAAATTAATTAACTTTGTAAGCAAATATTTTCCTCTTACGCCGAAGGGTATATTGCAGGGATCTAACGTCACCGCAGACAGCTAACAAGGTGGTGCAATAATTGCGTATCTTGAGAGTTTGATCTAAAACCTCCCGAGTACTTTTTTGCAAGAGGACTTGCATTAATGGAAATTCTAGAAAGCTATTTTTCAGGAAGAGCAGAATAGATTCAACTGAGAATAGTGAGTTAAACGTGGTCAGAGTTCAGCTGAGAAAGGAGTCCTCATATTACTTGTCATAAGATAGGATAGAAGCTTTTTGGTGAAAAATACTTCACAAATTATATGTCTCCTCAAGAATTCAACCTAAATCATGGCAACTATATTAATACTATACTAATCCGAGATAAGATCGAATTTATTTTTTCATATATGTTTTAAAAAGTAATAGCATCCAGTGCAACATTATGTAACATAATAAATAGAGAAAAAGGTTCAACGAGTTTCTAAAACGGTTTGGTTGCCATACAAAATCGTACACGTGTTGTATTTATTGTGTATTTCGACATTTATCCTCTAATTCTAAGTGTGTAGACACTTTTCCGATCGACTCAACTTAATTGAGGAAAGACGCATTTTCATTTCAAATGGCTATAAGTCCTTGAGAAAATGTATCTGTCGTATTACTATATTATGGAACTTTCCACATACATAAATAAACTCCCCTACGTAACGTCATATAAGTTGCCAAGATTACGAACGGCAAGTGAAATCGATAGACTGAATACATATTTTCTTGCATAAAATATGTTACGTTAAGGAACACACAAGTTCCGAGTCTAAGGTTTGAATCTAGACGACAACATTTTCATCCCTGTTGGCGATAACGTATAATTTGTTCCAACAGAATTGCCTCGAAGTCATATTTAAAAACAGCCTGTACGTTGAATTTGCTGTGTTCATTCTAATAAAAAACTAAAACGATTCATAGCTTGAGCAGTTATTAGGCTGGGATAATCCACCGTATGTGATTTCAGATTTATAATTCAATCCTGAATTTGCAAAATACACTCAGTTGATATGTTTAAAGAAAATGCAAAGCAATTTCAACCAAATCCCAAACTGCTTCACGATTGACGGGGGCAAAGACTTTTTGAGAGTTTGAGTTCAATTTTGATTAAAGACATTCCGTTAAACACTCAAGGGGATCGACTTCCATGAGAAGGTTTTCTTTGACGTTTTTTGATTCACTTGCATAATTGTTCCCCTTAACTTATACAAACTTTATGATGATCTATTTTTCTGCGTTATTTTCTCTGCTGAATAGATATGCGTCTTATTACCACCTTCCAGAAAAAAACAAAGTATTGGAAAATGTTTAGGGGATAAAGAATTAAAGGTAATTAGTATAAAGGAACACTTTTAATTACAAAAATCGTTTCGAGGCATAGGAGTAATTTTGCGTCTGACAATCTACCTCCAATGACTGCATTTGCATCGATATCTGCATCGGAAATAAAAGACGATCGATGGACAAGTCCATTCAAGTTACTTTTCTATTTACTGCCTACGAAGCCGACTAGATACGTCATGGTGTACCATGTTTCCACCGGTGCTACGATTAATTTAAAAAAATGAAATTTATGATGTCCGTAGATCTAATCTTGAAATTTATCGTTTCAAAGAAAAACACTAGACTGGCATTTTAATTTCCAATCCATTACTCAGGTAACATTATGAGTTTAGATTTCAGCACATTTAAAAACGCATGTGTATGTACATTTATACATCCAAGAAAGGTCTGATCAATTTCGACATCCCCGTGATTTTTACAGAAATATTATATTCAGAAAAGGTCGGTCGTAAAAAAAACAAGTAAAAAGGGATCAAATAAATTTTGCACCATGTCTTTGGCTTCATTTCTAAAGTACATTCCATAAATCACGCTCTTGATTCCATCTGGCCTCTTTAAACCACGTAAACATTTGCATTTCATTGAAATGACGCGTAAACACACACCGCACGTCGCCCCAACCTCGTGCCCGTGTCGGCGCTAAGTTTTACGCAGATTGTGATAAAATGGAAATTCATTTTATTCTTGATCAGACCTAGAGGTGTCGAAAGGCGAACGGAGGTCTCGCCGACACGCGAGGTGAAATAGCGGGTATGGGGTGCGGCCAAAATGAGGCTGCGGGGCGCGAGGAAGAAGGTTACGCAGGGAGCAGTAGAGGAAGTGTGAGAGGGTTAGCAGAGGGGGATAGAGAGAGAGAGGGTTTGCAGAGGGGGATAGAGAGAGAGAGGGTTTGCAGAGGGGGCTAGAGAGAGAGGGTTTGCAGAGGGGGCTAGAGAGAGAGGGTTTGCATAGGGGGATAGAGAGAGAGGGTTTGCAGAGGGGGAGAGAGAGAGAGAGAGGGTTTGCAGAGGGGGATAGAGAGAGAGAGAGGGTTTGCAGAGGGGGATAGAGAGAGAGGGTTTGCAGAGGGGGAGAGAGAGAGAGAGGGTTTGCAGAGGGGGATAGAGAGAGAGGGTTTGCAGAGGGGGAGAGAGAGAGAGAGGGTTTGCAGAGGGGGCTAGAGAGAGAGGGTTTGCAGAGGGGGATAGAGAAAGAGAGGGTTTGCAGAGGGGGATAGAGAGAGAGAGAGAGGGTTTGCAGAGGGGGATAGAGAGAGAGAGGGTTTGCAGAGGGGGATAGAGAGGGTTTGCAGAGGGGGATAGAGAGTGTTGGAGGTGGGTTTGGAAGAGTAATAGAGAGAAAATGGTCCAAGAGATGAAACGAGTTTTTATGGAGAATAGAATTCGAACAATACTATGTATTGAATTGCGAGATTTAAAAAAAGGCGCGCTATGCGTTGAGCTAAAAATGGAAATTAAATTAGTTAACCCTGGAACTACCAAGTGGTTTTCACTACAGTGGACTGCCAAGGGGGGGGGGGGGGGTTGAGACTCACCGTCTAAAATATAATAAAAAGCCATAGTAATATTTTGAACCTAACGTTATATATTTAAAAACGACATAGGAATATAACTATACAATTTTAGTAATTTATTTTAAATGATATGTACATTATACACTATGATGACAAAAATATTTACATTAAAATAATTTTTTCACATTTTTCATGTTTTCAAGATCAGATTAATATTAATTGAAATATGCATACATTGATGAGAAACTTCGGGTAATTATTTTACATAAGTCTCTGCACAATGCAATAAAATATCCAGATTTTTCCTTTGTTTTTAAAAGAGAAACATACGAAAAAGAAGTTGTGGGAGTCCCCCCTTGTAGTTCTAGGGTTAATGGCCCGTGATACCATGGACACTTTTAAGGCCTCAAACTACTCGGTGCAATTTACTTACTAGGGAACCCGTTTGCATGGCGAAGCTTATGGGGCCCATCGATATGCTACACCGGTTGCACCGAGGCTAAAATGATTTAGAATTCATCGAGACTGCCTGATTCCTCGATCCGGCGAGAGGATTTTTATCACTTTCTCCGGAATCTGCTTTCTTACCAAATCAGTGTAAAACCGAGAAATATGGTCACCCATCCTTGCAATTCCATTCGCGCTGATATCATGCAGGGACGCTTTTAAAGGTCATCTAAAATCCAGTCTCGGTAGAGGAAAATATGAATAAGGGGTTCTCCCTTTCGAGGGAAAATGTAAGAGGGTACAGCTTTATGTCGATAAAAAAAGCTGCATAAAAATAGCCGAAAATATGGAAGCCACGTAAAATTATGTTTTGTTTACAAAGACTAGAAGTAGCTAATATTTTGAAATTTCCCCTTCCCTCAACCATATTTTGTTTATTTGTCATCGGAGAAAATCGACTTTCGCAGTTGTACGAGCGAACAGCCTCCTAGCAAGAGTATAAATAAATGCAACCGATACCATATACACTTGGAAATGATAGCATAAATAATATCCCGGAACAGTACTGTAACTAGGGCGGGGCATCTGCCCCGGGCGCAACTAAGTAAGTGGCGCAAAAATTCAAATAATAACTAAATTAATAATTCATACGATAGCGACTGTCTACAAAATTGTCTTTCGAAGATTTCCGACTGGTGTCAAATATGGAAATTAACACCAAATCCTAATAAATGTACGCTTCTCTCTTTCACTCTACGAAAAAAGCCTATCGCTACTTTCTATTCCCTTAGTGACACTCCAATCCGGAAGGTCTTCTCTCAAAAAGATCTTGGCGTAATCTTTGATACAAAATTATCTTTCTCTCTCCACATTGATAAAACCACATCTAAGGCCATGTCTATTCTTAGTCTTCTATACCGATTTAAGGAGATAAATGAACCTTTAGCACTTAAATCATTTTTCTCAGCCTTCCTTCTCCCAATCCTGGACTACTGCTGTCCCGTGTGGGCCACAGCATCTCCGACTACACTCAAGTGTCTTGATCGTCCATTAAATTTCTTCCTTGCGATCGCGAGGAACCGTGTTCCTGCCTTCCGTTTGCTAAGTAAACAAGGTGTTCTCGCCGCTCTTAAACTGCGTCCTCTGCATCTCAGGCGGCAATATTTTGATTTCCATTTCATTCACACTGCGGTGAATGGTCTCTACAGGTCCACTGATATTTGTTCTTTTTTTTTCTCTACGTGTCCCATCACGTTCCACTCGTTTGTGCTCTCTCTTTCATCTTCCGCATTTCCGGCTATCTATATCCCAAAGGTCGCTTTTTTACCGCATTCCCACCTCATTTAATGCTTTACAAAAGGTAGCACCCTCGCTGGATATTACATGTAGGCCCTCGCTCCTCCGTGCCTCCACAGGTGGCGAATGTCTCTGAAAAGCTGTCTTGTTTCTGCAATTTTTATTTTCATTACATCCATCTTATGTGTGTTAATTTCTGTTTTTATATATATTTTGATATGTATAGGTATTTTGTTATATATATATATATATATATATTTTAAATATTGTTTTGGGTGTATCCAATGTAAAGGCCAATGTGCTGTTTTTGGACCAAAATAAATAAATAAATAAATAAATAAACTAGAGGCGATAATTTTTTAAGGAGGGGGGGGGGGTCACATATATAGTAGTTTGCCCCGGGCGCTAGAATAGCTAGTTACGACGCTGACCCGGAATATGAAAATGTCTTCCGTCAAAACAATTAATTGAAATGTTCTTATCATAATTTATGGGTTGATCATTTTATGACATTCTACGAGTTTGACAGGAGTGAAACATTTCGACGAGGATAAATATTAGTATTTTCCTCATAAACTATGACAATTTTACATTCTGCGCTCAATTATCAGATATACCACATTAAAGTACAACCGAGTGACTTCGGTCTTCTACCATTCGCATAGAAGTATTCTTAACTTGAAAGATGGCCAGCCATTAAAATATATCTCCCGTCTTAAAGCACGAATTTACAGAAAATCGTCTAAATTTTTGCGACAGCATATGGTAACTGAAGAGTTTCATTTCTTCCAGCTGGCAAAATTAGTCAAAACCAAAGGGAATCGCAGAGAAAATTTAATAACTAGGACGAATTTCAGCGTATGAAAATAGGATAACACAGTGGACTTGAGGGTATTTTTATATTGACCCGGGTTCGTAAGAATCAATCCCAATCGCGAGTATTAGTCAGCGATCTCGCAACTAGAACCGCCAAAAACTGCAAAAGGGCACTCCTAAAGCAATCACCATCTTTTGCAAAACACCGACTCAAGGCTACCAACCTAAGAAAGTCTTTTATGAAATATATCTTAGCAGTCAATCCAAGGTTTATCCCATCGAAGGACATCTTTTAAAACAGGCATGTCAAACTCGAAGAGGCGTCCGGGCCGCATTAAAGCGATGAATTTTATAAAAGGGCCGCATTGCAGCGATGTAGGTTATAGGAGGGCCGCAGCTGTTTAATATGAACCAGAGCTGGAACGATATACTCTAGCTATAAGATCGGACGCCTGTTTTGCAATTACAAACAATACATAATTTAGAAAATGCGTTCTATTGTAATTCGGTAACTATGAAAAAAATATCGTCTTCTTTTCGCTAAAATAAAGCATTTATATGAAATCCCCCACGATTCACTTGAAACAAAAATTAGCCATCGAGCCGCAGTAAGTCACAGAAAGGGCCGCAAGTTTGACATGCCTGCATTAAAAGGATAACGGAAGGCCAGCTATATGGGTTGCGTGGTGGGGGACGAAGATAACTGGCGGAGAGAGAGGAAACCGACCATTCTGCAATTCTTCCTCGTGGGACAAAAACCCAAGATGGAACCCCGAGCATATTATTGCGAAGTGTAAACACACCATCGCCCGGACAAACGCCGGCTCCCGTTCCACGGTTTGAAAAGAGGGATCCCTGTCTCTGCTGCGCGCGTGCACATACGGTCGAGGGAACGAGGAGAGCACGCGGGACGAGGATGAGGGCGGTTCGCCCCGGACTACGCGGGAGCACACAGGTGGACACGGGCCGTTGGGAGGTTAATTGGCCGTGGCATCAAAGGACGCGGCCGGAGACCGATAGATGGAGTGGGAATGGAAGCGGGCGGAGAAAGAGAAGTGGATGGGAAAAAAGGGAGGGACTCGCGGACCTCACAATGGCCGTTGTGGCGTAGATGGGGCGCATCATAGGGCAATGGGCGTCGTGAGTGGAGATTTCCTACTGCAGTTGCCGAGGTACGGCGGTGCTCTTTATGCTGACTTTTTTCATTAGTTCCCTCGTGGAGCAGGTAAGGTATTGTGTTTTGAATCGAGAGGCTCGTTCGAGTCGGGGGAGATCGTATGCTTCGCCATTCGATGTTTTAGACAAGCTTTTTTAAGACCTATATCAATGCTATCAAAACATTGTGCATGGCTTCTTATTACTTTAAATGCTTGAGATTTCTGTGACAGAACGTGTTACTAGATTTGGTAAAACATATAGTGGTTTATAACCTTTCATTCCACCCGCGTTTATAATACTTTAAGAAAGACACGTGAGTGAGTGGCGGGGGAACCCACACCTAGGAATACGAGTCGGTTACAGGCGAGTCTGCAACGTTTCCGGTACGCTACTGTCTATAAGAATAGTTATATAACACACAAAATTGTGTTCTCACTTGATATTAGCATTAAGTATTCTTAATTATATTCATATTTGGTACTTAGCATTTAAATTGCATAACTAATCAAATATGCATATAAAAGCTGTTTATTACCCAACACAAAAACCATTCCTTAAAAATTCCTTTTACTTTTCAAGAAAATAAGGCTTATCCATTACGTTACAAATATTTTCGCCAGCAAAGGAAATAAATGTAATTAAAAAAATAGGAAGAAATTCCCATACATTATTCTGAAGTTGGATAGTTGACGCAATTTAAAGGTGACATTATTACGTCAGGAAATTGAACTCACGTGAAAATAATGATGAAATCATAAAGGCTGGATACAACACTGGTAATGGAGTTTAATAAGACAAAATTAACATTTCGATCAAAGCTGTTTCTCATTTCAGAAGAAAGTTTTTTCCTTTTATCGACCAGATATCACACTATAACATGTTCTTACAAAATATATGTATTCGTACCAATTCGGCTATAAGAAATAGTTTTCCTCAGAGTGCCAAGATAGCTTTTTGAAATCTATCAACTTAACAACACATCGTAATGAGTTCTGAACTACATAAAAATATCTCCATGGATGGTTGCGACACAGCATAGCAACACATCTCTCGATAATTTTAATGAAATAATCCACTGTACCAGACGTCAAGCGAAAAGGCTTTAATGCCACGAACGGACGACAAATATTCGATAAAAAAACGAATATAGAATTCTGCGAACGAATAAAGGATACGGAAAGAGCTAGAAAACTTCGAGTGGCAGAAGCGAAAAAAAAGAATAGCTGAATGGGGTGCCCCCTCCCGCCCCCGTCCAGCGCCACATGACAAGGCACGCGTAAAAGGCAATAGCTAGCCAGCTTCCTATTTCTGTGCGTGCACGCGTGGTAGGAGTCAACTCCCCCTAGTAAAGTATGAATGTTGGTCAAATGTGGGGTTGGGGGGGGGGGGGTGACGGTTGGAGTGGCGGGAGGGACCGGCGTGGTGCACGGAGCGTGAATAGTCGAATGGGAGGCCTCTTTCCTGTACGCAACATGGACGGGCGTATGTTTTGCGCCGGGCGGGAATAGCAGGAACGCACACACACACATATATGCAGAGTGAGGGGTCGAGTCGAGTGGCTTATGCTTTAACGGTACGGGCAATAGTTAAGGGGTTTTGGGATGGGCCCTCGTGGATTAAAAGGGAGAAATACTGCGAAGAATGGGACCAGCAGGGTGTGAGGGAAGTTTTGTTCCGAGGGCAGGCAGCCCGCAGAAGAAGGAAATGTTTTCAACGAGTATCGAACCCCGTACTCCCGTCGCGGAAACCCGTATAACGCTTGATGGCTTCTCAGAAGGCAAAAATAAAAAAAAGTTTCTTCGTCGGTGTAGTTTGTTTTTTTTATTGTTTTGCGAAGTGAGTAAGGGCTTGTCCATTGCTCCGTATGGAAGGCATTCTGTTTTATATGTGCCTACTCGTTCTCTTTTTGGTTCGGGAAAACCAATGAGGCCGAAAGCGGTGCATTAATCAGTTTTCTAAAGGCTCCAACGGTAGGCAACGGATTTTCCCTATCCTGCTATCGAAATCTTACCTTTTCAATGGCCGTGCGGGATAAACCTCCATCGCGTGTTTAGAGCACGGCGCATTCCAGTCAAATAACGCGAGCACCATCCGGTGCATGAGAGGGAAAAAAAGAACGCGTCGGTTATAAAGGGTTAAGAGATTTTCAATAGACGCGGGAAAATATTTTTTTCCACAGGAAAGCCGATAGGGCGCGCTCCGCAACTCTCCTTGCGGTCAGCTGGAGTACTCCTGTGCGCCGGGCACGGCTCGGACGAGTCCATCCGCCCAGAGATTTATCTATCGCTTGCCGCATCTTTTTACGGCTTCGGTGTGGGTTAAGTAAGGAGAGGGATTAGATGGAAACACTATATTCGAAATGAATTAGCGAAAAACGCAGCTACTGCATAATCCAGTGGCGTCCAACCCCAACTCCACTTGTGGCGAATCGGCCATTGATATGCGGCGAATTGATGCTCACAGTCTACTATTTTTTATTTAAAAAAATCACATAGTACTACATTTGTTTATATCTGGTTGTGTAAAATTTACATGCAACGAACTTTTCGCAACATAATACAAAATATTATTTTTTATAAATAGGACTTTACCCAAAAAACAAGGTTACAGTGTACACAATAATGATTCGCGCCTTCTCGCCCTCCCTCGTCCCCCCTCCCCCAGCTCCCACTGCTACTTAGTGTGGATTTTATGCCAAATTTGTGTACTACATGTCCAATGACCTGTCAAGTATCACATTAAAATATAACGTTTGAATTTAATGATTTTACTAATAAATAATTTAAATCATTATTGTGTATCACTGTAAATTTTAATTAAATCCTACTTATAATATTTATATTTTGTATTATATGGCGAAAAGGCTGATTTCGAATTTTTATCTCCGGAACTATGAGCCGTAATTATGTGCTCTCGAGGACTTTTTTGTGTCATATGTTACACTCTGTCTAATATTTTTTATTAATACCTCACATCATATAAAAGCTTGGGAGAGAACATGGTTTTTGATTGTTGTTTTCCGATAGAATCGTCGTATCGAGCGACGTAAAGAAAATATGCGATGTTATGCGTGGAGTTTTCTCCAAGTTTTACCTCCGAATCTATAAGTCGTAATTATATGGTCTCGCAGACTTATTGTGGTAAATGTCCTCTATCCGTATAAATGTTTTAATGGATACCTTACAGATCATATAAGAGCTAAGGAGAGAAAAATATGGTATTTAATTGTTGCTTGACGGATGCTATTTAACGAGATAATAGTATAAATTTATTTAAGTTCTTATTTGAATTGGAAGTTATAATTGACGGATGCAGTTGAAAATCATAATTAGGCGATGAATTTTAATAAGGGTCGCTCATATTTAATTTAATCTGAACCGGTTCAAGGAATGAAGGTCGCGACAGACAGGCAGACGGACGGACGGACCGACGAGATGTGCCCATAAGGGATATTGCGCCGCGTCAAATTCCGAATAATCAACAGCGAAAGCTTTCATAAAAATACTCGGCGCTTACGTTTGTCGTTTCTTTGAAAGCATGGCCGAATAATTCTTTTAACTTCGTTGCTTAAATGCTTGCGGATCTAAATGACTTATTCTTATGACTTATGGAAGCATTTATAATAGACCTTTTGATGCCTCTGCCTCCAAACTATGGAGTTCTAAATAATATTTACTTTCTGTAAATTGCAAAGAAAATGAATGCACCTCATCCATTACAGACAACTATATACTACTACTACTATACAGCCTCGACCTCGCCGACTTGAGAACTAAGATTGAGGTAATTTTCGTCAAACACCGATTTTCCCGTCCTTAATATGCGCAGCTTTCAAGTATTCTAAAGAAATAATAAGGCCATTTAATGGTTCGGGTCTCATAGGATGAGAATGGTAGAATTGAAGACCTTTCTGACGATAGCAAACTGAAGTTTGCGACAACAATTTCCTCCTTAAAATAAATTACTCTATTCACTGAGATGCAAGACGTTTCACGTTTGGATCACGTAAATTAAATTCCTGCAATTTTGATATTCCCGCGACTATTAATGTGGGATTCCTATGGCAACGAGTAATTTTCCTTCGAGATCAGAAAAGAATGTTTCCCGTTAAGCTGTTTTTGAAAATTTTTACACCTATGAAATACATAAGTATGAATAATAAGTACTGATATCTCGCCTTCATTCCTCAAGGATGTAGTTATTTAAATCGACTCGTAATAAAAAACCGAAGTAGGTTTTCATACCGAAGATTGTGTACAACAAAAAAATAAACATTCCGGATTTTTGTTGTCGCTGCAAATTGTTTGTCATAAGAGATGAATTTATTTTACAACGCGTCTTTTCTAAAAGATGTTAAAATAACGTATCGATAAGTCATCTGTATGTGTGCGGAATTACTCTAATATTCAATAAATAGCTCATAAAAATACTCCAAATCGTGAAAATGTCGATTTGTTAACAAATTTTCAGGACTTTATTCGCTGCTAACATAATTTAAATGCAAACTTATAGCAACATAAACATCACGACACTCGATAAACGACTTCGTCCCTGGATGGACACCACGTGCCGTAAAATCGGCGCTTTCACGGCTTCCTCCACACTCACTAATATCGTTGACGAGAGTTTTAGTTTTCTTAAATTACTTCCGGAGGTCGACATTTAATCGGCGATTCTCTTGAGTCGCTTAAATCAGCTCCTCTTCCTTTTACAGTTCGCCCCAACACCTTTAGCGAGAGTCGGGGCGATTCCTTGTGCCCTTTTAGTGCGAGATATAGGCCCCCTTGAAAGCACCAGAGACCCTCTCGATCATCCTCCTTCCACCCTTATCCCTCTCTCTAACAGATCGGCAGGAAAAAACGGGGGTTAAAAAATTTCCTTTGAGAGAAAGATATTTTTCGGGGGCGAGCCGAAAAAAAAATTGAAAAGCACGTTGCGGGAAAGGAAAAAAAAACATCGAAAAAACTTCGAGAGAAAAAAAGAGCATCGATTGGTGGCGAACCCTTTCCCCGCAACCGCCCATTCCCTATCCTTCGCCCCCAACTCATTCCTCTCGTTTCGGGATTTCGCGGCATATCCGCGCCGCCTCATCCGACCCACCGCCATCGCCCGGGAATTCGCATCCCCCGCACAGCGTGCCCTCTGCAAACCCTCCTCCTCCTGCCCCTCTAGTGCGACCTGCCCCATTCCCAAAACCCATTTGCACCGATCCCAAAAATAAAAAAACCAACTTCGCCTGCATCCATCGCGTTTTTTTTGTCCCTTCCTCAACCGGAACACTCGTCGCCACGCCGCTAGAAACAAAAGCATGCCACGGAGCGGTGCGTCTGATGTTTTTTCGGCCACCTGTGAATGGAGAGCTGCTCTTTGGCGCAAAACGTTGCTTTCATTTACACGTAAGAGAAACGCCGCTTCTCTTAAGAGGACGACTCGAAAGATCATCATGAAAAAGTGAAAAAAAACGCTTTATTCGGAAAATCATAAAGTGATCTAGTCATAATAATTAGACATCAAGTCCAGAAAAATCTCCTTGATACCGCTTTCTTCGAATATCCCACACGGATCCTTTTTTGTAAAGAGTGGAATAAAAAATGATTTTTTTTCTATTTAAAAAATCTAATATATAATAGATCTCACAATTTCTTCGTCGCTTCAAAAATTGCTTTAGATATTCGATAAATCATTCTTCACTTTGATTATAATCGAAATGGTGTTTTATCAGCTTCGACGCTTTGGGAAGTATGATTTGGCAGAAGCTAAATTTCGGGATAATTGTAACATCGAATATACATGTGTCTTAGGCAGAGTGAATTGAGTCCTAATTGACGGAATAAAGGGCTAACGAGAGCGTAAGACTTCTCTTGATGGTAAACGATACATATTTAACTACAAAAAACAGGCCGCATGGTTTGACGAATTTTGGATATAACCTTGTCAATTTCAATAAGCTACTAATCGATGGGGCGATATTTCACTGTTAAATATAGCATGGAATTTTAAATCAAGATTTTAATTGTCCATGAAGGTAACTTCATTAAAAACTTGTGTAGCTATTGGGTCCAAAATGTTTGTGTGGATAAGGAATTGTCCAAATGCAGTTTGAAGATAATCTAAAAGTCGTGCCCTTTAGTTTTTAGGGTGTTTTTACATGGCAGGTACCACTATATTTTCATTTATAATCAATCAATTGGACAAATTTTAATGATCATATCAATAAATCCTAACTAAAGCCAAGTTAATAATGAACCATTCAAATCAATTATAACACATTTTCTTTAGTGGGCATCCATCAGGAACGGAGAAATAAAGTGATCATTCGCGACTCATTCACGCGCCCCTTTCTTCCTCGGCCGCCATTAGTTATTAATGGCGCTTAATAATATGTTTTCATCCATTCATTCATCCATCGTGCTCGCAGACCCTTGTTAACTCTTAAGAGGCCCAGGGCCTGATCCTGTCCTATTTTAGTTGTACGCCGGCAGATAAAGCGAAGACAAAAAAATGTACCATGACATCGATACAACGAAAAAAAACGACTCGCGTCCACTAATTTGTGATGACTTATACACGGATTTTTAGAAAATCGCTCTTTCACATTCTCTCCATCTTTGAGCTCAACAAAATTTGGGAGGGAAATTTTAGATATACCTACATTTATGCGTAATGGCGATTCCACAATATCCTTAGGAAAAATAGAAGGTCGGGTCAAAACGGAGAGTTTGTTATAAAAAAGAAACACATACACAATTTAAATTATTTACAATGATAAATAGACATTTTAATTTTCCCAAAGTTTAGTTTTGCCGTCCATATCACTGAAAATGAAGTTTAATTTAAACTTAATACCGATTAAAAGTAATTATTAAATAGCATCAAAACATCGACTTATTTTCATTATACTCTTTAAGCAAGAAAAACTGGTGTATGTTTCCGGTGAGAAGCGACTCAAGACATCGTGGAGTGGAAATTTCACACAACGGTCTCAACGCAGCGAAACCTGAAAACCTTCACTTGCATAACTTTAAAAGTCCCCCGTTTGTAAAATATATTTGAATAATATAAACGAAATATTAAGTAGTAAGAGTCATAAAATTAACCGATCGCATTACCGAACAAATGCCATCAAATGGCACATACGACGAAAGGGTGATTGAATTTTAGTTAAATGAAATTCCCTTGCAATACTCGAAAGGATGACTTCAACAAAGGGGTAGCCATTCAGCTCTATTCGATAAAAGGAGAGAAGTAAAGAGAAGGAGAATGGTGGGGAGAGAGAGAAATGGAGAGGGAGAGGTGGAGAGAAAAGTGGAGAGAGAGAGATGTACAGAGATAGATGGAGAGATGAAGAGAGAGAGAGATGGAGAGAGAGATGGAGAGAGAGATGGAGAGAGAGATGGAGAGAGATGGAGAGAGAGATGGAGAGAGAGATGGAGAGAGAGATGCAGGGAGGGAGATGTAGAGAGCTGGAGAGAGATGGAGAGAGAGAGAAATGAAGAGAGAGATGAAGAGAGAGATGAAGAGAGAGATGGAGAGAGAGATGGAGAGAGAGATGGAGAGAGAGATGGAGGGAGGGAGATGTAGGGGGAGAGATGGAAAGATATAGAGAGAGAAATGATGGGGTTGAGTAAGGCGAGTTCCATGGGGATGGGATAGCGAGATGGGGTGTGGAAATGGGATTTGAAAAGGGTTTCAGTCCCATTAGCAGCATCGCATTTTCTGTAACCCTGCGGAAGCAATGGGGTGCGGACAGAGCATATACTTCCCTTTCCTCTTTTCTCAATTCCCACCCCTCCGTTCTTTTGATTTTTCAATTTCCTCTCTTCCCCTGAGTCGCGTCGCCAAGAGAACGAGGGTGTTCTACGAAGCGATACAAGAAACGTTAACTCGGGCATTATTATGTTAATAAATCCATAAAATAAAGTTGAATTTGGAAATATTAAAAAATGCAAAAAAACGATTGAAATAGGATTATATTTGTAATTTCACCCGGTATTTAATAACGGCGCAACAAAATAATAAATTTCATACAAACTTGAAATTTTGCAGGAGTTTTTCAACAACCTATATGAATGCTAAAGATAACGGTAGATATCATAAATAATATTGATCAATCGGCGCACACATTCTAGCGAGTCAAACAATTGCAGAATGGCAGAGAGAATAGCTAAAAAATTCAATTCCTACGTACTTGAAATTACACGAAGATGGGGGATTTATAAAGTTTTCGAAGAGAATCGAACAAACGGAAGCTACTTTAGGAGATCTATTCGCAGTCTCTCTTAATAACCATTTAGGCTATTTGGGTCAAGCGAGTTATAATTAAGATTCGCCGATGGCTGTCAATAAATCGAATGGAATATTCAGAAATGTTTCCATTTATTCCAATTCCCGGAAGATATTCTATTCGTTAGAATTTTGCGTAGTAAATACATAGAGGTTACAGAAGTCAAGACAAAGATCGCTGCCATGTAAGCAGTATTAAGAATTTGTCCTCTAATATATGATTGATTCCTATTCATTTCGTTTCAACAATTTACTTAAGAAATTCAAAAGCATATTTATAATTATAGTTCCAAGGCCTTTTCTAGTGAAGTTTTAACGCTAATAAATCATTTAGACTTAATATTCAATACCATGAGACCACAGGACCTCTAGGCAACATATGATGTCAACACTTATCCTGCACGCCGAAGCTCTCACGACTTCCAATGCAGCCCTCCGAAGCATTCAAAACTACGATTCTGGCCCGCCACGAAGTAAAGGTTGCCGACCTAAGGCTTAAATCAGTGGTGCCCAAAGTACTGCCCGCGAAGAGTTTTTTTTGTGCGGCCCCCGAGGGTATGACGAAAACCCCATCCGAAAAATTTAACACACAAATTCATACATTTTATGAAAATTTTGATAAAACTTTTAATAGTGAAATTTTAACCATAAAAACCTTATTTTTCACTTAAACCTTATTTTTGACTTAATTTTCACTTATATGGCTCCTTAGAACATAGGTAACTTCCGATTTAATCTCTAATTCGGCCCGCCGATGAATTGCAACTGACAATGCGGCCCGCCGAAGGATTCGCAACCACCGATGCGGCCCGCCATTAAAAAAGTTTGGTCGACACTGGCTTAGATACTGGTTAGATAAAGGAGTCACTCCGGAGGAAGATCCCTAGCAGTTCATCTCCATTACCATTGTCTTTTCGCCTTCTCTTTTCAATATCTGCTTCATTTACTGCTTTTCTTATGTTTTAAGTAAATGAATATGAGTCCATCAAAGGATAACTCAGCGTTAAATTCGTATACAATTGTCCATAAGTAGCGCAGCATAATCGGAGCTCTCCAAAATATTCCGATTACTCAGAATCTAAGTATATGCCCACATTTGGTAATTGATGACACAAAATTCTTCGAAATTTGATTTCGAAAAAAGAACTGCACCTCTTGGAATTCAACCACTCGCATTATTGCACTCGTACAAGCAGGTAAGTTACGGCGCAATGGGTTGAATCCCTTTTAGTGGTTCATTTTACAAACGGTCATTTCTTAATGGTTTGGTGAACGCATTTTCTTAAAACAAATAATGATTACATAAAGTTGAATTGAGACAATTGAACCTCATAATGATGTATCATACATAGACCGCAAAATTATTTGAACGCACGACAGTGCCCGGTATAATAAAGGCGTAAAATTGATCGATGTTTTCAAGCTAGCAGATACACAAGCTGCCTGAAAATCAGCTTCGAGTACTTTCTCGCGGCGCGTTTATTCGTTTTCTTAGCGACTTCTACTTCGTCACTCGATGACTCACTCAGGTCCTCTCGAAGCATTGCCGAACCGAACCTTTTGCTATCTCAAGCAGAAAGATCTTGAGTCTATGTTTACTTAATGCGAAAAAGGTTCCATACACACCAATTGCGTGAAAAGAGCACAGCTTTCATAATGCAAACTTGGCTGAACATTTTCTTGTTTCTCAAGCTAGTGTTATAGGACAAAGAAAATATTACTTGAAATAAAAAAACGGATATTTTCGCGATCGGCAATCAGCGCATGGCCTGAAAATGGTATTCTCTAGATCCGTACGCAACTCGTTAATGTATCACAAATATCCTTACGAATTACTTTGATATTCCATAAGTTATAATTGTTTCCTAACTTAATTTTGGCTCTACTGAGAAGTTAGGAAATCCTAATTATTTACATGCGTCACTTAAATGCAGCTTACCAAAACCATATATTTCATATCTTGATTTGTTGTAATATTTTTCCCTGATATTTCTGAAATTAGAAAAAATTGGCCGAGCAGAGTAGAAAATATCAACTCGAAGAAGATATTGCTGAATAGCTTTCTGAGAATATCTGTAAAAATTACTCGATCATAGAGTGTACTATGAAAGGAAAAGGGTTTTGCCGACGTAAGAAAACTACTTACTTTTGTATAGACTGCCCAGAAAAACCTCCACTGTGTGTTGTGCCGTTTCTAAAAACACCATACACTGAAACACTATAAAGAACATTGCAAATGTTCCAATAGGTCAGATAACATAAACAAAAAGTGTAAAGCAATGTATTAAGTGATGTGAAATTTAATTTTTTTTATAGGTTTGATCTATTTTTTCCCAAAGGTACATAATAAAATAGTGAAAAATTAGTTGTTCTTGTCCATGAGAGTATATGCAAACAGGAATAACACATTTTGAGGTAAGAAGAAAAAATATTTCTTTATTTAATTGAGTACTTGTCTGAAAAAGTCACCATTTCAATTAAGCAGTCAAGGGTTAAATTATCTTTGTGAATGAAAAAATTACCACACCTCATCTATGAATTTCCATCAACTCAATCAATATAATACTTAATACCGCAGAAATGTTCCTCGAGGTAAAAATTTGAGTTCGTCTCGAACAAACTCACTTTGAGGCATTTTTTTATACGTTTGTTCGTTAGAATGATCAACGAGTTCCGCTCTGAAAAAAATTCCACCGAATGCATTCCTAAATTTTGAAACAACATACTATATTGTAAGGCACAGGTTTACTAAAATACTTACAATTTCTCTAATATGTCGGGTGAAAATCACAAAAAAGTGTGTAAGGCACCAGGTGGAGGAGAGAGGGAAAGTGGTACTGCAACTGTAATAAGATGAACATCGTTAAAAAATTTTGGAATTTGATTTTTCAAATGTTTAATTTTATTCGAGTTAACTTGAAGCTAAAGGTCGATATTTAGCAAACTCCAACATAGACGAAGGACCATCGACCGCATGGCAGGCCAAAGATCTTCTAAACGTTTATACCAGCGCTACACAACCATTTAAATTCCAATGTAAACTTTCCGGTGCACTCTTACTTCGCGGCACGCGGAACCAAGTTTCATGAAAATTTTATCAACCCGCAGCAAAAAAAGGAAGAAAATAATCGCCTTTTCCACACAAATGAAGATAATTACTGCGAAAATCTACATCATTCAAATCGTGCAAATGTTCACCGATAAATATTTCCAATTTTCCAGTTACGAGAACTTGGATACGGTTTCAAGTAACTGAAAGAGCTAAAGAAGTTCTACCATAAATTATAGCTCTTAATGAAGAGATATATTTTCCGTGGTCTTAGTTTGAGAATAATGAAAAAAATGTTTTTCTCTTCCCTATAATTCCATATGTACCGCGGCACACCGAGTACTTTGTCACGGCGGTGTGCACTGACTTAAAACCATTCTTTCATACGAGATTCTGCGGGCGCTTTTAATAGCATTTGCAAACTTGTCACGCGTTCTCGGCGGCTCTCCTAGCATAACTGGAAAGTTCCTCTTTCTCGATTAGGAATTGGGACGTTTTCACTCGCCGCTCCATGTTCGAGTGCAGTGTTAGCAAATATCAAAGCATCGTCGACATGTACAGCAGTAAGGGCACCAAAACTCCGGCAACAGAGATTGGATTCTTCCTCCATCGAGAAGTACGAAATTTTCTTTTTCATCCCTTTCGCTCTACTGCTGGGATTTCTTAGCAGTCGCAATTTGTCCGGCACTCGTTCAATATCTCGCACGGCAGCAGCCGATGGGACATTCCATTTGCGACTAGTTCTGCCGCTGCAGTCGCCTCTGTAACCTTCTCTTTTGGGCAATTCCGTCGCTCCTTGTTTAGCACTCCGATCCGAATACGGCTCTATATTCGGACAGCGGTCGCACAGGCGCATGAGGAAAACGCTTGTCTGTCACGCGAGATATCCTTCAAAATGGTCAGATGCCATCGCTATAGCAGTTTTTCAACCGGTGTTCCGCAGGCATTGCCTAAGTGTTCCGCGAAATATTCCAACGAAAATAATTTTTCTATAAATTTAGATTTCTTAATAAGTTTACAAATAAGAATTTTAATTTTGCTCTCAATACTTAAGTCCATCTACCGGGGAAGCAGAAAGTAGCAGGTTACAACTTCTAATCTGCTGCAGTACGCATGCGCGTTCCCACAGTCATGGTAAATATATGTGTATGTATATAATTTTTCTTCGTTTAAAAGTTCCGCCACTAAAAAAAGTTTGAAAAACACTTTGCTATAGCCTGAAAAGGTATTATTCGAAAATTCTTAACGTGATGAACGAAAATCAGAAAAGCATTTCATTAGATTCGTCTTATTATAATTTCCTGGATGTTGCATACATTTCCTATGTGCCTAATGTTTTATGCTAAATTTAAAATAAGGAAAGTTTCAATACGAGAGACATAGAGCGGACGAAAATGATTAGGAATACGTATAAGATATCGACGTGATATCATGCGAGTTTAGAATCTTCCTCTACCCGTTGCCCACGAAGAAAAACTAAAGCAATTAATCTTCAGGAAAGTAAATTCACATTGTGATAATAGAAAATCACCGATTTCTAGGAGCTGGAATCTTTCAGTTAGTAAATACAGCACACAATCATACTAGGAGAGACGAATGGAATGTTGAAATACCCTAAATAACTCACTTAACATTCGCTCAACAAAATGTCACCTTTCTGAGGCCTCCAAAAATAGCTTCGGAAGGGTGAATATAAGCGAGGCATGTTCACCTCTAACCCCATTATAGTGCTTTCCAATCATAGCTGCACGGCTTCGTTATCCCGATCTATGCGGCTTCGTATAATATCGATAGACGAACTCATTTGCAATTGTGCTTTTAGTGAAAATGCCAAGCTTCCAGTGGACCGCAACTAGGTAAATAAGGTAAAATGAAAAACCACCATTACTAGATATATGCCTCTAATATGCTTCACCAATTGCCTCCCGCTTCGCTGCATAGTCGGGACCCAATAACGGACGTGAGCCGTAGTTCATGCGGTAAATTGGGGAGAGTGGGAGGATTTCAACCCCCGTGGGGGGTGCACGACGTGTCCTCGCGAACCATAAACACGGATTTTTCCCCAAAGAAGAAATGATATATTTAAGGGTCAGGGGGTCCATCACGCGTCCCCACCGTCATCAAAAATCCCAATTACCTGTTCCGGGAAATATTTCGGAGAGGAAAAATAATCCGACGACGCGGGGACACGCGCACGGCCGTGTTGTTGCCCGGGGGAGGAAGGTGGAGGGGCGCATACGGAGAGGAAATGCGAGCAAAATCGAGTTAAATATAGAAACGAAGCAATCACGACGATAAGTCGACCAAAGAGAACGCGTGCGAGCGGGAAGGGACGGGAAGAGAGGAAGGAAGAGGGAGGAGAGGGGGAGGAGAGAGAGAGGGGGAGGAGAGAGAGAGGGGGAGGAGAGAGAGAGGGGGAGGAGAGAGAGAGGGGGAGGAGAGAGAGAGGGGGAGGAGAGAGAGAGGGGGAGGAGAGAGAGAGAGAGGGGGGGAGGAGAGAGAGAGAGAGGGGGGGAGGAGAGAGAGAGAGAGAGGGAGGAGAGAGAGAGAGGGAGGAGAGAGAGAGGGAGGAGAGAGAGAGAGGGAGGAGAGAGAGAGAGAGAGAGAGGGAGGAGAGAGAGAGGGAGGAGAGAGAGAGAGAGAGGGAGGAGAGAGAGGGAGGAGAGAGAGAGAGGGAGGAGAGAGAGAGAGAGAGGGAGGAGAGAGAGGGGGGGAGGAGAGAGGGAGGAGAGAGGGGGAGGAGAGAGAGGGAGGAGAGAGGGGGAGGAGAGAGAGGGATGAGAGAGAGGGAGGAGAGAGAGGGAGGAGAGAGAGGGAGGAGAGAGGGAGAGGAGAGAGGGAGGAGAGAGAGGGAGGAGAGAGAGGGAGGAGAGAGAGGGAGGAGAGAGAGGGAGGAGAGAGAGGGAGGAGAGAGAGGGAGGAGAGAGAGGGAGGAGAGAGAGGGAGGAGAGAGAGGGAGGAGAGAGAGGGAGGAGAGAGAGGGAGGAGAGAGAGGGAGGAGAGAGAGGGAGGAGAGAGAAAGGGGAGGAGATAGATAGATAATCGTCTTTATTCGGGCGAAATCTGGAACATAAGCTCCATTCTTATGTTTATCCCTTCGTCAATATAATTAACTAGTGTATTCCCCATCATATGACGTATGTCAGTTACTATATGGTTGAAAAACCCGTCGTAAGACTGGTAATCCTACTGAAAGCATACATCTTAAGTAATCGTAACTCGTTATTATGGATAACCACAAAATTAGTTTAATTTTCTAATGTAAATTCCTGTTGAAATTCAACGGAGAACTTAGAAATGAATAATAACAGCTGTAATTACTAAGTAAGAGCCGGTATGAAATTTGACAAAATAGAGATTCTGGTGAATTTCTTTCTCAGTCTTGTTTTCTCCAATGATAAGCCCCTTGTCAAAGATTAAATAATAATAATAAATAAATGATATTCCCTCCCACCCTGTCTATCTCCTTTCCTTTCTCTCTCTCTGTGCCTCTCTTTTCTCCCATCTTCCCCTCTCTCATTTCCTCCTGTCCCAATCCATAGTTCTCCCTCTTTATTTCTTTCCTCCCGTCCTTTTCTAATTCCATACCTCCCTTACTCTCTATGTATCGTCCATTCTATATCCCTTCCCTCCGATCTCCCTCCCCACATCCCCTATCTCTTACTCTATCTAACAATAATAAAAAACTACTTCTGTCCCTTTGTGGCTCCCTCTGTCACGCTATAAAAATCCGAATAACTCGATAATGGAACAGGATTCATTTTTTAAATTTTGCAGGAATGATAGATTCACATATTGTAAGATGATGACGCTGGGATCATGAGCACAAGATGGAGCCTCCTCCACAAAAAACAAACTGGGGAAAATTCTCGTTTCCTAATAGAGGGATTGAGCATTGGAACGCATTACCTGCAGAGGTCTTCAAGCCATTCCCTTCCCGCGTAGGTCTCTTTAAAGCGAAGTTAAATACCATTTAAAATGCATAATAGTTATGGGTAATTCTAAAGACGAGCTTTTGAGTGATACGTGATGTTTCCATTTGTGTACCCTTCCCTAGAAATGTTAAAACCTTTAAATCAAGAGAAAAAAATATCACTGGGAACGATTTTCATTACTTTTAGTTAATTTATTGTTAAATAATATTGTCAGATGAATTAATTAACGAAGGAGCTCGAACTCGAAGCTCCTAACAGGAAAAATATATGAATAGAATATTGTATGTGGTATGTGAAAAATTGTAAACTGAATCTTCTGAATATGTTTTTATATGTTTTAAATATGTTTTTTTTATATGTTAATTTTGTAACCTTGCCACCGGGCCAGGCGCCCACTTGCATTGTATATTGAAATAATAATAATAATAAAAAAGAAATCTCGAATAAGTCCTAGGTTTGACTCCAAGTTAGGCATTTCCATTTCCCATATGATAACACGTAAAAATCGACTTTTTGACTTGCAGGCTTTTTTTCTTTTTGAGATCTAAATTATAAAGAATTCACCTATGATCTTCGGATCTAGCCCATTTTAAAGAAAAACTACGAAGTTTCTTATTCCGTTCATCTATTCCCGTCTACAGTTCGAAATTCCTCATGTTAAATGTGTAATTCACATATTTTATGGAAATCTTGCCATTTTAACGGGATGTTGTCATGCCAACCAATTACATTATTAAACCTCGAAATCATATTCTTATTTCAATCCTCATGGGTGAAAGCGTGCTTTGAATGCTCTTACAATTAGTACGAAACAGAAGGAGAGAGAAATTCTTTTCATAGTAACCAAAGTAAACAACATTTGTTGTGTTATTTACGAGGAGTACATGCATACATACTTATGCGAGTTACCTCCAGCATTGACGTGAGCATTAAACTAAACGTCTAAACCAGGGATTGGCAACGTTATTTTGGTCGAGTGCCACTCTTTATTATCAATATTCATAATTTGTGACACCCAGAGCGTGCCACCATAAAATTCATTTGGTCAGAAACGCTTACGAAAAGCGATTTTAATACAATAAAACATCCTAAATGCAATGCGATATAACTGCAATACGGACTACAATTAAAATAAAAGTAAAAATAATGTAAAAACTAGGGAGATGCCCGTTGAAATTCAACGGGAAAGGTTTTTGTGAAATAAAAAAAGGAACATAAATATGCCTTGACTTTCTTTGGATGGCAAGAAAACAAACTTCCGTTCTTTTAGGCGTTCGTTTTTTCAAGTTTCGAACTCCTACGATGATTCTAAATATCTGATTTTAATATGTGAATGATTAATATTCTAGATTCAAATGTACTCCTTCTCGTAAATAACGCAAGGAATGAATGCCGTTCCATTATCGAGTTATTCGCATTTTTATAGCGTGGCAGAGGAAGCCACAAAGGGACAGAAGTAGCCTTTTATTATTGTTAGATTCGCATATTAAAATTAGGTACTTAAAATCATCGTAGGAGTTCGAAACATGAAACAACGAACGTCTAAAACAGGGGTCCACAAACTACGGCCCGCGCAGAGATATGATCCGGCCCGCCTAATCAGCGAGAGTATTCATTAGATATAATTCATGATATTTAAACGACATTTTCCGAGTGCTTGGGTGAAATATACTTTTAATATAAGCGAATTACATATTACAGAATCGAAAAAATTCTCAAAACTTGCTCTTTGAAATTTTCACACGGCCCGATTAGTCATTTGAAATGCCGTATGTGGCCCGCAGAGTGGATCATGGAGCCCCATGTGGCCCTTTCAGTAAAACCTTTGGTGACCCCTGGTCTAAAAGAACGGCAGTTTGTTTTCTTGCCATCCAAAGAAAGTCAAGGCATATGTGATCATTTATTATTTCACAAAAAACTTCCCCTTTGAATTTCAACGGGCATCTCCCTAGTATCTATGTAGTCGTTTAGATAAGCAAAAGATTCCAAACTAAATGCCTGTCCCATTAGGATTACGTAATTTCGGGAAAAATCCTACGATAGTTTTAAGAAATTCGATGCACTCTTATATATTACACGTATGCGGGTTGAGACAAAAAATTGATTTTCGAAGTTTAACAATGACGTGGTCGGCAAGGCAACATCCCGTTTAAAAGCCGATATTTTCCCAAAATATGTGATTTAAATGTTTAATATGAGATATTCCGAACGGTAGACGGAAAAATACGAATAGAATAAAAACTTCCATTAATTTTCCTAATATATAGTTCAAATATGATGATCGTACGTCAATTCTTTCTAATTTTAATTTCCAACAGAATAAAAGTCTGCACTTTAAAAAGTCGCTTTTTACATGTTATCTTACGGGAAATGGAAATCGCCCCCCTGGAGTCAAACCCGGGTCTTTTCCCGTATTATTTCGTAATTACTTTTTATACCTGAATAAAATATTTCTGCGAAATTTCAACCTTCCATCTAATAGGGAAGTTTGTTAAAAACGCGTTGAAAAGTGCCATTGATGACGTCAGCGTTAGGCACAGAGTAAGGCTTTTATTAATAGAGATAATAGAAAAAATAAAATATTACAATACACATTACACAAACAGTATATAAATCGTACAAAGTAAAAAAAATAAAACTGAAGACAGCTTTGAGTTTGTGGGGAAAAGCTAGGTGAAAACAGGCTTGTCCTACCTAGTAAAACCCACGCAGGAAAACACTGAGAAGGGGAGTGTGAAAAAACCTGCGAAAACCTAGATAGTGTATATATATATATATATATATATCAATATAATACTACATAGTTCATAAAATGCTATGTATGGAGTATAGCTTTGTACGGAGCAGAAACATGGACGCTAAGGAAAAATGACATCAAATACTTGGACTTGGAGGAGAATGCTGAAGATAAAATGGACAAATAGGATGAAAAACTATGAAGTGCTACGAAGAATAGGGGAGAAGCGAATGATTATACAGACTATTAGAAAGAGGAAGGCAAACTGGGTTGGACATTACCTGAGGAGTATGATGAAAGATGTGTTAGAAGGAAAACTAGATGGAAAAAGGGAAAGAGGTAGGAAAAGGTTTCAGCTGATAGCCGATTTGAAAGGGAAAGACAGTTATCAAGATATGAAGAGGACAGCAGAAAATAGGAGTATATGGAGAACCAGGTTTAACCATGAATAATCACGGACCTGTCCACGGACAGACAACCTACGATGATGATAATACTACAAAATTAAAATGTACAGTAGGAGAGGTCGTATATACAGCGGAGGTAAGGAGAGAGGGAGGGGAGAGGGAGGGAAGGAGAGAGGGAGGGAAGGAGAGAGGGAGGGAAGGAGAGAGGGAGGGAAGGAGAGAGGGAGGGAAGGAGAGAGGGAGGATAGAGGGAGGGAAGGAGAGAGGGAGGGGAGAGGGAGGGAAGGAGAGAGGGAGGGAAGGAGAGAGGGAGGGAAGGAGAGAGGGAGGGAAGGAGAGAGGGAGGGGAGAGAAGGAGAGAGGGAGGGGAGAGGGAAGGGAGAGGGAGGGAAGGAGAGAGGGAGGGGAGAGGGAGGGAAGGAGAGAGGGAGGGGAGAGGGAGGGAAGGAGAGAGGGAGGGGAGAGAGAGGGAAGGAGAGAGGGAGGGAAGGAGAGAGGGAGGGAAGGAGAGAGGGAGGGGAGAGGGAGGGAAGGAGAGAGGGAGGGAAGGAGAGAGGGAGGGGAGAGGGAGGGAAGGGGAGAGGGAGGGGAGAGGGAGGGGAGAGGGAGGGAAGGAGAGAGGGAGGGGAGAGGGAGGGAAGGAGAGAGGGAGGGGATAGGGAGGGAAGGAGATAGGGAGGGAAGGAGATAGGGAGGGAAGGAGATAGGGAGGGAAGGAGAGATGGAGGGGGAAGAGAGGATGGAGGAGAGAGGGAGGGGGAAAGGAAATATGGAAGGATATTCGAGAAAACATCGAGGATAGTTACGACCTCGCTCTTGCTGCTTTTCTGCGATGGATGAGGACAAGATCAAGTTCGAGCTCCAGCAGCGAAAATCGAAGGAAGGAAGTTTTTATTTAATTTAAACATCTGAAATTAGTTTCAGTATTATCCCATATACATTACTCGTCGTACGCCGCAATAAATCCGTAATATTCACTTTCATCGGGAATAATTTATTTTTTTGAGTCTAATCCCGCATTCGTAATAGGGACGCAGTTACCAATATCTTTTTACTTTGCACTTCTTAAAAAGGAATGGGTTAGTATTTCGCGCCACCCTAAGGGGGGCGCCACTGTTTGAGATCTACAGCGCCATCCATCTGAATTATAAAAAGTTACTTGTATCTTTCGAATAATTGCCATGGAAACTGTCAACACGAATAAATAAAATGTATATACGATTCTAAAAAATCGAATATTAATAAATATGCCAAAAGTAAAGTAAATTCTTCCAAGTTTTTATTTACCATAGACCTCACCCTGGTTTCGTATTTGCCGAAACCAAAGAAGTGTGTCGTATTTCTGTCGTCCATGAATCACGAACATGATATTTCAGGCGAGGAAACTAGTTTCAAGCCTTCAATAAATTTCTTTTACAATACTAACAAGATTGGTGTGGATATGTTAGATAAGCTCGTACGAGAGTACTCTTGCGCTCGAGCAGTAAGAAGATGGCCGTTGCGTCTTTTTTAACATTCTTGACATAGCAGCGTACAACGCTTTCGTTGTTTGGACAAAAAATAATAATTTTCTGGAATCAGGTTTGCAGAAGAGAGGAAAATTATTTTTGGAAACATTAGGAATGGCTTTGATCAAAGAAAACATTGAGAGACGAGCCAGGACAATGGAAGACACAAGTGGGAAAAATTATCAGAAAAGCGTTCTTCGTTGTGTTGAATTGACAGGAAGGAAAGGTTCTTGGGCAAGACAGGAACCTGAAGAAACTAGAGGAGAAAAAAAGAAGAGAGGTAGGTGCATCTTCTGCACTGGGGGGACAATAAATACACTTCAAAATGTGACAAATGTAACGATTTTGTATGCAAGAACCATTCCATGAAAGAGACTAAAATATTATGTATTAATTTCACTTCCAACTCAGATGAATCAAACTAACATAAGATTAACCGAATCAAACTAACTGAATTTACCTTCAAAAATAATTTTTTTGGTACTATTAAATGTTATCCTTAAAAAAAGAAAATTATTTCATTTTTATTTATATGCTTAATTATGTATTTAATTTTGCAAATATATACCATTATTACACTATTTATTGTATAAATCATTATCCTTATTCAATTTTCATTCATTGATTACTTGGATGTTAAATATTATTGTGAGAAAATGATTTTAGAAGCTGGGTCCTCTAGGACCCGGGTCCGGACTCGATGTGAAACCACTTCGGTCCGTACTCCGAGTGTTAAAATCGCGCCAGTCATCTGTTGTTATAACCTAGCTTTATTAAAAGCCGTAGTCTAACAGAACAATACCAAGTGCGTCATGAGAATTTCCATAGGGCATTCATTACTTACAAAATAGTATAATTCCCAGTAATTCGATCAACCAAGCTGCATTTTAGTTTTACTAGTGGCTGAAGTATCTTAATAACTCGAAATGGCTTAATCCGCTGAGAGCTTTTATATTCTTCATACTTTTTTTTAACCCTTTCGAAAGAAATAAAAATTAATTTTTACACGAAATTGCTACACAGGATTCACGGTGAAGTGGAGCAGTCATTAATTAGATACCTGGAGGGTTTCCTTCGGTCACACACACAGAGCGGTGAAAGAGGAGAATAACATTAACGAAAGAGTTTTCAGAGGTTAACATCGCAGCAGAAATTTTTCGGAAGAGGGAGGCGGAATTCGGGAGAGAGTGACTTCAACAGAAAATGGCCTCCTTCAGATTTATCCCGAGGCGGTAATTTTTCCCGTAAGGACGCCGCATGCACTTTCAACCCTTTGATGTGACACTCGGAGCGGGGCTGGAGAAGGGCGATCCGTAGAGTTTCGTTCGTGTAACGGGAAGGAGGGGGGGAAGAAGGACAGGAAGCAAAGGGTTAAAGAGAGAGGGAGAAAGAGGGGAGCAAGCTGCTGGTGGTG
Organism: Tanypteryx hageni; assembly: GCA_028673005.1. Taxonomy (NCBI): domain Eukaryota; kingdom Metazoa; phylum Arthropoda; class Insecta; order Odonata; family Petaluridae; genus Tanypteryx; species Tanypteryx hageni. Next base: position 12,047,449 of record CM054114.1, on the reverse strand, counting down.
ATACAGCAAGAGCCTCCAGCGACGCGAGGGGTTGGGATGCGAACTAGGTTAAAGGACGATTTTCGAGGGGTGGGGGAGGAGGTTATGGGTCGGGGTATAAAAATGATGCTGATCTGAGTTAAAGGGTTGGGCGAACAGGATCCGAGAGGAAATAAGGACGATGCCCAAAGTGTTTAATTAGCGGTGCGATAGCCCGCTTCCTCGCCGAGATCCCTGCGGGTCGGAGGAACGGCGAGTCTTTAAGTCGTATCTTTGACACGCTTCTCGGTTCGCATTCCAACCTCCGCCGAGATCATTCGGAAATGGATTGCATGCACGCAGGCCTGTGAATGTCACGCGGTCGCCGTTAATGAAATTATGTCCAGGGGGAGCCGGTGGTGTAGTGGTTCGAGTACCCCGCCATGATCTGCTCAAGCGACACCCGGCTCGATACCTCGTAGGATGTTTTCGATTTTCCATTACGACGGCGTGCGGCCGCATTTTCGCATGTATACTTTATTACATCACTAGATGAATTAGCCTGTTTAAAACGGGCTTTATAATCAAACAATATAAAAAAACAAATTAGACCACATTCGTTGCTATCGGGACCTTTCATGAAAGTTTCTTATGCCATTCGCTCTTAGAACGTGATCATAGCAACCCTACCAAATTCGGTAGAACTAGCTGAAGAAACGGATGAGATATTGAGCGTTATGGACAGAAGGACCAAGTGACTAAGATAATGAGGGATTTATTATTATTAAATGATTCGGTTTCTCGAAGGGACGCTGGCGGTTCTTCCCCGATGAGTTCCACTTGCGCTCCACTCCGCAACAGCAGCTCTTGTGCCGAAGCACTCGCTCACTTCATTTCCAATGACACTATCGTCTTCTCGCAGCCCTCAGCAAGAGGCGAGTGGACATCGGGGCGGATTTTGCCCTAAGGAGGCGATCACCTTCCCGATTAGTGTGCCGAAGGTTGCATTTGCGATCGTTTCACCTTGAGGACCCACGCACGAGAGCGCAAGATGCAGAGAAGAGCACGCTCGTCTTGTGATGACCGCGGTTTTTGGGTCGACGGAAGTGTGGGTGAATGTAAAAAAGTATTGGAATAAAAGGAGTAGTAAATTTAATTTTCTACAACCTTTGTTTGAAACATTTCCCCATTAAGAGATATTTAAAAAAATATTTTTAGCTGCCACCACCACACCACCTACCGACGACTATTGTTAACAATTGACGCTTAGTTGCGTCTTAGTAACGCTCCATTTTATTTTCTTAATTGTTGGAACTTCGTGGCTATATCCAATATCAGAAGACTACGATTTGGGTTAAATTCTCTTTGTAAAGTCTTAATTATTCTAGCAATTCATCAAAATATTTATTATATTTATTATTAATTGGATTATTTAGAAATATTACAGATATGAAGTCATGTGGTGGCCACATAGATTTTTTAATTTTTAAGCTGTAAAATGCAGGTAGGAACATCTGTTAATAATCATTGATTACGTGTTGCAGTCAACATTAATTAGTTTTAATTTTTAAAATACTACAATATGTAACAAAATAGTTTAAGACGCCTTACTTGGTGTCACAGAAATAATCGAACACTGTTTACATACTCTACAAAGCACAATATCATCGACAACTTTTGAAAGGCACTTAAATTCCACGACTGAGCGAGTCGGTGAAAAAATGCCGAGGTCGTCTTTGCTACTTGTTTTGAGAAGTAATAATCTCAACGCGCAGCTGATGCCTGTGAGAGAATCATATGTCTTCTGAAAGGAAAACGATACACCTTTGAACTTTCTGGAAGGTTTACCAAATTTTCAATAACTTTTTACAAGTGCTCTTGATGAATATCTAAGCACATGCGCGATGCACTCCAAAACAACTGACTAAAACTTAAAAGAGCGTCCTCTCGCCTTTTAAAAATATTATTTACATATAAATATCTACAGAGAGTTATGGATACAGTTTCAAAATTAACATAGAGAATTTTTAGACAAGTAATAAAGACGAAAGTGTCATGAACATGTTGAAATTTTAAAATTCGTGGGCGTTCCATTGGCAGCACCAGGAATTGCCAGGACACATCGACTTTATCCAGAACATTCAGCTGTCACCAAAAATTTTACTAACAGCATACTAGTTGAATTTTTCACATTCAAGCGAACAGACACGTCTTCACTTTATGTTTAAGCACCTTATGAATCATTAAATTACAGTTCTAGAACGTCGAATGTATATTATACAATGACTTTTCGCTTCGTAGGAAAAAAGAAATAAGACAATTTCAGAAGTATTAGATACTCTTAAGTCGGTATTAAACGCCGTGAAACAGCAATTGAAAAATTGCGAAGGTACATCACATGACACGAAATGCATAACCTTTTGCACATTGCAATGCACAACTCGGTATAAAAGATTCACGCTGGTTTTCTCGAGTCTGTCTCCAGCCTCGAGTGTTTGTCGTGAAATCAGAAGAGCCTTCTCTGAAGTTCAAGAGATATTTTCGAAAAATTCACAAAATGATAAGAAGTGAAAAATGTCTCCTATTCGACTGCACAGACACATTTAGACAAGAGAGCATCAGTCACATCATATGAAAAGTGTCCATCAGATTGTCAGTTGCACTGCCTGCGGACCGTGATGCCATTGTTGATTAATTCAGGTGCAATGTCTCATTTATTTAGAACTTGTATTATTCTTTGTCTTCAAGGTGTCACTGCGATCCACTCGATGTTTTTCACACTATAATACTTTAAGCGCTTGGATTTCCCACCAGTTAATACTCTGATAAAACAGAGAAGCGTCGTAGTAGCACAAAGGTTTTCCCTCAAACTCACGTTTAACCTTAAGCGTCCTAAAGACAAAGGAAAAGTTAACCAGGAAACCTGCGCTGCCACAGTTCCTCAAGGCAGAAAAGCCTTGATACTTTATAGACATACAGTTTTTTATTCGTAGATTAATTAGGCTGAGGTTATTCTAAAAGAGTCAGTCTTTGAACTTTGTTAAAAATTAACTAAATAAGTATTTGTACATTTTCCTCTTGTTAAGCAGTCGACGCCTTGCAGCGTACAGCATCACACTGTCATCAAAAAATAAGAATGCTATAATAGAGCATTACACTTTGGACAACGCGGCGTTCAAAGAGAAATATTATACCCGACATAGTAAGTCAGGTGCGAACGAAATCGCTTGGATGAATGTTCAACATTTTTTTTTTAATCTGGAAGAGACGAGAGAGCGGCGACTGGGGATCAGCATTGCGCCGTTCGGACGAGGAACGCAACTCTCGGATTCTCCATAGAAACCGGGTAATAAAAATGTTACTGAATCCAAAACAAAATGAAAACGGCAACTGTTGCATATATGAAATATAAAAAGGAGAATTTGTAGATGCAGAGAGAAGCGCGGAAGGAGGATGCCGCTGGGTGTGTATGCGAGACTGATGACTCGTTGGCAGCATTCCGAGGAACTTCGCGGATTGTGCAGACGGCGCCACTGTGAACGGCGGGAGGGCAAATGAAGAGGAAGGGAGGTGCGGGGTTGGGGGGAGGGGAGCGGCAGCGACGAGAGGTGCGGCGGCCCACTCTGCACGTGTTGAAAGTCCTGGAACGATAGAAAGAGAACTAGTGTCAGCAGAAAGCAAATTTAATATATCACATTTACGATATATATTTGCAATTCAGTCATTTAGTCATATAAAGAATTATTATTGTGAAAAAATATATATAACACTAGAATTTTAGGCAGTCAGTTTGACGTGAACGAAAAGTATGTTATTATCCAATTTTATGAATCCAATCTTATTATTCGATCCTATTTAAAAATGTTGTAATCACTCGATTGTTTTCCCAATGATATAATAAATTAATTAATTAAGCAAAGAGGTTTCTAAGGTTTGTTTATTTTCGTTACTACAAAAAATAGCCTAAATACATTCTTTCCAAATGAAAGTGTATAACTGCTGAATTTCGGTGAGTAAATATGTTTAATTTTTCTTCATGCACATACTGCTTTTTATAAAACAAAAAAGTAGAAAATTGACACGAATGAAAACTAAAACGAAGAAATTATATATATATATATATATATAAAATAGGTAGTCTGTCCGTAGACAGGTCCGTGATCATTCATGGTTAAACCTAATTCTCCATATACTCCTATTTTCCGCTGTCCTCTTCATATCTTGATAACTCTCTTTCCTTTTCAAATCGTCTATCAGCTGAAACCTTTTCCTACCTCTTTCCCTTTTCCCATCTAGTTTTCCTTCTAACACATCTCTAATCATACTCTCTCTCCTCAGGTAATGTCCAACCCAGTTAGCCTTCCTCTTTCTGATAGTCTGTATAATCATTCGCTTCTCTCCTATTCTTCGTAGCACTTCATCGTTTTTCATCCTATCTGTCCATTTTACCTTCAACATTCTCCTCCAAGTCCACATTTCAAAGCTTTCCAAGTATTTGATGTCATTTTTCCTTAGCGCCCATGTTTCTGCCCCATACAATGCTATACTCCATACGTAGCATTTGATCAACTTCTTGCGGATATCTTCCCTTATATTCCCTGTAAGTAGCTGTTTCTTTCTCCTGAAAGCCGCTTTTGCTTTTCCTATTCTAGTTCTGATCTCATCCGTACATTTTGCTTCTCGTTTTATGATGCTTCCAAGGTATTTATATTCTGAAACTTGTTCTAAAGGCTTTCCCCCAATACTTACGTTCAGATTCTCTTCTTTGCCCGATATTCGAATGACCTTGGATTTTTCTGTATTTATTTCCATACCGCATTTTCTACCTGTTATTACTAGTCTATTTATCATTTTTTGTATCTCCTCTTCTTTTCTTGCTAGAAGTACTTGATCGTCTGCGTATTTCACTGTTCTTATAATCCTTCTGCCAATTTTGAAATCTCATGTGCCTTCTAAAGCTTCTTGCATTAGACTTTCTCCATATATATTGAATAGGGTTGGCGATAGGCAGCAGCCTTGTCTTACTCCTCTACCGATATTTATTCCGCAGGTGTCCACATTCTCAAACCTGACCTTTACAACTTGATTCTCATATAGATTCCTAATCAGTCTCCTGTCTTTCCAGTCTACACCTATATCCTTTAATATCTTCATCAACTTTACCCAATTTACTCTATCAAATGCCTTCTGCCAGTCTACGAAACATGCGCAGATATCTTGACTGTACTCTATTGCCCTTTCTGATATGATTCTAACTACTCCTATAGCATCTCTAGTTCCTCGTCCTTTTCTGAAACAGAATTGATCTTCCCCTATTATTTCTTCTGCCTTTTTCTCCAGCCTTTTATTAAGAATCCTCGTGATGATCTTCGATGTGTGTGATAGAAGGCTTATAGTTCTGTAATCTTTACACTGCATTGCCTTTGGCTTCTTCTTTAGGGGGATCATTGTTACTTCTAGGAAATCCCGAGGCCACTCTCCCGTGTCGTAAATCTTATTAATAAGTATCTTAGCCGGTATTCCATCGCTGCCCGTGGCTTTCCCCTTCTTAAGTTCCACTATCGCCTTTTCTACTTCGCTCTCCATAATACTTGGTCCTAAGTTGTCTTCTTCAATGTTCTCCTCATCTTCCAGTTCTATTTTTGCCGCTCCTGCCTGTTTGCTGTATAATTCCTTAATGTATTCTTCCCATACCTGTGCTACGTCCTTTGTTTCTGAGACTATCTTCCCATTCATAATTCCCATACCATGAATTCCATTAGATTTCTTATCTTCTAACTCGGGTGCTCTAGTGTACATCATATCGTACCGTCCTAACTTCTCCATTTGTTCTATTTCGTCACATTTTCCTTTTATCCAATTTTCTCTAGCTTTATCTGTTACCCTTCTCAACTCATTGTTTATACGCCTATAGTTGGCTCTACCTTCTTCACTGTTAACGTTTTTCCATTTTCGTCTCTCATCCATTTTCTCCAGCATTTCCTTCGTGATCCATGGTTTTCTGATTTTCTTCTCTCGTTTTCCAATCTCTTTATCCAAGGTATCCTTGATACTGGTTTTAATTTCATCCCATTCTATATCGACGGTCTTCGGATTGTTTTCCTACTTTCTTAGGTTATCTTCCAACTTCATGCTGACTACATCCTGCCTTTCTTTCAGTTTTTCTAGGTCCCAGGTCTGTCTTTCTCTTCTCGTTTTTCTTATTTGTTTGAGCTTTGTACTCACGTCAAGTATTAGAAGGCTGTGATCTGAATCAATGTCTGCTCCTTGCAATGCTTTGGCGTTCTTTATGCTGTTCCTGAATCTTTGTTTTACAAGGATGTAATCTATTTGGCATCTCATTCTATCTCCTGGGCTTTTCCATGTGTATAACCTTCGTTTATGGTTTTTGAACCATGTATTAGTCACTACAAGGTCATTATTGATGCAGAATTCTACGAGTTTCTCCCCTCCTCGATTTCTCTTCCCAAGTCCGTATTGCCCGACAACATTTTCTTCCTGTCCTTCTCCGACTATGCTGTTCCAATCTTCCATTATTATGCAGTTTACCTTTCCTCTTCCGTCTTCTTCGTAAATTTCATTAATTTGCTCATAGATCTCATCTATTTCTTCATCGTCATGAGCTGACGTTGGCATATATACCTGGATTATCAGCATGTCCACTGGGACTGCTTTTAGCTTTATTGCCATCAGTCTATCGTTCGTTGCTATTATCTTTGTCACGCTTTTCATCATATCTTTCCTAAGTACCAGAGCTACTCCCCTTTCCCCACTATTTCCTCCAGAATAAACTACCGTGAATTCTTCCGAGTCGAACTGTCCTTCTCCCTCCCATCTAGTTTCGCTTAGCCCTATAATGTCGACTCTATTTCTTCTCTAAAGTTCTCTAGCTTTCCTGCTTTTTCTCATAGTTCTTACGTTCCAAGTCCCTATTCGTAAATTACTTTCGCCAAATGTTTTCCTCAAGGCATTCCCCGCCCGGAGATCCGATTGGGGGACTATTTTACCTCCGGATTGTTTTACCTCGAGAGAACTCATATTGTCCAACCATATAATCTTTACTAGGGATTGTAATGTGGTAGTTTCCCTCTTGCTTTCCACATCGCAGTTCTGTAGCCGTTCAAATCGTCCTCATCACGCCTACAGCTGTATTGGGTATAGATCCAACCAACATCATTTGTTTTCGGCTCTATACCATACTGACAGTACTGCTGCCTACTGCCAGGCACTGATGATAGTTTTTTTTTTATTTATATAAAACCTCCATTCGAGGGGTTTGAACCCCCGAACTTTGTAATAGAAAGCCGACACGCTAACCACTACACCACCAGTGCATTATATATATATTATATATATATATATTATATATATATATTATATATATATTATATATATATATATTATATATATATATATTATATATATATATTATATATATATATAATATATATATATATAACAACTTACGGAAAAGGAAAGGTAAAATACCATACTGACAGTACTGCTGCCTACTGCCAGGCACTGATGATAGTTTTTTTTTAAATAAAACCTCCATTCGAGGGGTTTGAACCCCCGAACTTCGCAATAGAATGCCGACACGCTAACCACTACACCATCAGTGCATTCATATATATATATATATATATATATATATATTAAATTTAAGGCACTTCCCAATCTTCCTCCTTTTCTCTCTTCCTATCTCCCATCCTTCTCCCTCCCATTCTCCCTCTCTACTTCTCTGGAAAAATATACTTCCTAGTCTCAATCTCTCCCTAATAAAGAACATTTATCTATCTATCTCTCCTCTTCTCCCTCCCACTCACTTAAAAGAATTAAAAGCATTACCCATTTCTCCCTTCGCAAGCGACTTATCACCGCTCTTGTCCTTCCTCACGTCGATTACTGCGATACGGTCTATCAAGATCTATCTAACGAGCTATCTCTAAAATTGCAGCGTGCACAAAATTCCTGCGTAAGATTCATCTGTGATCTCCAAAAGAGAGACCATGTCACTCAACCTCTATATACGTTAGGCTGGCTTCGCACTGAAGCTCGTAGACGTCTTCACCTCCTCTCGTTATTTTACCGAATTATAACTCTTCAAAACCCACAGTATCTGAACTCCAAATTTTCCCAAATGAACTCTCTACACAACGCCAACACTAGGGGCACCAATATCTTCCTGATCCCACATCACAGGATTTATAATAAATCCTTCCATGTTACAGCTTGTAGACTTTGGAACGCCCTACCTACTGACCTCCAAAACGCAACATCTCTCCACATATTCAAACATAAATACTTTAAATTGCTGTTCTCTGCCCAAAATTCAGGTCAGCTTTAACATATTCTTCTTACCTATTGCAAGACGGCTGCCTTCACTCTTCCTTACTTAATGAACATTACTTAATTCTTTCGCAGGTTATCGAGTTCTCAAAATGTACGCCTCCTTCGACTGTTACATTTTCATTGTCAAGTGTCTACTTAGTTATAGTGTCTTACTAATTCTCATTGTTTTATGTCATTCTGTATTGTTTCATACCATTTTATACTGATTTATATAATTTTGTATTGTTTTATACTATTCCGTATTACTTTATTTATTATGTATTGTTTTATATCATACGTGTAATTTTATATCATTTCCTTCTTTCTTATGTTATGCATGATCCAACAACAATCTCCATATTCATTGTATATATTTCAAGTATATTTCATCTTATTCTGCCAAATTATTGTATTATATTTCTTGGTTTGCATTACGTTATTACCTATATATGTATTTTTTTATCACGGAATACAACGATGCTGTATATACGAACACTTACTGTACATACTTTCTATTTAATGTTGTATTACTATATTATCATATGTTCACTATCTAGGGTTTTCGCAGGTTTTTCACACCCCCCTTCTCAGTGGGTGTTTTCCTGCGTGGGTTTTACTAGGGAGGACATGCCTGTTTTACCTAGGTTTTCCCCACAATCTCTAATCTGTCTTCAATTTTGTAATTTTTTTTTACTCTGTATGATTTAGGTATATACTGTTTATGTAATGCGTATTGTAATATCTTACTTTACCATTTTTTATATTTATTATATTGACGAAGGGTTAAATATAAGAATGGACCTTATGGTCTAAATTTCGCCCGAATAAAGACGATTATCTATCTATCCCTCTGTCTCTCTCTCGTATTAAAGCATTCCTTACGCACATAGTATAAGAATTAAGATGACAATGCAATCTCGAGGCTTAACAAAGACACGATCGGCAAGGCAACATGTCGCTAAAAAGCTAAATTTTTCCCATAAATATGATTTAAACCTAGAACTTGAGCAATTTTGTATCGTAAGCAAAATGTGACGATAAGAATAAGAAACGGAATTTACTTTTCTTTAAAACGGTTGAGGTCGTAGGTCAATTCTTTCTAACTTTAATTTGCAAAAGAGTAAAAGCCTGTAAGTCCAAAAATCGATTTTTACGTGTTATCTTACGAAAAGTAGAATTTATCTACTGGAGTCGAACCCGGTTCTTTTTTTGATTTTAATTCGTAAATGGCTTTTACTGTAAGAGAGAAAGAAACATTCCTACCAAATTTAAATCTTCTACCTACTCGGAAACATTGTTAAAAATAGCATTACACTCAGTCACAAATGAAGTTGTTGCAGACAGAGTAAGATATATATATATATATATATATATATATATATATATATATATATATATATATATATATATATATAAGTAAAGTTTTAATTTTATAAATATTTAAATACATAAATCAACATAGTTTAAACCAAATTTCAACTTAGTGGTTAACTAAATTAAAAACTAAAATGCTAATGCACAAATAATTGTAATAATGCTATAATTGCTCTTTTATTTTGACGAATGACTAAATACATCAATTAATACGCTAAAATATTATGCAATTAAGTTAGGTTAATATGTTATGTTTGTATTAGTTGCTACAACAAACGGTACCATGATTAAGGAGATCGAATATCTACCAGTGAAGTGTTTTGCTTGCATGAAATCCAAGGGTTCTAATCGCATCGCTGGGGAGTCCCAAGAAACCTTTTATCTATGTATTAGGAATATGCACGCAAATCATTAACTCTTTTAAAATTCAAAATGAATTTTATGCTCCAACTACCATCAAAACTGAAAAAAGAAATCGTCTTATATTTGTCGAAGAAGAACTGGGAGTGTGCAGAAAATCGGACCAATAATCAAGAAATGCCAAATGTCACTAAGTTCAAGTTTTCCATTAAAAAGATATGTTGATAATAATCCCTCATATCTTTGGCCTTGAAAGAGGGTTGGTTAACGAGTTTGGCTCCCAACGCTAGGGTCGGGGTGTGAATCCTGCCGAGGGCATGGTTGTAAGTGTTCGTCTTTGTCGTGGTCATTCCTCTCAGCACAAACGGCCGGTAATGGCTCTTTATGAGATCATAAAAATTAATAAATCTTTATCAGATTTCCCGATTGTCCAAGAAATTTGAAGAATATTTCATTAACCTCCTGAATTAGTTAATTGTTTTCTTCATTGAAATTTGTAATTTTTAAATTGCCTATTTACAGCTTTTACTTTGCGAGTGGGAGGGAATGGGTATCTTCTGGAAGGACATCAGGGCGTTTCATATAAGTTCTTTGACAAGCAAATGCGAAACCACTTCATTGGGGCCAAACTATCGTAATCTATTATATAAAAATGACTTGTTGGTGGTGGTCTGTGGGGGGAGGGGGGGGGGGGGCGATAGCCTTGGCACTAGAGCGAACTAGCGACAAAAAATTCAACTATTTGGTGGTGGCGGTGGTGGGTAGGATATAAATTCGATACGTGGAAGGCGTCCGGCTTAGCCCGGGCAACGCCGGGTAACCTTTGCTAGTAGTAGAATAAAAAGGAATGGAAACTCGACCGAGCAACGGGCAACGGTTAAACTCAGGAAGGCACGAATGGATATATAAGTAGAACCCTACCATCTGTAATAACTTCATCTCCTGAAGATGCAGGCTGCAATGCTTGCGAAACGTCGAGAGTCAGCAATATTATCAACGCAGCGAAACCCGGAAACGTCCACCACCAATAAAAATAAGGCAAAATGCAACAATTTCTCTTCCGATGCATGCAACCAAATGCGTCTTTGGAGTTTTCAGAATTATGTTCGAAAGAATAGAACCTAAGCTATTAAAGCACCCTATTCGATGACAAACTCGGTCTCGAAATTGATAAATTTTCACTTCGCTCGCCTTGGGGAATGACGTCAAGAGAAAAATAAAAACGACAGTCGAGAGAGGGTGGATGGACCGAGAGAGGAACATGAGGGACAAAAGGAGAGGTAGGAGCGATCCGGAGGATAAAAAATAATAATTAAGAGAGAGAGGCGAAAACACATCGGCGCGGTTCGCGATGGGCGTCGCCAAGAGAGAGAGAGAGAGCTCGACTCCGCCCATTCCAAGTGCTGTCCACCGCTTCCCTTTTCATCCAGAGTCCCTGCGCATTCTGCAAATCGCGCGAACGCCTCTCCTTCCCCCTCTTCCTTCCGTCCTAAGCGCACCGCACCTTCTCTCTCCGTGCATTCTTCCTCCGGCGCAGTAGGCGAAGGATCCGGGAGGTGCACAGCGTGGCCCAGCATCGATCGAACGGGCGTGCACAGGAGTCCGCACGCTCCTCGCGAGGGGGCATTGCGAGAAAGAGATCCCCGTTCTGTAAGAACTCTCCTGACATAAAACATACGAGGTAGGGCGAAAACAAAACGACGGAATTATTTTTCGTCTTGGTCGCTGTTGCGTAATATAAAAACCGTCAATTATGTGTGAGAAATTGACAAAAAAGCTGCGACAGTTATTATATTGCAGGATTTCTGGTATGTAGCGGATCTGCCACATTGCGCATTTAAGGGTTAATTAACAGTACAGTTTTAGAGTATCGGAGAGAAGAGTGGCTATACTAATATTTTAAAAATAGATAATAAATTACGATTTAAGGAACGCATCTCCATAAGTGCTATAGTAAAAATGACCCCGTATAAAGCTGATTCAGTTAGTGCTCCCGTTTTCAGGAACGCATTCCCAACGTTAAACGGGATATGACTGTATTGAAATTTATAATTTTAGAGCAGGGTTGTCCAAACTACGGCCAGCGAAGGGTTTTTGTGCGGCCCGCCAAGCTGTGACGAAAAAGCCATCCGAAAGATTTAACACATAAAATCATACATTAAGAATTTTTTTATAATAAAGCTTTTAATATTGAAATGTTAACTACATATAAACTCGATTTCCACTTATATGGCGCCTCATAATCCGATTTTAACTCTAATCCTGTACGCCGAAGAATTGGCAGATTCCAATGCGGCCCGCCGAAGGACTTAGGACTTGCATCTACCAATGCGGCCCCACATGTGGAAAAGTTTGGACACCACTGTTTTAGAGCTAAGTGAATTTAAATTTAATCTAATTTTCTTCTGATCGGAGCTATATAAAATTTAAATTTTTTAAAACAGCACTCAAAATGAAACTCGGGAGTAACAGAGTCCATCGAATTAAGTCTACAGTGATGGAAAATATCCTCGATTATTATGTTTATGTTGCGCAGGTTCTTCGCGGTGACGGAAAATCTTCTCTAAGCATACCTAAGAAGGGTCGCCCGCTCGCACACATTATTGGTAAGTTATATTTTAACGCGCAAAGCTTTCATTTTACGGCAGTGAGAAAGGCATAATTATTTTCCTGACTTATGCTTCGACCTTCCTTTTCCTTTGATGATCAGCATCATAAATGTCACCGCTGGTAATCATGCCTCGAAGGATTTTTAATTCCAAGGTTATAACGCATAAACATAGGAAATATGGTAAAACACCGATATTCCTTCAAAGACCGTTATATAAAGGTTCAGTGCACACAGCAACAAACGTAACGCAAATAAAAAATATTGAATTATGATTAAATAGGAGACACAAAAGCTGAATTAGTACGTAAATTGACTGCAGCGGATAAAAGAAACGCCTTTAAACGTTGCTAAAAATTTCACCGAATGCATTTATTAAGAAAGAGCATCGTTAAAATTTAAGCAAATTTTTGTGACACCGATGAATTGTAATCTAGACTCGTCCTCGCTACACGTACAAAATTTCATGAAAGGAGAACCATTATAACGCTTTGGTGACATTTCCCATAAGATAACACGTAAAAATCGACTTTTCAACTTACTTGTACTCTTTTGCAAATTAAAAATAATTGACCTATCGTTTATTATTCTCATCGTCAAATTTTGCCTAAGATACAAAATCGCTTAATTTCTACGTTTAAATCATATTTATTTGAAAATTTTAAGTTTTTAACGATATGTTGCCTTGCCGACCGAGTCATTGTTAAACCTTGAGATTATCTTGTCGCCTCAATCCTTATACTATATGCGTAAGGAATGCGTGCTTTGAATGCATACTCAATATTTTTTGTCTTGACTCATATACGCAGTAGGTATAGTGAGAAAGTATTGTAATCGTGAAAAATTCGACTCCGAGATTTTGATGGAAACACACGTTTTAGGTGTCCCTGAGACCATAAAAATGGTTTTTGCCATGCCATCTGTCTGTTTGTCGGTCTGCTCGCGGTTCTAGGTCCCTAACGCGTACATAAACTCGAATGATATCTCGTATTTATGCAACATATCTTTTGCAGACCCTTTCATAAAAATGATGTTGCACAAAAATGAAAGGTAGTGTTTATTCTTGGCGATTTTTAGAAAAAAATGATTTACTCAAAAATGGCTCAAGAGAATTTGATTAAAATCAATGCAATTGTAAGGTCTGATGTCACAAATAATACTAACTAAGCCATATGTCCCAAAATATTACTATATCTCGTCCAGTGGCATTATTTCTGTATAAGACGCTCAACGCACGCGTCCGAGGGGGAGTCTGGGGATTCCCTGGTCTAAAATTCCGTACTTCTCACACGTTTATCAGTGAGAGATGATAGATGTGAGAGGTTGATGGTGTCAGTCGCTTTGGTTCTGTTGCTACGCATTATTAAAATAATTGGCCGTGAATTGCCAAGCACACAGAGTTAATTTCAAGTGAGGCCAAACGTATATGAGAAAGTTTTTTAAATGTATATTGCACCATTTTATTTTTATTACGATGAGGGACCTCAAAATCTGGAAGTGGTCCAGGCCTCTGAATCTCTCGGAGGGCCTGCACGTGACTACAGTATAACCAAAACCTAACTACATCACGCGTATACAATATCTAGGCGCCGACATGAAAATCTTAGGCGACATGGCGACCTGACGCTCGGGATGTCGAGCCCTGACTTAATATATCTTAAATCAAATTATCAATAAAGTTTATGAATACTAAACGACCGGTTTTCCCTTGATACTCGAAAAGATAACAACTAGATGATTTGAATTTAAGTTTTATCATTTCTAAGTTAGCTAAAATCATTATCATAGCAGAAAATCGACCACGCTTGAGAAATTCCATTTAAAAAATAAAAAATATAGAAAAGACACAACTTATACTCGGCAGCAGTTCACCTAGTTCACAACTTGCCTGAAGAGCGCACATATCCACTGGAAAACCTTCAACGCGAACCTGCGTGATAATATATTCCTCCCCGTTGGCAATGGAACGAATGTACCCTGTCGCTCATTAACACAAAGTGTGGGGACAGCTTCAGACGGTAGAGCTAACACAAAATAAATCTTAGATGTATATCTATAGCAAGCTGCTACTGCGCACTCCATAAACGAACATATTAAGAGTAACAGAAAGAAATTATTATGGTGAAGTGGCAATAGAAACAGCAGCGGTAGATGACTTAATTTTTATTCCATCCTAAAAAAATCACAACGTAATTTCAGTTACTTTTTCGGTTCTTCGATTCAGGGAAAAATTTTATCGAAACGAATAGATATGACCTAAATAATACTATTGGGTTCCATTGGGTTGATTAAAATTGGAAAAACTTGTATCCAAAATCGTGCTTCGTATGTTGTACCGCGCGCAGTAAATTTAACCATTTTGCATAAGCCGTTTCCACATAAATATGAGAAAAATACCACCGAGGTCGTCTTATTTAAAAGCTAATGCCATTTAATTATCTCTGAGGAAAGATGCTTCTTCGCATCTGATTAACTAGACCGCTCTATTACTACGGGGATTTGAGTTGTAATATTCCCAGTATTTGCGTCTCCTCTGTCCATCCGTCCGCAAGTTTAATCTACGAAACTACTAGGCGGATTATTTTAATTAAGTATTATTGATCCTTATAAAATTTATCGACAAATTATGATTTTCAACTGCAACCGTCAATTAGAACTTCCACTTTATATAAGCACTTAAATAAACTTATATGTACTCGTATCTCGTTAAATGGCATCCGTCAAGCAACAATTTAAATACCATATATTTCTTTCCCTAGCTCTTATTGATTTCTGAGGCATAGATTAAAAAATTTATTCGGATATAGGACAACAGTGACCAGAAAAAAGTCCGCGGGACGACATAATTACGACTTACAGTTTTGGAGATAAAAATTCGAGAAAATCCCAAGCAAAACATCGCATATTTTGCAATTTGCATCGATTGCTAATAGAGTTTTGGAACCGGAAATTCCCGTTCCCGGGAATTTACTAGATATTTATTATTCTCGATTCCCGGGAAAATATTTAATGATTCCCGGGAATTGTTCATTTGAATTTTGTGCCGTGTCAAGCTTTTCCAGTGTTGCCTTCATAACTATTATTTAGATATTCCTCCAAATTTCAGCTCCTAATGTTAAAACTACCAAAATTAGTTTTTTATTTTTTATTTTATGCATGTTGTACCAAAAGCATTTCTGATAAACACTAAATATTTTTTCAGCGAATGGTATTTAGTAACTGATTTATTAGGAGTTTCAGATTAAGGATCAGGTTGCGTTTCTCGCTATTAATTCAATTTTAATGGAACGCTAATACAATGTCAAAATGGCTTCTTCTCGCGCCCGTGAATGTCGTTAGTAAAAAAGGTCCAAAAGTAATAGTTTGCACGTTGCCTGAATCTGAAACTATGCGCTGAAGTGAATAATTACCTTTCCCTCCTACTCTTCTTCCTTCCTCCATCCCTCCTCCCCTAATCGACCAAATTAGCTACTCTGACCATACATAGGTATGCTAGGGAGATGCTCATTGAAATTCGACGGGAAAGTTTTCTTGTGAAACTTCTTGAATAGATGCGACGCGAAGCTATTATCAATGGTACCAAATTACACGAAACAGGCAACAATGCAAATCACTAAGAATGCGTCAAATTCTCTCGTTAAAAACTGGTGTTGATCGATTCAACGCATATTCAAAAATCAATGGCAGGAAAACAAACTTTCGTTCTTTTAGGCGTTCGTTGTTTCAAGTCTCGAGCTCCTACGATGATTCTAAGTGATTTTTATATGCGAACGATTAATGTTCTACATTCAAATTTATTGCTTCTCGCATATAACGCAACGACTGTTGTTTACATTTGTTGCTATGAAAATCATTTCCCTCTCCTTCCTTCTCTCTCTCTCTAGATCGCGCGCTTTCTCTCTCGTTTTAAAAACATTCAAAACACGCTTTCACACATAAGGAATGAAATGACAATATGATTTCAAGGTTTAACAATGTAATTGGTTGCAAAGACAAAATCCCGTTAAAATATCAAGATTTTTCCAAAATAAATGAATTGTGAAGCTTTTAGTAATATAGTAATATAGACGCGAAGTTAGTCGATAGAAAAGAAAGATTAAATTAAAGTAACTGAACTCAGAGCCTTCAGAAATGTATAAAATATCGTCAAGTGCGTAAAAAATTAAAGTTAGCAGCTTTTAATGACTTGGGTCTAGAAAATTTTGAATCGCCTAGGTATAAACTTTTTTTAAATTGAAAAAATTGCTAATATAAAATTAAATTTGGCAGCATTACAGATTTGTTTTCGCGTACCCCCTGAAAGTGCTTCGTGTACCCCCAGGGGTACGTGTACCCCAGGTTGGGAAACGCTGGTATAGACCATCCGAGTCGGGTGAGGAGAGTGTCTTGCTAACTTCAAAAAAGGACGATGTAGAGAAAGCAGTAGCTGCAGAGGAAGCAGTAACAGAAGAGGAAGAAGATTTTGCAGCCAGAACACAGAGCATAATCCCTGTGGGCCGATGGCACCTTTGGGACGGTTCCTTCTCGGGCCAAGATGTTTTCTTTTCAAACTCTTACAGATAAAATTCTTTATCGTTCTTTTCAATTGCACCATAACTTTCAGTCCACCAATCCTTAAAAATCCTTTCGTTTCCTTCAACAGAAAATTTTGCTTTTTTTATTCCTCGATTCCGCCATTATTCAAGGATAACAATTTAAAGCGATATAAACTGCTATTCACAAAAACAAAAATAACCTAAATTCACTTGAAAACCCGAAGCTCCAACAACTAATAAAATAAAAAGGAGCGTCAAGTGTTTACAATAGTCGTCGATAGGTGGTTGTTGTGGCAGCTAAAAAATTTAGTTTTAAAAATATCTCTTCAACAATTCATTATATGAGAAAAAATCATAATATAACTGATGGGACCTCTTGTAAACGAAGCCTCTCTTTCGCATCATTTCAATACGTACATTTATTAAATTTCCGGGATCACTTTTGCAATGTTGCTGTATTAGCGAGTGGCACATTTCATTTCTTATTCCATTTTGTGGCGTGCCAACCAAAATCGTTTCGCGTTCCACCCTTGGCACGCGTGCCATAGGTTCGCCAGCCCCGCCCTAGGCGGTCGCCTAATCCTGTATCCGCCCCTTATTACGACTCATAGTATCGGAGATAAAAATTCAAGAACCACCCGATATCGTTTTATACGCATTTCCTAAAAAGAACGCTTTTGAAATCTCTGCGTATTCCATTTATGGTGTATAATTTTCCTTGTTGTTCTGCAATGATTTAAAAACGGGTCGGTATATTCTAACGGCATCATTGAATTACGCCGGACAATGGAAATCGCAAGTATTTACTTATTTCGAACTTGAAAACTGCCTGGCAACCCATAAAATGAGGAGAGATTGCATCGCCATCCACGTCCAAATGATCAGATTACCAATTAGCGGGATTTACGATATGGAACGATTGGACGTGTTAAGAAATTGAATTGCGTATTGATAGAGAAAATGATAGAGATCACAACTCTCTTTCCCTTTCAAATCGTCTATCAGCTGAAACCTTTTCCTACCTCTTTCCCTTTTCCCATCTAGTTTTCCTTCTAACACGTCTTTAATCATACTCTCTCTCCTCAGGTAATGTCCAACCCAGTTAGCCTTCCTCTTTCTGATAGTCTGTATAATCATTCGCTTCTCTCCTATTCTTCGTAGCACTTCATCGTTTTTCATCCTATCTGTCCATTTTACCTTCAACATTCTCCTCCAAGTCCACATTTCAAAGCTTTCCAAGTATTTGATGTCATTTTTCCTTAGCGCCCATGTTTCTGCCCCATACAATGCTATACTCCATACGTAGCATTTGATCAACTTCTTGCGGATATCTTCCCTTATATTCCCTGTAAGTAGCTGTTTCTTTCTCCTGAAAGCCGCTTTTGCTTTTCCTATTCTAGTTCTGATCTCATCCGTACATTTTGCTTCTCGTTTTATGATGCTTCCAAGGTATTTATATTCTGAAACTTGTTCTAAAGGCTTTCCCCCAATACTTACGTTCAGATTCTCTTCTTTGCCCGATATTCGAATGACCTTGGATTTTTCTGTATTTATTTCCATACCGCATTTTCTACCTGTTATTACTAGTCTATTTATCATTTTTTGTATCTCCTCTTCTTTTCTTGCTAGAAGTACTTGATCGTCTGCGTATTTCACTGTTCTTATAATCCTTCTGCCAATTTTGAAATCTCATGTGCCTTCTAAAGCTTCTTGCATTAGACTTTCTCCATATATATTGAATAGGGTTGGCGATAGGCAGCAGCCTTGTCTTACTCCTCTACCGATATTTATTCCGCAGGTGTCCACATTCTCAAACCTGACCTTTACAACTTGATTCTCATATAGATTCCTAATCAGTCTCCTGTCTTTCCAGTCTACACCTATATCCTTTAATATCTTCATCAACTTTACCCAATTTACTCTATCAAATGCCTTCTGCCAGTCTACGAAACATGCGCAGATATCTTGACTGTACTCTATTGCCCTTTCTGATATGATTCTAACTACTCCTATAGCATCTCTAGTTCCTCGTCCTTTTCTGAAACAGAATTGATCTTCCCCTATTATTTCTTCTGCCTTTTTCTCCAGCCTTTTATTAAGAATCCTCGTGATGATCTTCGATGTGTGTGATAGAAGGCTTATAGTTCTGTAATCTTTACACTGCATTGCCTTTGGCTTCTTCTTTAGGGGGATCATTGTTACTTCTAGGAAATCCCGAGGCCACTCTCCCGTGTCGTAAATCTTATTAATAAGTATCTTAGCCGGTATTCCATCGCTGCCCGTGGCTTTCCCCTTCTTAAGTTCCACTATCGCCTTTTCTACTTCGCTCTCCATAATACTTGGTCCTAAGTTGTCTTCTTCAATGTTCTCCTCATCTTCCAGTTCTATTTTTGCCGCTCCTGCCTGTTTGCTGTATAATTCCTTAATGTATTCTTCCCATACCTGTGCTACGTCCTTTGTTTCTGAGACTATCTTCCCATTCATAATTCCCATACCATGAATTCCATTAGATTTCTTATCTTCTAACTCGGGTGCTCTAGTGTACATCATATCGTACCGTCCTAACTTCTCCATTTGTTCTATTTCGTCACATTTTCCTTTTATCCAATTTTCTCTAGCTTTATCTGTTACCCTTCTCAACTCATTGTTTATACGCCTATAGTTGGCTCTACCTTCTTCACTGTTAACGTTTTTCCATTTTCGTCTCTCATCCATTTTCTCCAGCATTTCCTTCGTGATCCATGGTTTTCTGATTTTCTTCTCTCGTTTTCCAATCTCTTTATCCAAGGTATCCTTGATACTGGTTTTAATTTCATCCCATTCTATATCGACGGTCTTCGGATTGTTTTCCTACTTTCTTAGGTTATCTTCCAACTTCATGCTGACTACATCCTGCCTTTCTTTCAGTTTTTCTAGGTCCCAGGTCTGTCTTTCTCTTCTCGTTTTTCTTATTTGTTTGAGCTTTGTACTCACGTCAAGTATTAGAAGGCTGTGATCTGAATCAATGTCTGCTCCTTGCAATGCTTTGGCGTTCTTTATGCTGTTCCTGAATCTTTGTTTTACAAGGATGTAATCTATTTGGCATCTCATTCTATCTCCTGGGCTTTTCCATGTGTATAACCTTCGTTTATGGTTTTTGAACCATGTATTAGTCACTACAAGGTCATTATTGATGCAGAATTCTACGAGTTTCTCCCCTCCTCGATTTCTCTTCCCAAGTCCGTATTGCCCGACAACATTTTCTTCCTGTCCTTCTCCGACTATGCTGTTCCAATCTTCCATTATTATGCAGTTTACCTTTCCTCTTCCGTCTTCTTCGTAAATTTCATTAATTTGCTCATAGATCTCATCTATTTCTTCATCGTCATGAGCTGACGTTGGCATATATACCTGGATTATCAGCATGTCCACTGGGACTGCTTTTAGCTTTATTGCCATCAGTCTATCGTTCGTTGCTATTATCTTTGTCACGCTTTTCATCATATCTTTCCTAAGTACCAGAGCTACTCCCCTTTCCCCACTATTTCCTCCAGAATAAACTACCGTGAATTCTTCCGAGTCGAACTGTCCTTCTCCCTCCCATCTAGTTTCGCTTAGCCCTATAATGTCGACTCTATTTCTTCTCTAAAGTTCTCTAGCTTTCCTGCTTTTTCTCATAGTTCTTACGTTCCAAGTCCCTATTCGTAAATTACTTTCGCCAAATGTTTTCCTCAAGGCATTCCCCGCCCGGAGATCCGATTGGGGGACTATTTTACCTCCGGATTGTTTTACCTCGAGAGAACTCATATTGTCCAACCATATAATCTTTACTAGGGATTGTAATGTGGTAGTTTCCCTCTTGCTTTCCACATCGCAGTTCTGTAGCCGTTCAAATCGTCCTCATCACGCCTACAGCTGTATTGGATATAGATCCAACCACATCATTTGTTTTCGGCTCTATACCATACTGACAGTACTGCTGCCTACTGCCAGGCACTGATGATAGTTTTTTTTTATTTATATAAAACCTCCATTCGAGGGGTTTGAACCCCCGAACTTTGTAATAGAAAGCCGACACGCTAACCACTACACCACCAGTGCATTATATATATATTATATATATTATATATATATATATATTTTATATATATAATATATATATATATATATATATAACAACTTACGGAAAAGGAAAGGTAAAATGAATATATGGATGTCAACAAGGTGTTGGGATGAGGAAACCCAGTGAGCACTCACCAATCAGACGACTTCAGGTTGGCGAGGCCCCGGGGATGTCGAAGCGACACACGTAAAATAACACAAAAACACCACAAACGTAAAGCTTTCGGAACTACTCCTTCAGCTACAGAGAGAGAACCCACTGGGTTTCCTCATCCCAACACCTTGTTGACATCCATATATATATATATATATATATATATATATATATATATACATATATATATATCACGGAGTGGAATGATATTAAAGGATATACTTGACTGGCATCGCTCACTTTTATAAGTATTTCTTTTTAAGAGATTACTATTTTATAACGTTGGAATAAACTTGTATTAAAAAAATAATATTCATTGGTCGATTCATTGCGATGTTTCACCAGCGAAGACTTTTCACGCAATGCGTCAATTCACCCGATCTCTTGTTTATTAACTGTGCGTAAAGCGGTTGGATGCATATTTAAGTCTTTAATTTTGATATCGCTGATGGTCCTTAACTTCTAGCCAATCGTGTATCTAGTAGATTATGTTTTCTTCTGATAACAATCTGAGATGAATTAATATTGCAAAAACTTCTAATGCCAAGTAAATAATTTCATTTTCTGGTCACTATAAATAACAACAAAGCGTTTAAATCGATGAGAAGACCGAATCAGTAGGATATAACTTGCTGATATGAAATTTCATAAAATGGTTTCGACTAATTTTTATCAACAAAAGAAATTATTTTCACGATTGTTTTCATTGGAACAGCTACAGGCGGTCTTCTATCCCGAAACTCGACTGATCTCAAACTTTAATAAATATAGAGAAATGTAGTACATACGAACCGAAAATATGAGAGACCGAAAAACGTCTTAAGAGTAGCAAGAAATACCAACCACATTCGAATCAATCCAAGGGGAGGTTTTGTCCATTACGTCACCATCTTTACACTTCAACAGATAAATTTAAATCAGCCGTCTTTCGGGAAATCGCAACATTAACAAAGACGAAAACGTGAGTACAAGTTCCAGCAGAAAAACCTCCGAAACGGGAGTAGAAATAAACGATTCCCGAGAGCCGGCATTTACTGTCGCGATAACCCGGCACAGCAATTGAACATAAGACATCCGAATCGCCAGACAGGTCTACAGCCGAGATCCCGAGATACGATTCGATTGCGCTAATCGCGAATCTGGAACGCGCACGCGATTAGATGCGGTCACACGACATACGCGGCGATATCTTCTTCTAGACACGCGTGGCTACTTAGAGGCGACTGGCGTCTGGCGAGTACAGCCGTGACCCTTTCTCGTTACTTAACACGTGGAGGAGATCGCGGAACGCAAAAATGGATCGGAGAGGGGGGGAGGGGAGATTAACTAGAGGGCGTTTCCCAATTTAGAACGGCGCGTCGCGAAATTAATAGCCAAGGGAAACCAGGTGAAGAGGAGGCGATCACGAATCCAAGTAATATCCGAAATAAGCGAACAGAAAAAAGAAATCTTCGCGAAGCGCTGGTCAATAGAGGCGACGTCCATCTTGTGGAAATCGGATTAATATTTACGATCTTATTCGGTAAGAAAAGCAGAGTTGCATAAATTGAAACTTAGGACCACCCTGGAAGGATAAACCGAGTTTGAGAGAGGGAGTGTTAATTTGTGAGCGTTCGACGGTGTTCAAGGACAAGCGAAGAGATGACGAAGCGGAGAGAGAGAGAGGTTCTGATATAGAATCTAGCGAAAGAGCGTTGAGCAACAGCCGCTACTCCTGGCATAGATCCTTTTCGAAGGAGACGGGAAGGAGGGGAGAGGGAGGTGGGAGAGGGAGGTGGGAGAGGGAGGTGGGAGAGGGAGGTGGGAGAGGGAGGTGGGAGAGGGAGGTGGGAGAGGGAGGTGGGAGAGGGAGGTGGGAGAGGGAGGTGGGAGAGGGAGGTGGGAGAGGGAGGTGGGAGAGGGAGGTGGGAGAGGGAGGTGGGAGATCGGAGAGGGGGGTGGGAGATCGGAGAGGGAGGAGGGAGATCGGAGAGGGAGGTGGGAGAGGGAAGTGGGAGAGGGAGGTGGGAGAGGGAGGTGGGAGAGGGAGGTGGGAGAGGGAGGTGGGAGAGGGAGGTGGGAGAGGGAGGTGGGAGAGGGAGGTGGGAGAGGGAGGTGGGAGAGGGAGGTGGGAGAGGGAGGTGGGAGAGGGAGGTGGGAGAGGGAGGGAAGAGGAAAGAAGGGAGAGAATTTTATTATGATATGAAACTTGCATGTTGAGCTGCATGTGAGTGATGGCCACGCCCTTTCGCAACATGTCTCTGAGGAAAGCCAACGAAATAAAAATGTTAAATGATTTTTTACAATCACATCCGAAACATTTACACTATAGTGGTTGCCGCCAAACCGTAGCTCGCGAACTTCTTTTAACACTTAGGGAATATGAAAGTCATCCCGAATTTTTGGATACGGCAATAATTTTCACTATCAAACCGATAAACGCGATGCGACAACTCTCTGAATTGTTCCGAATGCAGGGTGTGTTTACTGCATTTATAATTAAAGGTTATACGAATCTTGCTGCTCCAGAAACATCTTAAGATTATCCCATGCGGCTCCGAGGTTTGGTTGCTTTGGCCCCAGATTTAAACGTTCAACTTAATAGACGGAAATTGTTTCATGGTATAAATTGGAGGAAAACAGAAAAAAAACTAAAGGAAAACGGTCATCCCAAACTCGGTGGTGGCGGGTTAACGTCCTCGCCTGCCAATCCGAAGGTCGCGGGTTCGAATCCCGCCTAGGTGGATTTTTCTCCACCAAGGGCATGGATGTTTGTGATCGTTTTTGTTGTCGTATGGATGTCTGTGTTCGTCTATTGTTACTGTTTACATATTCCACTGTAAAATGGCTGCAAAAGCTGTATGTAGAATTATTGAATAAATAAATAAATCTATCGCTAGCCCTATACGTCCTGTTTCTTTTCGCAGTTCTAGAGAATTTCTTGGGTCCTATCTCGTCCTCATCTTTCGTTTCAATTTAAGGTAGGTCACTTATTCCATTATCAGCGGTAGCTGCGATTTCAAAAATAACGGAGATTCAGAAATGTTTTTGGGGAATGGATTTAACTTGAAATAAAATATTGCACTCGATTTATACTATTTCCACAAATGTGTTAAAGGAATGTTAGACGAATGATCGTCGTCAAACCGATCGTAAAACTTAAATTTGTGGAAATAACGCAAAATTTATAAAATTCCTCTGTTGTGGAGTTCCATCAGATATCAGCCTCTTTATTTTTATTTGTCATATTCTTAGGTTAGGTTAACTTCGTCCTCGACCGCCCCTTCATCAACCAAATCTGATTCCTTTCTCCTCTACAGAACACCACTACCACTTCCACTCATTATAACTTAAGTTCCCAGTTACGTATTTTACGATGTCTTCATTTATTTCCATTCTCCAACTCAGAAAAACACAACGAATGAAAAGTCATATCCACCGATTCCATTATCCGATCCTCTTAAAGTCGCTAGCGACGGCGGACCAAGGAAGACGAGAGCAACGGACAAAGAGAGCTATTCTTTTAAACGATATGTTTCTTTCGCGAATCATCGATAGTGCAAGAGAGTCGATCAGTCGATAGATTTGAAGAAAAATAGTACCGAGAAATGACGCTCGTCTTCCGATAAATGCATCTTGATGGAACGGCTCGGAAAGACAGGGGAAGCGGGTTCTGTAAGGAGGCGCGTGGGTGTGGGGAAGGGAGGAGAGGGGAAGGGAGGAGAGGGGAAGGGAGGAGAGGGGAAGGGAGGAGAGGGGAAGGGAGGAGAGGGGAAGGGGGGAGAGGGGAAGGGAGGGGAGGGAGAGGGGAGAGAGGGAGAGAGAGAGGGGAGAGAGGGAGAGGGGAGAGAGAGGGAGGGGAGAGAGAGGGAGGGGAGAGAGAGGGAGGGGAGAGAGAGGGAGGGGAGAGAGAGGGAGGGGAGAGAGAGGGAGGGGAGAGAGAGGGAGGGGAGAGAGAGGGAGGGGAGAGAGAGGGAGGAGAGAGAGAGAGAGGGAGGAGAGAGAGAGAGAGGGAGGAGAGAGGGAGGAGAGAGGGGGGAGAGAGAGAGGGGAGAGAGAGAGGGGGGGGAGAGAGAGAGGGGGGGGAGAGAGGGGGGGGGGGAGAGAGGGGGGGAGAGAGAGGGGGGGGAGAGAGAGGGGGGGGAGAGAGAGGGGGGGAGAGAGAGGGGGGGAGAGAGAGGGGGGGGAGAGAGAGGGGGGGAGAGAGAGAGGGGGAGAGAGAGGGGGGGGGGAGAGAGAGAGAGAGAGGGGGGGAGAGAGAGGAGCTGAGAATGGGAAGAGGGGAGCGAGTTGAAAAATATCGCGCACGCGCTCCTCTATCAGCAAGACTTTGTTTCATTTTGTTCTTCGTTTTGAACGTCCCTGAGAAGTGCATATCAAGGGCGTATGGGGCAGGACGGAAAGAGAAAGAGAGGGAGGGAGAGGAAGGGCGGGAGAGAGAGGGAGAGAAAGGGCGGGAGAGAGAGAGAGGGAGAGAAAGGGCGGGAGAGAGAGAGAGGGAGAGGAAGGGCGGGAGAGAGAGGGAGAGAAAGGGCGGGAGAGAGAGAGAGAGAGAGAGGGAGAGAAAGGGCGGGAGAGAGAGAGGGAGAGAAAGGGCGGGAGAGAGAGAGGGAGAGAAAGGGCGGGAGAGAGAGAGAGAGGGGGGGGAGATGGAGGGGGATAGAGGGAGAGAATGAGATAAGACAACGGCGCGGGAGGGGGGGGGGAGGTATGAATCCACGTGTCTGCTATGCGCCTCGGAAGCGAATTCAACCGAGAGAGGGATAGAATTGGAAGATTGATGGGATATCTTCGGTCGCACTGCATAAAAAGTGTCTCTTCATTGGCAAATATGTATGTATCAGGAAAAGGGCGGGAACTTAACAGGACATTTTAAATTAAAACATGATGAACCAAACGGAACTTATTATGCCTACTTTCCACATAACTATTTATTTAATTATATTGGCTTTAAAATCACCGCGGATGAGTTGCTCTTTGTGTTTCCAAATTACATACATACATTCGAACGGAATATTAATTCGACCACGCGTATTTGTGTCAAAAATTACGCGTGTACGTATTAGACCTGGGTCGGTGCCGTTTTTTCTGTCGGGTGCCACTCTTTATCAATATTCATAATCCGTGGCAGTTCACGCGTGCCACCCAAAAATCCATTTGTTCCGAAACCCTTACGAAAAGTGTTTCTTATATAATAAAATATTCTGAAGGTAATGCGGTATAACTACAATACGGATTACAAATGAAATTAAAGTACAATTCATTTGAAAATATATATTTTTGTAATTATTCTCTGAAATATCGTGCCATCTAAATGCTCTTCGCGTGCAACTCTTCGGCACACGTGCCATAGTTTGCCGACCCCTTTATTAGACTATACCGAATCCGAGTCCATAAATAGTCGTTGCTATGGAAACACTATCGTGACGAGTGATAAAAACTGCAAAATCGCTATTATTTACGCAAAATCCGAAGAAATACGATCGATAAACAACATTATATTGATAAAAATTATAATCTCCATTCCTTTCCTCAGAGAATAGTACAACTTACGCGCCGATATTACAATTCTAAGATATTTTAATGTGCAAGAGAAAATGACCGCGCACGATGGATTTCAGATTCCCCATGTAAATTAAATGGGAAGGATAGGTCCTGGAATAGAACCAGGGACTTCAATCGTAGTAACAAAAACTATCCTCGGGAGCTCGGTGCCAGTAGCAAGAGATTTCAACCAATTGTCATGAAAATCGGTCTATTGGTTAAAAAGTTAATAGCGGGGGACGGTCAGACACAACGACGAAACTATTAGCCTATTTTCTTGTTGAAAGTAGGCTAAAAAGATGAAAAATATAAAATATAACAAAATATTAAACTGGAAACAAACATTTCATGTTTTAAACGCGGATTATATTATATTATTATTATATTATAATCGTGTTCTACGTTGTAATTGTCTTTTGCACAATCATTATGGATAGTCAAGATCGCAAGCACGGGCTAAGGATTACCGATAAAAGAAGAAAAAACCGTGGTGGTAAGCGACTACAATTGTGGCGCAAATGTCAGCGTGCGTCAAGAATTGAGTCCGCTTCGGAACCCTCAGCACGAATGGGCGTATTGAATTACGGAGGAAAATTGGAGAGTATTCTAAGGATCAGGGGAGCCGTTAATAAAGCTATCCTTCATAGAAAAAAGATAATGGTCCTCTTTCCGACCGAATATCATTCCTCCGTAAAGATTTAATTAATGTCCCACGGCATATTTTTGGTGATCACGCACAATGTGACCAATATTTTTGCGTTGGCTCCAAGGAAGGGGAGGATAATCTCGTGCCTAATTTGTTGAGCGTAGGATTATTTCAGAAAGCAGAAAATATATATATCTGTAACCCTTGCCAGGCACAGTAGGAGTCTGATACAAAACCTTAACAGCAACTGCAGAAAATTTTAATTCCATAGTGGCTAAATTAGTTGGGAGGAAAAAGGGTTAATTATTGTTTGAAAGGATCATAACAGGCTAGAGCAATGACAGCCGTTATATCCAATAACACAAAGCTCCTCCACACAAAAATTCACAAGCGCTTTTGTATCTCAAGCCCTGGGAAGTTCACCAAGGTAATGGAAGCTCGGCGACAAAAAAGACTGGCGAAAAGCCAAGAAAGAAGAGATTTGGTAAGGTGCAAGCCAAGAAAGCTCATCTTCTTGGCCGGAGTAAGCAAGATGAATATTATGGAGAATTCTCTTCAAAGCCAGATATCAGCGACTCAGACTATGCTCAGGAAGCGGCCGAATATTTGATGAGGCTGGAATTGTCCCCTGAACAAAGGAAGCTTCTGGAGAGAGCCACGCAAGACCAGGATTTCACATGGGCAGAAGCAAGGAGGAAGAGATTGACAGCGTCCAACTTCGGGCAAGTTTGCCACCTCCGACCTTCAACGAGCTCTTCTAAGCTTATCGATCGTATTTTGTAAAAAAAGTTCACACATACGGCGATAGAATATGACTCTAAATTCGAGGAAACAGCACTATGCCAACTAAGTCGTCAGATAGGAGTTGACATTTCCAGGTGCGGTTTTTTTGTTGATCCTGAGCTTCTATTCTTGGGAGCTACACCAGATGGGATAATCGGGAATGATGGAATAGTCGAAATTAAATGCCCGTATTCTGCGAGAGATATGAGCCCGGATGAGGCAGTTGAAGCAAGGAAGGTAACGGTTTGGTCAGTAAATGGGCGAATTAACGAGAACCACAACTACTATTTTTAGGTAAAAAATTATTTTTCTTTTGTTTCTTGTATGCATTTTTCGTGATATACAGGTTGGTTTAATTGAAATAATTCCTATTTACAAAATCATTCTTGGAATTATATAGGTACAAGGACAATTACACGTCACCAGAAGGAAATATTGCTTTTTTGCAATAAGGACACAAAAAGAGCCTTTTTTGAAAACAGAGAAAATACAAAGAGAGGACGAATTCTGGAAGAAAAGAATGAAGGAGAAATTGAGCAATTTTTACCTCCAGTGCATTCTTCCCGAATTAGTGGACCCGCGTCTTACGCGATCGATGCCTCTCCGAGAAACTTGTATTCAAGCTGTGACTCGTGAAACTCGAGGAAAGAAAAGAAAAAGGGCTAACAGTTAACTGCAGATGTGAGTCTAACTAATAAATACACATAATTTTCTATAATTTGGAAATGTATCCGGATTTAGTTTCATAATTTCCTGTTATTAATCTTACATACATTTAAGTAGACCAATAATGATTACCTCTATCGTCTTTTGTGAATTAAATTATATGAATCGTAACGAGAAAACGCTGTAGCTAAATGGATGTAAAGAAAGTATTTCTTGTAAGAGAAAGGGAGGGATAGAAACGAGTGTTCAAGTTAAGAAAAAAATATATTTTTTTGCTATGTTGAAGTATAGTTTCCGTTACTGTGTACTATAATTTCTGTATATAATGTAATTTATAACAAAATTTTTTGGAAAGTTTATCAAAACTTAAAAATAGAATATTTCCAAAGAAAAAAAATGTCTGGAAGATGTAAGATCTTTTCGCGAATTAATACTTGTAAGCAATGTTCCCTCTAATTTTTTAAGGTTCTGCGCGGCCGACCGATCTTCGTGAGTAGAGAGGGTAAGCGAGTGCGCAAAAATATTTAGTGAAACGGACTTAAAAATATTTATAGTATCTGTTGCGATATTTGTTTACTTTCATCTACCTTTTCTTTTGCGCTGCCATAGTAATGAATGTTATGGAGAAACTGGTGTAATTAGATTTAGGATTTTCCGGATAGGTGGATTTTCTGATTTGTGCGCGGTAAAGACGTGGCTGTCCGCGGAGGGAAAATGGTCGTGCGCGGCTAAGAGGGAACATTGCTTGTAAGTGTTGTTGTTTTTCTATAAGCAATGTTTGTTCACTCGTAAGTATAATTATGATTCTAATACTCATAGATTTGGTACTAGTTTATCTTTTTTCATGAACGACTTTTCTGTTCATTTTTACTAATCAACCTAGTAAAATTTACTTATCAACTGTGTAAACGTTACATATTTGTTTACTCTTTTAAGGAAATTTGATTATATTGAAAACCGCAATCTGTCAAAAACATAAAGACGGCACTAAGAACTGGCCACCAAGATTTTCCCCTCCACCCCAGCGGCCCTAGCGACCGCGTCAAAAAGACGTGCATCTCAACTTTGACGCGCGATCATTTGCGCTACGTTTATTGGAAATAATATACAAAAATACCATAGGAAAGCTTATTTTATGCTTAATAAGGTTTGATTTTTTAATATTTTTAAACAGAAAATGTAAAATTTTACGGCGAGTTAAACACAGAAACTACCCGTAAAAACCAGCTACGCAGCCAACTTTCGCGAAAGTAGTCATATATAATAATTCATAAACGAATAACTACTGAACAAAATCTTTTGAAATTTAAAACAGTGATGAACTAAGATAAAATAGAGGCAATGCAATAACTTTCTAAGCTCTATGTTAATTACAATGGTTTTAATTGGGTTACAACTTTAAAAAGAAACTCGTCAGTGGGGAAACATGATAGAGGAATTCTGAAAACACTGTTGTAAAGAAAGACATAAAGAAATTTTTTTGTAGGAATCAGATTTTTAATAAAGACTTTTAATAAATTTATATAGATATTTTTCTTTGTAGCCATAAGGCGCTTCATTTCCTATGCTGATTTAGGTAGCGACGTTGCCACACCAATCTGGCGTGCGGGATGACTGAGCGGGATTTAAACTCCTATCTCTTTCTCTCTCTATCTAGCCTCATTGGAGGTTGCTAATGACTCAGATAATGAGTAATAAAGAAGGTACTTGTTTTGTCTAGAGTTTTGTTTTCTTAGTTCATTTAGTGTCTCATCTCAGTCCAGTTGGTGCCTCGTGTTTTCGCTATGCCTCGAAAAAAGCGACTAGCTTTACAACGAATAGAAAATATTAGTAATAACAAATACGGTCTTTTCTCGAGTGATCAAGAAAATAATTTAGAAAGTGAGCCTTTTGTGATTAACAAAAAATTACGTAGCCATGAGAAAAATGTCATTCAAAGTGCTAGAACATTTTTTCAAATGGTCAAAGATGGTGTGATTAAATTTGATCCTAATCAAGTTGTTAAAAATACTGCAATGTGTTGTAATGTTAGTGAAAGGACTGTAGTAAATGTAAGTAATGAGTGCAAGGAAAATGTGCGTCCTTCAGAAAGTTCTCCCAAAAAAAGCAGCGGTAGAGCGCGAATTGTATTAGACGAAATGTTTCAAGGAGTGCTACAAAGAAAAGTGCATAGTTTTTACTTAAGAAAAGAATATCCAATAGTGTCTAATATTCTAATCGAACTGAAATTAGATTTTCCTGATTTTCCAGACGTGAGTGAATCTACTTTGTTACAGTGGATGAAGATGCTTGGCTTTCGCTTTAAAAAATACAACAGGAAGCCTGTATGCTTTGAAAGTCGCCGAATCCTGGACCAACGTGCAAAGTTTATTCGGGAAACAAAGTCAGCTCGTCAAAGAGGATGGAAAATTATGTATTTGGACGAAACATTTTGTGGAGCAAATCACACACTATCATATGGTTGGCAAGAAAATGTGAATGAAAATAATAATGATATTGACTTTGATCGAGGTGTAATTCAAGAGGTCAATTGCTGGAAAGGTGGCCTTATTACTCCCTCTGGTACCGGAAAAAGAATAATTATTTTGCATATAGGGGGTGAAGATGGTTTTCTCCAGCCTGAAAATGACTGTATGCTCGTGTTCGAGGGAAACAAAAAGGATGGTGACTATCATTCCGAGATGAATGCTCGACACTTTGAAGAATATTTTAGGAGAATTTTAAATGCGATGGATCATGAAACCGCTATTGTTCTTGACCAAGCCCCGTATCACACCATGCAAGACCCAACAACAAGAAATCCGTCCAAAAGTTGGCGTAAGGACGATATAATAAATTGGCTAATTGAGCATCGCATCGAGCCAGAGGTAGATGATTCCGGCTGGCAAGATACATATGAGTCTTTAACCATTAGCGAACTACTTGAACTCGGCAAACCTCATTTCAAGTCTCACAGATACTTGCTAGATAGCATCATCAAAGAGAGCGGCAAGAGGGTAAAGCTAATTTGGACTCCAGTGGCCCATTGTGAACTCAATGCAATCGAGCTTATATGGGCTTGGGTTAAAAATTACGTGGCGAAGCGCAACAAAACGCACAAAATCAAAGACGTCCTGCAACTGTGCAAGGAGGCACTGCGTAACACCCCGAAGCGCGTGTGGGAAAACGCTGTGAAGCACACCATCAAGGTGGAGGACTTCTACGCCGCCAAGGACCAAGTGCTAAAGAATATCGTGGAACCCTTAATTATCAACCTCGATGAGGATTCCAGCAGCGACGAAATCAGTGAGGACGAAACTTAAGAGGAGATAAGAGGGTTTTTGTGCGAGCCATGGCCGCCTACCGGCGAGGGAGACAAAGGAGACATTTGGCAACATCGCAAAGCGCCCAGAAAGCAACATCTATGGTACTGTATGTAGATTAAAATTAATTAAACAAAAACGAAAACGTTAAAACAAAATCTGATTCCTACAAAAAATTTTCTTTATGTCTCTCTTTACAACAGTGTTTTCAAAATTCCTCTATCATTTTTCCCCACTGACGAGTTTCTTTTTAAAGTTGTAACCCAATTAAAACCATTGTAATTAACATAGAGCTTAGAAAGTTATTGCATTGCCTCTATTTTATCTTAGTTCATCACTGTTTTAAATTTCAAAAGATTTTGTTCAGTAGTTATTCGTTTATGAATTATTATATATGACTACTTTCGCGAAAGTTTGCTGCGTAGCTGGTTTTTACGGGTAGTTTCTGTGTTTAACTCGCCGTAAAATTTTACATTTTCTGTTTAAAAATATTAAAAAATCAAACCTTATTAAGCATAAAATAAGCTTTCCTATGGTATTTTTGTATATTATTTCCAATAAACGTAGCGCAAATGATCGCGCGTCAAAGTTGAGATGCACGTCTTTTTGACGCGGACAGTAGCTTTCTCGCCCTGCCAAAGGAAAGAGAAGAAAACAACCCGAGCCAAACTCGACTGCAGAAATGTAAACAAACCTCGGTCGAGTTATGGTCGAGTCGTAACCCTTGAGTAGCTTACAGAGGATGGCGTTTTGAGCCATGAACGTAGTTCTGATACTAGCCGTGAATGCCCATAGCGCCACGGTCAGCACTGGAATTTTTCGCCTCTCCGGTAGCCTCTTAAGAAAATAAAAAAGAGGGTAAAGTGTTTACAATAGTCGCCGGTAGGTGGTGTAGCGCTGGCAGCTAAATATTTTAATTTTTAAAATATCTCTTCAACAATGTATTATATGGGAAATTGTTTCAAATAAAGGTTGTAGAAAATTAAATTACGTACAACTCTTTTTCCAGCACGTTTTTACATTTATCAAATATTAAAGCAAATATAAAAAAACGGATGTGACAAGAGTAAACACCCACTTCCGGTTGACCGATTTTTACCAAAAGGTAATCAGCATGCTTTACCTTTGCAAAAATGTCAAATTTCACGCGGATCTGATTAATAGTTGTTGTTGAGTCCGAGCACAAACAAAATCCCGGTCACAGACATCATCGAGAAAATAGTCTAAACGTGTTCAAGGGACCTTAAAACATGTATTTCCGTTGAAATCTCGAATTCGATTTTTTTCATGAAAATAACTTTATACATCGTACCTATATGGAGAAAGTAAAAAAGTAATAATTGTAAATAGATTTTTAACGACCTGCTGATTCCTTCTTGCCTATGCGCAATAGGTATCTAAGAGGTAGTACAATGAACAGCTGGTCAGCTTCAGGATCTTGGAAGAATGATATCCTAATATGTATCTAGAAATGTAAATAGATTCGGTTCAAGAAGCAGCCGTTTCTCTCTCGAAGGCATTTAGAATAACGCATCACCGCCGATCCAAATCAAAGATTAGATGCTTTCGAGTTCTCCAGAAAGAGGTTGGACAGTCGCATTCTGCGAGGAAAAAAATCCGTCGCGAAGAGCCCCAGCGGCGAGTACGTACATATTACGGCCCGGGCCAACAGCCAAGGAAGCCAAAATTTTAAAACCCTCCATTTGCGATAATTGCTCCATCTCTCGGCAGGGCACAGAAAACTCTTTATAACGTGTTGCTAAATTCCGCCTTTTTTCTTTCCTCTACATAACGGCGTGTCCATTAAGTTAGTAGTCACCCAGTTGGACGCACTCCACGACCTGACCGCCAGCGTTGTTTATGTAATAGTTTAGAAGAGAGCAAGCAGCGTCTCCAAGGAGATTATTCCGGCTCTTGGGGTCGGAGGACGATGCCAAAATCTGGCCGTTAACTCGAATGAATCAGACGCCTATTATTAGCTGAAACACGTTTGTCGCTTACCTGCTACGTGAACTTCCGGTTGCTTTTTTGTTGGTGGGGTGGGTGGATATTACAAACGTTAACTGGATACTAAGGTCAATTTACGCTCACGAAAAATGTAAAAACAGCAAATAACGATTCAAGCATGTCATGTATTTTTCCTCAAACACGGCGAAAATTTAAAATGGTGAGCAACTGTTTCATGTTCTGTAAATTATATCTAAAACTCTTTCACACGTAAGTGGCTATGTGAAAAAAGATTTAAACGGAAAATTTAGATTTTGGCAAATTTGAGCGGGAAATTTCGGGAAAAGTTATACAAAACCAAAATGAAAAATCAAATAAATTTGTACAATTAATTATTATAACTGATATCATGATAATTTATGTACCTATATGAGTACTTAGTTGATTATATATACGCTTAGGAAACTAATAGATAATAATGTCAAAGTTGGGAATGCAAAATGTTTTTCCAGAGAACAATCACAATACTGCAGGAGAGATCCAAATCAAAATTAAAGGAATTACTAACTAGCATCGCGAACCTCTCAACATTGCAACATTTAATTTCTAGTTAGCCAAAAGACCAAACAACGAGCAAATGCGCTCTTAGAAAAAAGGAAAAAACCATTAAGATTAATCAAGCATCGGTTAAGCAAAGAGCGTTCGGATGTAACGAGACGTTCCCGATAGAGGCGAGAGGTCGCGACGACCGTGCGAACCAACTCTGCGACGAAGCGCGCTCCTTGGCCGTGTTTTGTTTCTTGCGATCGCTTCGTACGCGAGACACGGAGGAGAACGTTCTCGCAATACGCTAATCGAATGGAGACGGGAAAGAAGACGTACAATGTGTCCGTTTCATCCATCTTTCGAAAGAGAGGTGACCGGATGGACATTTATTATTTAAAGAGGAATGAAAATGGATTAGGAACGGAGAAGTCGTCGACTCGACACTCTCGTAGGTAGAGCGGCGAGCGCCATTCATCTCTGCGCTCACTCGATATTCATTTATTAAAAAAAGAGGAAGAGCGACGGAAGAGCAGAACGCTAACGACTCCTTGGGAAATGCGCCGTCGACCCGAGTTGGCGTGCATCAAAAGGCTCAAGGATAAAAGCGAGCTGATACTCGATCTGATATGATGCCACTGGCAAACATCGAACCAACAGGCGCACGTCAAAGAATTATTCCTTATTTGATTATTCGCAAATAGACTTGCCGAAATGCATGAGACAATTTTGGCTTTTGTTGCCGTCAAGTTAAACGGAATATAAGATTCTCTAATTGTAAGATGCTAAATAAATTTTTCCAAATACTGCCAAATATACGAACTTAAATAACGAAAGCTAACATTCACTACGTGCTTATCAGAAAACAAAGACACTTCAAATCACGAAACAATATAATCGAATTATTGATTTCGCAAATAATTTCCTTCATTTTTGTTTGTTTATCGAATATAGCCATCTCGACGATCAAACAACCCGTGAAAGAGATTAACATGCAAAGCATAGGAAAAAACGTTTGTGTAACTATGGAAATCACCTGCTTTGTTTAACAGAGATTCCCATAATGTTATAGGTGTGATGCAATGACACCCTCTACCACACACTCTTGACGCCTCCAAAACTAATAAACCATAAGCAAACTCACAATCATACGCTCATATTTATTAAAATGGCGCTAAAAAGAATCACTCGTTAGCGTGAAAGGGCATCCATGCATCAATTCAATTTCGAAAAACTGAATTGATGCATGGATGCCCGCAATAGATCCGCAGTTTAAGGAATGGACTTTTGGATCCCTAACGCATATTTTTGCAAACGTAGCACTTGAAGAGAACTGCATCGTCATCAATCGCATCTGACCATTGCTTAATAACGAGAATCTTACAGCGCGAAACATATTAATGATTAATAAGCGATTTGCAGACGCGCCATTATCGCGGCCATAAATATAAACGGCCTTACTCGATGGATTTGCAATCAAGTTCGATCCGGCCAATCACATCCCCACTCGTCAAAATGAGACCACAAATTGTCGCAACTGACTCTTTATCTGCCTAACGTCACTTATCATTCCCATGCTTAATAAGACGTAATAACAGTAAGTCGGTCAATTCAAAATATTTTATGAACTTAAAAAATTATCAATTGCATGGATATTATTCATTAAGCATCCGGAAATAGACCAGTCCAATTAGACATTTTAAGGGAAATCATTCATCAAGTTTTAAAACTTGGTACATTTGTCCGTTAGGGCAACCTAACTAACATATCAATAGTTGTCATACCTAACGTCTAAGCGTCTGCCGTTTCGGCACCAAAATGGCCGCCGGAGGCCGACCCGCGACTAGCCTTTGGCGAATAACTCGGAAATGGTCAAATATACGGCAAAACCGTACATTAACAAACTTGTAGAGAATAATATTTTCTACAAGACAGGTTCTTTGCATTATTTTTCTACTGCGATGGTTAAGCAGAAAATGAGCGTTGTTTGCGGAACGCAGGCCACGCGCTGTCTTAATATCTAGCGTTGTGAGCTAGTTTCCGCACCACCAGCTGGGTAGAGCTCCAGACGCGTTTTTTATAGTTTTATTAATCCACTGCTTATTTCAATTACATAACATAAGTAATAACGAGCACACAACACTAGATTTTAAGAGCGCGCGGCATGCGTTCCGCAAAAAACGTTCATTTTGTGCTATACCATCGCAGTAGCAAAAAAACTTCAAAGAACCTTTCTTGTAGGAAATTTTATTCTCTAAAGGTTTTTGTACGTACGGTTTTGCCGTAGATTTCACCGTTTCCGAGTTATTCGCGAAAGGCCAGTCGCGGGTCGTGCTCCGGCGGCAATTTTGGCGCGAAAATGGCCGACGCGTACACGTCAGGCATGCCAACTTTTGATATGTTAGTTAGGTTGCTCTAACGGACAAATGTGCCAAGTTTCAAAACTTTATGAAGTATTTTCCTTAACTGTCAAAAAAGTCTAATTTGACTGGTCTAAAAAGACTAATGGGAGTGTCGCAGCCATCTTCATTCTCTTTAACGCAAAGAAAAGTATTGGCGCGAAGAGGAATACGACATCCCACTGGCATTCTGCCGTCCAAGGAAAATATATTTTTTTAACATTTTAAAGTAGCTAATTCCAAGACACAATTAGTAACAATTTTGAGAAGGTGCTCCCGTGGTTTAAAGACGGTAAATAGGCAATATGTAAAAATTCTAACGAAGGATTCATTATTTCTGGTTTTTCTTATTTTGCACCATTGCCATGTCATTTAGCTGGTGATATAAATGTGATATCCACAGTTTTCTAATTCGATCAACGGAATCTCTAAAATCGCAAAACAACCATCGAGTCCGAAAAAGCACGACATTTTTACTTCCGAATAAAGTGAATCAATCGCAAATTTTTACGTCCGAGACTATTTCAAATGCAAGCGTACAGCGCGGATCCACTTTGCTTTGCAGTCAGTCCTCTAGGTTTCGACGCGACCTGCTTAGCAACCCTCAAGGTCGAATTTGGCTCCATTAGCAGTTGAGTTGCGCGCAAACGGGTTCTATAAAAAATTGTAATAAACTAATAAACAATATAACTTCAATAAACGCAATTTATGTCTCAATTCGTATGAAGAACTTCTCATTGGAGACACCTGAAACGAATCTCACAATACCTAAAAACTTGGAAGCGCAAATGGAAAATTCTATAAGAAAACTTGAGATATTGAGGAAATACCCAACGTGAATTTGGCCTATAATTTCTTTAGCAAATTCGTGTGGTTAGAAGTAACGAACTCTATAAATTGAGGCAATTAAAATTGTCTAAAAAATGTTTCAAATAAATAATTTCCTTTTTGGAGACGACAAATAAATTGAGACTCGCTGTTTTCAAAGATTGTCACACAAATCAACAAAAAATATCGTTTATCTCATAATTCGAAGGTTACGCAACGGATTAAAATTCATTTTAAAATCGCATAATATTATCATGAACAATGAACGCAGGAGAAGGAAGTTAAAAAATCTAAAGATATAGTATATACTATAACAAACACGGTAATGTGGTTCTGTGATCAGATGAGATATATGTGAAATAATGCGTGAATAAATTCCATTTAAACATCAAAAATTCAAATGAGCATATCTCGTGCATTAAAGAGAAGAGAAAAGCGGTTTCACATTCGAATGCAAATGCAAAACAACTCTCCGAGCCTTCATTTAAATACACCACATTGCAGACAACCCATCGATGGGGCCAATTGAATCCCAAAGGAGATAGAGACATTAAAAAATGGCGCTAGGCATTGTTGCGTGAGGCTATCTCACAGCTCACGAGAAAATACCTGCCATTGTGTTGGACCGAGAACAACAAAGAACAACAGACGGACGAAAAGGCCCGTTTAATTTCGTAAACATAATAGCGCCTCCTACCTCCTTATTGATCAAATGAGTGACAAATGCTACTGAGTCGCGCCCTGGTTGCTGGAAGGACAGAGAAAATGCAGATTTAGAGATGAGTAGAGGGGAGGGAAGAGGGAGAGAGGAAGGAGAGCGAGAGGAAGGAGAGAGAGAGAGAGAGAGAGAGAGGAGGAAGAGAGAGGGAGGGGAGAGAGGAAGGGGAGAGAGGAAGGGGAGGAAGAGAGAGGAAGGGGAGGGAGAGAGAGCGGGAGGGAGATGGAGGGAGGGAGAGAGGGAGATGGAGGGAGAAGGAGAGGGGGAGGGAGGGAGATGGAGGGAGAGAGGGAGGGAGATGGAGGGAGAGAGGGAGGGAGGGAGAGAGAGAGAGGGAGGGAGGGAGGGAGGGAGGGAGAGAGGGAGGGAGGGAGAGAGGGAGGGAGGGAGAGAGGGAGGGAGGGAGGGAGGGAGAGAGGGAGGGAGGGAGAGAGGGAGGGAGGGAGGGAGGGAGGGAGAGAGGGAGGGAGAGAGGGAGGGAGGGAGGGAGAGATGGAGGGAGGGAGGGAGGGAGAGGGAGAGAGAGAGGGAGGGAGAGAGGGAGAGGGAGGGAGAGAGGGAGGGAGAGGGAGGGAGGGGGAGGGCGGGAGGGAGGGGGAGGGAGGGGGGAGGGAGAGGGAGGGGGAGGGAGGGAGAGGGAGGGAGAGGGAGGGAGAGGGAGGGAGAGGGAGGGAGAGGGAGGGAGAGGGAGGGAGGGAGAGGGAGGGAGAGGGAGGGAGGGAGAGGGAGGGAGGGAGAGGGAGTGTGAGGGAGGGAGAGGGAGTGTGAGGGAGGGAGAGGGAGTGTGAGGGAGGGGGAGAGGGGAGAGAGAGAGAGAGAGAGGGAGAGAGTGAGGAGGGAGAGAGTGAGGAGGGAGAGAGTGAGGAGGGAGAGAGTGAGGAGGGAGAGAGAGAGAGAGGTGCTTGGAAGCAATCTGTGGAAGAGATGAATGAATACTTAAAAGAAAGTTTTATTGGTTTAACCACGTATCGCTTCTTCTCAAATTGCGGTAATCGCGTAGTCAAAGTGTTGAAGACCATCGGATGCCAAATATCGAATACATCGCTATTACGCTTATTATGAGAAAAATATAAAATGGAAACAAGAATAATATAAACGCTAAAAACCTCAATTTGTAGCGGCTTATGGGCTTGAGTGTACTATGAGAAAAATAGCCGTTAAGGCATTTTAAGATTAACTAGGAATCCGAGCGATTAGCTGCAAAAATGCGGTGGTGCTAAAATTTTTTGGAGTAATCGTTCGCGAAAGATGACATATACAACTAACATGTACGGCTAAGATAAGGTATCAGTGATATTTTCTCTCCTCGTGCTTTATTTCAATTTTAATTCATCATGGTCGTGACTCGATATTAACTACAAGAGGATATTTATTGATCCAAATTATCTTTATATAATCGCAAAAAGCACTACGCATAAAGTAGTAGATATGCTACTTTAATTCAATTAAAATAGAGAAATAAAAATAACAATAATGAAGGCAGAACGTCACTGTAATATGAGGAAAAAGGGGATTACGATTCACAAAAGTCGTTCCGGCGAAACCACTTAGCGATACAATCCATGAAATCGCAAATACTCGCGACATCTTTTCGATAATTCCCTATAATTGCCAACATCAGTTGGAGTTTTATTGGATCTAATGTT
Organism: Tanypteryx hageni; assembly: GCA_028673005.1. NCBI lineage: Eukaryota > Metazoa > Arthropoda > Insecta > Odonata > Petaluridae > Tanypteryx > Tanypteryx hageni. The sequence continues at coordinate 12,007,027 of CM054114.1, read as the reverse complement.
ACACTCGCATAGAGATTATTACTTTCTCTTTATAAGGTTGCAATGTACGTCTAAAAATATCTCTTCGAGGAAGAAAACGCTGGCGAATAACCAGCTGCAAACGAGCGACACTGTTTATAAAGGCAACTCTGTACGATCCGGACGAGAGCATTAAGCCTTGAAATTCTTCGCGCAGTGCAGTGAATCTTCTCAGCTACGTGATATTGACGCCGACGCGTGACATCACGTCCAAGGGAAGGCGAGGCGAAAATTAAATCCCCTTTTATATCGACACTTGTAATATATTTGATGAAAAAACATTACAAAGAAAATGTTGGATTTGACTATGGCGGTTAAAATACCTCCTTCAACATGGGAGATGAATAAAATGTCTCTAGATGGCGAGTGGTTCCAACGAAAATCGATAGTTGAAAATTCGATTCGAAAAAAGAGAATAATTTGACAGAACAGTATATGAATTTTGACAAAAACACTGGTCATAAATTTTGTGGATACTTTTCTGAGAAAGTTATGTCGTTGAAACCTTTTGATTAATCTTTTTCCGACGAAGGCTTAAACGCCAACAAAAATAGCCATATTTTGCAATCTAATATCTAAATTTAACCTCCTGTTTTCAGGAGAAGGTGTAGAAAAAGCTATATTTTGTATTGGAAATAACAGGATGAGCTGAAAAGAAAATAAAACAAAATCGCTCACTCAGTGCGTTGCGTTAATCGGCCGCAACGGCGCTAGTTAATCAATCTCCCCCGTCGCCGAATAAAACAACAAGTAATAGAAAGGTCCAATAAGGGTCGTCTCAGGCCAAACCGCAGCATCGAATGGGGAATTTCGGAAAGTTCAAACACATATCCATCCTTAACTCCGAGAATAGATAATCAGTAAACAACCCTCAAAAGGGCCAAACCATCTTTTTATAGTGTGACCACTCCTGTGGAAATGGATTAAGTGGAGAAATTTCGCGTCCAGAGAAGCTCTTGGATATCTAGAGAGGGAAGTGGGGAGAGAGAGAGAGAGAGAGAGAGAAGGGGGGAGAGAGAGAGAGAAGGGAGAGAGAGAGAGAGAAGGGAGAGGGAGAGAGAGAGAGAAGGGAGAGAGAGAGAAGGGAGAGAGAGAGAGAGAAGGGAGAGAGAAGGGGGGGAGAGAGAGAGAGAGAGAGAAGGGAGAGAGAGAGAGAGAAGGGAGAGAGAGAGAGAGAGAGAAGGGAGAGAGAGAGAGAGAGAAGGGAGAGAGAGAGAAGGGAGAGAGAGAGAAGGGAGAGAGAGAGAGAAGGGAGAGAGAGAGAGAGAGAGAAGGGAGAGAGAGAGAAGGGAGAGAGAGAGAAGGGAGAGGAGAGAGGAATGAGAGGAAGAGGAGAGAGGAAGGAGAGAGAGAGAGAGGAAGGAGAGAGAGAGAGAGGAAGGAGAGAGGGGGGGGAGGAATGAGAAAGAGGAGGAATGAGAGAGAGAATGAGGGAGAGGAGAAATGAGAGAGAGGAGAAATGAGAGAGAGGAGGAATGAGAGAGAGGAGGAATGAGAGAGAGGAGGAATGAGAGAGAGGAGGAATGAGAGAGAGGAGGAATGAGAGAGAGGAGGAATGAGAGAGAGGAGGAATGAGAGAGAGTAATGAGAGAGAGGAGGAAGGAGAGAGAGGAGGAAGGAGAGAGAGGAGGAAGGAGAGAGGGGAGGAAGTAGAGAGAGGATGAAGGAGAGAGAGGAGGAAGTAGAGAGAGGATGAAGGAGAGAGAGAGAGAGGATGAAGGAGAGAGAGAGGAGGAAGGAGAGAGAGGAGGGGAAAGGAGAGAGAGAAGAAGAAGAAGAGAGAGAAGAATATAGAGAAAAGAAAGAAGAGAGAAAAGAGAGAGGAGAGGGTAGAGGAGAGAAAAAGGAAAGGACGGAAAAGGGAGAGAGAAAGAAGGGAGAATAAGATAGGGGAGAAGAGGAGACAAGACGAGAGAAAGGGGGAGAGAAAAGTAGAAGAGAAGAGAGAGAGGGAGGAAAGAGAGAGGAGAGAGAGAGAGAGAGAGAAGAGGAAAGTGAAGAGGAGAGAGAGAAGAGGAGAGAGGGAAGAGGGGTGAAATGGTTCGAGTAGGAGACGCCGATGTGGCGTAAAGGGGAATAAGAAGGGCAGAAGATATAGAACAAGGAAGGTTGCGGAAGGGCAGGAGAGAGGAGGGGAAGGGAAGACGAGGAGGGGGGATGCAGGAGAGTGAGATAGGAGCGAGGGGACGGCGGCGGAGGGAGGAGGCTCTAGTAAGACGGCACGTGTACATTTTTACGGAGCTGGCGGCTCTCTGCAATCTCTGACGTACTTTTAACTGCCGCGCGCACCCTTGGAGAGCCAAGTTCGCTTGGATGCGACGGGAGTAGGCGGATGCTGCCACCTACGAGATAAGGGAGGAGAAGAGGTTAAGACGGCGCGAGGAGTGAGTTAGAGCAGCGGCGAGGAACGCACGGCGCTCGGGCCGCATGAGGCCCTCGAGAGGGTTTAATGCCGCCCGCGATGCTTTGATTAAAAAGAGATGTAACACAAAAGTCATATCGTATAAATTCAACTTATTGAAATGTTAACCATATAAACCTAATTTAGACGATTTTCACTGATAATATACCTCAGAATCTCTAGTGAACGGGAGATATTTAAAGTCCAATCTGGCCCGCCGGAGCATTGACAACTTGCAATGCGGCCTGCCGAGGAATTCGCAACCCCTAATGCGGCTCGCCACGCAGAAAGGTTTCTCTGCCGCTGCTATAGAGGAGGGCAGAGGGAAGAAGCGAAGTGGAGGTAGAGGAGAGGAGGGAATGGAGTGGAGGAAGTGGTATAGAGGAGCGGAGGGGGTAGAAAAGGAGGTACATACATACAGGCTTTGCGCGACCTCGTTTTAAGCGAATTCGTTACAGCGCGAGTAAGGCCCGCGCCTACCAGGTTTACACAAAACAAATGCGGCCGATTACTGAGACAGCCTAACCATATATGAATTAGAAATTCCATTTTCTTTAAACAGACTCGTAGATAGTTCTATCGTTTATGGATCCCCATTTGGATGCGACACTATAAGATAAATCCCGAGGACGGCACACCGTTTTTATCTCTCGATCGGCGGTTATTTTGGCGTTATTATTTCTAAAGAAAGGTGGCTTTCCGAACAAAACCTCTCCGCTGATTTATTTAGGATTTCATTCATACAGGAAATAATTACAATTTTGCTCGAATATAATGAAGTTTTTAGTTTTCTATACCATTTGAAAATTACCGACGAAGAAGGCAAGTTATTGAAAAATGTACAGATTTGCATCCGGCGTTGGTGGATGGAAGCCGACAATAAGATGTTATTCAGGTTGACGGAGTATTTTCATTAACACTAGTGACTTACACGTTGCTGCGCAACTTAAAAGAAAATACAATAATTTCAGGATAACAGAAAACGCATGAATTTAAATTTATTTAAAATTTTAGTTAAAAAAAGATGACTCGATGGCCATATTTAAATCAAAATCATCAATCAAATTAAATAAAGAAATGAAATATAAGAATTGAATAAAAAATCTGATGTGGCCACCACAAGACTTTCTCCATATCTGTAATATTTCTAAATATTCCAAATAGGTTACATAATAATAAATATTTCAAGAAACTGCGAGAAAATTTTAGACTTGACAAAGAACAAATAAATAGTGATAGTGGATATAGCCACAATGTTCCAACAATTAAGAAAAGAAAAAGGAGCGTTACTAAGACGAAACTAAGCGTTAATTCTTAACAGTAGTCGTCGGTAGGTGGCAGCCAAAAATATAAGATATCTCTTAAACAATGCATTATATGGAAAAATGTTTCAAATAAGGATTGTAGAAAATTAAATTTCCTACAACTTTTATTCCAGTATGCTTTTAAATATATCAAATATTAAAGCAAATATAACAAAATAACGGATAAGTGGCAAGAGTAAACACCCACTTCCGGTTGACCGATTTTTACCAAAAACTAATCAGTTTTTCTGACTTTTGTCAAAATGTTAAATATAAAATTTCGCGATGACCTGATTAAGTTTTTGAGTTAAGCACCCACAAAAAGCTATCACATACACAGACATCATCGAGAAAATGGTCAAAACGTGTTCAGGGGACCTCAAAACGTGTATTTCCGTTGAAATCTCGAAGTCGATTTTTATGAATACAATACTTTCCCCTATACTACATATGTGGAGAAAGTAAAAAGTGACCCGATAGGCAGGGCCGTTTTAAGATCTTCGTAGGCCCTAGACACTCTTGCGTTCGGAGGCCTCACCCCACATCATATCAAACGTATTAAAATACATCCACGTTAAATCTAATATTTGCTGTTAAAGAAATTCGAAATAATTTTTATAATTTTGTATTTGAAATTATTTCAACAACACTTCAACACTTATTCAAGCATCAAAAAATTTTCTGAAATTGCAGTTTTGATATTATTACATTATTTCTTACGAGCCGTAGCGTGATGATTCACGTCACGTCATACCGGACGCGCACGCGCAATGCTGTCGCTGTAACGTGAACTAATGCATTTTGTGATTTACTCGTTTATGTGATGCATTTTCAGTACAGATCTATTCTTACAAGATTGCTAGCTGTTACCTTAATAAATTGAATTTTAAAGTGTTCAAACTACTCAAGTTCTTGACAATACAAAATACAGTGCAAATTTATACAACTACATGTGTTATGCTAACCGCTGATTTCATTAAGTGAGTACATAGTTAAACTGTAATATAATTCGATTATTCATTCATAACTGACCTACGCACAAAAGTCATATAAACTTAAGAGTTTCATTTTAATATTGTTTACATCATTTTTTTGTATTTTAAACCAACTTTATTTTTCATTTATTTAATCCGGCATATCTATATATTAACCATATTTATAACCGAACGTAACATACACAAATATCTCTTAACAAAATCCGATTCTTAAATTTACTGATGTCGACATTAAGTACAACGTCAATAACTCGACTTTGTTTGTTTGATTTATTTATTTTAAATTCAATTTAATTTGCAGATACCTTTTCTCTTTAGCTGAAAAAATGTCTGGCGAATATAAGAGAAAACATGAGTCTGGAGAAACAACTATCTTCCCTTGCACTACTTTCAATTAAAAGTTATATAATGCGGGAAATGACATTTAAAGACGTTCTATGTGATTCTGCTAACAAAAAGAATCGCAAAGTAAACACAATTTGAGTTTTGTTAAAATTTGTTAATTTTGTTTAATATAATATAAAAATTTCACTAAAGCGTTATCATTTTTGATTTAGAAGTTTATTTGGAGTTGACACATGAAAAGTTTTGTAAAGACATTTAATTAAAAAGTTATTAATTTTGATGATGCAACTTCCTTTTCCTATTTTCGAGTCAGTCAAGTTTTTTTCATGTCTCAAACGTTTTCGTAGGCCCTAGACACTGTGCCTAATGAATAAAACAGCCCTGCCGATAGGGATAGAACAGAAAACTTGATATTGGCGAGCCGACGCATTATAAACTATGACACCCAGAAACCTAATTAATGTTGATTCATAATTGCTATTCAACTAGTGGGTCATTCAAATGACCTTGCCTCAGAGAGACATTCGACAAATCTGATATTGATTACACATTAGTTTTAGCGTCCATGGAACATATCCTCATTGACTTAATAATGACCCCGTTTTGCGCGAAAGCAAGGCATTGCTGTACATATTGGAGAGTGATGGAGTTATAGAAGAGGAGTAGAGGAGACAGAAGAGGTAGGAGAGGTGAGGGAAGGAAGGGTAAGAGGAGAGGGGAGGAAAAGAAGGGAAGGGAGGGGAGAAAGGGAGGGGAGGCTGGGAGGGGAGGCTGGGAGGGAAGGGAGGGAAGGAAGAGAAGGAGAGAAGGAAGGGAGGGAGGGAGTGAAGGAAGGGAGGGAGGGAGGGAGGGAAGGAAGGGAGGAAGGGAAGGAGGGAAGGAAGGGAGGGAGGGAGGGAGGGAAGGGAGGGAGGGAGGAAGGGAAGGAAGGGAGGGAAGGGAGGGAGGGAAGGAAGGGAGGGAAGGGAGGGAGGGGAGGGAGGGAGGAAGGGGAGGGAGGGAGGAAGAGAAGGGAGGGAGGAAGGGGAGGGAGGGAGGAAGGGGAGGGAGGGAGGAAGGGGAGGGAGGGAGGAAGGGGAGGGAGGGAGGAAGGGGAGGGAGGGAGGAAGGGGAGGGAGGGAGGAAGGGGAGGGAGGGAGGAAGGGGAGGGAGGGAGGAAGGGGAGGGAGGGAAGGGAGGGAGGGAAGGGAGGGAGGGAAGGGAGGGAGGGGAGGGAGGAAGGGAGGGGAGGAAGGGAGGGGAGGAAGGGAGGGGAGGAAGGGAGGGGAGGAAGGGAGGGGAGGAAGGGAGGGGAGGAAGGGAGGGGAGGAAGGGAGGGGAGGAAGGGAGGGGAGGGTGTCGCGTGAAGATGACGCGAGTAGACGCATGTCTGGTCACTCCCTTCGGTGGGGGTTGAAGCGGTCAAAAGGGCAAACCGAGAGGAAGACCTCGTCTAAGACACGGCGCGTGCAACTAAATTGCATCACTCGGAAGCGAAGACGGAAAAACAAAGTCCCAGGTGGCAACAACGGAACATTTTAGAACGAGGGAGAACAAAATGTTGTTTGAGTATGTTTACCTTGGCAGAAAAATCGAGAGAACGCGATTTTTGCATCGAGCGTAATTTCGCCACGATCTTTGTTTTTTCACTCCTCTGAACCTCTCTCTGATGATTGATAAGACGTTACCAGAAATATCGGTTGTTCCACTTTCTAAGCTGGTTGAATAGTACTCAATTACATGGGGTATTCTCAATTCTTTACATATGGTTAGGGGAGGGAGGAGGAGACGAGGGGAGGGAGGAGGAGACGAGGGGAGGGAGGAGGAGACGAGGGGAGGGAGGAGACGAAGGGAGAGGAAGGAAATGGGAGGGAGGGGGAGGGAGGGGAAGTGAAGGATAGGAGGGGAAGAGAAGGAGAGGAGGGGAAGAGAAGGAGAGGAGGGGAAGAGAAGGAGAGGAGGGGAAGAGAAGGAGAGGAGGGGAAGGAGAGGAAGGGAAGGAGAGGAGGGGAAGGAGAGGAAGGGAAGAAGAGGAGTGGAAGGGAGGGGAGAGGGGAAGGGAGAGAGAGGAAGGGAGGGAACGTGAAGGATAGGAGGGGAACGGAGGGAGAGGAAGTGGAGTAAAGAAGAGGAAGGTAGTGGAGAGGGGAAGGGAGAGAGGGTAGGGGAAATGACGATCGCAAGGCTGCGAGCTTCGAGAGAACGGCGGGGCGAGGTTAGACCTTCACCGGCTCTTCAACTTCACTCTTAGCTACATAAATAACGGTACTTATCAAACTAACGCCGCGCTTACCTCACTGATAACTTAATTATCGGATAATGGAAAAGCAGCAACAACACTTTGTACAAAATTAATAGAATCTAAAAGACCTCCTCCCATTCTTAATCGACTCTTATAAAGGGTTTTTAATACTCCGTATCGGAAGGAGACGGTGGTGCGGAAAATCCAAGAAACTAGAAAACTCGACTACGTTCTGAGGGTTTCTATTTGAAAGAAATAAGAACTGTCCCATTGCAAAGTACATAAATATATTGCCGAACTAAAAGGCATTAGATACATACCTGATATAGATTAACGCGACGTGAGAATTACAGCTATAAATGAAGGGTATTTCGGATTTTACCTCGGTTATATTTAAGGGATAACAAGCATGAATTGAAAAAAATCTATAAATAAAATCTTTTATTGTGTTTCGCAAGAAGTCGCCCTTAAAAGAAGAAAGCAAGAAAAATATATCCGACTATTTGTGTTGTAAAAGATTTTGGTGTCATGCCTTCAATTCATTGCTATTTATTTATATAAATTAAGTTTACATATCAAAGCCTACATTATAATAGTTTCACTTTAATCGAAGGTCTTTAAGGTAGAGCAGCGTTTAAATAAGTTTCGAATTCTGGAAAATCTTCCAAATAGCAAAAATGAAAAATAAATTAATCAAGACACCAAAATCTCTTATAACGGAAAAAAAGGCGGAAGTATTTTTCTTGTTTTCTCCTTATAAGGGCGACTTCTTGCGAAACACAATAAAACATTTTATTTATTGAAATATTTTTAAATTCGTACTTGTGTTCATATTTTAAGATCTAAAATGAGTAATATTCAACGCAAAAATAATAACCAAAACACTGACACAAATATATATCGGACGAACGCATATAAAAGTTTTTTATAATAAATTGAAAGATTTTATAAAAATTCTCATGCACAGCAAAATATTGACTCGCAGAGGAAGAAAAATGAGGAAAAATCCCAAACCGACAAATTCGAAGCTTGACATTCCGCTTTCTGGGAGTGTGCCTTATCCATCTCAGCTGTACGCCAGTTATATTATTCTTATAAAGGTGTCAATCCTCGGCTCCCAGACCTGCCGACAGAGCCATCTACACCATGTAGACGTTTGTAAACTTTAAACCTTGCAAATTTAATTTTTGGAACAGATACGAATTTGGGTATGATCTAACAACCATTTATGAACTATAAGCTTTCGATCTATGTAAAATACATTTCAATACGATCATCAGTTCAAGAGATATGAGGGTACAAAAAATGGTCAACCGCAATATATATATATATATATATATATATATATATATATATATATATATATATATATATACATAACAACTTAGGGAAAAGGAAAGGTAAAATAGATATATGGATGTCAACAAGGTGTTGGGATGAGGAAACCCAGTGGACACTCACCAATCAGACGACTTCAGGTTGGCGAGGCCCCGGGGATGTCGAAGCGACACACGTAAAATAACAAAAAACAGAAACATCACAAACGTAGAAGCTTTCGGAACAACTCCTTCTTCAGCTACAGAGAGAGAACTCAGAGGGTTTCCTCATCCCAACACCTTGTTGACATCTATATATATATATATATATATATATATATATATATATATATATATATATATATATATATATATATATATATATACATATATACATATCGGTTGAACGCATATAGAAGAATTTATAAAAAAGTTTATTATCCGTGGATATTATATTCGCAAAAGGACAATCAAGCTAGAAATTTTAAAGAGCCCATGCTAGGGGTGTGCGAGTATTTGGAAGCTGGCGAATCGGCTCGAGTGGTCGGAACTACGCTCGAGAAATGGAATCAGAAGAAATCGACGTCACAAACAAAGAAACAATGCGAGAAATGCACTTTTTCGAAATGTTTAATGCTGCAATTTTGGACATTACACTTGAAAACAAGAAGATCCAAACGGAACTTATGATGCCAACTTTCCATTTAATCATTTATTTAATACGTATATTGACTTTAATAGCTTTAAAATCTCCGCGGATGAGTTGCTCTTCGTGTTTCCAAATTTCATTATTTAGCGTTATAAAATATTACAAATACATTCGAAAGGAAAATTAAATTGATCACGCGTATTTGTGTGGTGAAAATAACTCGTGCATATACTAGAATATACCGAATCCGAGTCCAACAATAGTCGTTGCAATGGAAGCACTCTCGTAATGAGTGATAAGATAAAAACTTCAAATACGCCAGTATTTACGCGAAATTCGAAGAAATACAATCGATAAAGCAACATTCTACTATAAAAATTAGAATCTCCATTCCTTTCCTCAGAGAACAGTACAAATCCCGCACCGATATTACAATTCTAAGATATTTTATCGCGCACCCTGCACGATGGATTTCAGATTTGCCATGTAAATCAAATGGGAAGGATAGTTCCTGGAATCGAACTCGGGACTTGCAATTTTCGCAACAGAAACTATCATCAGGATCTCAGGCGCAGTAGCAAGAGATTTCCTCCAAGTGTCATGAAAATCGGTCTATTATTGGCTCAAACGCTAATATAGAGGAGACGGGCAGACAAACACAACGACGAAGCTATACATAAGCCTCTTTCCATTCTAGAAAGTAGGTTAAAAACCGGAAGCACCGAGATCTAGTGAGGGAGGTGAACATTTTCATAGCAAAGAGAAGACACTCCCCAAAATGCGGAATACGTTCACACGCGTGTCGAACTTTCTCGTGTCGTCGTCGTGCAGTGTCATTCGGCCAATCTAGCTGGACCGAAACCTATTTTTGAGTTGTGATTGTATGCATCTTTTTTCAAATGAATTTATTCGTAAGAACACCGAGGACATCGTTGATGACTCCTTTAAAATGTTGGAAATGTTGAATAAATTTTACAGCAGCGCCAACTATTGTTACCTTCGCGTTTCAATAGGCCCGCTTCTGGCAGTCGTGATTTCACTACCGTACGTGCTACGCGTTTAAACTTAGAAGAAATACGATTTTTCAAAATCTGTGAAATGGAGCACTTAGACTCGGGTATTTAATTTTATTTCTTTGCATTTCAATCACTGTGACAGAGTGAGGCAGGCTAACAAGTGAAATGCTTCACAGTGAATTTTTTTTTAGATGCTCCACCTTTCACAAGGCTAACAAAAAATCACCACGCGATACCACAGAAAAGTGTTTATTGTCGTGTTATAGATATATTACAGTTTATAAATCTAATAGTCATATGATGCGGAAATATGAGGAACTGATAGTTCCGTTCTTCAGTGGCTGAGCTCTCGATTACGAGGAAATGCATTTTCGAGGTCTGGAAGCGTAGTGACAAAAAGGATGCGAAGTAGTGACATATTTAATTATATTGTAAATATGCCTGGCATAGAAGATTCTTGTGAAGCTGTAAAAATAGCATCAAGTTAACTATTAGTCAGCTTTCAACCAAAATTGATGATCGGTGGAAGAAAACTGGTATACGCCACGAAACATTCTTGAAGGGTTATTCACAGTGGCTTGAACATAGTATTTTTAGATGAAGCGTACTCCACCATTTCGACTTTAAAATTAATGTCAGGAGTGCCCACAGTACTTAAGGCGCCCTTCGACAAGTTTCGGTGAAAGCACTAAGAGTAAGAGAAGAAAGGTAGAAACATTACTAGAATCGCTAAGTATGGAAGAGATTAGTTTGCGTGCTTCTGGCAAAAGAGATGCTGCAAAAATTGTAAATTAATGGCGATTGCATCAACAAAAATAGCTACAGAGATGAAAAGATCCCGCCGTATGTCTTTTATTCGACCTGTGCCTCTGACAAACAAGGAAGCCTTAAAATTTTATGTTGATGCGGTGCTCACCACACAGCAGTATAATGTCGCGAGTATACACCAACAAAGATTTGTTGTCGATGCTTCTTGTATCTTCGGATCCGTTAATCTCCAGTGTTCGGAAGCTCCCGCGGAAACAGAATGGAAGTCTGTCGACTGAAGTTTTAATTCTATTGGCCAATGCACCACCACCGAGTAATACTGTCAGCAGTAGCTCTTCCACTATCCCTATTACAGATAGTGAATAATAATTAAGGGTAAATGTAATAAAAGTAATACTACACAATTGTCTGTGTTTTAGTATCATTTAACATTAGGAAGTAGCTTGTAGAGACAAGGCTATATTTAAGACCGCTTTATATATTTGTAGATGTTGGTTTTTTATTTATTTTAACAGCAACTAAAATGTTTATAGTGGCCCTCTCTATTATATGGCGAGGTTTGTACATTTTATTCATTGCATACTGTATACTAGCAGAAACGCCCGGCTTCGCTAGGGAAAGTTTTCTTTTATGTTGCAAACGATTTTTATTATTTATTATTTTAATTGATATATCACGTTTTATGTCATATTACAATAAAAATAATACAATTCTGAAATTTACTTACTTTTGCTGTTGGGTACCCCAGGTTTTGAATTGCTGATTCAGGGGTTTGGAGGCGGAGGCCCCACAAAAAAAATTCAAACTTTACCAAACGTTCCCCATTCCTTAATTACGCAGGCGATGTTTACATTAACATTTACTATTTTATGTATTGTATTGTAAAGTTTTCCCGTTAATATAATTACGCATTAACGTCTTACTTAATATTCACATGGATAGATGCAGCGAAGCCTTTAAAGCAGCAATAAAATTATGTGCATTATGTCAATACTATTAGCCAGAACGTAAACAATAAACAGCATCTTGGTTCCCGAACAAATGAAAATAGATGTATCGATTTATGTGACGATAAATCTTTCAATGTTATTGGTAAAAGATAACAATGTTCTAATATTCCTGAAAAATCATATGACTCACTTTAAAAGTATTCATAGACTATATTTAGGCATGAATCCATTTGTACCCTTTATCTTGGCGTTGGCTATTCTTTCTCTACGGTGTGGATTTTCCGGAAAATTTGGAACCCCGATCTCGGATCCTTAAAATCCAAAATCTCGGGGTTTCGGATTTTTCCCGTCAAATGTGAGCTAAAGGCTACCAGTGTGTCAAATTTCAACTTTATAGTAGGTATTCTGGAAGTGGGTTAAACATTTTGGACATACAAATATACATCCACTCTGTTTTATATATTAAGATTATTATTGATAATATAATATATACTATATAATTGTCCTATATATTATTATACATGTCATAGTTTACAAGGCTATAATACTTATACTGTAGAAGAAAAATAAACTTCTTGGCAATCAGCAAACAAAGATACGGTACTGCATACAACTCAAAACATGATGAAGTAAGCCATTAAGCCAAAATAATAATTTTGTCCTAGATTCACCAAATCACACACTGTGCGTCGGCTCGAAGTCGGCACAGTGTGTCGAGCCAAGTGTCGATCTCTGACTGACAGGGGTCGTTCTATTCGAGCGCCGAGAAAAGAGTTTAGCGGTCGCATTGTAATTGAGGAAGTCGTGCGAACGGCGATGCAAAGCGAAAGAGACCTTGACCCACTCCTGCATTACTGGGCTGCTCGAGACGCCCAATCCAACTGTTTTTTTTTTACTTTCGGGAAGGCTCCTTTGGGTTACGACGAGCGCCTATCTCGCCCGAATCTGTTTTTCGCTTCGTGCCGCTTTCTTTTGTTTATGCATAGTTTGTCGTTTTCAGCCGATTCACTCGTATTTCCGCGATCTCAGTCGCTGGAAGTGAAATGAAAAAATATTCGCGTTTGAGGAGTATATGAAGCATTTTATGGATTGGTATTTACATTACCGGCTAGCTTCAGGATTAGCCACTCGTTAATGAAGGCAATATATATTTCCTTAAATTTATATATCGCTTATTGGAGTAGTTTTTATAGATAACATAATTTTCGTATTAGAAATGCCATTGATGAAGAATGATCTGTATCTCGTTTGCGTATTTTTTAAACTAAACTGGCATAAAGCCCGTCAATATGACGGGAAGGATTATATTTACGTATATGTTACTCATATGAAAATTGAAACAATAATGGGATCTCGATTTCGACAATGGCGCGACTGTCAAGGGGTAAATCCTCATGAAATCGCAAAATTTTGCCAGAATTTAATTTCGAGAGTTTGCGGACTAAGGGAGACAATTGACGATAAGAATGAAAACCTTTGAGTATTATCCTTTTAAAAAGTCCCTATTTGAAGATCGAGTTAAATTTTTCTAATTCTTATGAGCAAAAGAATGAAAATTTGCCCCTCGCTAAATGGATTTTTACTTGATATCTTATGAGATATAGAAATTATCATCTGGCGTCGAACCCGGGTTCCTTTTGGAGATTTATTTTCGTAAATGGCTTTTACTATGAGAATCAAACATTCTTACAAAATTTCAATCTTCTAGCTACACGGAAAGTTTGTTAAAAATAGCATTACAGTTAATCATTTAATAGTTCTCGATTCCCCCGCTCATTTATAAAGGCTCTTTAAGAGGGGCGCCACAGTCGAGTAATACACCTGAGACACAACTAAGCAAATTATAAAGGGGGGTTGACGCTAGTCAATAACCGAGACGACAACATTGAACGCTAACTGATTTTTCTCATGGTCACCTCATAAATTTGAATGCGGGACAATGTCATTATTTGGTGAGTCTTTCTGAAAAAAGAGGACAAAACAGAGGACACTATTTTTTAAGAACTAGTTTTCCGAAAATAAGAAAAGCCGCCGTCGTTTAGCAGGATTTAATATTTTTCTTTTCTATTATAATAGTAATGTAAGTAATTTAAGGGAATTTCTATTTTTTGTTTTCCTCATAAATTCATTCGGCACGCCAGGTTTGGCCGCAAAAACTCCTGCTGCTTCAACTGGCTCATGGGCATGGGAAGCAACTACTCAGCCCACAGGCAGTTCAGTCGATACAAAAACAGAAGGGAGGAAGGGGGGGTTGGGAAGGGGGAGCGAGGGTTGGGTTAGCCTATTCACTGCGAGAACAACCAAACGGCAAGCATGGATTTAAAAACCAGGCACCGCAAGGTTCCGAACCCGGCCCCTCTGCGTGCAAAGTCAGCATTCGAACTACACCAAAACCGCTCTCCCATATAATGGCTTGAATCAGCCAACAGTAAATACACATACCAAACAAATCAATCATCCAGTATATAATACTAAGTATATTAAAAAGGAATTATACCATAGAATTTGCACCCTTATTCCCCTTCGATCGTTTAAGCAACTCCATTTTCCACAATTGTCTTACAGATCGCCATAATAAAAATAATTCATAATAATAATTATTCAACGAAGTTCTCGGTTCCATAGTGGAGATAATTAAATGCACCCTTATAGAAAAATGTAGAATTTCACCCGCTGCTTACTAACTTATAGATTTATGCTCTAATATACTAGAAGAATTGAAATAAGAATGCGGTGTGGATCGAAGAGAGCGGGAGATGGAGGCAGGGAAGACGGGAGCGTCAGATTAACAATAAAACATTATTGCTAACCTACTTTTCTGAATGGAAATGGGCTTATAGTTTCGTCCTTGTGTCTGTCTGTCCTCCTTATTAACCTTATGAACCCCTAGACCGATTTTCACGACACTTGGTGGAAATCTCTTGCTCCTGGGGCCGAGCTCCCGAGGATGATTTCTGTTGCGAAGACAAAGTCCCGGGTTCGATTCCTGAAACTACAATAATTCCCATTTGATTTACATGGGAAATCTGAAATTCATCGTGCAGGGTAATTTTCTCATTCACAATAAAATATCTTAGAATTGTAATAACGGTGCGGGATTTGTACTATTCTCTGAGGAAAGGAATGGAGATTCTAATTTTTATCGTAAAACGCTGCTTATCGTTCGCATTTCTTCGAATTTCGCGTAAATACTGGCGTTTTTGAAGTTTTTATCTTATCACTCATTACAAAAGTGCTTTCATTGCAACGACTATTGTTGGACTCGGATTCGGTATAGTCTAATACAATACAATACAATAATATTTTTTCCACACAAATACGCGTTATCAATTTAATCTTCCGTTATATTATGAAATTTGGGAACACAAAGGGCAACTCATCCACGGTGATTTCAAAGTTATTAAAGCCTATACAAGTATTAAATAAATAATTATGTGGAAAGTGGGCATAATAAGTTCCGTTTGGATCATCTTGTTGCAGATATAAATTACCGAGAATGTTCAAGGAGAAATATGAAGCGGGATGAATTTACGTCGGCGGATGGCTATTTTTTGACCGGAGGAAAATAAAACCTCCCAGCAAAGTAATTAGGAAAACTCCGCGACGACGAACAAAAGAAAGGAAAAGGAACTCTCTCACTCTAACAGGAGAGAGAGCCTGTGAAAAGCCGCGGCGGAGGTAACCGCACCTCCCACGTGAGTCCGAGTTAACTATTAAAAGACCGTCTTTATTGAACTTGATCTTTGAATCCGGAGAAAACCAAAGTACTTCTTCTCGGGTCGTTTTATGGCCCGTAAAAAGGAAAGAGAAAAGAGGGAGGAGGAGAGGTCGGGTCGTTATTGCGAAGAGGTTTTCGCCGCCATCGAGAAAGAGAGGGAGAGGCGGAAGTGGATCCGATGAATAAACGCGCTTCGTTCCGCTTAGGACAGCGATACAAAGTGAAAAAGAGAGAAATTTTGCTGCCTTGCTATCGTCGATCATGCGCGTTCACAAAATCGACGAAATGCCCTTTACACTGTGAGATATGCCGAACTTATTTTCAGTCAGATTTATTGGCTCATTCCGCTTTCAGGGGCAACGGAAACCGTGCGTTCGGATGTTCTTCTGTAGGGCCTCTTAACTTGTTTATATTATTTTTATTAAGGCAAATTACAACCAAGACGAGATATCGATTAAACAATAACACGGATCACATAATTAATAATTCATTGACTCGCTCACATTTTCCGCAAGCTTGGAAATATGCTTCGCTGCGGCACATTAATAAAACTGCAATCCGTCATTCATTCAAGATTATCGCCCCAACATCCCACTTCCTACATTTAAAAAAATAACAAAATAACCCAAAAACCGATATTCCGAAAGGTTATCGACTATCGCCCTCTTAATTCATATCAATCTAGCTTTTTTACTGGTCACAGTTCCACTAGTTCCGATTGGAATTTTAAGAGGATATTCGATTAAATCTTTATATAAAAACCACCGTTTTAACACCTAGATTTCTCAAAGCAATTGTTTCAATCGACATCAGCAATTTAAGTTTTAAGCTCACTAAAATGAATTTCTCTACGAGTTCTTTGAAATGGATAAGGTCCTATTTAAAAGAGGTACATTTACCAAATGCTTTATTTCTCAGCACCAAAATGGCTTACATGAGACATAAATACCATAATCACTTGGAGTGTCAAAAACGGATTAACTTTAAACTCAGTCAAGTCTAAGGCAATAATAATAACACTGCATTATTAGTTGTATTCGATAAATCGTCAACTCTTCATTTTCTCACTTAATACTAAAACAAAATCTCCTGACCTACGATATATCAGAGAATAAAAACATCAACTATAATGTTGTTTATTCCCTAAGACTTTTTACATGCCATGCAAATAGTAAACGGTTATGTGGAAGAAGGGACTCCATAGCCTACATCGCGCTAGCTAAAGAACTTCACTCTCTTGTTACGTAAGAATCATATAACTCAAGAAACATGAGGAAAAAAACAAAATTGTTTCCGCCATCCGCATTAAAGAAGAAAAACAATGGCTGACAGAGATGCACACATACGAACGATTTTTAAAAAATCCGAGAATCGGTGACCGAGGGAAACTTAAAACATATACAGCTAAGGGTATGTCTGCTGATGTTTTTGCGCAATGAATGACGAATAGCCAACGTATTGCGCATAAAGGACAATTGGGATCGAATCGCAGTTTTGAGAACCTTCATGGAGTGGGATATTCGTTTTGCCAACGAAGCAGGATCCTCGTGAACACGTGAAACCAACCACTTCTGCGATTGCGATATAACGGAAAAGATAATAGCCCCGAGAAATATAAAAAATCTCTCCGTAATAAGACTAGTGCCCGAGCGAAATCAACTCCTTAGTTTACTTTCATTTCTGATTATTAACATATTTTATTAATAAGTAAATAAAATAAATCGGATCCCTAAATGGGCAGCGCATTCACTATCGCTACATCAGGAGCAATTTCGCTCGCCTCTCTCTTCTCCATTCCAAGATACCCTGCAAGTCACCTTTTTGGTGGATGGCAGGGGGTGCAATGAACCAAAGGTCCCTAGTTATCCTACGTTAACCTATCCTATTATGTTCTCTTATCGCCCTAGGGAAAAACCGATCCTCTATATCGCTCCGTTATACAATCGATCTCGTGAATCTAATCCTCGCTGTCCTGCCTTCCGACATACGTCGGGCTTCTGATAAGACCTACTACCTCATTCGCTATTCCCTCCGACATATTTTTCCAGCAGTTTATATTTCACCTGCATCCTACGTTCCTCGAACGATGTCTATTTCAGATTTTCTATTAATGATAGGTTCAATTTAGTGAGCAAGGATCAAGATAGAAAAAGAAAAACTTAGTTCAGCCATTGAACAGACAATATGTTTTATTACAAGTCTTAGTTGCTAAATAAACCAGTCTCAAAATAATATATTTGGAGATCGAGACGAAGAAAGTTTCGTTTCTCTTTCTCCGTTTTTCAATTCAATGGAAAAAACACGACAGTCCTTCGACATTGGAGATCATTCGAAGTAATATAGTAAACCGTAGGGTGTCACTTTGTGGCATTCTAAATAAACAATATTAAAAGAATGAAAAATAACGTTTCGTTGACCGGACACCTTTTTTACTCTCTCCATACGTAGTAGATATCGGGGAAAGTATGGTTTTCATGAAAGAAATCGATTTCCAGATTTCAATGGAAATACACGTTTTAAGGTCTCCTGAACAAGTTTTGACCATTTTATCGATAATGTGTGTGTGTATTTGATAGAACTTTTGTGGATGCTCTAACTCCAACACTATTCATCAGATCAACGCGAAGTTTTATATTTGACATTTTTTGTGAAAAGAATTGATTAGTTTTTGGTAAACATCAGTCAACCGAAAGTGGGTGTTTACTCTTGTCACTTATCCGTTATTTTGAAATATTTGCTTTAATATTTGATATATGTAAAAACGTACTGGGATAAAAGTTGTAGTAAATTTAATTTTCTATAACCTTGGTTCGAAATCTTTTCCCATATAAAGCATTGTTTAAGAGATATTTTGAAAACTATATGTTTTAGTTGCCACCACCACATCACCTACCCGCGACACTTGACGCTTACGTCTTAGTAACTCTCCTTTTTATTTCGTTAATTGTTGGAGCTTCGTGGATATATCCGATATCAGAAGACTACGGCTTGAGTTTATTTCTGTTCTTTGTAAAGTCTTGAAATCTTTCTCGCAGTTCCTTAAAATATTTATTATCATTTAACCTTTTTGGAATTTTTAGAAATATTACTACAGGTATGGAGAAAGTCATGTGGTGGCCACATCCGAGTTTTTTTTAAATTGGTTATTTTTCATTTTAAAGATTTTTCATACTGATATTAACTTCGCAAGGGTCTTTGGTCAGGAGGACCGCGCCTTTCCAATCGCCACCGACACTTTTATCGAGGCCTTAATTCCCTCGCATTCGACCCCAACCCCTCTCCTTCCACAGACTAAAGAGAAACGCCGGCCCGAACATCCGCCCTCTGGGACTTGATCCCGTAAAAAGGTTTTCCGGATATCATACGGAGGGGATTGCGGAGACAGAATTTCGAAAAAGAAAGCCGACAGGGAAGCGACCGAACCGAAGGTGATCAGGAGGGTTTAACCGCCGTCTGGAATAATTTTTTTGCGATTTAATTTTATTCGGTCCACGCCGGGAGGGCAAAAAAAAAACGAAAAACGTCCACCCTGGCCTCGTTCCGTCCCATCCCGCCCTCTACGCAATGTTTACAACTTGTTAATAACATGTTCGGCCACTCTCTATCTTGGGGAAGAAGGGGTAGGGGTTGGGTGGGGAGGAGGGGTAAGGGTTTGGAAAGGGAGAGGCAGTGTTGCCACTTTTTTAGCATTTGGGATCTAGATTTAATCTTCTTGGTAGCTAGAAAGTAGCTAGAATATATAATTACCAATGATATTCATGGCTGCGTAAGGATACTAACCAAAAGGTGTCTCCATATAATAAGAGTATTGTTTTTGTGTGCACAGCATATAACTACATTGATTTTAAGCTATTATTGTCTTTTATTCACTGACAATAAGATGGAACCTTCGTCTGAACCAATTTCAACGGATAATTAAAAAGACTTTAATTTTAAAGTCTTTTCCCAAACAATACTCCATTTATCCCCGATAAGAATTGCATGGGAGGTACTATCTAGCAGTGCATGCTCCAATTTTAAACTCGTAAAACAAAGTCGTAATTATCTGCTATCGCAGACTTTTTAGGTGAGCTCTGTCCGAATAGATCTATACATTACAATGTATATAATGGGTAAGAGCAAAATGTAAAATAGACGTTGTTATTCCTGTACCCATCTTCCAAGTTGATTGTGTACATAATATTACGAAGGGACGATTTCTTAGGGTTGTCTATAAGAAATGGATGCGGACAAAGAGCATTTTCACCGTTAAATCTAACAAAAATTTATCTGGGATTACATATTTCCAACTTAAACAAGATTTTTTGGGTAATAGCTAGAAATAGCTAGATTCTTTTATCGATTCGCTAGATATGTCAGAAGTCGCTAGGGCCTTTTTTAGGAGAGTGTGAATGTAAAGTATCTAGATCTAGTTACAAATTCGCTAGATTGGCAACACTGGGGAGATGAGGAGGTAGGAGTGGCCGTAAACGCAACCAGTTGGATCCCCATAAAGAGATCTCTTCGATGATGATAATGATGACGACGGTGATGATGGCGTGAAAGAGGCGGGATATTCGCTGTTCGACAAAGATTCGTCCCCTTCCTCTCCTCCCTCCCTCCTCTCCTCCCTCCCTCCTCTCCCCCCTCCCCCACATCGCATCCACGCCTCGTTTACTGCCCTCCCACATGCCCCTTGCATCAATCGCGCCCACACCCTTCGGGCACGACGTATCCTTCCTTTTCGGGACGCGGTTCGAACCCAGACACAGACATCTTTTACGACCGCAGGACGGTCTTTATCAGACCGTGCAAGAGACAAGTTGAGTGGATAAGTCTAACATCGCTCTCTCGAGGAGGAAAGATGGAATCGGATTGCAAGCGTCTCTTTTTGAGCGGAGCTAATCGCAGTTGCTTCTTCGTCGCCGATCGCGCAGTACGGGAGCTATTGAGCGCGGAAATGCGGACGCGCAATAATTTTCATCGCACGGAAATGTACTCGAATCGCTCTTACCACGATCGAGAAGGTGCTGTTTATGCAAATTGGGACTCGAGATCGATGCGTTCGGGCTGCGATTTTCAGCCCCTGCCACACGCCGCCGATAGAGATGCGGAGTAATGCGGTTGTGGCTTAGGAAACGCCACTTCAGCCGTTCCATGAAATGAATTCATATTAAGATTACTACCGAAGAAACTGTAATATTTCACTTTCAACATTCGATGTCAGATACAAGTTAAACTTGAAGAGTGACAGTGACCAACTTCAGAGAGTGGATCAGCGTTCAAGAAAACTGAACCTACCACGAGTCAAGTTTCAGGTTACTGTTACTACTGCGCGTACTTCATTTATACTTGTATTTTACGTAAGGAAGAAGAGTTAAAACTATTTAGATTAACTAAAAATAGTTACCAAGCTAGAAATGTTTATTAGAAAAACCGATGGGTATATTGATATGAGCTAGCTGGAAAGCCAAAGTTGAAATATAACAATCGAACTATTCGCTTTATGGTAGGCATTGGTTACCAAGACATTCAGATTACCAACTCACCAAGTCTGATCCACAATTCCCAGCTTTGATCCATAGTTTACAGGTTTGAGCAATCTGTATTTGACCTCCGACTCACGTAAAAATTTATATTTATCTGGACTACAATTTAAATTTAGGACCGAAAATAAGCTTATCTGGAAAATGATTTGCTACGCCGATCAAATTTGGAGCGTTTTCAAAAACGAGAAAATCTTGAAATTTCCTGTGTTGTGGTCACAAAATATAAATAATATTTGCATCCTTCCCCACACAAATTTTATTCATTGTGACCAGTTAACTGAAACACTACCATCGAATTACACCTCAGATAGTGGTTGAAGCCATAGAATTGCTCAGCCACGGGCTGTCCTGGGCCGGTCATTCAAGAAACTCGGCAGTGTAATTACGCGATCGAGTCTATAATCTTACATTCTGTACCATTCTATCGCGTGGTTCAATGGCTGATATTTGATTTCATTGCGAACTTCTTTTGCATACACTTTCCCGTAGTTACTGGACATAATTCTGTCTTCGAGTGAAATTTTTGAAAGATGAAATGTAAGAGCAAAAATAGTTAATTTAGAACTGGCTTCAAATTAAGGAAATAATAATTTATCTGCAAAAGCACTTTGGAACGACCAGCAGGTGAAAATACATCTGTGGCAGCCAAGGAGAAGAGAAAGGAAGCAGACCACAGATGCGTGTGGAATTCAAGACGAATGTTAAACAAAAGCATAAGGCGATCACTATTCTAAGAAGGAAACTAAAGACAGACGCAGAATTATTAACGGAAATGAAAAAATACGATAGAAAGAAGGTTCTCAAAACGCACCAAAATAGAAAGTTCAGAGAAATTTATAAAGCTCTAACGACCAATCGACTTGAACAACTTTTACATGAAAATCGAAAACCCGCTAAGGAAGAAAGTATAGAAGTGCAAAATAGTGTAAATAATCAATTACCCATTAGCTACAATTTGTAATGATAAATGTTTAATAAAGCTCGTGAAACAAATAAATTTATTAAAATTAGAAGTCTTCTCATCTGGTATTCCGGCAGACAAGATATTGGTAAATGATCTCAATGGCAAAGAACATGGGAATAATTTTGAAACGAGAAAAATTCTGCTATTACCGGGAATCGAACCCGGGACTCGAACCCGCGACTTCCACTTGCCGGGCGGATATTCTACTACTAAACTATCGTAGCAGATTATTTCTCTAGTTAATGAATGCGGCAAAGAACATAGAACTACATAACGCAGACATAAATGTATCTAACTAGAAATGCTTTTAAATCAAAATGTTAGAAAAGGAAAAAAAACCGTCTCATCTTAAACAAATTTGTTCTAATTCCACAAAATATTTTCACAATGGAACCCAAACCAGTGCTCTGCACCATCATCAGTGAAAACTTGCATTTCGACTTATTGCGGATTTGGGATCAAGTTATTTAAGTGGAGAAAAGTATTTTTTTTAATATAATGGCATTCCACAGTGAAAATTTAATAGATTAAATCACCCACCTCTATTCCGATACCTAATTCCTATTATTTATTTACTCAATATCTCGAAATGTCTGCAAAATAATTCGCTTCTTCAGCATTAATTAATTAAGAGGTGAATATAAGACTCGTTGTACGCGCCAAGAGCGCATGTAAGAGCCTACCACATTTCATTCAATTGGCAGAGAACTGTCAGTCAGGCTCATTTCATGAATATTTCACGCCAATCAAAAGTCGACTTTCTGCATTTGATTCAGTTAGCTACCTTACGCAAAATATTTGCTAAATCATTTGTCTAATAAGGAGTTTTTTCTTTCAATAAAGAAACATCATCTTAAATAACAGAGTATAAGAAATGGCGTAACATATTCGTAAGAAAGAGCAGTCTGTTTTGCATGCTCATATTTTAGCTTGCACGATGAATTTTCGATCACTTTCAGTTCTTGTCTATGAAATGAAAAATAATCCTTCGATTATAAATTTTCAAAAGTTGACGAACTGCACAACAAATGGAAATTTCTACGATCATTTTCTGTTGCAATAATTGAAAACATTCAATGGGCCAATGTCAGTGCTTCGCTTAATCTGGGGCATCCAACCTTCCCCAGGTTGACATTTCATACCTTTTTCACCTTTAATGCGTGTAATTTTTTAGAGGAAAATTCACTCGCAATTGCCGAAGCGATGACACGGTGTGTGGCGCATTAAGGAAGAATTTTATTAAAACAAAACACGTTCCCGAAAAATTAGTTCTGTGAATAATATGTATTCCTAGGATGTGATGTTGAATCAACACTAGGGAAAAACTACTTAGAAAAGAACTAAAGCATCTATATTTCGGATGGGCAATAAAAAGTTCATACAATGTAATCAATGAAACTTGGGTAGTGAGTTTTATAAATAAATTGTGGTGTTGTAAAAGTTATTATATTTGTCGTATTTTTTTAAGGTGGATTACCACCGAGTGAAGGCCCATACAGCCAAGTATTATATTTAAAAAATGGATAACTATGATATTCTGCGCGCAAATCTTCGAAAGAGAAGCCTTGAGGAATAACATGACACAAATTCGCTTAATGTCCGTTGAAAATAATAAGCAATTCGATATAGAGAGCGACTTAAACTTGAGTTACAACGCGACCCAAAAAAATGGAACTTTAAGACGCTAACGAGGTGGTTCTCAAACATTTTACCACCGTCGTATGATTTTTATAATAATCACCGCTCTCTTGAAAACCGTAACCGCAATTACATATCATTTCGGCTCTCCATAAGCACGAGGGTTATAAACAACCAGGAGTGAAGGACAGGAACAAAAAAAGTCGAGCGAACAGAAAACAATAAAGAAGGGAATTCTGGGCGGAGGCTTCCCCCTTTCTCTTTCCCTCCCTCTCTCCCCCTTCCTCCCCTCTCCCCTACGCCCTCGTCTGCTGCACGGGGATAATAAAATGCGGTTTAAAACTCTTAAAGAAGGGAGTTTTGCGAGCGGCAGTAAAACTGCAGGAGTAAGGCAGTTGCACGCATTGAAGATAGGCGTCTCGGCGGTGTTCTCCTCCTCCCCCCCCTTCCTCTCTCCTTCTCCCTCCTCACAATTCCCTATTTCCTTTTTTTTCAAGAGCCGACTACACTGAGGAGATAAAAATGGCGCCGAGATGTTATAATGACGAGCTGAGTGCCATGTGCAGTCCGAGTCTTTATAGCGGTCTCGCGAATAAAAAAGCTTGTGTTTAAAAAAGATAACATACTAATGCGCTCTCTGGGGAACGGAACTGGAACTAAAAAGTGCAAGGCTCGATAAAAAAATAACACGGTAGAATTATTTCAAGTTGAGAGGAGCGGCTTTGCCGTCCAGTCGCTGCATCGCGGTATCGTTCTTCTTTTTATTTCCCATTTCTTGGAGGAGAAGGAAAATACAGAACAGGGATGTCTGCGGGAGATAAAGTGTTAATTTGAAAATATATTACACACTTCTCATAGAATGTATTAAAAAAACGTTAATTTCTCCGCGAGATAAGGAAAACCTACTTTCGTGATAATGCTGCCGGCACGGCGCATACTGAAACGACTATAAACCGTTTATCTAACGTTACTCTAGAACTTAACATTTGCTTTCAACGACGCATGAATATTCCGCGGGTTTCAACGAATGACGCCATTTTCCGCAAAATACCTGCGTGAAAAGTAAATAACAGACTTAGTGTACACACGAGATTGGTACTTAATGTTGAGTTTAGTCATTGAATCATAAAATCTGATTCTACCTTTAAATTTGAATCATCATTTTTGTGTATTGTGGATGTTATGTTTAACAAAATTTTACCAATCCTCATTCAAATTAGCGTCATATTTCTAAACGCGTCAAGCTTTTAAATAAAAGACTTTAAATGAAGGGGATTTATTAATTCGGATGTATATTCAGAGAGAGGGCGGATTCTCTGCGTGCCTGTTTGTTTTCTCTCCCAAATAGAGATCACCGATGAGATTGGGAAGAAGTTGGTCGAGGGCCAGAGACAAACAAACGACATGCTGTGCGGGAGGCGGGCATTAAGGCGCATATATTCCTGAAGTTCACCAATGCAAGCTACATGGGGCATAGAAATCGAGCAGCACTATCAGTAAAATTTCAATTCTACGGACAAGCAACAACAAAGGGAAGTTACGAGTAACTCGAACTGAAAAAAAATCCGTTCCAGGCGAATCGCTCAATAAATTGTATTTTTCTTCCTCTCGAGTGCCGACGAAGGGTAAAATATGTATTTGGAAGCAAAACGTCGAAGATCGCCTCCCGAGACATGACGAGCGAAGGAAAGCTGTCATAATGCGCGAGATGAATGAGACGGCACGCAAACTATAGGCTACGTATTCGCATCCAATCAAACGACATTTGAAATGGAAGCAATATTTTCGAGACTCGTATACTCGCAACGACTTTAAACGCGGTGAAAATGAGCTACAAAGACAGACTAAATGGATGTTGGACGCCGTAAATAAGGGATGTCACGGAACGGCGATTTTCTGACGTGGAGCTTCCAATTAGGGAGAATAATTACGCACGAAGACACGAGAGCACGCGAAAAATCGAAGCGCCAATTTGCCACGCAACTAACGCAGAAAATGAAGGTGAAGGCGGAGGGAGGGTAGGGGGGAGGGTAGGGGGTGGAGGAAGGGCGGGGGAGGCAACGGGAGGGAAGGGGGAGAGGGGGTGGGCAGCGGGCGGGGTAGAAGGGAGGTAGTCGCGAGATCCCGTTAGCACTTGGAGCCATTAAGTGGAAGCAAGCGAAGTAACGATCTCCAAGCGATCCTTCTTTACGCGCGCACGGACAGAGCCAGTTTCTTCGCAAAATATAAACGAAAAAATCGGATCTCCCTCATTCTAGTTTCGACAAGCTCGATAAAAACGCCCTCGCGGCGTCATAAAGAGTATGCACGTCGTTAAAAAGTCTCCCGTTCCTCGAAGTGCATCGCGAAATTTGCATAGGAGTCGCGCCGAAGGAAGGAAGGAGATTGAGGCTGCGGGCAAGGAACTAAGCACTCGAAAGTGATACAGAGAGCGCCTTTGCCTGGATTCTGCGACGAGTTTGAAAAATAAATTCTTAAAAATCCAACTTGGGCTAAATATGTTTGTTCGCAATGATTTCTATTCATAGTTTTCGCGAATTTGAGCGGTACGTATGATAATGAACATATGAAAATCAACTCGACATTGTCGCGATTACAACTAACTTTAATTTTGAAATCTCCAATATTTCTTACGTGAAATTAATTGAAATAGCGAAAATTAAGGTCCCATTCAAGTGGTATTTTCAAATTAAATTACATTTGTCTTAATAACACCGACTGCAAATTGGCCAAAACCTATCAACAACTTTCTATTCAGTATGAAATAAAACATTCCAGTCCTTCAACAATGAAATTACTGGACTGAGATTAGGAAACGGCTTTTTCTAAACCAATTCAAAAAGTGTTGAAGAATGAAATAATTAGTCCTGTATTAAAATTTTATCATTGAGAAAAGCCTAAAAATAGATTTTCCGGTCGTTTTGTAAAAATATCCAATTTAAGGGATAACCTAATTAGATTTTATTTTTGAAAATTCGTTCACGTCCCGAGTTTTACTAATAAATTATTACCTTAGTCCTACACCGCTTTCTGCATTTTTTATCGATAATAGGGAAGGCGAGGAATATAAACAGAAAAATGGACTTTTTTAGGATTTGGCATTTTTC
This sequence comes from Tanypteryx hageni, assembly GCA_028673005.1. NCBI lineage: Eukaryota > Metazoa > Arthropoda > Insecta > Odonata > Petaluridae > Tanypteryx > Tanypteryx hageni. Next base: position 11,980,089 of record CM054114.1, on the reverse strand, counting down.
GAACTTCACACTTGCCGCCCATTTGGAAATGCAGCTTCTCGCGGGGCGGCACTTTCTCCTTCCGATATTTTCAAACACGTGAGTCGTTTGTCTTTGACTCTCCGCCAATCAAGCTAAGTGGAGGGTGTGAGAGAAAGACCGAGATGGAACGTCTATGGAAATAAACTGTTTACATGCTATAGAAATAAATTATGCATATATTGTTTCTTGGCACTATAAAAATAGCAAATCGAAATATTTTTTACAAACAGTTTGATCTTTCCTGGCAGAATTATTGGTATAGGAGTGGTTAATGTATCTGCCTTCGGATATCGCCGAGGGTAATATTTGTGTGTTACACTCCGGGTAGATGCAAGGATGGACTTAGCGCGTTTGAATCCGCATTTTCTAAAAATTAACCTGACTGGCTGACAGAAATTTTTAGTGAAAGTATAATCACAAATACAATATGAGCAGCAGGTTAGAGTTGCTTGAAATTAGAACAATTTAATTTATAATTATTTTTATTATTTTTTAAATTTGGTAACGCGAGAATATTCTTTACTTTCGTTTACTTGCGTGTAGTATGTTGAATTAATTTATGTCGACGAAGGAATATACGATAAGGGTTTCATATGTGAAATTTGCATTGATACTCGGAACACAATCTTTTGCTTCTGCGTAGAGGAACTTCGCTCCATAAAATCTACGTTATTTTAGTTTCCACTAACCCTGTTAGTTCGCACGCACAATTAGCCGGAACGAAATATTCCTTAGAGCAGTGTTTCTCAAATTGTGGGCCGCGGACCCTCAGGGGCCTGGAAAATTATTTTGGATGCAAGGTGAAATAAAGTTTTCACGAATAATAAACTTTAATCAAGGAATTTTTTTAAAATGATGTGATAAAAATCATAAATAGTTACATAAATGAAGTGATTTTCAATAAAGTTTCTTATTTTTACAATTTTCAATTCAAAGGGGGCCGCATGATATTCAAGGGGACCGCATGACCACTCCCTTAGCTGAACGTCACATCAAAAACACTCCTACTCCAAGTCCTCATTTTGAAAACAATTCTTTTGGACTTCCATAGGCTGCGGTCGCACCAAGAAACAATCTCGGAGAAAACGAGAATGACTCGACAGCTGAGAATCGCGGGCGCATTCCTCCGCGCAGCCACGGTCGTGATCGACGTTTCGCCCGCGCGCTCAACACGGCGAGGAGGTTTGGATCGGCGGCGGATGCGAAGGAATAGGAGGGAAAAAGGAGGAGGGAAAAAGGAGGAGGGAAAAAGGAGGAGGGAAAAAGAACGAGGGAAAAAGAACGAGGGAAAAAGAAGGAGGGAAAAAGAAGGAGGGAAAAAGGAGGGAAAAAGAAGGAGGGAAAAAGAAGGAGGGAAAAAGGAGGAGGGAAAAATGAGGAGGGAAGAGTAAGAGGAGAAACAGAAGTACCTAAGAGGTGAAGGAGAGCCGCGAGGACTTTCGACATAAAATATCTCTTCCTCAAAGAATCGGCGTCAGAGAAATCCGTTCGTGGAATTCCCTCGCGTCTCGTCAGGAACTCAAATGTCGCGAAGACAAAAAAAGAGGGAGACCAGAAAGATGGAACGTTAATCGAACGTCGTCGCACTGACATTCAGGAGATTCCGCGGTACTACGAGAATAGAACGCCAATATATATATGCCTCGATCGTCGTCTCGGAGATTCTTCCTTTTGAAGGTGGTCTTGGCGTCCGTTACTATGGGAACACACATCCGCGAGCAGGGTGGTCGTCGTCATCGCTGCGTATCAAATCGACGCCAGCGAAATATGGCGCTTCCAAGACTGTTCGTCAATTGTTATAATTCTTATAATGCGCCATATTTTCTACGTTACCTTGAAATTGTGGTACGCTCAGATTCAAAAATTATAGGAGCGATGGAAAACCTATTTTGTCAGAATCCGAATGAGAAAATTCCAGGCTCCGATCGGAGCGAAAAAGCGAGAAAGTAGGAAACATCTACTATTGTATTTTGTTTTGATATTTGAATTAAAAAACAACACATTTCAATAGGAAATGGCATATATTCCAGCAGGGATGAGGGAGGGAGGTGCAGGGTCCCTTGTAATTCGCGATTTTTAAAATAAAACCTATGCTAGTCACATAAAATAACATTCATCATTCCACTTTACATTCAAACAATGGATGCTCCTGAGGAAATCGCGAATTTTTACACTAAATTAACTTCCGCCATCCTTAATGAACATTTCTGAAAAAAAAGGCGGAAAAAAATTCTGCCTTGACCGGGAATCGAAACCGGATCTTCCACATACCGGGTGGATATTGTAACCACTGCACTACCGCTTCAGAATCGGGTATTTCCGCGCTGACGTCACGCCGACTCCCGCTCAAGGCAGACTTTTTCTTCCTTTTACTTTCTCATATACGTAGCATATTGAGAAAGTATTGTAATCGTGAATAAATTCGACTTCGAGATTTTGATGGAAATATGTACACATTTTAGGTGTCCCTGAGTGCATAAAAGTGGGTTTCGCCATGCCGGCTGTCTGTTGGTCTGTTCGCGGTTCTAGTACCAAAACGCTTAAATGAAATCGAATGATATCTCGTATTTATGCAATACAACATTTTTGAAGACACCTTTTGATAAAAATGATATTGCACAAAAATAAAGGGTAGTTAATTCTTGGCGATTTTTAGAAAAAATTGAATTGCTCAAAAAATGACTCCAAGGAATTTGATTAAAATCAATCCAATTGTAGAGTTTGATGTCACAAACAATACTGCTTAAGCCATATGTTTCAAAAAATCACTATATGGCGTCCAGTGGCATTACAATGTACACTAATCTACCTTACCTAAGCCCTATGACGTCACGCCTTCGCCGCGATCCACTCAAAATATTATTACGGCCTAAACGGTTAAACTAAATCGAATGATATCTCTCATATTTGTAAATAATATCATTCATAATAGACACTCTGAAGAGATGAACGATATTGTGCAACAACTAAGGGTATTTTATACTAGGATATTTTGAAACAAAATTCGATTTACTCAAAAATGGCTATGTGGATTTTGATTAAAATCCATCCAATCGTACAACATGATGTCACAAATAATACTAACTAAGCCATATGCTCCAGAACTTACTAAATATCGACCAGCGGTACTAACATATACGCTCAACTATGGTTAACTTTTATTTATAAAAGTTTTTCTTTTATAAGCGTGCACGGTTGACCAAACGTCTATACGTATATGAGAGGTCGTGCAACGTATATTGCGCCGTTTATTTTACTTTCTCCATACGTAGTATAGGGGAAAGTACTATTGTTTTCATGGAAAAAAATCGATTTCGAGATTTCAACGGAAATACACGTTTTTAGGTCTGCTGAACACGTTTTGGTCATTTTCTCGATGATGTCTGTATGTGTGTGATTGATATTTTGTTGGGTGCTCTAACTCAAAAACTATTAATCAGGCCAACGCGAAATTTTATATTTGACATTTATGCTAAAGCTACTCGAGTTGATTAGTTTTTGGTATAAATCATTCAACCGGAAGTGGGTGTTTACTCTTGTCACATCCATTTTTTAAATATTTGACGAATGTAAAAAAGTACTGGAATAAAAGTTGTAGGAAATTTAATTTTCTACAATGTTTGTTCGAATCATTTTCCCATATAATGCATTTTTAAAGAGATATTTTACCGGCGACTATTGCAAAAACTTAATTACATCTTAGTAACGCTGCTTTTTATTTCTTAGTTGTTGGAGCTTCCTACTTATATCCAATATCAAAAGGCTACGGTATGAGTTTATTTCTGTTCTTTGTAAACTTTAAATATTCCTCGCAGTTTCTTAACATATTTATTATCATTTAACCTATTTTAAATTTGTAAAAATATTACAGGTATGGAGAAAGTCATGCGTTGGCCACATGAGATTTTTTCAGTAATCTTCATGTCCAGCACATGCCCATATGCATACAAACTTCACCAATACTTTAATTTGTGTTGACCATCCTTAATGTCATTTTTTCACATACCCACTCAAATGAAAACGGGGCACTTCACGTTTTAATACAGAAAATAGGCGTAAGCAGTTAACAGTAAATTAAATAAATAAAAATATGATTGTGTTTTTAAAACGTATAATATGTCACCTAACCGTCGCCATTAAAATCGAATCATCCTCGTTAAAGAAACGAATTAATGAAAAATTCTCGCCTGCTTTATAGTTTCGTAGGTTCCGCAGAACTGTACACGGACTAGTTTTACAGTCTGCCTCTCATTACATCGCTTCATAAAATTCCAAGGCCGAAGAATTTTTTGTCAGAATAAATATCTTTACTAGTATCTATTTCATTAAATATTTTAATGCTTATATGCTTCTAAAGAAATGACAGAATCGACTACTTGAGTGAGTCCTTCAAATTCTGAGTCGATAAGAACAAATGCGAATCATATTCCACACTAAACAGTCACGCAATATACTATGCAAATGGCGGACGCAAACTTTTTATGATTTGCAAAATGAGGTTAACTAGGTTATATTATGCGCTTGTCTTAAATTAACGCTTATCACATTCTTAGTGTGTTTATAATCCTGAGAACTGATTTAAATAAGTGGTAGTAAAGAACGCCAGAAGCCATAAATTACACGCGTTTCTATCATTACATACAGCCATCAAAATGGCAATTTTTGTTTACGGAGAGATAATAACCCCGAGCAAATGCCCTAGTCTGATGGAATTTGGTTGTTCTGGAAATATTTATTTGTGCAATATGAAATTACAAAATAGTTGAGAAGGCAGCTGGAAAAAATTACAAAACAATAAATGCCAGACGGAGGCCAAGGTATATGCATTACTTATCCATTTTATTAAGATGAAATGAATTTCGTGTATAGTAGGCCCGTGAAATTTTGTTTAGTGTAACATTTATAAAATTAAAAAAAAGCATCTATCGAATATAAGTCAAGCCTCTCTCGTTATAAACCCGATTGTGTCTGAACTATCAGTAGTCAAAGGATGAATTATTTTAGAACGAAAGGAATTAAAAGAGTAAACCTGACCCTCTCACAACACAAATTCGTTACAAGATGATTTTCTTTTAATTCCAAAAATTTATACAACATGGATTATGGTTCGCATTAACGCGATTGGATCGAATCTGTGATTTTAAATTACTGAGCGAGAAAGAGACATTTTGGAAGGCAAGAGTGTTTTTTATAACCTTACCTAATAAACAACAAATCCCAATGCATACAATATACGTACAAGATAGTTTGTGAATTTTGAGAATGGAGAGAAGTGCTTGAATGGATATGGAACACAACCCTTCCTTCTATACGTAAAACTAGGCTCCCATAACACGGATTCACATTACACGGCACTTTTTCATAACGTGGTATAAGGAAGGCCAGCTGAATTTATAATTTTCGGACGAGTTGATAAGTTTTCTCTTTATAGTTCTCTCCCGTAAACTGATATTTTAGCAAATAAAATGGGAATATTTTCCGTTCTATTTTAATTCTCAAGTGCATTAGGGCAACATGAAAAGGATCCAGACGTTTCCAAGAAGACCAAGACAGACCTTCAAAAAAAACCTAAAATGGAATGACTCGGAAAGAGAAGTTTCTTTGAGATAGTGTTACTTTCGCAGAAGAGAAGGTATCGCAGAGAGGTCAGGAGGGTAAAGAGTGGAGACTAATTGGTGGGGAAGACAAAGCGGCAGTGCGGTTAACCTCCTACGGGTGGCACCACCGTCGCCGACGATTAAAGACATCCTATTTACGCATGTAACTCGCCACCAGGCGAGAGCGGCTGTTTACCTTGTTTCTCGTCCTTCTCTCGCGGAAAACAAAATGAGTGTGAGAGAGAAAGACAAACTTCCGCTGGAGAAAACGAGGTGTTTCATCGCGGAGGGATTTCAAAAGGACTTTCTTTTGGGCAATTAATGTATAAGATTTCTTTCGTGGAAACTGCGACGGAGAGACGCGTGGAAACACATTCAAGAAGATTAAAAAGGAAAACCCAAATAACTAAATATAATTAAACTCCATATCACAAAAATAAAAAATGCGTCATTGCACTTAATTCCGTGGTCAGAATGTTTGTATTGAAAACATTATATTTGGAAAGATGAGGAAAGAGGAACATGAGGTTCATTGAAACGAAATAAAAGAAATTCCTGCAAATTAATTACGGCTTCGATCATATTCGGACATGTCTTTAAAGCTTCTAGGGCGTCTCGATAGAAGTCACGAGCATAAATGAACACCTTTTGCCATCACAAATTAACAGAACTCGCTGCAAAATGGTGCCATTTCATGGAACTCGAACAAAACTTCGATCGATCAGTTTTATAACATTTTTCTTTTTAAAACATTTCGAGCAGGAAATGTTTTCTCCCGACCAAATCGCAAAAATAAAATAAAAATATTTCGAAGAAAAATCCATTCCTGGCCGTAAGGTAAGGATCAATAACCATCGACTCAAGTAAAAAATCTCAGGTGAATAGAGGGTATTATTCCAACTGGCGCTCGCCCCGAGTCGAGTGTGGAACTGGTTCCTCCGATTGACCAGTATATCATCCTCACATTATCACACCGATCAAATAACGCAGTCAAGCCTCGAGGCAAAATACTTCCCTTCTTAGTCGAAATGGAGGCCTCCGTCTAGGCTGCAGACCTCTTTTCATTCATGGAACGTACAAAATCTTACCGATGTCAATAACCTAATGGTAACAATAACAAGAGGCGCACGCATCACGCGAGCAAACACGCGAGACAGAGGCGTTTTTTATGGTTTATGCGTTAAGGAAATGTCGAATTTTTGATTCGGTGGTTTATTTCCTAATCAGTTGTAATTAATAAAACAATATGAAATTATTTAAAACTTATCTCATTCGAATAGTAATAATATAACCTTTATGTTCACGTTCATTCCTTCATCGTAAATTAGACATTTCTTTTCACTTACAATTTGATAGGTTGTGTATAAGTAAAGAAAATAGACGTATTTACGATTATTTCTTTGTCGTAGATAAATCTAATTTCTCTTAATTTATCAAATGTTGCGTGCGCACGAAATAAAATTAAACGTAATGTCACGAAGATTGTTTTCGTTGACAACAATTAGAAAGCACGGGAATATTTTTCTAATTTCAAAGTGTATTACGACTTTCACGTTTGATTTTCTTGAAATCGGCTGCTCCTTCGATAAAAATGTATTAAACAAAGCATATGCTATTTCACTGGATCTATACTCTTGCTTGAAGACTTTATTGTTACAAGTGATAGTTTACGAGAAATAAAGAAAATATCATTTTTTGTCCTCAGTAAAGTGGCACTTCCGATTTATATAATTTTCTTATATTCTTTGCCCTTGTGTCCTAAATAGCAAATTTCGTGAACATCCGCGCAGTAGTTTCGCAGATGAAACATGCGGACGGACAGATGGACACGACCTGACCATAAAGCGTTCTTTGTTTACTTTTCGTGAAGAACGCATAAAAAATATAGTGACCAATAATGGCGCATGTTTTCCACTTGCTCCAAGTCTTAAATGGAAGTAGTTTCCGCAAACTCGCTGAGATATGGACGGGAAAGGATTATAATAACATCGGTTCGCCGCTTCAGTCGATCAATATTAACGATGATTAGTGCTCCCTCGCGCGCAAAACATTACGCCCGAGTGATCCGTTTTTAATGAGCATCGAATGGAACAAGTAAGCTAAGAGTCGGCGATTATAACTACAAAAGATGGTGCCGAGTTATTTATTTTGCTGTAAATGTGGTAGCAACAAAGAGTAGAATATATCGATTTCGTTGTCAATGATCGTCCCTTCTCCCAACAGACATCGCAATTACACAAACTCGAAGTTCCCTGCAGATAATCGATTGAAAAGCAGTGAGATGGTTTGCACGTGCCTTTGTTGGCGAGTAATATATATCCGGCATCAAAATAAATCGTAACTGCGTTAATCTTAATGCAGGACGATTTCGTTCAATTTATCATAGTCAAAACGGTTGTTTACTCTTTATTATTAATTTGACATATTCCAGATGTGTAACGCCACTGTAAATTTGAAAATTGCACTTTGGACAAGATTTTACGAGTATTCTCAAATGAGAGATTTGAATCGGAAAAATGCACTCTTATTGCAAGCGCAAAAGTGTATGTCCTCAAATGTGTACGCTGGACAGAAATGAAAAAAGGCAGGCATATAACTCGTTAAGAAAAGTTAACAATAAATACAAACAATTTGTAGCATCGCCATTACAAAAGGAAGTAGAATGACACAAGCATGGGATTGAATGTGACATGAAGTCATTCCGTTTATCACATCGAGCATTATGAGTCATAAAGTTGTGCTTGTTACGTGTTAATTTGTGATCTAATTCAATTTACATGTTTTAAAAATGGTGTGCTTTATTTCCCATCAAACTGTAAGAGAGCGTTCCCACAAATTCTAACCAATATTCGCAATCCAATCAAGCAGTCACATTTATTTACCAATTACTTGGCAACTCAAGACGGCAAGTTCCACCTTTCATTAATTCAAATTGCGATTCAGCTCTTTCTTCGAGTTAATACCGCTTTGAGAATCTTATGAAACATTTTTTCTGGTCATATTCAGCACCAAGAGTGAATCACGACTAATCGTCCCAAATGGAAGAATAAAACATTCCAAACGCGCTTCATCTATCATTTCCGCAATTTAGTCGTGGAGGATATGAAAGCGGTGTCCGCAGACCGTCGTTCGCGTCTGCTGCTTGTCAATTCTGCCCAACCGCTTAAATCACCAAGAACTCTTCACGTCCCCTTCCAAACTTCTTCTTATAAAAAAACAGTTGCACTCACAATTTCAGTCTGGACCGATAAATTGCCGATTCTCTAATGTGAAGGCAACGATCCTTTGACCGTGCTCTGCATGACAGTAACATGCCAAGAGGGAGGACGGAAGACCTTCGAAGCAAGACGTCGTAAAGCATGAAGTCATTCTTCGCAAAATACAGAGAGACGGAATTCCTTTGAAGACCAAATTGACACAATAATTGCCCCTCTACACTAAACGTCCCGTTTTTGAACGCAGGCAGAATTTAACGGAGTAGTTGTTTTTCGTTATTGTGTAATCCAGAGACATAACTCGGTTATCTTCGATACATAAAAGATTGTGCAACGTCGCTATCTGAAAGTAACAAATAAAAAAATGAATTTCTCTAGGTTACCATGATTCAACCCTCGGTGAGAAACAGATATGAATAAATGTTTATTAATCAGAGAATATATTACTAAAAGACAACATTTCCAACACAGTATGTTTCGCAATGTAGTTAGTACGTGTTTTCATCTCTTATATCGGAGGCACATTTTGGGACGAAAAAAAATTAAGTTGTCTTGGAGAAATTCTGCATTGAAACGAACATTGCATAATAATTTATCGCGGTTTCATAAAAACTTGCATGTCCTGTAAAAATTCTCAGCATGAAACGAACCCGTCTTGACGGGTGACTACAGCGCGAGGATAGAATCAGTTAACAATAAAACCCTTACTCTCTTGGTCACTTGGTCATTCGGTCCGTAACGCTCAATATCTCAGCCGTTTCTTCAGACAGTTCAACCAAATTTCGTAGTATTACTATAGGTACTATAATTTTATAATAAAATGGTCTAATTTGTTTTTATATTGTTTGATTACAAGGCCCGTTTTAAACGGGCTAATTCATCCAGTGATTAATATGCAGCGTCGGCATAATAAACGCCGACACATTGGCGTCAACGAGACAGGAAGAATCGAAAATATATAGTACGCCATCGGCCTCGCGAAACAACCAAAGGCAGCCTCGGCATAAATCGTGCGCGTCGCTTTTGAATACAATGTAACGCCGACCGACCTTGATTGGTAACTAGAGTACACGGAATCCTCGACTAAAAAGCATTCTTCTTAGGAAAGGATCGCAAGACGTCTCTCAACGAGTTTATTAATGACCGAAAGCGGATTCTTGTAATGGGACACGAGCGAAAATGGCCGAGACGCGAAGAGATCTCCATCCATCAACCCCGCGGAGGAATTCCAGATTAACCGAGACCGACCGCGTCCAACATACTGCTTCCAATAGAACCGCATTAGGATGCCTCTGTAACCGTAAATGAGCCTCAGAATACGTATTGCACAGGCACAGAGACCTAATCGATTGGACCTCCGATGACGTAGAAGGGTTCAGTTGTCACTGTGAAGCATACTCTCCTGCTACGACAAGACCTTGTAAATGGATCACGACCAATTTTCAAACTATGTATTCCCTTACAAAATGAAAATGATTTGAAAGACTACACGAGAGAAGGTTAGTTCAATAATTACGCTCAAAACAAAGGCAAAAGGATAAAAAATAATTATCACGCAAAAAAGACATTCCTCACATACATATCTCCATTTTATCGTTTAAATCAGGGGCGCCCAACCTGCGGCCTCCTTAGCAATTTCATGCGGTCCATCACCAGCGTTTCCTAGTTTTCAAGACTTTTTCATTTTTATTTTGATTTGCCCACCAAATGTTATTTTATATCTAGCGAAACCGGTTAAAATTCTACCATTAAACTGAGATCCGTCAATAAATATTTCTCAATCCAAATTTTGTTTTTGATCTTTTCTCAAAGGCATTTCCAAGATTGGATTCCATCATGATTCTTAATATTGTACTGTTAACCCTAAAAACCTAACTTGATTTTCACTCGTATGTTGCCTAGGAACCTCTAAGTAACTTCCGATTTAACTTTAATGCAGTCCGCCAAAGCATTGAAAATTTCCAATGCGGCCCACCAAAAGCTTCACTGCCACCAATGCGTGCCCACAAAGTAGAAAAGGTTGCCCACCGCTGGTTTAAATCATCGGAATGGTGGCTTTTAGGGTGTGCAGCGCATCCAGCAATCCATAACTATCCTCACAGACTTGCTTCTTCCACTGAAATTCCTAAGTCTTAATGGAGAAACGAACTTCTAAATCGAACTGCCCTAAAATCGACCACATGTAAATTTTTAGCCTACTTTCCAGAACGGAAATAGGTTTATAGTTTCGTCGTTGTGTCTGCCTGTCAGTCTGTCTGTCCCCCCTAATAACTTTTGAACCAATAGACCGATTTTCATGACACTTGGAGGAAATCTCTTGCTACATGGGCCGAGCTCCCGAGGATGATTTCTGTTGCGAAGACAAAGTCCCGGGTTCGATTCCTGAAACTACAATAATTCCCATTTGATTTACATGGGAAATCTGAAATTCATCGTGCAGGGTAATTTTCTCTTGCACATTAAAATATCTTATAATCGTAATAACGGTGCGGAAATTGTACTATTATCTGAGGAAAGGAATGGGAATTTAAATTTTTATCGTGGAATGTTGCTTATCAAATCGTATTTCTTCAAATTTCGCATAAATACCGGCGTTTTTTTTTTTAGTTTTTAGGCGTTGTTTACCAGCGAAGCGGTAATAGCGGAACGCTTTATGGGCACGTCTGGTCCGTCCGTCCGTCTGTCGTAACTTTTATCTACTAAACCGCAACACGGATTTTAATGAGATTAAGTATGAGTGATCGTAATTAAAATTTATCGCACAATTGTGATTTTGAATTGAATCCGTCAATTAGAACTTCCACTTTAGGTAATTAGGTACTTTAATAAACTTATACTCATATCTCGTTAAATAGCATCCGTCAACCAACAATGAAATACCAAACTTTTCTCTCCCTAGCTATTATATGATCTGTAAGGTATAGATTAAAAAATTTATTCGGATAGAGAACAACATATACTACAAAAAAGTCCACGAGACCACGTACTACGAGTTATAGTTTCGGAGATGAAATTCTAGAAAATCCCGCGAAAAACCGCATTTTTTGTTTACATCGATCTCTAAGACGGTTCTCTCGGCAAACAACAATTAAAAACCACGTTTTTTTATCCCACGCCCTTATATGACCTGTGAGGTATAGTTTAAAAAAATTATTCGGATAGAGGACATTTACTACAAGATAGATTACGAGACCACATAATAACGAGTAATGGCTTCGGAGATAAAAGTTCGAGAAAATCCCGAGCAAAACATCGCATATTTTGTTTAAATCGATCTTTAAGGCGGTTCTCTCAGCAAGCAACAATTAAAAATCCATCAATTTCTCTCCCATGCTCTTATATGATCTGTGAGGTATAGATTTAAAAATTACTTGGACAGAGAACTACATTTCCTACAAGATAGTCCCCGAAACCATAGTTTGGGGGATAAAAATTCGAAAATAGCCCATTCATTTGATACTGTTTCATACGTATTTCCCATTAAGAACGCCTTTGAAATCTCTGTGTATTCCATTTTTGGAGTATATTTTTCCATCTTGTTATCACTCATTACGAGAGTGTTGCCATCGCAACGACTATTGATCGACTCGGATTCGTTATAATCTTGCATTATACACACGCGTTATTTTTACCACACAAATACGCGTGATTAATTTAGTTTTCTGTTCGAACGTATTTTTAATATTTTATTATGCTAAATTATGAAATTTGGGAACACCAAGAGCTATATATCCGCGGTGATTTTAAAGCTATTAAAGCCAATATAAGTATTAAATAAATGATTAAACAGAAAGTAGGCATCCTAAGTTCCGTTTGGATCATCTTGTTATCTTCCTGGCATAGTCTTTCTTGCGTGGAGATTCGATCCTTTTTGAAACCTCGTCACCTGGGGAGACACAGCAAGCAGCAAACTGGTAAGGAATATTTATGACGTGCATGATATCGCGCGATCCTGCTCGTTTTAACTGTCAGAATTCTCTCTCTCTCTCGCTCTCCAAACTCTCACGTGATGTTTCCATCGTATGATTGCGGCGTCCAGCGCACTCTTTAACAAGCAGATATCTAGCGATGGGGATCGAACACGCTATTCGCCAAGGATTCCGAACCGATTCCGCTCGTTTAGTAGTTCCCGTGTTGCCTCTGACAACACCCGCAACCCGGTAGATAACGAAGGCTGATAAACAGCGAGCCGGCCGCCATGGATTCCATTCGCCGGGACCAAAACAGCAGCGCATTGGTGGAATAAACGCTATCGCGCCATCGGAAGAACGAAGAAGAAAGAGGCGAGGAGTTATGCACTGAAAACACTTGACGACCACTTAACGCTCCCTCTCATCCAGTTGAGGCGAACGAGTCAGGGTGTTATATAAAATATAAATCCAATCCGAGGAGAATCGGGTTTTTCAAAAGCGTCGGTCTGCTAAAGCAATCAGTCTCCGACCGAGATGCCGAAGATGATGGAACGAGGCCGACCCGATAGAATACACAATACGCGCATATAATATTGAAGTAGGGATCGTGGGAAAGGAGCGAAACGCATAAGTAGATAACTGCAGGGAAGTTTTTTTTCCGCTACGCAAACATTAGTGAGGCGTTCACTTCGGTTGGAATATGACAGTCACCACGATGAGAAAGAAGTGATATTAGTGAGAGAAAGGAGACAGAGAGATCTTCGCATAGCAATGAGATAGGCTTTTGGTAGGGACAGTGATGTATGTATCATGAAGCGAAGCGAGTAGAGAGAAAATGATATTTCACGCGTTTAAATATTCATAGGAGCATACCTTTTACAAACTTTTTGTCACAAGATCCAGTGGAAGGAAAGACAATATGGAGAAAATATGCTCCGACACGAGCACCTCGCAGTAAAAAGCAATATATGTATACTAAAAGGTTGTGGCGATAGGATCATTTCGTTCTCTATCATTTTCGATATATTTCGACTGGTTATTCGTCGATGTCTGTTTGTTTGTATGGCCAATCAATCTCTCACGAAAATCACCAAGGGCCAACTGCTTAACATCGCTTCGGAAGGACGGAGCGTCGACTTGCGTGGTCTCCGCAAATCACACAAGTAAGGGACGGGACGATCCCAGGTGGAAGAATTCGACCTCCGCCGGATTCGAACCTGGTACCGCTGCATGGAAGGCCAGCACTCTTACCCGGTGGTTCTCAACCTGGGTGCCGCGGCTGATTTTAGGGGTGTCGCGATAAAATTGGTTCTCTAAATAGATGAACGATTTGGATGTGTTCACAGGTAACTAGGACATTAATTTTACCTAGAATACATTTATTATGGTGTGATACCAACAAATGGTTATGTCCAAAGGTTTTAATTAGGGTTGCCAACTTTTCAAAATGGTCTGACCGGCCGTACATATGCGGATCGGGGGAGGGGGGAGGATGGTAGTAACTATTAAAGTTTCACGTCTTATCTAATTTTTTTGCTAATATCCGAGTCCGGAAAATGTTTAATAAGTAATATATTTTCGCAATCCATCGATAAAAAGCTATGGAGATGTTTAACACCATGATAAATCAATGATAATTCTGTTGCTACTACATCATCTTCTTCAAAAGTATTTCTCATCACAAAATAATTGGAAACAATATTATTTTGTTTGGATGCAGCAATATGCGCCTTGTGTTTCTTTGTTTCATTGTGATGTTTGAAAGCTTTCAATCCATCAAATTTTACAAGAAATTGCAAATTACACAACTTACATTTAGCTCGATTGGTGTCGGCTGGAATAGCTTGGAGCCAATCCTTAAATTCTGGCAATTCCAACCATTTATTATGAAATGAACAATTTCTTGATTTTTGTTTTTTTCTTGGTGTTGGTGGAGTTTGAGTAATATCATTATCTTCAGAAATCATGTTATGGTCTTTAAAAAGGAAAAATAAATAAATAAAATGATTATAAATATGAAAGAGAATTATATGTCACATAATATATACATTTATGTCTTCAGTACTTGAAGGAGCCGCATATACTATAAGAAATAAACAAACCTTACCAGTCCTAAGGCCGGTCTACATTAAGCAGTCGTTTCGTAGGTCAACCTTCAAATCACGCTTCAAATAGATACAAAGCGAAATTGCGCAAGTACCGAAAGTACAAACAGCGAGCGCAGCTCTCGGAGCGCTGTTTACATGCGCCTTTAAGTGACAAACACTGTATTGGCAACATACCAAATAGGAACATTTCTTTACTTTTGTTTGAAATCATGTTTTCACCGGTTTTAGGTACCGGTCAGGTACGCTGACCGGCGACCGGCCGTTTACCATAAAAACCTGACCGGTCGAAAACCGGTCAGTTGGCAACCCTAGTTTTAATACTCGTTTGTGAAAATATAAAAACCTTGTTTGAAGGCTGGGGTGCCGTGAAATTCTGTTTATCTTTGAAAGAGTGCCGCGCCTACAAAAAGGTTGGTAACCACTGCGTCTAACCACTACGCCACCGCCACACCTGGCTATTCATCGACTGCGCACTTTTCCTTAAGGGGTTTGCGACCCATTACTGGGTCGCGACGAGTACTTTGAAATACACTGCCTTTAGACATGTATAAGACAGAGAGAGAGAGAGTGAAGGAAATAGAATAAAAAGGATGTAAGAGGTGTAGGGAGAGCGAGAGAGAGAAGATTCGCCAAGTAAAGGTTACGGAGCTCACGTTTCAAAGAGTTGCAATCACGAGCCCACGCCCACTCCGCCATTCACCCATTCCTATATCTCGGACCTTCTCCATCTGATCCCAAGTGTGTATTATCTCAGAGCCAACATTTTAAGCTCTCCGTGCCCGAGGGGCTCTCGAAGCCTCATTGTGCAAGAGCGACGCTAAAATAAACCTCGAGAGCAGTCCGGCTGGATAGAATGTAGCGAAAAGTTGAACTTCAGGTATTCTTTATAAGCTGATGAGAATCTGTAGGCGTAATGGAACGAAAGAAAATATCTTTAATAATCTACAAACAATAACATTTCACAAATGTCTTTTATAGAAAATGGAAACAATGTTTGGCTTGATTCTTTGCCCTTTGCCGGGCAATTATATTGTACCATTTCACCTACACCAAAAGGGGCTCGAGAGCTAAAAAATCACAATTGGATTTGAAATTACTTACTTTAGAAAAATCAGCAGTTTTATACTTACGCAATGTAACAGATAGTTCTTCCATTTATCAACCCACACGGTAGTTAAAATTAACGTCAATGAACTGTGTTGCAATATTGTAGTTTTTCAACCTGTTCGCTATCCACGAACTTTGGGACTATTTCAAGTTCTTTTTAAATATAATTATAGATACAAATAAGAACAAAGTTAAGATGCGAAGTAGAGTTCGGTGAATATTTTACAAGGTTTTCAGCGAACGATTTGGCAGTGGCTGGATCGTTCGGCATCTTGTCCGACCTTAGAGCCGCTGCGTGCATTGGCTGCGTTTCGAACGATCCTGAAGATCTCCGCTGCTGTGAAGACGTGCAGCCAACGTGGCGTTGTATCATGAAAACAGATCGCCATGTCGAACATTTTGCAATTTTTAATAGGATAAATATGTGAATATAGCACTGATTTTCGTTTGGATATTTTTAATGAATATGAATATTTTAAGGAATGCCCGAGCCTTGGGCGACGTTTTAGACGATCGCGTCCTTTCGAGGTACATTCACTGAAGTTTCACGCGATTGACAAAAAAGGGAAACCGTATCATAAATGGACAATTTTCACTAAAGCTAAGAAGTTAATGTAGAGTGCCATATTGTACACGGTTGTTGTATGGATAAGATTCGGGCAAAAATATTATCGAACGATTAGATTAAAGCGCGATAATGGACGTAGATGAAGGAATTTTGACATTAATCGTTCCAGAGGACCCGCATCCACTCAGGGTTTGCAGGCGATCGCACGCCCACTACTTGCACGCTCCCGTTCCAACACACCTGAGATTCCTCATCTCTCCACTGTAAGCCGTTTCTTTGTTAGTGCTTTTGTTTGCTGTATGGAATTTCTTGCCAATCAATCACGTAGTGCGATCGTCTTTCCGTCCTCTCGAAAAGAGAAGACATCAAAGCGCCAAAGAGAAAGGAAAGAGCCGTTAAATGATGCGTGGACGCCGACAACTTAACAGCGAATCATTGGAAACGCACGATTTGCGGCCGAGATGCAGAGATCGGCGACCAACGCAACTTTTATCTTGCGGACTCAATTTCATCGTCATTCGCACCTCTATTCGCCAGTTATTCGGCGGGGGGAGGGAGTGCGCATGCTTGCGGACCGCAAATGCGTGTCGACTGCAGGCCTTCCTTCACATCGCTCCTCGAAAGAGCGCTTCGTGACCTTACGATAAATAAATAAATGGGGAAATTTACACCATGTGACTGTAACGTACTTCGCGAGAGGATATAATAACCCGAAAGTCACCGCCTTCTGACAATTAAACGAAACAAGTGTGAGAAATATGTCGAGTGATTATTCGAATAAAAAATTAATAAATTATCCAGGTTTAACTTATTATCACAAGGGGTGAATTTCCGATGGAATAATTGCGTGGCAGTGCCTCCAAGCTATTTTTCTGTCAGGTTTGAAAAATCGATTAAAATTATAACATTGTACTTCATCCGAGCATAACGCTAGTCTAATCGCAAGCTCTTATAAGTTCTGGACGAGATCCAATTTCTCTAGCGAGGTTTATACAGCCGTTTATCCTGGAGAACACGAGCTATGTACTTTCAGAGCTCAAGGGATAACAACGAATGCAAATATGCATTGGAATGGTCGCCAATAGGAGAGTTCCTCTCCCTTTATTCTGCCCCCCACCCCCTCGTCTTTCTCTCGATCGTAGTGAGGCGGAAATTTATTGTAATTAGACGAGAAGCGAAAGATATAAAGTAGCTTATTTATTCGGCCGTAGATTCTTTCAATAAACATTCCCGTTAAATTTTTAATCAACAGCGTCACAAGCGGCGAGCAACCCCAAATATTATAATTCAAACGTTTTATTGGTGAGAATACGTTTGAAATCTGACGTGGAGCGGATGGCCATTTATATGCAAAAAGGTACATCTGATTGCGTATCCCATTGCAGCCAGCGTAGATGCGGAAGATCTACCTTCTCCACCTCCCTTTCCCTTCCCTCTCCACCTCCCTTCCCCTCCCTCTCCGAAATCCTCCAGATACATCGACAACTTCGCAATAACGCGAGTTTGTAAAATGGCAACATTTTAGCAATTTTACGACGCGTGATAGCTAAAGGCATCTTCTGCAGTGCGTCCGCTTTTGGTGTCGAACGGGGAAAACGCCTTCCCTCTCCCTTCCCGATCGGAAAAATTCCTTCGATATAATGTGTTCGCCTTGAAATCCTCGCTTGTTTTTACTTCAGGAAAACAATTTTCCAGAATCCCCCAGCGAGAGATGATACAAAATTAAGAGAGCTTCGGCATTAAACTGGTCTTCTTTACAACCGAGAAAAACAGAAAAAACGCACTGCGCAAGATAGGCCAAAGGAAAAGCTTCTCGGAAAAATTTTCGCGGAAATAATATCCGAGAACACGGATAAACCTTCGCAGGAATTCGCCCGGCACGCAATTGGGAGAGAATTATTATTATTATTCCTTTTAAATCGAATGCGATCATGCATGAGAAAAACGTCATAAATGTACGGCAAGAACTTTACTTAGACTATATTTGTTTCTATTTATGGAGAAACAATTCTTATCGTGACTCCTGAGATCATTTGCGAGGACAATGGAAAATTTGAATGCGACGAAAGGAAGGGCCGCACACAAATACATACATTTGTGCGCGTTATGCATAATACGAAATAAAATTTTTGAAAAGATTAAAGATGACAGCAGGGATTCGAAATCAGCATAACAGAACAGTCAAAAGAGACACTGTGAAGTCGGTCAAAATTTGGAAGGTCAATTTAAGAAATAGAAGAAAACTTAAACGGTTAAGTTCGTCGATATTAAATTTAAGTTAATGAGATTCTGAAATGTTTCATAAAGCGTTATAAAGGTTCTTCTTAAATGGTGTTTATTACATAATTTTTCAATGAAATGGCGGCGCTATCGTGCGACGTGAGCGCATCATTTTTGATAATTGAGTTGAGACTTGCTCCAAGAGTTTAATCCGATTTCCTCAAACCTAAACAGAAATCCAGTCGATGGGCCAAGTTTCCTTTGCAGGTCGCTAGGATACTCATGTCGCAAAGATTAACAATGTCCTTATTGGAGCGGCTGCCTTAAGGGGTAGCGTTACTTTTAAATACAATACAAACTGGTTTCTAAATTTATTTCAATAAACCTCAGATAAAAAAAGCTCCGGAGAAAGAGTTTTGCGGTTGATTGATGCGAACAACCCTCCGATACTTAAATGATGAGTTTAAAAATGGTCTCGACACAAGCCGATTACAAATGGCGAAGAATATAAAAGTCATCGCACCACGCAAGGGGAATGTTGAAGCCGATTAAAGGAATATAAGCAGACAAACGGATAAACTAGTGCAAATATCAATGCATAATTCAACTTCTTTGTCCTCAATTAGCTCATAAAAATTCCATAATATAAATAAAAGCAATATTTCCGGCATATTCTCGCATTAGCAGCCCAGCAAATAAACCTTGTCAGCGGATATAAAGTTGAATTAAGAAATAAAAAAGCGCGTAAAAGTATTCAATTCTTCGAGAAATAAGGGCGAGTCAAACCGCGGTTCGCGCTCTTTGTAAGTCTCCGTCAAGATCATAACCTACGCGCATGACATTAAACTCCACTCTCGAGAATATTTCATAAAGTCTCTGAATCTTCTGACCGTTAAAGAAAATCCTCACCAAAGGAGAAACAAATTCTGCAAAATAAAAAACGCGAGCCGTAAACATTGTTCTTCCAAAATAGGCATCTTACGGCCGCGGCGGAAATAGCGGATCGAATGCTAAGGCGAATTTATACGCACGCGCGTTTTCACAATGTTGGCAACTTCTAGAAAACATTCTCGATGATACGAAAACGTAAAAAAAAATATCCTCGCCGCAAAGACAATCTGTCGCGTTTTATTTCTTTTTTCCGCCATCCATCCACTTCGGCCGACCATTTTATCGCTCCACTTTACGTACGAGCCCGGTCCCGTGACGTCATCACTCTCTCCCACCATAAACTCGCAAGTCGTCCTCGATGCATAAACTTTATATTCTCCTTCGCTAAGTAGGAAGGGACCTTTAAATAAAAAAAGAAGAAGAAAATCAAAGCCGGTCGACGTTGACCCCTCTGCCTCGCTTTCCTCCATCCCCCTTTTTATGTTCGCTGCTTAGAATATCCCCCAGCCTATTTCTCGACTCCCGGCCTCCCATTTACACTCTCTTCCTACACTCCTCGCCTTTTAAATTATTTTTTTTTTAATCTTGGCATCTTGACTGGCATATACAATCTCACTCTCACGCGCGCAAACTCGCAGACGAGAAATGCCAAAGGAAAATACTCCGAGGAAAAGGGATAACAAATTATCAATTCCCCGACCTGCACCAACGATCCAGTTGCGGCGTGGGGAGCAGGTGTGGCGGGTAGGACGGAGCCAAAACGCAGATTATGTCGCGGTATCGCAGGTAACGATTGGCCGATAAGGACCTCGAGGTAACTCTGACGTTCTTCGCTCGAGTCGTTTTTCCTCTGCGGCTGAGTGAGTGAAAGGAGAAAGGGAGGGGGCGAGAGGGGAGAGATGTGGAGGGGCGGGAAGAGGGAGGGGAAAGGCTCAAGGATACGCGACCTGTCCCAAGGCGTTCGGGAGACGCGAAGGTCAGTAATCTCAGCGATACAGAGAGAGTCAGTCGTTCGTGGGCAAATAAGGCGTCCGGGTGGGGCAAGAGGGCGATTCGTCCCGAATTGGACGCAAGATTGCTGGTGCGTCGAAATGAACGTTTGGTCGTCATAAAGCGGTAAAAAACGACCGCCGTTGCATTCCGAATACGGAACGAGATTAAGAACAATCCAGGAAAAAAGCGGCGAATCTACATCTAACGCCAAATGTAACGAAGCAATACATCAACCCTATATAATTTGCTTGGTTATGTGTCAAGTGTAATGCTCGATTGTGGCGCCGCTCTTGAAGAGTCTTTAGATAATTGCGGGAGAATTTACAACTATTTATGAAAGACTAATGCTATTTTTAACAAAATTTCCGAGAAGGTAGAAGATTGAAATTTGGTAGGAGTTTTTTATTCTTATAGTGAAAGCCATTTACGATAAAATCCTCAAAAAAAAGTCCCGGGTTCGACTCCAGAAGATAATTTCTATTTCCCATAAGATAACACGTAAAAATCAATTTCGTAACGTGCAAGCTTTCATTCTGTCGATCATAAAAAATGAACAAAATTACCCTCGAACTTCAAACCGGGATTGTTTTAAAGGAAAATGAACACAGTTTCTTATTATTACTGTCCATATTTCTCTCCCAGTCCGCATACGCTCGAATGTAACGTTTAAATGACTTATTTTGGCAAAATTTCGAGATTGTCGAAACCGAGACCTGATTATTGTCTCAATTCTCATATGAGTAATATATACGCAAATATATTTCTTGCCGTCATATTGACGGCCTTTTATACTAGTATCTGTATAATTATTCGGTTTGTGGAAGTTGTGGATCTTACATAAGGTGACCAGATGTCCCGATTTCGGCGGGACAATGTCCCGCTTTTGAGCAGCATGTCCCGCTCTCCCCCAAAAACTTTAGGGGACGCAAAATTGTCCCGCTTTTGGATATGTTGATGACAAATGTCCCGATTATTCAAATGTTTTTACAACAAATGGAACATTAGATCGGCCGTGATGCAGCTTTCACATTGGCCAATATTTCGCAATGTCAAAACAAATGACGACGTAATTAATCGGGATTGCCCTTATTCCAATGTATCGTAAAGTTTGTATGGTATCGGTATCTGCCTAGATGCCGTCTCACCGTCTATGTCTGATTCAGTTTGAGGAGTTTGGAATGCATCTAAGATACCGACGCTTGGCGGAATTATTCACTAATTTCAGAGACACAGATGTCAGCCACAAAAAATGTCAGAATTAATTCAATCTGGTCTAAAAATATATGTTAAAGGATGATATAATAATTTATTATGTTTGGAGTTAGAAATTCCCGAGCAAGTTGGAGAAATTTAGAAAAGACATTGTTCTTGAAATTTCTTTGGTTGCGTGCGCTTCTAAGAAAAAAGTTAAATCACACTATATTAGAAGTGTCAAAAACACTGGAAGAATGGTTCACTAGTTAATTTAAATGCATAAATGCTAACAATATTTTTATTTTTAGATCCCTTATTGTACGACTTTCCTCGAGTAATTTTTAATATAAAAGGGTTGGCCGACTGATTACACAACAATTTTTTCCATTGTTTGTGAATTTGTGTAGAACTCCGTAAGACGTCTCAATTTATTGGAATTAGCAGCTGAACTGTAGTCGGTCACCATAAATTGCTTACGTTCCAGGGGAAAACAGATTTTGTCCCGCTTTGGATGATCTGAAATCTGGTCACTTGACTCTTACACCTCGTAAAAAAAAAGATGAAAAAATTTCCTACCTCAATGAATACATTTAGTCCTGCAACGTTTAACCGGTGTAGGTCGCTTTATTGACAAGCCGTTTGACATGAAGTCACATTTTCGGTTTGGAGAAACTATAGAATAAAGAACGGATATAATTAAATGAGTTACCAACAAAACTGATAAAGTGAAATAACACGAGCGTTGTTAAAACTTAAATTCACTCGATGTATGACATTTAATTTCATCGGAATGAAATGCTTGTTAAGACAGCAGCTGCCAAAAAAGATTTTCTTTGGAAAGATCTAGAAGAGGGGTATTTAGCATGGCCACGAAGTATAGAGTCACTATAACAATGAAACACTAAAATGTAATTCATATTTTCAACATTTTTATTCGTGGGACTTTAAAAGGATAACGCATTTACTATACGAGTTGTTGGAATTTGCATACTGCAAGCGCTTAAAAAAACACTATACATCGATATTCATTCATTCATCATGCTTCTGTCCGAAGACAGGTTTTAACTGAATCGCTGCCTCCATTTCTCTCTCTCTCCCTAGAAGCCTCTTTTATATCTCTAAAGTATTATATCCCTGCTTTATATTATCTAATATTCCTATTCTTTTTCTCCCTCTTCCTCTTCTTCCACTAATTTTTCCTTCTAAGATCTTCCTTTGTAAACACTGTCTTCTCAATATGTGCCCCATCCAATTTGCTTTTCTTTTCCTGATTGTTTTTATTAGCATCCTATCTACTCTCACCATTTCTAATACTTCTTCATTTCTCTTCCTCTCTGTCCATTTCACTTTCATCATTCTCCTCCATACCCACATCTCAAAACTTTCTAAATATTTTTCCTCCTTTCTCCTTATCGTCCACGTCTCTGCACCATAAAGAGCTATGCTCCATATGTAGTATTTTGCTAATTTCTTCCTTGTTTCTAAATTTATTTTCTAGCTTGTGAGAAGCTCCTTCTTCTCGTTAAATGCTGCTTTTGCAATTGCAATCCTACTTCTGATGTCCTGTGTACTACTTCCATCCTGCGCTAAAATACTGCCAAGATATTTGAAACTACATACTTGTTCCAATTTTTGTCCATTTACCTTTATATTTAATTCTTTATGTTCCTTTGAAACCACCATGACTTTCGTTTTTTCAGCATTGATCTTCATTCCATATTGTTGGCCAACCTCCACTAGTCTGTCTGTCATCCTCTGAAGCTCTTTCTCGTCTTCTGCTATTAATCCCTGATCATATGCATATTTAATGGTGGTAATACGTTCACATCCTATCTTAAATCCTTTCTCTTCCATCAACGCTTCTTCTGTTATTGTTTCTGCATAAATATTAAATATCGCTGGTGAAATAGGACAACCCTGCCTCACTCCCCTCCCTATTGAAGTACTTTCTGTTTCTTCTCCTTCAACCCTGACTCTAATCTTTTGATCAAAGAAACGGTTTTTAAGCAGTCTTTTATCTTTCCAATCTATTCCAATTTTGTTTAAAATACCCAGCATTTTATCCCATTTCACTCGGTCAAAAGCTTTCTCCCAATCTACAAAACAAAAATACATATCTTTATTGACTTCTAGCGCTTTTTCTATCATCATCCTCATATATCCTATAGCATCTCTAGTCCCTCTTCCTCTTCTGAAACCAAACTGATTATCTTGCAGCTCATTTTCTATTTTACATTCAATTCTTTCTGTTATTATTCTGGTTAGAACTTTAGCTGTATGAGAAATTAAACTAATAGTTCTGTAATCCTTACAACATTTTGCATTGTTCTTTTTCTCCAGTGGTACCATAACAACATCTAAAAAATCTTCAGGCCATATGCCAGTATCATATACTTGGTTAAAAAATTTTGTTAGTTGCTTAACTGCTTTCGACCCCAAAACCTTAAGAACGTCCACTGGTATATCATCACTCCCAACAGCCTTCCTTCTTTTCATGTCATCAATTGCTCTTTTAACTTCAGACTCGAGAATACTTGGTCCTAGCTGATCTTTTTCCACATCCTCTTTTTCATTTAAGTCAATATTTCTTGGCTTTCCTTCTTTGTCATACAGCACCTCAATGTATTCTTTCCAAACATACTTTACATTGTCTGGCTCCGAGACTATTTTACCACTTTTGTTCATGTTCCCTTTACGTCCTATCTTTCTTGCCTTTTTCTTGAATAGTTCCCTTGCTTTGCTATACATGAGGTCTGTTCTACAAATTCTTTCACACTCGGCAATCTCCTCGCATTTCTCATTTATCCACTGTTCTCTGGCTTTATCTGTTTCCCTTCTTAAAGCATTATTTAACTCCTTGTATTTTCTTTGGCCTTCTTCAGTGTTTATGTTCTTCCACTTTCTCCGCTCTTCCATTTTTTGCAGCATGGCTGCTGTGATCCAGGGTTTTTTGATTCTTACACCCATTACCTTTCCTACCTTCTTTTCCATTACATCTTTAATGTTGCTATGGATGTATCTCCACTCCTCATCTACATTCTTCCTATTTTCTTCAGCTCTCTCCCCCAACCTTTCCTCCAGCTCTATCATGATAGCCTCCTTGCTTTTAAGGAGTTCCTCTAAGTTCCATTTCTTGTTAACTCTTATGTTTCTCTTAATGCTCTTCAGTCTACATTGTGTATTTGCCACCAAAAGGTTGTGGTCAGAATCGATATCTGCCCCTGGTAGTGTTTTCACATTTTTAATGCTATTTCTAAATCTTTCATTGACTAGTATGTAATCTATCTGGTATCGTCTCTGGTCTCCTGGGCTTCTCCATGTGTAAAGTCTCCGCTGGTGATGCTTAAACCATGTATTAGTTACAATTAATCTATTTCTATGGCAGAATTCCACAAGTTTATCCCCTCTTTCATTTCTCTTCCCTAGTCCATATTTTCCCACTATGTTATCTTCCTGTCCCTCTCCGACTACACTGTTCCAGTCTCCCATTACTATGGTGTTGACCCTTCCTTTTCTCTCCTCCTCCAATATCTCCATAATCTGTTCATAGATTTCATCTACTTCGTCGTCGCCAGCATTAGTCGTTGGCATATACACTTGAATTATAAGCATTTCCACTGGCTCCATCTGAAGTTTTACGGCTATTAATCTATCATTAACTGTCACTACCTTGCTAATTCTTTCAGCTATCTCTTTTCTCATTATAATCCCCACTCCCCTTTCCTTTTTCTCTCCTCCCGAGTAAATAATCTTAAATTCGTCTGAATTTATCTCGCCTTCTCCTTCCCACCGAACTTCACTAAGACCTACTATACCTACATTATTCCTTCTCATTTCCCTTTTTAAGTTCTCTAGTTTACCCCCTGAATTCATAGTCCTAACATTCCATGTGCCTATTCTGCCTATTCTTAATTTCTCACCACTTGCTTTCCAATTAATGTTACATTTCCTCTGTGCATCCCCTAGGGTAGTCCCCACCCGGAGATCCGATTGGGGTCTATTTTACCTCCGGAATATTTTACCCCAGAGAGATCCATAGAGGTATTTGCAGCTTTTCAGCCTATCATGGGATATATAATGAGGTAGTTTCCCCTTGCTTTCCTCATCGCAGTTTCACAGAGTGATTACCCATCTGTAGCTGTTCAGATCCACATGATCACCACCTACAGAGGTACTGTGCAAGCTGCTGCCCTTGCACAGGGGGATGTAAAACCCCCAAGACTGCTTCTTAGTCTGACTCTTCCCCTCAGACCTTTCCGGCTTGGATGGTCCTACCAGGAGAATTATCTCCCGCCGGCATAGCTCTTTGGTTCGTAAGAGTACACAGACCCTCCCACCTCTGTAAGGTTATGCAGTCCTTATCGATATATGGACTCGTAAATCAACCAATGCGACATCCGAGACAACAGCATCAGATCCACGCGGATCCCATATATACAAGATAATAAATTTCAAGAGTTCTCACAAAATATTTCTCATTTACCGCGAAATTAAGGCACCTATCGAGAATTTCCAATTTCTCAGGCAATCGGCTTAAGTTTTCGTATTTAAAGATTCATGGCTCAGACCGCCGTTTTAGCCTATGCTTTGCATTGTAAAATTAAGATGTTTTTGTGTTAGGATTATGACGTCACTGTCCGTGCCTTTTAGTACGCATCCGGATTACAAAAATATCGAAACACGTATGACGTCGTTATTAATAGAAGCTTGTGTCATTACTACTTCCACAATTTCGTCAAACCATATACCTATCAATTCTGTCGTTCATTTCGAAATAACTAAAAATAGTTAAAAATTTCTCGAAAACTTAGAAATTCGACATTAAAATGTTTTTCACATTTTGCTCAAATGTCGTGTTTTAGTATTATGGCGTCATAAGTTTACATCGTAGTTTAAAATCAATGGCATTTTAATATAATCCACTGATTCTCGTTAAAAGCACTAAATTATTATCGATTAATTATCAATTTCCATAATTAAAAGGAATAATGTTTTTTAATTTAATATGATATGCTGAGTTTTAAAATTATGACCTCATCATATGTTTACGTTTTTGGTTAAAACAAACGGGAATATGAGTAGCCCATCAATTTCCTATTAAAAAGCATTGAATCAATGCTATTAAAATACAGATTACCAATTCCCATTTAAAAGCACTGTACTCGTTGCCATGGTATTTAATAATTTTGATTGTTGAAAATGACCCTATTTTTTTCAATTAAAAACAAATGTTTACGCCAATTTGACATAGATCAGAATTTAGTCTTAAAAAATAATAATCCTCCCTTTTTCAGCCAGATAACTGGTTTAGTTCCGATTTTTTTATCTCAATTTTAACTAATTCAATGCAATTTTATGTAGTCCTGCCCCGATTGCAATGCTTTTCTTATGGAGTATTGGAATGGAACAATAGGGTGAAAAATAACCTCCTTAATTTAATACTTTTGAAATTTTTTATTCTTTCCGTTGGTTGTGCCCAATGAGCTATCATGCCACCAAATTTCAGATCTGTAGCCATTCTAGAAGTACCTAAAGATTTATATCAGGAGCCGGTAATGTTTTTCTGTTGGGTGCCACTCTTGATCAATATTAAATTTATTTTGTTTATAAAGTGGACTGGGTGAGCCAAAACTCTACCAAAGGGTATAATGACTATGATGAACGTTTACGATAACTTATTATTATAGTAGAATCCTAAATATAATTCTTTATCATCACAGTACGAAATATATTTAAAATAAAAGTGAAATTCTTTTAAAATTACATAATTTTCGCAATTTTTCTCTGAGATTTTGTGCCATGCTAAACCACTTCGCGTGCCACCTTTTGGCAGCTAGTTATAACAGATGTAAGAAGCAGCTATCTTTATATATAATTACTCAATGTCTGCCTGTCCGTCTGTCCCCCCTTTTATTAAAAGTCTTGAACAGTTTGTCGTAGAGAAATGCTGTAAACGCCATGTTTCTGTCAATTAGGAGATCCCGGGAAAACTATTTTCGTTTACGGAAGTGTCCCGGATTCGACTCCGGGAGACGATTATATTTTTCCATATGTTTACACTGGAGTTGCGATTTTTCAAGGTGGAAGGTTTATTATTTCTTTCATTCATTAAAAACGTAAATATGGACCAAATTTCTCCGTTATTGCTTTATTCGACCGCCAAAACTATAAAATATCTTATTCTTGCAATGTTTTGATGTTGCCCGGAATAATTTCTCAGAAACACGCATTTCTTTTCGAAATTTTATGGCTTTTTCGTACTCTTTCTGCACGAGATGAAATCAAACGTATTTATAATACAGTACAATCTCTCAAATCCGGTATTCGGAAAACCGGCAATTTTTAGCCTACTTTCCAGAATGAAAATAGGCTTCCTAGTTTCTTCGTTGAGTCTGTGCGTCTGTCTGTCTGTCCTCCCCCATTAACTTTTGAACCAATGGACCGATTTTCTGGAACTTCGGTGGAAATCTCTTGCTACTGAGGCCGAGGTCCCGAGGATAGTTTTTGTTGCGAAGATTGAAAGTCCCGGGTTTGATTCCAGGAACTATCCTTCCTCCTACATGGAAAACATTAAATCTATTGTGCAGGATAATTTTTTTTGCACATTAAAATATCTTAGAATAGCAATATCGGTGCGGGATTTGTACTGTTCTCTGAGGAAACGAATGGAGATTTCAATTGTTAACATAGAAGCTTTGCTTATCGATCGAATTTCACGTAAATACTGGCGTTTTTGCAGTTTTTATCACTCATTGCGAAAGTTTTGTCATCGCAACGACTATGGTTGGACTCGGATTCGGCATAGCCTGGTAATACAAACACTAATCAAATCTGTGACAATCAATCTGCAAAAAATATTATAATCTGTAAATGATTGGAGCATACAAACATCTGATTCTAAAAACTAATGAATTTACATTCATTTAATTTAAAATAATTATGTGGAAAGTAGACATCATAAGTTCCGTTTGGAACATTTTGTTATATTTGAAATAATCCGGAAAGATTACCAGAAAACCAAAACGTTTTCACTCTTACCATTTCGTTTGTTCTGCGCTTCAGATTCCACGCTCAGCTGGCGCCGGTTTCAGCTTAATTCATAAGTCATTAAAGAAATTCTAATTCTTTCTTCGCCCATTTTAAAGATAGAATTCATGCACTCAGGCTACGAGAAAATTTTAAAAAGGAAAACCTTAAGTATATGACGCACGATATCTTGAATAAAATATCTACAAACAAAACCTGTATGTTCAAACCTCAAAAATCCTGTGGCTTTCACCTCATCCTCATCTCTTCCAATGTAAACATCCACCAACAATCCTTACTCATCTCAGTTTGAGAGCAGAAACAAATAATGCGGTAAGTAAATCAGAATGACTTTATTTTTTATTTGATTGAAAGAACAAAAATCATCGTACCTCCAGAACGCCGACGTCACTAGGAACTTTCCTACTGAGCTTGAAGGAAAATCCAGTCCTGCATTTTCGAATAAAAATGTCAAAAATGGATAAATAAAAAAACGGAAAATCAGACTTCTATCGCTTCGTTGGTAAAGAACGTCTAATAAATACGTATTAATAATATTTTAAAATTAACGTTACATTTTATATTTATCGGCAAATAGATGGAGATAAGGGGGTCGTGATAAGGTCGCCTGCCTTAACAGAGGATTAGCGGATGCATAAAGGTTGGGAACCGCTAGTTTAGGGAATGCCTGGTGACTATTAAATTTTCTCATAAAAATAAACGTGGTTGTGGCTTACTATTTCATGATGATATTAAAGCTATTTTCATGCGTTTATGTTTTTATCTTCTAGGTAAATAAATGCAATGTATAAATGTATCGAAGTGTATTTATATTTATTTATCCCTGGATACCCTGAACGATGAATAATGCATGCAACTTACGAACAATGAGATTGTGAAACACGAACTAAGAGTTAAGCTACAAAACTTTTTTATGAAGCTTCCTACTTGTTACTACTATATCTATGGAACATTAACTGCATTAAATAATAAAAACATTAATAACAGGTATTCATATGATAATTAAAGCTGAGCAACTCGTAATGAAAGCGTGATATTCACTAGGAGGAATATTTAAGAATCATTATTCGATCAGGGAAAAAATAAAGACGTTACTTGGATGTCGCAAACTTTTAATTAGACCGACACTATTGCTTGTTATGATACACTTTCCGGACCAGAAAACCAAATAAAACAAACGACATACACGAGTCGCGTAACGTAGGATAAACGTAGATCAAATACTCTGAAAGCCTATGTTAAAATTAATAAAAATGTCTTAGCAACTACGAACAATGAAGCAAAATATCAATGAGTGCGTTAAACAGAAGGCGACTCGATCAGATTAGCTAATGGTTTTACATCAAGGCCAATCTCTAGGAAATTACCTGAGACGTTTAATTTACTCATCAAACACAATGCTATCTCACGTTATTCAGTACTTTTTTATTCTTACTTCAGTGGATGATCTAAGAAAATCATAGAATTTGTTAAAACAATTTCTTTTAAACAAATAGTATACGTTTGGTGTGCGTAAGCTATTTTAAGCGAAATAAAATGAAGCTCGTACTAATCTTCCATTTAAATTTAATCCATTAGAGAATGCAAAACGGCGTACCAAAAGAGAAATTTTCCTCAATTTATTCCGATAACTTGTTTCAATGAAAGACGTGTCATGATTTATCGACTGTCAACCTATGGTGATGCAATTTGTGGGCGCAGAACCTTATATTATAATAGCTAACTTTGGTATCGAAAACTCTTAACCGTTGATTTATAGTTTATAATTACATAAACTTCTCGCCATTTCACGAACGAATTCGGGCAAGATTTCTCCAGATCTTCCGTGACTATGCAGAAATATTGATAATGTAAAAACGAGCGCCATGAATCATCGCCAGTGACATGGATGCCACTGGGGAGTAACGTTTAAGATAGATTTCAATGAAGCAGACGAAACCGGTCTGAATTAGGCCAGCAGCCACGAGGCCAGAGAGGCAGACGTGCTTAATTTGCTACAGAATAATTGGATACTTGCGAAGGTTATTTATTTCATTTAGTCATTCTAATACAAGGAAACTTAACTGCCCAAATCCGAAATCCGTGCACATTCAAGGAGATTCTAAGGAGAGACAATTTTGAATCAGATGCATTACAACAAATCGCCACACTGCCGTTCGCCGCGGTGGACAAATCATCTTAGTAAAATCTTTAAACTTCGCCAAAACGTCGAGTCAACTTAAAAAAAAAACACCATGAAAGGATACAATTTATTCAACAAGTGAAAAAGCGCGAAAATAATTTATTGTTTAATATTATACAATGTATAATGCAGGACTCCCTAAATTTAATTAATGCCCCCCCCCCCCTCCCCACCGCAGTCGCGGACTCTGCGGTATTATAGTTTCGCTACTGGTGTATACATATACGATAACTTTAACTGGCGAGCTCTTCTTTAGAGGGCGTGACCAAAATTCAGTATCTTGGTAACGTTTTCCGACAAATAAAGAAAGAGGATGAAATTAATAGACTATAATTTTTAATTTCGTTTACACTTATTTTAATAACATTTTACCATCAAATATGACTTTATTGCAGACCTTACAGCGCACTGGTTTTATCCTTTAATTTTTGATGTATTATAAAATACTGACTATGAAATGTAAAATAAAAACGCCGTTTAGGAATTAGGAATTAAAAGTGCTGTGTTTTGAAGTGTCAGCATAAGAATTCGATCATCAAAAGAATACATAGTTCTCCCTTTTGAAGGACGGGAATCCGACAACCGGACGAGATACTGGGTTCTAGACGGAGTATGATTTCTCGCAAACCTAATCGTCAGTTTGTTTTCTTTTCCTTTCTAATGATTAGTTGTGTGAATGAGCGAGTGAGGGCGTGGTTGTTTTGTGCGTGTTTTTAATTGTAGGTACTACTATCCTTTTCTATATATCCTTCTCTCTCTCTCTCTCTCTCTGCTTCTTTGTGAATCTCTAAAAATCTAAATTCGCCGCTTACAACGATGTTTTTTCTCATTTAAACATTCGCCGTAGCCTACAAAATTAATTGTTAATCGAAAAGTCTTGAAAAAGCATCACCATCGCATACCGATACTGTGAAAACGTTCGTCGTCATCGCGTGAAACGAGGGATCACAGTCGTTCCAAATGCATGCGCGACACTTTCCTAATAAAATACGATGTAACGCTTTCCTTCCTCATTAACAAGTCCTCCTCATCGACCGCTCATCCTTCATTCTCCCTTGCCCCTTTCCTCTTCAGGAAATTCCCTGGCGCCATTTTTAACCCTCTCGTTCCGACTTTTTTTTCAAACAACTTCTTTGCAGACAACGATTTCGTACTTTAACTGATTCTTCATATTAAAAAAGGAACATTGCCACGTGGTTTTATAATTTTGTAGCATTATTAAGAATCTACTTTCATGGTGAAATTGACCATATGCCTGCATGAGAATAATATTAAGATTAAGATTTAAAAAACGAAAAACGTCATTTCCTGGAAAAACGGCATAAATTCCTTTGAATGAATTACGACGACACGAACGCGGCGATTTGCGCGAGCGTGGATGACACGGCTCCTAACGGGCGGGGAGACGCCCTCCGACGCAGGCGTAACAAACCACCGCGTATTAAAGATTTAAGTAATGTTGTCGTTTGCTATGGCGTTCCTTCGGGGCCATATGCGCCTAAACAACGAAAACCAATAAAGGCCAATTTTAAACCCGCTGATTTGAAACGCCTGAATGCTTTAAACATGCACTGTAGGAAGGCCACTTTAACAGGACGGGCGTTTAATATCCATTAACATAAAAACTACAATTTATTGCCTTTTCAAAGCCACGAAACGCAAAGGAAACTGCATAGTCAAGAGGATTATACGGCAGAAAAAAACTGCATCTGTTCGTGTGGCCTTGACCAGTGCTTTGGCTTGAGAGAAAGGTATTTTTTGTCAAGAAAAATAACGGACTTGTCAATTTCAAATTGCAGTCGTGTAGTGGTAACAATATGGGAACAAAACATGTAAATCGATAAAAATTCCCTTGATCTCAGGTCCAAAAAACTAACCGGATGTTCAAAATGAATTAGAAATCAGGTTTATAAATAAATAGATGAGTTAATATTTTTCGTCGTTAATTATTCCACTAATGACATAATTCTACGCTGATTAACATGTGTACGAGTTAATTAGATGTGAAATCCTCATTACTTATTTAGCTCTACTTGGCTGGAAGCTCTAAGTAAATTTCTCATTCAAAGAGAAGTGCTATGGCAACACTCTCAATGAGTGATAATAACTGCAAAAATGCCATTATTTACGCGAGATTCGAAGAAATACAATCGATAAGCAATACTTGATGATAAAAATTAGAATCATCATTCATTTTCTCAAAGGACAGTACAAATCCCGCTCCAATCTAACCCGGGACTTTCAATATTCGTAACAGAAATTATCCTCGGGAGATCGGCTTCAGTAGCAGGAGATTTTCACCAAGTTTCATGAAAATCGGTCTATTGGTGCAAAAGTTAATGGGGGTGCACAGTAGGTGGATCGCTTTTCAATTTTTTTCGAAATTGAAAGTGCCTTACCCGGCATGGGGTGCCTTTCGTGGCACTAAATATGGGACAAAAAATCTTTTTCGGTCGGACAGTTTTTAGAGGTGCCCCATCGCGGCCAAAGTGTACAGATAGCGTCCCGTCTATTTTTTGGCTGTTTTCGACCATGTTGTGCAGCTCTTTGCTTGTTTGGAGCGTTTTTCGGTTCAAAACTACCCAGAACTCACCACGGCGAGGTGACGGCATACAAGGTACTGCAGGTACTTTCGAAATTGTTCGAAAAAATTTTTTGTCCCCTATTTAGAGCCTGCAGAAGGCGCCAAACGTTCCCGCAAAAATGCCTAAAGTTTACTTTACCAAAAATAAATCTTAATTTAAAACTACAATTTTGAAGTCATTGTTAATAAAATGTTAGTATTCTCTTTTAAAAACGCACGAAGAATAATATTCCACGTCGATAAGGTGTTTCTTAAAATTTTGCCATAGGCGCCTCATCTCCCAGTTACATCTCCGATTGACGCTAGGAACTTGGTTAATAAATTTTATACCCGCGGAGCAGAATAACGACATGAAAAACTTTTTGAAACTATAGGCGCACAATATACATACAAATGTGGGCTATTTTCGTGTTAAAAGGTGGTTGAGTGAATTGGATAAATTAACATTTTTCCGAGAAAATTTTCGGCATGACCAATTTTAACTTTTATTTTTTCTTCGCCAAATATGAATTGAAATCACACATAAATGGAGCACAACTTGAGTGGATCTGCGCCACGCTTTGGCGCCAAAAAATCCCCCAATCATCCGGTCCTCGGTGCATTTTATGACGGTATGACTGCACGAAGGGGGGAATAAGACCGCTGAGGAAGAGAGAGGAAAGAAATGGGATGGGAAACAAGGGACGAAATGTCACACAGTAGAAGCGTAAACATAACGAAATAACGATTTTTTTGTTTTCGTTACAGTTATTTCGAGAATTTCGTTAACGTTAATCGTTACGTTATTCAAAATCATTTCGTTATTTCGTTACGTTACGCATGACTTTTTCCAACACTGCTTGATTGTTATATTTGACAAAAAATGGCAAAGACGACACAGGCTGGAGGGCCACATTAAGTGTGGTCGCGGACCACATGTGGCCCGTGGTCCATAGTTTGGAGAGCTCTGGATTAGAGCATAGGATCTTCAAAGTACGAACCGCAACCTATCTACAGGCTACCGAACATTGCAATGCAAGACCTTTTGCTAAACTTGCTACACTTAAATGCTAACAGGAATATAAATATAACATAAGTGTATTTAAACTGGAAAATTAGCGGTTTAACTGACAGAATTTAATTTTCAACAAAGAAAACAATATTCTGCAAGTTAAAACAATCGAGGACCGAAGCACGTTCTCATCATCTTTACAGAGATAAAAATCGAAGAGCGACGCGTTAACGAACGGTGACTCTTCGAATAGGAATAGAATAGGAAATATAAGGAATAAGCGGGAGACCAACAGGAACGAAGAGTTTAAAGAAAAATAATTGGCATTCGCATCTTAAGAGGGCCATTCCGGGAAAACTGCTTTTAAAAACACTCGCGACTCCGCCTAGCTTTTATGAACCTCTCTCTCTACCCAATCCTTCCCTCGCATATGCCGCAACACCCTTCCAGCCACTCCCTCCCCCCTCTCAGTCACTCCCTCCCCCCTCTCAGCCACTCCCTCCCCCCCTCTCAGTCACTCCCTCCCCCCCTCTCAACAACTCCCCCCCCCTCTCAACCACTCCCTCCCCCCCTCTCAGCCACTCCCTTCCCCCCTCTCAGCCACTCCCTCCCCCCTCTCAGCCACTCCCTCCCCCCCTCTCAGCCACTCCCTCCCCCCTCTCAGCCACTCCCTCCCCCCCTCTCAGCCACTCCCTCCCCCCCTCTCAGCCACTCCCTTCCCCTTCTCAACCACTCCCTCCCCCCCCTCTCAACCACTCCCTCCCTATCAGCCACTCCCTCCTCCCCTCTCAGCCACTCCCTCCTCCCCTCTCAGCCACTCCCTCCTCCCCTCTCAGCCACTCCCTCCT
Source organism: Tanypteryx hageni (assembly GCA_028673005.1). Taxonomy (NCBI): domain Eukaryota; kingdom Metazoa; phylum Arthropoda; class Insecta; order Odonata; family Petaluridae; genus Tanypteryx; species Tanypteryx hageni. The sequence goes on along the minus strand of CM054114.1, from coordinate 11,944,612 downwards.
CCCCACTCAGCCACTCCATCCCCCCTCTCACCCACTCCCTCCTCCCCACTCAGCCACTCCCTCCTCCCTCTCAGCCACTCCCTCCCCCCTCTCAGCCACCCTCCCCCCTTCTTCCTCCACTCCCCTCTTGCTCCTTTTATCCAATTCTAACGAAGAAGAGGGTTGTAACGCAAATGATTTACAGCTCTGAGCTAGACGCGGAGAATATGTTCTCCGGGCGCGCCATTCTCACTTTTAATGCTCTTCCTTCGCATCCATTCTTCGAAACGAGCAGCGCGGAGCACACGAGAGGGAGAGAGGGAGAAAGCGGAAGAAAAAAGGCGCTTCGATCTCTTATGAAGAAAATAACTCGCGTTCGGCCTTCGCATTTTCCCCTCTCCGGAACGATGCGCAAGAAATCTCGAAGGCGTGAAGATCGAATCGGATTGAGTCGTCGGAGCGATAATCTCTTAGCGGTCGCCCGTAAAAAAATACCAGAGATCGGAGAATAAAAGCCTAAACGAGCGAAAGATTGATTTAAAAAAAATAACTTTTATGCCACATGCATATGAAGGAAAACTGATTTATAAAATCTTCCTCGTAAATCACGAATATATAAGCTCATTTCGACCATTATCGACACCTTTGAAATGTATAAGATACGGTAAAAAAATAAATATAAAAATGCAAACTGGTTGAAATAAAATTTGCATGAATATCAGAGAATTCCACATTGTATTTAGTTGGCTGAGAAACAAAGATAACTAAATTACATTGGAAGTAAATGCAACCAATCGATCTTGTCTCAAATCGAGACCTATTGCTAATTTGTTGTCATTAAATAGCATTTAAATGAATATGGTTGGTGTTAATAGCTGTGGTAAAGAGAACTTTTCGAAGGCGTAGAAACTTAATCCACACCTCAGAATCGCTAATTTGGATAGTATCGAATACTTTTAGGATGAAAATAAATAAATAATAAACATGCCAACGCAGCATTTAAATAGTTGAATCAACTGATAAAATGTAGCAACACGATTGACCGTGGTATGAAAACTTTTGGATTGGCAATTACAGTACAACACGTGTGAACTTAAAGGAACATGGTTTAAATATGGTCACAGCATTTATTTAACAGAGTGGAAGATAAAATTTCAGTAGCAGTTAAAAAAAGAAACATACACACATCAGTTAAATAATGCATGCGAACTATAAAACGCCTGTAACTGGCATGTCTGATTACACACACAGTATAACACCATTCATTCAATGCGCTAAGGAACTCTAAATAAAATGCCAACGTCAACATACTTGATACATTTCGCAATAAATCAGGTCCAGTAAGTAATATATCTGATCTCGAAAAACACTCCTGGAAATAACGTTTCCGTATCATAAAACATCACTGCGAACCGAAGTTTTTGTGCAAAGCATGCTTATCTCGTGAAAGATACTCAATAAAACAAAGTCTATTTTTATATAGGTTAATTATAAATTCTCCCGTTTACAGTTTATCGTTATTCTTACGGACCTCTAGCACAATACTGAAAATGAACGCTTCCGTTCCGCAAATATACGAGGGCGGTTCGAATTGAAACTAAAAATTTATAAAAAAATGTCAGTTTGAAATATCACGGATGTAACAATTAATTTTCTGTTTACCAAGAGTTTATCTAGTAAATCGAAGAAAATTTTAAATTTAAAAATAGCTTTCGGTTAAATAAAGTCAGGGTTGAGAAGTGAGCTGGATGAAGTATTTTATTTAATTCAGAAGGCGCGCTGAACCTAGTGAAGTGTATCGCGAAGAAGTTACAGTTACGAAGAGGCATCAGGGCCGCTTTAAAGCAATGGATTCAATGGAAGGAATTCGGATTACAGTTGACTAAAGCGGGACAGAATTTTTCTAGAAGGCTGAGCATGTTTTGCAAAAATAACGATAATTTAGAGACCGCGTTCTTCTGTACTTCAATAACTAAGAAAAATCTCATTTCCTTCTTACGAAAATATAAGTATTTATAGAAAATCTCGAAAGATTTAGTTGAGGCAAAAATTGGCAAAAATTCGCCTAAGGGCGGCAGTAATGCGCAGAAAGTGTCGCCTATGGCCCGCAAGCCGCCAATTACACACGCTTGATTCTTATGGGAGTCTTCGAACTTAAGGTAGTAGAAATTACGGAGGAACTTGGTGACACAGACAAAACGGAAATTTGACATTAAAGAGTGAAACCGCGGCGAAACCTAAGGCCAAGCTCATATGCAAAGTTAACCTGAAAAAAGTGTTCCAGTTGATTACAAGACAACCTAACTTTATCATCACATTATCTATGAAAAATTACTATAATATGTTCGACGAGAAATGTTTTTTCCCAATGGCAATGTGTAACGAAAGAGCAGGACACCATGTTAGAAATTAAGGCTTTCTACATCACTTTTAGCGTTTTGCATAAAAACTCGAATCCAAAGCACCACTTCAAAAAACCCTCGTTGACTGTTCTTTGCGCTGTTATGCAAAACAACAACGGACCCCTATGGCTGTTGTTTGTGCGACTCCCTGGCCTTTAGTCTCATACTCGTTGAGTGACCAAATCACGCGCTGTCAAGTGCGATAAGAATTATTTAAGTACAACTTCCATTCAAAATTAGTTAATATCAAAAATTATATATGTATTATATAATACACATATGCGGGTTGTGACAACAATTCATTCTCGAAGTTTAACAATGACGTGGTCGGCAAGGCAACATCTCGTTTAAAAGCCGATATTTTCCCAAAATATGATTTAAATGTTTAATATGAAAGATTTCGAACGGTAGGCGGAAAAAGATGAATAGAATAAAAAAACTTCATTAATTTTCCTAAAAGACAGTTTAAATTTGAAGATTGTACGTAAAGTTTTTCTAATTTAAATTTCCAAAAAAGTCGATTTTTACAAAGTTTACGGGAAACGGAAATCGCCCCCTGGAATCGAACCCGGGTCTTTTTCTTATTTATTTCTTCATTCAATTTTTATATCTGAATCAAACATTCCTGCGAATTTTCAACCTTCCACCTTATCGAGACGTTTGTTAAAAACGCGTTAAAAAGTTCCATTGATGACAACAACGTTATACACAAACCCCAACATCTAGACATTTATTATAATAACTAGACGAAATAGCCCGTTTAAAAGAGGCTTTGTAATCAAACAAACGGCTGAGATATTGATTGTCTTATAGGAGATTGAAATCACCCTCTGGAGTAGAACCCGGGACCTTATTTTAAGAAAACTTTTTGTCATTCGCTACTGGTACGTGATCGTAGCAATTTTAATTGGACTCACGTCATGGTCACTCATGGTGTGAAAATACAAATAACTGGAAATGATAATAGAGCAGAAAATTAAGTATTTAAAAATGTAGTTTATACTGAAGCAGGCGCGGACTGGCATTTTTATCCGTCCCGGGAAAAGTTTACCTGACCTGCCTCCTTGCCGACCTTTGGTGAGGCTCATTTTTCGACGAGGTCCTATTTGCGAGGCCCGCAGCTAGCGCCTCATGTGCAGAAATCCGCCTCTGGAAATACGTACATGACAAAAACGGAACGATACTTTTGCGAGAACTATGGGAGACTGGTGGATGATGCATACAGCCAGGGCCGGCGCAAGGCAGTTGGACACCCTAGGCAAACTTTTTTTTTGGAGCCCTACTCCAATCTAAAAGATAAGTACCTACTAAAAATCTAATAGATGAAAATTATTTTTAATAGTAATTACACGATGAAGTCTATAAGCACCGGTATTACTTAAATAAAATATTAATAAAAGATAGTTTTTTATTATTAAATATTGTTTTTCATAATTACTAAAAACAATGTTTTTCCCATATTAAAAACGCTTCATGGTAAGTAATAGCGGTAAAAATGGCCATTAAGAAGAATATTTTTAGTAAGAGATTATGCAAATCATAACTTTACGATCGTAAGTTAGATGGTAAGTCTTCAAGACAAGATGGTAATCTTCAAGAATTACACATTCTTCAAATCTTCCTCAGACCGTTAGTTTAAACTTCTTATAATTATAGGATTGGGGTAATGCATAGCGTTGAAGAGGAATTGAAATCATTTTGAATATAAAGGTATATACAACACAAATGCACGTGAAAATATAACAAAATGAATCAGTAAAAGATGAAATATAAGTATACATTACTTTAAAAAAATAATACAGACACACACATATACAGTGCCGTGAAATCAAAACATTGGCTCTTCATGGCGCCCCTCAATCTCTGGCACCCTAAGCAGTTGCCTGTTTTGCTACCCCGTTCCGCCGGCCCTGCATACAGCTCATAAGAAGAACATTCCCACGATGATTTGTTTATTCTTCCCAATAAGCTTATCGAAACTGTGGCTCTCGAGTGAATATAGAGAACATAGAAATTCCGGATAGATGCCTTAATTTCTGGGAAAATGAAAACTATTATCTTATTTAAATGGGCTCTGCGTAGTTCAAATGCTGACACGTCAGTTTATTTACGAGTTTAGATCTTGGTGTATGACGATTTTTTAAGCGCTTGCAGCATGCAAGCACCAACAACTTGTCGTAGTTAACCGTAGTTTAGCGTATATTTTAATACCACTGGTCGATATTTAGTAATTCTTTGGGACATATGGCTTAGTATTATTTGTGACATCGGGCTGTACGTTTGATCGAAATCCTTATAGCCAGGTGTGAGTAAATAAAATTTTGTTTCAGAATGTCCAAGAATAAAGTCCTCTTAATTGTTGCGCAATATGGTTCATCTCTTCCGAGTGTCTACTCTGAATGATATTATCCACAAATATATTATATATAATTCGATTTAATTTAACCGTTTAGGATGTAATAAGATTTTTCGTGGATCGCAGGGGAGGCCTGACGTCATAGGGCTTAGGTAAGGTAGCATTGTAATGACACTGGACTCTATATACTGATTTTTTGAGACATATGGCTTAAACAGTATTATTTGTGACACCAGGCTCTACAATTGGATTGATTTTAATCAAATTCTCTGCAGCCATTTTTGAGTAAATCAAATTTTTCTAAAAATCGCCAAGAATAAATTACCCTTTATTTTTGTGCAATATTATTTTTATGAAAAAGGGTCTGCAAAAGATTATATTTTGCATAAATACGAGATATAATTCGATTTTATGTACGCGTTTGGGCCCAAGAACGGCGAACAGACACTGACAGAAAGACAGACGGCATGGCGAAAACCACTTTTATGGACTCAGTGACACCTAAAACGTGTATTTCGATCAAAATCTCGAAGTCGAATTTTTTCACGGTTACAATACTTTCTCACTTTACTACGTATATGAGAAAGTAAAAAACTACAGAAATAATCGAGTAAGCAGAAGAAGACTCGGGTGTTCGGCCACGAACAGAGTGGCGAATGTGCAAGGATGGATATGGGGAGGAAGACGCAGAGAAAAAGTGGGAAGGGGATGCAAAAAGTTAATTTGGAGGCGTGAGTAGAAAGGGAAAGCTGGAAGAGTGAGGGTGAAGAGGTCTGACGGCGAGGAAGGGATGTGGCAGGGGTGAGAAGAGGTGAGGGCAAGGAGGGAAGAGGTGAGGAGAGGAGGGAAGGAGTGGGGAGGGTAAGGGGGTGGGGGAAAGAGGCGAGGAGGGAAGGAATGGAAAAGAGGGTAAGGGGGAGGGGGGAGGGTAAGGGGGTGGGGGGAGGGTAAGGGGGTGGGGGGAGGGTAAGGGGGTGGGGGAGAGTGTAAGGGGGTGGGAGAGAGGGTAAGGGGTGGAGAAGAGGGAGGGGGAGGGTAAAGGGGTGGGGGAGAGGGTAAAGGGGTGGGGGAGAGGGTAAGGGGTCGGGGGAGAGGGTAATGGGGGTGGGGAGAGGGTAATGGGGGTGGGGAGAGGGTAAGGGGGCGGGGGAGAAGGTAAGGGGGCGGGGGAGAAGGTAAGGGGGCGGGGGAGAGGTTGAGGGAGATGGTAAGGGGGTGAGGGAGATGGTAAGGGGGTGAGGGAGAGGGTAAGGGGGTGAGGGAGAGGGTAAGGGGGTGAGGGAGAGGGTAAGGGGGTGAGGGAGAGGGTAAGGGGTTGAGGGAGAGGGTAAGAGGTTGAGGGAGAGGGTAAGAGGTTGAGGGAGAGGGTAAGAGGTTGAGGGAGAGGGTAAGAGGTTGAGGGAGGGAGAGGGTAAGAGGTTGAGGGAGAGGGTAAGAGGTTGAGGGAGAGGGTAAGAGGTTGAGGGAGAGGGTAAGAGGTTGAGGGAGAGGGTAAGAGGTTGAGGGAGAGGGTAAGAGGTTGAGGGAGAGGGTAAGAGGTTGAGGGAGAGGGTAAGACGTTGAGGGAGAGGGTAAGACGTTGAGGGAGAGGGTAAGACGTTGAGGGAGAGGGTAAGACGTTGAGGGAGAGGGTAGGGGTGCTAAGGGGGTGGGGGAGAGGGGTGGGGGAGAGGGGTGGGGGAGAGGGGTGGGGGAGAGGGGTGGGGAAGAGGAGGGTATGTATGGAAGGGTGCAGAGCCGTCGACGAAAGCGAATTCGAGAGCGTGACATTAGCTGCATTCTTGGTTTTTAACGTCAGCCGGTTTTTTTCAAAGTCACAGTGTGACTCAGCGTATGGGTCGGGAGAGGGGACTTAGGGTACGACAGGAGGGAATAAAAGGCGTAGATTATTGTAACAAAAGGCCGAAATCATTACTCTTTACACGATTGCTTTCAGAGGGCTTTTGACCAAGAAACTGACTTCTGATCGAACTAATTTAATTAATTTTTCGGCGAATTACATTTTAATTCAAACCAGAACCAGGTTAACAGTCAAATTTCGATGCATATTAAGAAAATGTGCAAGAAAGGCGTAAAAATGGAAGCCGGTTTGGAGATCCCCGGGTCGATTTATTTACGATAAGAAGATCGGGAACCGACACGAGATCTAGGAGAAAAAAATGATCTAACTTTAACGTAACTGGGGAGACTATAACGATGTGATGACGTGTACAGGAAATATGTGATATCGATTCAAAAAAGCTTATTAATTAGTAGTTTCCCGGACACCCATGCAACTCCGCTCAGCGTGGGGGCCCACGACCGAAGTGATCCAATCAATATAGAGGAATACTATAGTATGTTTCTCGTCTTATGAAGCTTGACCTTCACATAGCAAGTAGCCAATGAGAACCTTTTCCCTCTCCCCTTCTTCCCTTTTCCCTCTCCCCCGTCACCCGCGGCTTTCGAAATGCATGGAAAAACCTAACAGCATTGCCAGATATCCGCTCTTGAAATGATCTGCTTGCGAATAAAAGGCGACGCGTCGCACAAAAATTTACGGTCATTGTTGATTACTACCGGCCATTTTCCATTGCGTTAAAATGATAACAAGGTGCAAAGTGAAAGCGATAAAGAGATCACACCGGAAGCGTGAACGCAGTAGAGCTGGCAACATAGTCGACTAAGAGCGATGTGAACAGCACGATGGCGAGAGAGAGACTGAGCTTCTCCCTTCTCCGTCGCCCGTTACTCGAGCGTTGATTGGATACAGAAATAGTCACTCACAGAGGATTTCAAGGTCAAGCTTCATAAGACGAGAAACATACTATAATCGGAGTAGGGAAGGGGGGGGAAGGGGGCATTTCCTGTACGCCAACGGTTATTGGCTAAAGAGCTTGAAAAATAAAAGAATGTTCAGCACCAAAATTTCGTCTTGCAAAATTACACGGAATAGCGAAGTAATTCACATTGCGTGAATGCAGTTTAGCGGGTGAAAACAAAATCCATTCGAAACTACAGTCAATCGGCTTTCACTAACGGGTCCATTTGGTCATCTGTAACCGAGGAATCCCAGTCGCAAAAACACGCCACTGACCGACATTTTAGATTTCGCGCCTTTTGCAAAAATATCCGAGAATAACGCGCATACTTACATTGATGCCTGACTCGCTGCTCCGATTTGCTGTTCGCAAGGGGATTCTTTTGTGCGGCCCTTACGGCGACATGCGATACAACAGGTTGAAAGTGTCGGCGAAAGAGCAGCCACAAATTCAGAGAACGACCTTTAATTTTATGATCGAAACGGCGGATGTGTTTTGATTCCTCGCGCACGAAAACCAACAGGTCAATAAACCGACAAAACGGCTGTTAATTTAACTCCTTTATTTACTGAGAGTTGAAATTATATATTCCTGAGCATTTAAAGTGCACCAGAGAGATTCAATCTTACGCCGAGTGACGACGAACTGCTTCAAGTATCCGATAAAAAAGGTTAGAATGCTATACGGTAACTAATCAAGGTAAAAGACGGTCTCATAAAAACTACGTGATTTTTATGGGAGCTTAAAAATAGCAGCAATCAAAAACGAGCATTTATAATTTATACGCACTCGGACCTACACGACGAGGAAAGCAAAATGGAATATAAAAAGAATTTGCGATGCGTCATGGGTCTCCAGCAAAAAAAGAATATTGAAATTCGACCCCAAATTATGTCATTATGCGTAACTACCAAAGAAAATCGAATTGAAAAACACGATATGCTTGCTGATAAAAATAAAATAAATATATAAAAACGTAGAAAAAATTAACACGCGACTTGCAAATACGCGAATATATTCAGAGGATAAAAACATCGCTTTAAAATTACTGACACGAGATCTATCATTACACTTTTTACTTTGTCATCTATATATATAGATCAGTTCTCTCTCTCCTGTGCTGAAGAAGAGATCGTCCCCGAAAGCTTCTGTGTTCGTTTTACGTGTCACTTCGACACCCCCAGCAGCTCGCCAACCTGAAGTCATCTTATTGGTGAGTACTCACTGGGTTTCCTTATTCCAACAACTTGTTGCCATCCATTTATCCCATTTACCTTTCCTCTCCCGTAGGTGTCCTCAAATCCGTAAAAGTGGTTTTCGCCATGCCGTCGGTCTGTCTGTTCGCGGTTCTAGGATCCAAACGCGTATATAAAATCGAATGATATCTCGTATTTGTGCAGCATATCATCTTTTGCAGACACTTTTTCATAAAAATGATACTGCACAAAAATAAAGGCGATTTTTAGAAAAATTTGATTTACTCAAAAATGGCTGCAGAGAATTTGATTAAAATCAATCCAATTGTAGAGCCTGGTGTCACAAATAATACTGCTTAAGCCATATGTCTCAAAAATCTACATAGTAAAATCAATCCAATTGTAGAGCCTGATGTCAAAAATAATACTATCTAAGCCATATATCTCAAAAAATCACTATACGGCGTCCAGTGACATTACAGTGTACGCTAAGCTACCTTACTTAAACCTTATGATGTCAAGCCTCCGCCGCGATCCACTAAAAATCTTACTACAGCCGAAACGGTTAAACAAAATCGAATGATATCTCATATTTGTGGATAATATCATTCTCTCTGAAGAGATGAACGACATTGCGTAACAATTAAGGGTATTTTATTCTTGGATATTTTGAACAAAACTATTTACTCAAAAACGGCTATAAGGATTTTGATTAAAATCCATCCAATAGTAAATCTTGATGTCAAAAATAATACTAACCCATATGTCCCAACACATTACTATAGTATGTATATCGTCCAGTGGTATTAAAATATACGTCAAACTATGGTCAACTTTGATTTATAAGCGTTTTTCTTTTATAAGCGCATACAGTTGACCAAACATATATGAGAAAGTTTGTGCAATGTATATTGCGCCGTTTATTTCGAGTGACATTTCTTGAATTATGATTACGTATATTTAGTTGCCTATTTCAAAGGGGATATGGAGGCAGGTAATGTTGGTAAAAATGAGGACGAAGGTAAGTAGCAGAGACGGAGGTGACAAGCGGGAGAGGGGGGAGGGGGTGAATGGAGAAGAAAGAGGTGCGAGGGCGAAGGTAGCAGAGATGGAGAGTGATGAAGGGAATAAGAGAGAGTGATGAAGGGAATAAGAGAGAGTGATGAAGGGAATAAGAGAGTGATGAAGGAAGATAAGAGAGAGACTGGAGAAGAAATGTGAGAGAAAGAAGAAAGAGAGGAATAGAGAGGGTGAAACGATAAAGATAATTGTCTATCCACACTCAGATAGAGCGCCGTTGTTATGTCTAAAGGCACTTTAGGGCGAAGCTGGTTAGGGGAGGGGGTCGTGGAAGCGTCGGAGGCTGGAGGAGTGGGGGAGAGAGAGGAGTGGGGGAGGGAGAGAGAGGAGTGGGGGAGGGAGAGGAGTGGGGGAGGGAGAGGAGTGGGGGAGGGAGAGGAGTGGGGGAGGGAGAGGAGTGGGGGAGGGAGAGAGAGGAGTGGGGGAGGGAAAGGAATGGGGGAGGGAGAGGAGTGGGGGAGGGAGAGGAGTGGGGGAGGGAGAGGAGTGGGGGAGGGAGAGGAGTGGGGGAGGGAGAGGAGTGGGGGAGGGAGAGGAGTGGGGGAGGGAGAGGAGTGGGGGAGGGAGAGGAGTGGGGGAGGGAGAGGAATGGGGGAGGGAGAGGAGTGGGGGAGGGAGAGGAGTGGGGGATGGAGAGAGGAGTAGTGTAGGAGAGGGAGGAGGAGTAGTGTAGGAGAGGGAGGAGGAGTAGTGTAGGAGAGGGAGGAGGAGTAGTGTATGAGAGGGAGGAGGAGTAGTGTAGGAGAGGGAGGAGGAGTAGTGTAGGAGAGGGAGGAGGAGTAGTGTAGGAGAGGGAGGAGGAGTAGTGTAGGAGAGGGAGGAGGAGTAGTGTAGGAGAGGGAGGAGAGAGAGAGAGGAGTGTGGTGAGGGAGAGCATGTGCTAAAGGGTCGATGGAGGGAAGGTCCGAGAGATGAGAACGAGAGAGATGCAGGGTTCAGTGAGCACAGAGACTCTTTGGCTTGTCGAGAGCCGATAGCTGGGGGAGCACGGAGCAACCGACCTTTTCTAATCCTCGTACGTGACTTCTAATGACTCGAAGGCTCGTCTTTACGACCCGCAATGCCCACACATGCATACTCGCGTTATCCCCGCGTGCAGACAGTGTGGTATTTCTCTCTCCTTCGCGACTATTTTCTTGGGGAAGTGGAACAGGATGTAGCAGAAGTCTACGGGTTCAAATCCTGGAGAAGGCTTTTCTTTCCGTGACCGCAACGGAGGGGGCGATGAGAGAGCATGCAAGGTTAGCAAAAATGTCTCCCTTTCGTATCTGGTTTGCGGGTGAGGCGCATTGACCTTGAGGGAGGCGTTGCGGGATTCAAGAGAGCTTATAGTGTTTACAAATTCCGTCACGAATTGTATGGACGAATGCTTTTTGATTTCCGTTTCGAATGCGCGAACGATAAAAGGAAAGATGATGAGCTGCAAGTCTCTATCTCGACGCGATAACCCGCGTCTGAAAGGCGACCAATAAAGATAAAAATGTGCCGAAAAGGAACTCTTTAGCAATGACGCAGCTAACATAAATCGTATTAACCCTAAAAAGCTTTAGTTAGTCGCTTCAAGGCAATCCTACATAAAACTGACGTGTATTGTTATTTCGCTCGGAAAAAAATAACATTACTTTAACTTTTTTGTAAATTCTATTTTATTATGACAAAATAACTATTTACAAATATAATTTATGTACAATTAACAATTGTTCGACTTTTTAACAATTTTAAGCACAACTTTTTTTGGTGCTCGCCTCAAATCGGCACATCACACTGCACAAAACGAGTCCGTTTTTTCCCGTTTTTTCATTTTCCTATAAAAATTGTCAACTTAAATAACATAAGCGTTAATGTTTGCAATATTTACCATGTTGTAAGAAAAGAACGGCGTATTGCAATGATCGCGTAAGGCTAATCATACGTCAAAAAAGCGTGGTGACTTACCTAATATAGGCTCTATCAGGCGCACATAAAGCAGGTTCACAGTAAACTCGTCAGCAACTGAAAGAGAACTGAGCATTTCAAGCACTGCTATGGCAATGAGTGAATCCGGCTACCGGATGATGAGTAATCCCAGATTTTTTGGAACAATAAAGGTCAGTTTGACGTACATTAGCTTTCTAGGGTTAATGGTTTCGGTCGGCGTGGTTAACGCCTGAGTAGTATGTACGACGCCCGGTAGTCAACGAGAGATCGAACAAATCTAGCCCGGGATCTCGCGTGGTACAGATACACGACTTTCCATCCCTGCATTCTTACTTCGTCGTTATGTAGGGAAAGTTCAGAGTAGGTAACTAAAAGGGCCAAGATATTCAGTAGAAGCACCTTCAAATAGTTTGATCAAGACTTCAGGTCGATTCTAAGGCGAACGAATTTTATATTCTTCGTTGAGGTTATTTTAATGGGTTTGGAAAGAGAAAAAATATTTACAACCCAACAAAATGCATTCATATTAGGTTATCCCACAGTGAAAAATTTAATATTCACGTCAATTTTGCCAACTGACGTAATCAAGTGCAGAAATAATATAAAGACATACACTTTATTAAGAAGTAAAACAAATTATGACGAAACAAAATGGTGGTATAAAGTGCTTTTAAATGGGAAATTATATATTCCAATATTATTATAAAAAATAATAAAGGCAATATCGTTTGTTTACTCAGAAAAACATGAATTACTACCCCCAAGAATATTTGAATAGAACGAACAATGGCAGAGCTAGAACCACTTAAATCTTAATATCTAGGATTCAGTAATTCAGATTCACATCTGAGGAAATAATATTCGAAACTAATGATGACACTCATTACAGAATAAAACTATTTTAATGATAATTTTAGCATAAAACTGACACGATCAACGACGTTCTTATTGAAGTTTTTTGAAGGCGTTGATGTTAAGCGACTACTGTCTGGGACATCCACCGAATGCAGAAACGTAGAGGAATTTTAAAATATTTCATTATTATTCCAGATCACGATCGGGAGAATGTCGCAAGAAAACTTTTGCAGCAAGCATGAAGCTCAATGGAATCCCTCCTTACTCTGTGCAAGGCGAACATTTTTAATATTTAGGACTTAAAGGGAAAATCATTTTAAAAAATGACGTCCGCTGAGTTTTATTCCTCTAGAGAGAGAAGAAGTAGGGAGGGAAGAGGAGGAAGATGGCCTTCAGCAGAGGATATGATGTATATTTTTATCTATTACTTGTTTGATACCACGCACAACTCTAATATTTCAAACTGAAAAAACGTGACAATGCATGAAAAATATATGAAATTTCCATTGGGGAGGGGGTTTGCAGAAACTGGGGGACCTCGTCAAGCAGACATGTCAAATTAGCGGGTCGCATGCGGTCCTTTCTCTGCCATACTCCGGCCCGTAAGCCATGTTTTGTCTTCACTAAATCGTTCGATATTTATATAAATACTCTATTTTTTGAAAAGGAGACGAGATATTTTAATAATTATTGAGGTATAATAGAACGCATTTTATAAATTATAGTTTTTGATGGAAAAATCAAGTCTATTTTGCACATTGTGGCCCTCATTAACCCTTTCGCTGTTATCGACGCATATATGCGGGTAGGCAGAGCGGTGCCTTGACTGCTAACGACGCATATATGCGTTTCAAGCTCTTCCTTTCGCTGCTCAAAAAAGATGAAAATATTTTTTCGAGATGGTTAATAATCAATATGAATGTAAACGATTAACAAAATAACTTTTAAAATATAAAGAGACTAAAAGACGAATGAAAGAACGTAGATGCGGAGCTCCTAGAGAAAGTATTCAGCACAGGCGTGCTTCAAGGTCCCTGAACTCGGCGCACACGGCTGACGCAGAAGCTAAAAGTCCATAGCAGCGAAAGGGTTAAATAATTCAAATGCGGTCCTTCAATAACATCAATCGCTTCAATGCGGCCCTTATGCCTCTTCGGTTTTGACATGTCTTTCGCAAAGGGTTCGCGGCTCCTAAAAGTTGAGAAACACTGGCTTGAGAGGTCTCGGACGCTTGCAGAGAGAAAATCGTTAGAGCCGCATAGCATACCGCGCGCATGGGCCGCGCAAACCTGTTGCACGCCGTGCCAAAGACTCGCTCAGATATAACCAGGGAATGAATTGATAAAAATATCCTCCATCTCGAACTTACAAGCATATGAAAAAAACACATTTTTAGAAAACAATACATCTCTAATGATTATAGCGTGCAGTTTCGTGATAAATACAGGTTCCGCTTAATATTATCACTGGTTATTGTTATCAGCCGCTTACTGTTATCAACTATAGGATTCCAAAACCAAATTTAGTGTAAGAAATGTAATTTCCTCCGCTAAATGAGATCACATCCGCCGCTTAATATTATCAATTTAAAAACATGATACGAGTGCGTACAACCATTATTTTCTAATTTAGTGAGAACATGTGGCCAGTGGAGCTTTCTAGATTCAGTGCATGCGATGGCTAGTCCCTGGGAGTTAATATCCGGAAAAAAACAATCAGAAACTGTTTCCGTAAAGCATGTTTTTAGTCAGTCAAGTGTCGCGGAAAATATTGACGAAAGCAAAACTATGCCTGCAATAGAAAATAGCTTCATTAATACTTCAGATTTTGAGGGTGTGTGAAAATTGATGAAGATATTGCCACAACAGGGGATCTTACGGTAAGGGATATAGTTGATGATATTAAACCCAACAAACCTGTAATCGAAGATGACGAAAGTTCGGATAATGAAGACAACGAAGTTCATCAAATTACCCAAAGTGCTGAAGAAATTAAAAAAGATCCCTTCAAATATTGCGGAGTGCATTGGAACTCAAGGGGGAAAATAGTGATGACTATAAACTATTTTACAATTTACAACAACGAATTGAAAATTTAATTACAAAGGATTTAAAGCAGCAAAAACTGGATAGGTATTTTACAAAGTAAATAACATTTAGTCTGGAGATATGTATATTGTTTCTTCTCTCTAAAATAATTTTTAATTTCAGATTATGATTTATTAGAAATTATGTCACCTATGTTAGATAAATGAGATATGTAATTAGTCGTATTTATTTTTTATTTATAATGTGCAAGTAACATAATGTGAAAGTAAAATAAATAAGATTAAGTAAAACATTTTTGTTTATTATAATCCCAACAAATTTTTTAAAGCGTCGTTTATTGTTATCAGCCGCTTAATGTTATCGATTTCCATGAACCCAAAGTGATCACATTAAGCGAAACCAAATGCATGTGCAAAATCGATCATTCTTGCGTAAAAATGACGGCGACTAAACTCAGCTTGAACTTAAACTTTAGGTAGATGATTGTAATTATGGTGAATAAAGGACCACCCTTCGTCAAAATCATGTAAAAAATGTACATTGTACGTTTTACACATTGTAAATGACGAACCGAAGAAATTAAGAGTAAGAAAATGAGAGAGATATTTTCGACTCACCACTAGGATCCGATTCCTGTCGTTGCGTTTCCCTTCGGAGATCCTGGGGCGAGCGATACGCCGAGGGGCGGCGGGTGCGTGAACATGTGGGGCAGGTGTGCCAGCGTGTGGGGCGGCGGCACAGGCATCGTCGACGAGGGGGCAGGGTGGACCATTGAATGCGGAGGGTAGCCGCCGTGGCTAGGGAGGTCGACCGATGGCGTGGGGATGTAAGTGGGTGCGCTGGATATGACGTCATAGTAGTAGTGGCTGGGATACATCATTCTGAGGGCCATGGAGCGGAGGTCGTCCTGAGCTGCGATTCGGGAGCGGAAAAACGGGGAGGTTAAGCGGACAACTGACAGAAAGGAACAACCTAATAATAATAATAAAGGTTATGTAAAGATGGATGATGAAAATAAATATTAGCTGTTAAGGCATTTCAATCGGAAGATTAAGTTAAATATAATAACAAACAGAAAAATGAAGTTCCTTGTACTATCAGGCATTGGAGTGAAACAGTCAAGTCTGCAAAACTGGTGGTGAAGACGAGAAATCCTGAAAATGTATAAAAGAAACACAACCAGAACGCATTTGGAGAGAAAATTAACAAACTAAGTGGAAATTACACTTATCATGACGCTCACCGAGGATTCAAAAACCTGTCGATTAGAAATTGAAGAATAAGCAGATAAGTATAAAAAATGAAAAAACAAGTACTTATCTTGGGTATCTCCAACAGCCATAACAACGTTGTGAAAAACCAGATGCTCATTTCGGCTACACTAATCAATAAAGGTAAAATACTCCTTTAGCCAAACAATTAGAGGGTTACAACACCGAATGCATTTCGCCCACAAGGTGGGCATCGTCAGGGGTAAAACCTGTTTCAACAGTGACTGAAAGCCAACTGCCAGGTTTGAAACGGAAAGTGTTAAGAAGACGACCGAGAAACAAGTGAAACGCGGAAAATTTTTTCGGCGTGTGTTTCGTTTAAATCTGTCAATTTGTATAGGGTCTTGTTGAAATCTGTGTCCGTGTTCATAAGTGTATCGCGGTTTTTGTAAATGTGAAGGTTTTCTAACGAGTTTAGTGAGTTATTGGCTGAAGTTATCAATGGTAAATCGTTTACGTGTATACTATGACCTGTTTCAAAAACGTGGTTGGCAACGCTTAATTTTTCAAAACGATTTCAACAAGACCCTATACAAATTGACAGATTTAAACGAAACACACGCCGAAAAATTTTTCCGCGTTTCACTTGTTTCTCGGTCGTCTTCTTAACACTTTCCGTTTCAAACCTGGCAGTTGGCTTTCAGTCACTGTTGAAACAGGTTTTACCCCTGACGATGCCCACCTTGTGGGCGAAATGCATTGGGTGTTGTAACCCTCTAATTGTTTGGCTAAAGGAGTATTTTACCTTTATTAATCTTAGCCAAAGTTATTGAGCTACTATCAATTACACTAATCAAGACGTACCTTTTTTAATGTTGACGGAGAATGCTCCAGGGATTTGACCTTGCTTATCATTCAATAACCATCAAAGTAAAGTGCGGAAAACTCAATTACGTCAGTAACCCGTTACAGAATACAATAGCAATAGCCCAAGTTTGCGAAGGCAAAAACATTCAATAATTTCGAAAAATTTTAAATTTACATCATTCCACAGATCAAATAATTCGAAAGAAAAAACTTTTGCATCAGGTGATAAGACAATCGATTGCAATATTAAAAGTCTGTGATGCAGGATAGCGTGGTGAAGTGTTTTTCTCCAATTGGTTGCCGCGGTATGGTGTCGCGAAAAACTTCGTCGAAGGAATAAATAAATCAGCGATTTGGAGGTTTTGATAATTTTTCTTCTAATGAACTGATAGTAACTCAGTACCAACAAATTAATGCGCCCGAACTTTACATACCCGTAACTAAAAATATACTACCTTGGTTGAAGGTGGGCACGAATGAGAGAAATGCAGAATTGCAAACGTAGCTGCTCGTCGCATCTGCGTTTTGCAATGGCTGCTATCCATTACAGCGACTGTAACTGGTATTAATCATTTCACAAAATGAAATAATTCACAAAATAAATAATAGGAAACGCGTGTTGATTTACGACAGCTCAAACCAGAACTCTTTTACGAGCTGACCGTGAACAATGGACCATTCGTGATGAAGACATTTACTCTCCCGTTCATTATTTTATCGCCAGAATAACATAATTTTACGTTTAAATGCAAAAATACTTTATTTGGCTTCCAAAGGCAGCTTTAATAACCGACCCGGCTTGAAATACGATAATGAGCTTTATTTTAAATCCTTTTCATTTGCGCGGTAAAGCGAAAGAGGTCGTTTCGAGAAAATGGACGATGCCCGCAGTATGTTTTCCAAGTGCCACTTATTTTTATTGCGGAAGGCTTTGAATTAATTACCCGCCAACTATTTCTCATCTTACATTATTTTTTTGCGAAGGATGAGGAAATACTCCCTCCATAAAATGAATATTGTCTAAAGATTCGAAATACAACTACCTGGAACGCTCACCAGCCATGTGGGTCATGTTTATTCATTCTTGCCTTAACGACTTTTTACCTTTAACGACTAAAATGTTCTATTACAGAACATAATTACTGGCAGAAAAACAAATAAGAAATACATAAGTACTTCTACTAAACTACTACTAAAACAAACAAACATTTACTCAGAAAATTCAGTTCGAGAGAACATTTTATAGTATGTAAAACTAGAAAGAAAAGCTTCCCCATCATAACCGGGAGAAAGTTAATAATAAATTGTAACAGAAACATACAGAATTTTATCTTCAACCTAAATCGACGAAAGTGACATTTTTTGGATTCCTTACATCGAACTCAGACGCACGCCCAATACATTGTAAATATATATGAAAATAAATTCTTAAGAATTTGATAGTGTTTTCCTCCACAAAATTCAACCACATGTTTTCAAAATTCTCGAGTTGTGGGCTTCGCAAACCATTTCCTAGGCCAGAGGTCTCCAAACTTTTTTATAAAAGGGCCGGTTGGTCAATAAATTTCATGCTCGAGGGCCAGAGTATCAACATGAAAAACTTTTTGAAAATATAGGCGCACAATATAAAATGTAGGCTATTTTCATATTAAAAGGTAGTTTGAGACGAGACGAAAAAGACCCATCATCCCGTCCTTGGTGCATTTTAGGACGGTATGACTGTACGTGGGGGCTAATAAGACCGCCGAGGAAGAGAGAAAAGAAATAGGGTGGGGAACAAGGGACAAAATGTCATACAGTAAAAGCGTAAACATAACGAAATAACATTTTTCTCGTTTTCGTTAGTTACTTTGAAAATATCGTTAACGTTTATCGTCACGTTATTTAAAAAACATTTCGTTACGTTACGCACAGCTTGATTGTTATATCGAGTATCGTACGTTTCCAGCTGATTCACCTCTTGCCTACGCGCAATCTAAGAGGTAGTGCAATGAATAGCCGGATAGGAAAGGAGGAGAGAAACCTGGTGCCGGCTTTTAGCGTGCTCCTAACGAAGAGCACCAAGGGGACCAACGGCTAACGTCCCTTCCGAAGGACGGAGTGTTGATTTGAGCGCGTTCCTCATTTCACTTTTTCTCATTGGCTCGTCCACATCTACTTAGTTCCAACACGCACAAATAGGGGGAAAAAATCCTACAGGATTCGAACCGGGTGTCGCTTTAGTTGGCGGGGCCAACACTTAACCCAGTGTTTCCCAACCAGGGTTCCGCAAACCACCGTCAGGGATTCCGCGAGGAATCGAAGAATAAATAAATAAAAATGTAGAAATAACGCGAAAAATTCCAAATATCCCTCGAAATATCGCGGAAATTTTTGCCCGGAAATTGGCAATACTGGAGTAATCTCCGTGCGCTACCGACTGCCTCTTTGTTTTGTTCAGTTCTTATTTAAGGTTATATTTAGTTGTATTGTGTCTGATACCAGATTGTTCGAGAAGGTTCTTTTTCTTTATTTAAAGAGTGACGATCGGGCAACCGAGTCAGTCTTGAGTAGACTGCGGTTCCACGGATCTGAGCGATAGTGATACTCCGAGTTATTTATTTTCGGGGGTGATTTTGCGAGTGGTGTTTATTGCGCGTTACGGTCGTTCGCTATTTTGTAGATTTGTAGTCTTTGCGTAGCTTTGTAATTGGCGTTTTTACCGAAACCGTGGTTATTTTTGTATCTAAAATCCCACCCCGTAACAGTATTTTCATACGGCTGTTGAAGATTGAAAAATGTGGAAGTATATGAAAAGAAGGCGCGTCAGTAAAGGAGAGGACAGTGAAAATGAATAAAAATTATCAGAGCCAAGTACGAGTAAAGCAGGAAGAGATGTGACTGATATTTAAAAAAATCGCCTTTACAATGACAGTTACTTGGCCATGGGTTTTACATGGACTGAAGACGAAAATTTCCCCGTTCCATTGTGCATTGTTTGCGGGGAAAAACTAACACAGCTATGACCCCGAACAAGTTAAATCGACACTTCATTACTAATCACGGCCACTTGTCAAATAA
This sequence comes from Tanypteryx hageni, assembly GCA_028673005.1. Lineage (NCBI taxonomy): Eukaryota > Metazoa > Arthropoda > Insecta > Odonata > Petaluridae > Tanypteryx > Tanypteryx hageni. The sequence goes on along the minus strand of CM054114.1, from coordinate 11,924,840 downwards.
AACAGTTGATTACTTTCAACGACTTTTGGATTCACAAGGACGATGTAAAGTTTTTGAGAAGAAGGTAAAAAGTGAAGTGAAAAGGCCCAAGAAGAAAGCTATTTAGTAACTGAGCTAGTTGTACAAAAAATGAAAAGTCACACTATTGCTGAAAGCCTAATAATGCCTGCTTGTAAAATAACAGTGAAAAGGCAAAGAGGCTTAAAGTGAAATTGACAAAGTTCCTGTTTCTAATAATACTATTAGTAGGCGTGTGGATGACATGTCACACGACATTGAAGATGTCTTGTTTGAAATACTAAAAAATACTAACTTTGCTCTCCAAGTCGACGAGTCAACAGACATAACAAGTAAAGCTCAGCTGTTGGCATTCGTAAGATTTGAAAACGAAGGTGAAATAATGGAAAATGGAAAACATCTTGTCTTCTTATTTGGAATCCTGCGGTTTGTCATGGAGCCGGTGTGTTGGAATTTGCACTGATGGTGGCCCCTCAATGATCGGCTGAATAAAAGGCTTTGTTACACACGACAAATAAAAAAACGTTGATGTCATAACGGCCCACTGCTTACTCCACCGGGAAGTTGTTTCAAAAACTATTGGGGAGGATTTAAAAAAGTCCTTGATATAGCTGTGAACATGGTCAATTTTATATAGCAGCGCCCTCTTAAGTCACGCATGTTTGCAAAGCTGTGTGAAAAAATGCAAAAAGACCATGTGACTCTCCTACACACTGAGGTTAGATGGCTTTCAAGAGGGAAAGTTTTAACAAGGGTATTTGAGCTGCGAGAGGAACTACCGCTTTTCTTCAAAGGTAATAATAAAGCCAGTTTTTCTGACTTTCTTGAAGATACAAAATGGCTGCTGAAACTAGCCTACTTAGCAGATAATTATCAGCACTTAAACACCTTGATAATAATTTAGCAGTAATTGAATTGCGATCCCCGCTATCAACTTTTTCTGGCCTGTAAACGTTTTCATAGGTAGGGGTAACATGAAAAGGGCGTGACAATGGGTGAAAGCTGAAAAACAAAAAAGTTACAACACATTGCTGCAATTTAGAATCGAGACGCCCGCTAGATATTCTATACGCCACACCATATGGTTAAGGGCTCTTATTCGTTGTATTTACTTGATTTCGTATAATTCGTTCTGCAAATTGCACAACTATCAAATAGTCGTTGATCGTGGCAATTATTTGCTCATTCTAAATTTTTTTCTACGATCAGCGATCTATATCATCCATCTCTCAGAAGTTACATCGGCCATAATAGAAGACCGCATCGTCTCACATTCGGAAAGTGTGGGTTATAGTGTCTCAAGTTTTATAAGTTTAGCTCTTTTTGGTGGTTCGTTCATCGTCTTATAAAACTATTATTGACTGCATAGCCATGATTTGAATTGTAAATATCAATTTGAATTGCACTGTCACAGTGGTTGTCTTATATTTCAATGAAATACTTTGAAAATTTTATATTCTAATTTTCTTTGCAAATGATTTTGCCCGAAGGTAGGTAGTTACCTTCTGCTAAGATTTTGGTATAATAAAAATGGAAATTCACACAGGTTTAACACCTTCTACAAACAAGAATAGAATTACTCCCCGCATTTCTTCTTTTGTGCAAATCGACAATCGAGCTTCCATCTTTAACGGTTAACTACGGCACAATAATAACCCGCTTACGTAGTGTTACAACACAATAACTGTCGTCAACTACACTACACCAAACCAGCGGTATGAGTGCGAGCTGTGTTACCACCCAACCGAGCGAGAAATTAAAAAAATCCCTTCTTTTTGACCTACCCACATATGTACCGAAATTTTGCATCAAAGCATGGCAATAATTCGAGAATTAATCTTCAAAACAACTTATCTCAGTACTAAAGATATAAACATTTCTGTTGTTTTATGATTTAAAATGAATTTTTAAGTTAGCTAGTAGAGAACTCGCAATTACAATTCTGGAAATTTCGAAGAACCTTAAGAAGAGATTTTGTTATTGATATGTGTGCACATTGACAATCAACATCAAAACTAGAGAATTTACTTGCAAACAGAAAAGTACGGTAAATTTAAATGTTGTTGCAAAAAGTTCTTTATGAATATATTCCTGATTGTTAGTTGTTCATCATGTTTTATTACTTTCAAATTACTTAAACCACGTACTCTTGACAATGTTACAAACGGTTGTACGTGGGAAATTTTGGCTGCGTTATGAAGAACCCAATTTGTCAGATCCTGAGATTAATCTGTAATTAGGGTTGCCACCTTCTGGGTAGTTGATTCCGGGAGATTTCCACCTCATGAGTAGCTAATTCCGGGTAAAAAACCCTAGGAAGATGTTGGTAATATCTTTCATCCTAAATTTTTAAACTGATCAGCTATTCATTGCACTACCTCTTAGATACCCATTGCGCGTAAAAATTCCGGGAGAATTTTCTCTAGGTCGAAAATCAACTAAAGTGAGCAATGAAACTTGTTTTACTTACTTATTAAGAAACATGATTGTTTCATCTTTATTTTACTGTTAAAGTTAGCGTTGCCACCTTGTAATTGCTGATTCCGGGAGATATCCAACATATGAGTAGTTAACTGCGAGATTGTTTGTACGTTAAAATTAAAAAAAAGCTAATGAGAACACTAAAACTTGTTTTATTTATTATTTAGAAAAAATATGAACATTTTACCTTATTTTTTTAAATTGTTGTATAAATTATATTCACCTCTTATAAATAGCATTACTTCAAAAGCCAAACGTATTTATTTAATTTGAATTTGTATTTTGAACTATTTCGAGCAGTCTCTAAAAGATCTGGTTTTTATAGTTAAAAGGCATGGAAATCTTTACAAGAGTAATTAAAATTGGTGCATACTTGAATTTCTGCTTTAAAATGATTCACACGTAATTTGTTTCGATCTTTACCCAACAATTCATTAATAACATTCAACACACGTTCGCATGCTGCGTTGGATACTGGAACTGAAAGCACCTAGTTACAATTTTCTTTGTGTCTCCGCCAACTCCATTTACTTTTGAAAAGAAATCGAAAACAATTTTGAATGTTTCTTGATTGTTTTAAATTGTAATAAAAATCCGGCGACCCTTTAGTGGCGCGTCCAAGGTATTAACCAAGATGATCCTGTATAAAGAGTATATTTTTACATTAAGTATCGCTCCATTGAAATCGAAGGATATTATTCTACAAAATCTCAACTTAATATAAGGTAAAATGACTAGTATAGCTGAAAATTACTTAATTACGAAGATTTTGGGCTCCCGGACAAGTTCTACCAGATTCCGAGAGATATGTATCTAAGGTGGGTTAATTTCAGGAGACTCCCGAAATTTCGGGAGAGGTGGCAACACTGTCTGTAATTAATGCAATGGCTGGCCTTACTGAAAATTGCCTTCTTTTGGAATGGAACGATAAAACACAATCTGACGTCAACATTGTTACAGGTGGCATCATCGCTCTTGTACCAGTAGCAGTGACTGCTTCTATGATTCTAGAACAGTGATTCTCAAGTGCGGCAACCAGAAACTTTTAATGTACCCGAAAAATTATATTTTAAACAGCAATAATTAATATGCAGACTGAGATGAATACCGTGATGTCACATTTTTTATAATTAATAATGCTATTGACATTTAATCTCGTTAAACTTCTAAGACCTTAAATTTAATAATATAATAATAATATCCTCCAAAATCTAGGAGCCAGCGCAGACGTTAGATCATTTTGATAAATATTTACTTTCTCCATACGTAGTCGAGGGGAAAGTATTGTTTTCATGAAAAAATCGATTTCGAGATTTCAACGGAAATAAACGTTTTGAGGTCCCCTGAACACATTTTGACCATTTTCTCGATGATGTCTGTGTGTGTGTGTGTGCCAGCTTTTTTGTGGGTGCTCTAACTAAAAAAACTATTAATCGGGTCAATGCAAAAATTTATATTTAACATTTTTATAAAATGTCAAAAGAACCGATTAGTTTTTGGTAAAAATCGGTAAAACGGAAGTGGGTGTTTACTCTTGTCATTTATCCGTCATTTTGAGATATTTGCTTTAATATTTGATATATTTAAAAACATAGTGGAATAAAAGTTGTAGATAATTTAATTTTGTATAACCTTTATTCGAAACATTTTTCCATATAATGAGAGATATCTTAAAAACTAAAGTATTTTGCTGCCACCACCACGCCACCTACCGACGACTATTGTTAACAATTGACGCTTAGTTACATCTTTTATTTTCTTAATTGTTGGAGCTTTGTGGCTATATCCAATATCAGAAGGCTCGAGTTTATTTCTGTTCTTTGTAAGGTCTAAAATTTTCTCGCAGTTTCTTGAAATATTTTGTATTAAGTAATCTATTTGGAATTTTTAGAAATATTACAGGTATTGATAAAGTCATGTGGCCACATCAGAATTTTTTTATTATCGTCAGAAAAATAAATTTTTAATAATTCAGACACGAATCAGCTACAATAATTAAGCCATACACATTTATTTGTCACATTATGTAGCAGAACATAATAAAATGAGTCTTATGCATCTGAAAAAGTCTAATGATATTCTGAAAACATGTAGTTTACGAACAGGAATAAAAATTTGCATTTATTTTCAGGAACACTTCCGATAGATATAATGTATTTTGCTGCTTCTGCTGCTGAGCCAGATAATTCATTATGACTACAGTATAACCATAACCGCAAGCATATACAATATCCAGGCGCCAGCATGAAAATCTTAGGCGAGCCCTGACCTACATTAAATCAAGGTTTCCAAAATTAAATGCAGTGAATACATAGTTGTATGCAATCAAAGTAGTTCAACTTCAATCTTCTTTTCCGACATGAGGGTCATTATTTACGTAACACACGAAAACAGCGATCACAGATAATGTGATGAAAAACCCGTGGATGCGAACACTACAAGAGAAAAAGGCTGTGCAGAAACATTGAGTTATTTGAGCAGTCTATAGCCCTACCAGCGTGCGCGCCGTTTGCGTATACATTATCACAATGAGCTCTAATATTTCGGGCTCTGATTTATTAGCTATCTTGCAGTTTGCTTATGAATTCCTTTCTCCTGTCTACGTTCTGTGGTTCTTTGTTGTCTGTGTTTACATCTTAACTATTTTTTTCTTCCTCAGGTCTGACCCTTATAACTATCAGCTCAAAATGGCTTCTAGCTCTCGTGCACTGGATCGCGACGACCTGCTAAGTTTGCTCGGATATCGACGTAGCCAGAAAAATACACGCTTAGGGGTTTAAACGCCACGGAAAAATCACGATTGACATTTGTTGCTGAGAGCATAATACCGTCCAGAGAAACAACAAATCACGCAATGATAAATTTAAATTGTGGTATTAACGAGGGAAGACCACGTATCTCAAATTTTCTCTCTTTAATTTTGTCATGACGTAATAGCGAATAAGCGTATTCTCGAAGGATGTCTGTGTAGAGTATGATTCTGAACTGATTCATGTTTTCTTGAGTGGGAAAAAAATAAAATTCGTTTTCTTTTTGACACACATATGTTTAAGTTCCGCGTTCGTACCTCGATTATAAATAATTTTAAAATGCAAAGAAAATCTAGACCCATTAACAAGTAATAAAAACTGTTAATTGGAATAGATTAACTGTTTCCTTATATAGGTTTCGTCTCATTTATTTTTTAGCTGCCGTGAAATTCCAAAGCAAATTAATAAACTATATTTTCTCGTTGAAAACCCACTAATTCAGTGAGAGCTGATTCATACACGCGACAGAGATACAGCACATAGTTAAGGCATTTAAATGGTGCATTTGTTCAATAATTGCAGAATTTAAAGAATGGTAACGTTTTTTCTTAGTTTCACCTTATCCACGAAGGTGATTATGGCTTATGGAACATTTCGACGACAATAAAGCGCCGACTCACTTTCACTATCGCTTGCTAAAAGACCAACTGTTTCTGTTTTCTTGCACATAGTGAGGGCAATTACTGGCTCTTAACTTGCCATAATTCTCTAGTTTTCAATCGTAACGTCAAAAAGAAACCTGCTACGATCAATGCATCCGCTATTATCACCCGCGAAAGACGCAATCCATGAATCACTATTGAAAAAGATTTATTTCAGCTATCCACAACCGCAACGGGCGATACGTGATGAAAAAATTCCCAAGTGGTCTGCTCTTAACGGATGCATGTGGAAGCATGCTTTATTATTACTCCGAAACCAGGAAAACCACTTCCTATTAACCTGGTAAAGGAAGCCCTCTATGTGAAAGACATATCAGTAGGTAATTTATCATCAAGACAATTTCATCTTTCTCTATAAGAAAAATGCTTTTTCTATTTATTTCGTATATAATGGTTTAAGCTTCTGTAGCCATGACGATATGTCTAAGTCAAACTTAAAATGTCAGAAATTAAAAATACTTAGGAGTTACACTCCGTAATGTGTCCAGCAGGGAGTAAGTAAGAAACGTTATAGCAGCGGCACACAGCAGTGGTGCCCAAAGTGCCCGGGCCGGATGCGGCCCGCGAAGGATTTTTGTGCGGCCCGCAATGGTATGATGAAAAACCCATCCGAAAAAATTAACAAATACATACATTTTATGTAAATTTTGATAATAAAACTTTTAATACTGAAATGTTAACCATAAAATACCTTATTTAGACTTGATTTTCACTTATATAGCTCCTTAGAACATATAGATAACTTCCGATTTAATCTCCAATCTGGTTCGCCAAAAAATTGGTAACTTCCAAAGGATTTGCAACCGCCGATGCGGCCCGCCAGTGAAAACGCTTTGGCGCCCACTGACTCCCGGTGTCGAAGGACCTTCTTCCTGATTCCTGCGGGGATAACCCTCGAGTGTTTGGCAAATCGCATATTTTTCGCTAATCCGTCCTTTCCTCGAAATCCGCTACGCATTCTGGGAACCTTTCGAGGAGGGCCTGACTAGAGGGCCTGACTAGGAGCCTCAAAATGATGAGTGAACGGCTCGGTTTTTAAAGGGCGAATATCGACACGATATTGTGTATAAAAACTTTTCCGAGGCATGAGATGGCCGACAATGAAGCGTGGATGAATGGAATGCAAACGGTTATTATTAGAAAGGTTTGACAGTTCAACGCGCGGCATGGTTGTACCCACCGGTGTGACAGTGAACTAGTGAGGGCCAGATCAGTAAGTACCAGGTAACACATCGAAATAGTCAGTAAAAAAAATCAAGAGATACTACAGATAATTTTTCCTGAACGCGATAAGACAGCCCAATGGGGGCTTTAAATAGAGTGTATGTTTGGTTAATGGCACCCCCTGCCAAACACTGTCGGCGGCTTGCAGAATAATAGTCTAAATTTAAATGTGAGAGTTTATGCTGGAAGAAATCAAGTGACTCCGTTCCACAAGGCCTAACCTCGTGTCCAATCAATCAATCTATCCATTCACCGACGAACCGACAACATGTATCCAGTACGCTCTGTCTAACGACTTCAGTTCATTTCCTAAGAACTATGTAAAACTAGCTGAAAGTACCCGGCGTTGCTTCGGTTTGATGTCAAGACAAAAAATATTGAGGAAGATATGAGAATAAAACAAATTGTGTAATGAACCCAAAATAATTTTTATTGTAATACTTGACGGTATGCAATATTTCTTGTCTACCCATGTTTTGCACACATGAATCTCAAAAACATTAAAACCTTGGACCGGAATTGCAAGCTCTATGGATGCAACCGGTGGAAACACGTTTGAAGATGTAGTCAAATTAAGCTTAACAATACGTTATCCCATGCAAAGGCTGATTTTGTGAGTCTAATTTGTCACGTGAATATTTTTAAGCCAAACCTACGAAACAAAATGAGTTCCCGGACTTTGAAATCGATTTTGATGATAAAAAGTGTGTTAGTAGGATATGGAAATTGTTGTTATAATCTAATAAGTACAATTTGCTTAATTGATGCTTACAAGTGTTCAGTTGAAGAGAAAGCAAAATGTATATATAGCTATTTAAGAAAGGAAGAAGTTAACGATTATATTTTGGTCGAAATTAAAGAATTATTATAGACGTTAAATAAAATTTTTCAAAAAATTGCCAAGAATAAACTACCCTTAATTTTTGCGCAATATCATTTTTATGAAAAAAAAGGTCTGCAGAAGATGATATGTTGCACAAATACGAAATATCATTCGATTTCATGTACGCGTTTGGGCCCTAGACCGGCGATTGGAGATTTTATGAAAAATTCTATTTACTCAAAAAAGGCAATGAGGATTTGATTAAAATCATACCAATTGTAGAACTGATGCCACAAATAGTACTACGTATCTCTTGAACACTCTATATGCCGTCCAGTGACATTACAATGTACGCTAAGCTGCCTTACCTAACCCCTATGACGTCACGCCTCCGCCGCGATCCATTCCTACTCTTACTACAGCCTTTCGGTTAAACTAAATCGAATGATACCTCATATTTATAGATAATATCATTCATAAAAGACATTCTGATGAGATAAATGACATTGCGGAACAATTAAGGGTACTTTATTCAAGGATAATTTGAAACAAAATTCGATTTACTCAAAAATGGCTCTAAGGATTTCGTTTAAAATGTATCCAAACGTACAGCCTGATGTCACAAACTGTACTAAGTCATATGTCCCAAAAAGTTATTATATCGTTCAGTGGCATTATTTCTGTACAAGACGCTCAGCGCACGCGTCCGAGGGGAAAGTTAATTTCGGGGCAAAAAGTGTTTGCGAGATCAAACGTATATACGTTTATGGGAAAGTTTGTGCAATGTATATTACGCCGTTTATTAGACTTATTATTAACAAGACACAAAAACAAGTTAAAATTCAACATTTACCGAAAACTAACACACAGATAGATATATCCCATCCGATTCAAACCATCACATTTCACATAAATTAGCCCCTATTTAGTACGTTTACCTCAATATCAGAGATCTTGTGTGCGTGTATTCGAGTGCGCGTGTGCGTGATTGCTTCGTCTGATAGGTCCCTGTCGCTGCCGGACTGCACATAAACCTACAGGAAACTAACTGTGTGCGATACTAGGTCCCTTGCGCGGTTTAATTTCCCCTAAACCTAGTATTATTTCCTTTTATTTTGACTAATGCAGGGGTGCCCAACCTGTGGCACGCGGGCCGGATGCGGCCCTATTAGCAATTTCATGCGGCCCATCACATGTATTCAAAACTTTTTTAATTTTTTTATTTACCTATCAAATGTTATTTTACTTATATCTAGCAAAAACTTTTCAAATGTCTAGCATTAAATTGAAACCCCTTAATAAATATTTCTCGATTCAAAATAAGTTCTTTTTAATTTTATTTTTGGTCTTTTCTCAAAGGTTTTTTTAAGACTGAATTCCATCATGATTCTTAATATTGTACTGTTAACCCTAAAAACCTAACTTGATTTTCACCCAATGCTGCCCACCGAAGGCTTCACCCCCATCAATGCGGCTCACCGAATAGAAAAGGTTGAATTTTAAGGCCCCTTCCCTTCACCGAACCTACTGTTCTCTTTATCAAACGATGGCGAATATCAAGACCCTCTTATATACCCACAGACTTATACCTAATGTTCTTGAATACGTTTAGAAAGAAATCAACCGAGGAAATTAAATTATTGATTCTGAGAAGCGAGATTTCAAGCACCGTAGAAGAACACAGCCAAGCGCACTTCCAAAGAGCACAGCGGTTCTCGCGAGAACCAGGTTGGAAACCACTGCCATAAGAGGGATTCGCCAGTCTTTCAACGCTGCAGTCGGTGACGTTCAACCGAATCCAGATTCTCGTGGGCCTTACTATTGTCACACTACGAGGATTTGTTAACAAATAGTGCATCGTGCTAGCTCTCGCTGAGGTTTCTTTTTTTTTCTTATTCGGCTGTTGTTTCGGTTGTATCGTTGATCCATTATTTTAGGTATCTTGACGGACAATTTGTACTACTAAAAAGCATAGAATAACCTCGAGGGTGAAAAATATTTTGGCTGGAACTTATCCTGGCTTGCAACATGGGAGTCAACGGTAAAATCACCATCTTTCAAAGAATTTTCCTTTAACGAACGTTTTTAACAAACGCATGCCGTTCGTCGAAAGAGAATTGCTCGTAGTTTCATTTTGACCCTTTGCACCAATTAATTCTTGTTGTAAGATATTGTAGCTCCCTGAAACGATGTTGATAGCAAAAAGTAATGATGCCTCCAAACGCGTAGGCTTTGGCTATTTCCGCTGCTACTAACAATGCCGCTTAAAAATCTTATAGAAAAAAACCCTGCGCTAAAAATTCCATATAGCAAAGCTAGGGTCGCCTGAAATATGATGAGTGAAACTTTGGTACCCAACGTTTGACTCCTGTAATTTCGGCGCCTCACCGAGGGTAGCATAATTAAGCGCGTTGTTTTCAAGAGAAATAGGAATTAAAATCTGTTTTTGTTTTCAATAAGGTGGATGACCTGAGAGATTGGCAGAATTCGAAGGCGATATTACTTGAATGAATTCTTAAAAGGACCTTAAAAGACAAATCTAAAATAACTAAATATCCATCCTTTTATAATAGAATACATTTTATGTTGATGTCAAGTGCTCGATATTAGTCATCAGAAAAACGAGCATTTTCAACAAATTCCAATGTTTTCAATCAAGGGACTTGAACTATAACTGTGCCGCGATTTTTAAATGAATGGAGATCATACGTTGCATCCGAAAGAAGCTATTAAATTCGTGTTATATAAACGATGGATCTTAGAAAATTCCAATAATATGTGATTCCATATACCTAAGAATTGTATTCGTGTTTTTTGCGATGACGCATCCAAATCGCGTATCAAAATTATCGGGCAAAAAAGGGAGAACGAAGGCCGAAAACGAATTGAATCATTAGGTTAATGAACGGCACCGGTTTATTTTATAGCTTCATCGACATTCCTGCATTCTTTGTATTCTGCGAGAATTTTCTCGGCCATATTTAATATTCATAAGGAGATATTTTAAAACAGTATTTTATTACGATTTCATGGAAATAATGCCGACAAAAAATTATGAAAAGAAATATAATGTAATCTAATCCACTGAGGACGCCTCAATTTTGTTGAAATCCGTAGCTTGGTAAAGTTATTTTCTGTTAATCAATATTCTTCTACGATGATTTTACTACGCATTTACTTTTTTGTGGAAAGTGGCGGAATAACTAATCTCTCGATTAAAAAAAAACAATTTGAGAGCTGAGCATAATTCACATAGGCAAATCTAATCCCCATAAAACAATTGATTTCAACTGAAAAATACCCATTACCTGTAAAAAATCACATCAATTATTTTCATAAAAATCATTCCTATTGTAATGTGCAGCCAGTGAAATGAGAGTTTTTATTGTTGTAGTAATATAAGCGGTATTTTTAAATAATCGCCATAAATTGTAGTATTGCGTATCGAGAGCACAAGATTCTGAATAGTTCATATTTCTAGAGCGGAACTAAAACGGTCGAAACACTGGAAGCTAGAAAAGATTCGATTGATCGCCATTGAAATTGAGGGCTGCTGGTCCCCTAAACTTGCGCGAGTTCATTTTTTTCAAATAGCCTAATGGTGGAGTTAATGAGTTGTCATTTTTATCTAAACAACCTTGAAATGATCGGCCTTGTAAGTTGACAGACGTTGTCTCTGTGATTTGAAAGAGATCCCAAAATTTCATCCATAATGCGAACGTCGGAAATTGTAGCAGAGCGTCCCAAGAATTCCACACTTCATATTTTACAACCTAGACTTGTTTACTCTCTGTTATAAAATAATTAAGTCATCGAAGGCTTGACCAAAAAATATTAATTAATCCCACTGGTGAGGTTATATAAAAATCTTTACAATTTCCATTCTTGCTTCAATATTCACCACACTTTACAAATTACTTGAACTCGATAAAAAAAGCGTTCCAAGTACGAATCCCAACCACTTCGTTCTCCGGGCCCGAAGCCGCAAATCATACATTTTAAGCCGTTTCGGAAAAGGACTTTTTTCTACCAGCGCTCCTCCCTTCCTTACCCTATCTCTGTCTCCGTCTTAGCTACGCCCACGCCCCCCTTCCCACTCCCCTCTCCCTCCCACTCACCTCCCCTCTCCCCTCCTTCTCGACTCCCAACTCCATCAGCGACCAAACGACCGCAGCGATACACAGGATTTTTGAGACCCGGATGACCGGTCTTAAAAAAGTTATTTACGACCCCTCGGTTGGAAAATCGTAACATATATTTATGTGAAGTGATGGAGAGAGAGGGTCTGACCCTTGGAAAAAAATCCGAAGTCCTTCGAGAAAGCGGCGAAGAAGTGAAAAGGGCGAGACTAAACCGCGGGGGCAAAGGGATAAGAAGAGGGAGAACTGAGAGGGAGAGAAGGAAAAGGAAGAGAGAAGGAAAAGGAAGAGAGGCGGGAGTGAAAAACAGCTAAGAAAGAAAGGAAAAAGAGGATGAAGTTGGAGGTTACAATAGATGACGAACGTGGAGTGACGAAGTGGAGAAATATGAAAGAGGGAGAAAGAAGATGATCGAGGGGAAAGCGAAAAAATAAAGACGGAAGCACTAACAAGGGGAAAATGAAACAGAAAAACGCCGAGGTTATGGAGTAAATGAGTGGAAAACGCCAGAGAAAGAAAATGCCGAGGAGAAGAGATGGAGAGAGGTAGAGAGGGAAAAAGCAGATAGTTACGCATGCAGAGGAAATAGGGCCAAACAGCCCCTTCTTTCACACAATCCTTAATTTTGTTGAAGAAAGGGGAGAGAAAGAGAAAGAGGAGGCAGATAGGAGGGTGAAGGGAACGACCACCCCCAAACGAAGGCCATCGGTTCGCCACAATAACACCATTTTTCGTTGAGAAATGGTAGTAAAAACCACTAAAAATTAGAAGCATCGTTAAATTTTGAAATTTTTGTTAACCTGCCGCTAAAAGTATCGGTCGGCTTTCGTTTAAGGGCGTTTAAAATGTGACCCAGTTTTAAAAAATGTATTTTATTGCGCCCAATAAAGTTACGTGAGGAGCGTACACTTCGTGGAAACGATAACGTTCTATCTGGAGCCAGGTCTGAAATAGTTAAGGAATATAGCTCAGAGTGAACTTCCTCTTACTCTATTAGCAGTCGTTAGTATGCAACATGAGCTCGAAGCCAAAAAATAAAATCAATACTGAAACAGATTAATTCATATCTTTATTCCTGCAAACTATCGAAATCAGAATACGATAAGCCATATGGTAACTCATCTCATAAAATGTGCACCTGCAGCATGTGATCCAAATAACAGAAACGAAGACGAGCAAAGAGGGAAATGCGCTATCAAGGACTAAGAGCGTGGAAATTTTCAAATAAGAAAGCTAAAATTGAGGCTATGTGAAATTCACTTTGGAAACCGATGTCACATAAGTAAAATGTTGATGTTTTGGGCTAAAATTTCGTGAATAAGAAACAAAGTTACTGGAGTGATGCAAAAAAATAATTAGTGGGCATTTAAAAACAAACAAACTGGAATGTATTACACAATCACCTTAAAACAGAATCATCGTCTTCAGATTGGACGAAAAACCAATCAGTTTATCAGGGCCCTCGCGAGAAGTGAGTTCGAGAGGCGGCATTTTTCTAGCCTCGCCCCCGATCTAAACCTTTGTGTCGTGAAATGAGGCGTCACTTTTGTCTTTTTGTCTCAGGCGGCTGATTTCCATGCAAAAGCCCCGCCGGATATGAAATTAACGCCCTTGATTTCTTCTGATATTTATTTTTAATTATCTCAAAACAGCACAGCGCTTTGGGACCATTTACAATGTGCGAAGATGAACACATACGACCAGGCAGGATTCGATCCCACGACCTTAGCATCGATAAAAACGCTCATCAATCACGTAACCAGTGCTATTATTAAATATTGATCTCATCTGAGTTAAAACGTACTTAAAAACACCTAAATTGATTAAAATGCTTTCCATTGGTTAGTTAAAGTGCTTTGATGATTATTTGTCGAGAAAAATGCTTAGTGACCGAAGACATGACAACAAATAATTAATTTGAACCAGTTTTAATGGGTGCAGCATACCTTATAATGACCTATTTTAACAGAGCAATGAAAAATTAACAACAAAATACCTATAAAAATCACTAGATGTAGTATAAACAAAGCAGTTGAAACACTTCCTCCCAATGTACACCAACGAAAAACAGTTCAAAGTTATAGCCGCTATCTTTATTCCGCAATGAAATTTTGAGATTTTGATGGCCGAGGGAAAAACAAAACAATCGGCAAAGAAGAATCTCGTATTGTCAATGTTTACAAGAGAACCATTACAGCATCTCCGTAAAACTGCGATAAGACAATGAACTATCTTCAATGTCCACAAAAGATATAGCAACAATTTCCTATCCAGAGAAGCAAGATGATCTTGCCATAAAGGTAATTTGAGGGGAATGAGGCACATTAAAATATTTCTCACACAGCTACGCAATTTATTCATGAAAAATTAAGATATCAAGTAAAATACTTCGAATAAGCGGAAATTCGTCGTAACATAAATCAATTTTTAGCGGTAACACTAATTTACAGTACCAAATTCAAACAGGTAATATTCAATGGTGCTACATTTTGATTGATATGCATAATAAGTCGAAATTTGCAATAATATAGCAATCGTCGGAAGAATTTAGAACACTTGTAGCAAATTATCGTTAATGATGACACAACTTTCATGCTTTCTTTTAAAAATAAAGTATGCAAACTAAAAGGGATTTCGTTTTGATTAATAACAAATCTTAAATAACCTCAATAAATTTTTTAGGCTGCCAACACAGCAATTTAAATAATCTTTTAGTGCAATCCTTCTGTTGAAATGATTATTACGCAAGTAAAATAACCTGTGCGGCATTCACAGCGTCCTTCTCTAGTAATAAGAGAAGGATTTGCGGCTCTTTTGTCGCACGGGCATACGTATTGAGAAACCAGGCTGATATGAATGAGGGGAAAGGCCACACGGGGGCGGACCGCCCCCTAAATTTTTGCTAAGATATTTTAAAAAGAACTTGTTAATTTATTCACTGTTCTGTTAAATAATAAAAATTAACATGAATTTCTCTAGATTCCCTCCTTTTCACCGGTATAAATTTGCACCCAATATTTGTTCACTTGCAAGTAATGTGTAGATCAATAGTTCTCAACCTTTTCGTAAGCGCGGCACCCTTTCAAAGTTAAACCGAATTTTGCGGCCCCCTAGCCCCTAAACAATGTTTTTATATTTTTACATACGAGCATTACAACCTTTGGACTTATACATTAGTTGTTACTACACCATTATAAATTTTTTAGAGAAAGAATTATTGCCCTAGTTACCTATCAACATATCCAAATCACTATTTATTCACTAAATTAGGTTTATCGCGGGCCCCCTTAAAATCAACTGCGGCACCCAGGTTGGGAACCACTGGTGTAGGAAGATTATCGGGTTAGCGTCCTCAATACTTTGATTACCTCGTGCCGGCACTGAAGCCATATAAAAATAAACCTCCACAACTCTTTGGAATTAGCAGCACCAAAAAGTGTAGTCAATTTCATTTCATTAAATATGCCAACGAATTGTTATGAAAATAAAATAGAAACACGAATAGGAGTGCAAAAAAGGATGGAATCAGAAAATTTTTATCAACGCTCGCCTAACTATCCGTTTTTCTTCAGTGACCTCATCCTCTGAAAAAGGTCATCTTCGAAACGCATATAATTCATCTCAGTACTAAATGTCACGTCGACCAACATTACCAGGAACCATAATTAGATCTTTCACATATTGATTGATGATGATTCTCAACTTTCTTATAGACGGCTTGTTCATGTCCTTCTTAAGACGCGCCCTATACAAGAGCCGCGGCGACAACAATCTCCGCATCGTAACCCCAAACAAAACACTTCGCTCCTGTATTTCATTCTGCTCGAGGGGCGAGACTTTCCTCGAACGGAAACCACACACTAAACGCACTTTTAATTAACGGATTTAAAAAACGACCTAACGCAACACTGAGTTCCAGTCTCACAACAAATCGAAGTCTTCGAATGGCCCGCGGCTTCAACCCCGTTACTATAATAAAAAATAATAGTTTTTATTATGCGTTGAAAAAAGCTATTTAAAAAAATGTATCGAGAATAGATCTTCAAAACGACGCGGGTCCGATGATTTCCGGGCGTTAAATAAGTCTCTTTTATTCCGAAAGAATACCAAATCGGCCCGAAGAAAACTACCGGCAGAGGTCGCCATCAATCTCACGCGAGTCCCTCATTTCCGCGAACCGCTCTCCAATAATCGCCTAGCGATAAGAATTCGAACGCGCGGGTGTGTTGCGAGCGGAAAAGGGAGTTTTTTTCTCCTCCACATAACTTTCCACAATGGAAACATGGGTTTTTATTTCCCTAGCCGCTCCTATCTTATGACTCGCGAACAAAGCGTTCTCCAACTCTCCCCCCCCCTTCCCCCTCTTCGCCCACCTCGCGCCGAGCTCAATCCAATCCTCGCGTCGTACTTGCCACGGATTTTACGATCTTTCTTAGAAGCCTTGTACTCACATCCTGCGGACACTCTCTTGAGTTGAAAAACTCGAGTAATAAAAATGGCAATAATGTGGTGACGAACGCAGCTGTGCATGAGAAGGGATTATTACAGCGCGGCTTCGACTAGGGGTCAGGGGGAGTTGAGAGGAGGGGGGAGGGAAATAGAGAGGGGGGGAGATAGAGAGGGAGGGAGCTAGAGAGGGAGGGAGATAGAGAGGGATGGAGATAGAGAGGGATGGAGATAGAGAGGGAGGGAGATAGAGAGGGAGGGAGATAGAGAGGGAGGGAGATAGAGAGGGAGGGAGATAGAGAGGGAGGGAGATAGAGAGGGAGGGAGATAGAGAGGGAGGGAGATAGAGAGGGATGGAGATAGAGAGGGATGGAGATAGAGAGGGAGGGAGATAGAGAGGGAGGGAGATAGAGAGGGAGGGAGATAGAGAGGGAGGGAGATAGAGAGGGAGGGAGATAGAGAGGGAGGGAGATAGAGAGGGATGGAGATAGAGAGGGAGGGAGATAGAGAGGGAGGGAGATAGAGAGGGAGGGAGATAGAGAGGGAGGGAGATAGAGAGGGAGGGAGATAGAGAGGGAGGGAGATAGAGAGGGAGGGAGATAGAGAGGGAGGGAGATAGAGAGGGAGGGAGATAGAGAGGGAGGGAGATAGAGAGGGAGGGAGATAGAGAGGGAGGGAGATAGAGAGGGGGGAGAAAGGAGAGAGTGAAAGAGACTGAGAACTATAGGAAGAGATGGATGCAAAGGGGGAGTAAAAGATGCGGGGAAGAGATAGGCGCGAGGATGGAGAAAGGAACAGAGAAGTGCAGCAAATAGAGAGGAAGTATAAAACAAGATGATCCAAACGGAACTTGTGATGTTTACTTTCCATTTAATCTATTGTTTAATACTTATATTGGCTCTAATAGCTTTAAAATCACCGCGGAAATGTTGTTCTTTGTTTTCCTAAATTTTATAATTTAGTAATAATGAAAGGATAATTTAGTAATAATGAAAGGATAACTTTGTAGTTTCCACAACTTCATAATTTATTGTTTTAAAATATTAAAAATACATTCGAACGGAAAACTAAATTGATCACGCGTATTTATGACAAAAATAACGCGTGTATGTACTAGACTATACCGAATTCGAGTTCAACAATAGTTATTGCTATGGCAGCACTCTCGTAATGAGTGATAGAAACTGCAAAAAAGCACCAGTATTTATGCGAAATTCTAAGAAATATGATCTATAAACTAAATTCTACGATAAAAATAAGATTCTTCATTCATTTCCTCAGATAATAGTACAATTCCCACTCCGATATTATTATTCTAAGATATTTTAATGTTCAACAGAAAATTACCCTGCACGATGGCTTTCAGATTTCCCATGTAAATCAAATGGGAAAGAGATTTTCTGAAGTGGAACCCGGGACTTCCAATCTTCGCAACAAAAGCTATCCTATAGAGCTCGGCCCGAGTAGCAAGAGATTACCACCAAGTGTCATGAAAATCGGCCCATTGGTTCAAAAGTTAAAAGGGGGGACGGACAGACAGACAGACACAACGACGAAACTATAAGCCTATTTCCATTATGGAAAGTAGGCTAAAAATTACAGGGAGTGATATCTGGAGAAAAGGTAGGGATAGGAGGGGGGAGGTAAGAAATAGAGAGGGGGGGATAAGGAGGGGAGGGCGGAATCTGAGAGGTAATGAAAAGAGTTAAAAATAGATTAATGACGATAGCGAAGGAGAGAAAACCGACAAGAAATGAAAGGAAAGCAGTTGCCACTATTCTTTCTTTGGTGAATGACTTGAAAACTAGTGGTCTGCGAGTCGAAAAGAGCGTGGAGAATGGAGGAAGGAGAACCCGGCGTGGAAGTCTCCTTTCCGCTCCATAGATGACGATAGAGCGTGGAACCGTGAGAGGTCGTTACGTAGGTCTGCGCCCCTCGAAAGCCATTTTTCCCACCTCGTGCGTCCGAAGGCCCATAAAAATGTGAAGTTCGCGTGTGGTCTCCGGAGGCCGATGCAAAGGATTTCTTTATTAACTGAGGCATTCCCTCCGAGAAACCCATTCCGCACCGAGCTCATTTTTAACACAAACCGCCTTGGACCTTCTTATTAAGAATGGCGACGACTCTTTGAAGGTTTTTTAAAAAAGGTTGAAAATGTCATAATTGCCGTCCATAATATGTTGGGTGTTCCAACTCGCTAAAGAGGAAGCTGCGTCCCTTCGCCAGGATCGGCTGCTTCCTACAATTTAGTGCTTCATTTCTATCCATTTAGAATTTCCTGCGCCATCTTTTCGATGAAAGACACGGTGAGCTTAAAATTCACTGTGTTAGTGTTGATAAGAAATGTATTCGAGAATTACTTTAACACATCTTAAGTCAATCGGAGCGTTCCCTAAATATCGTCTCCATCAAAGTGCGGGAATAGTCTTACTTTCGGCCTATGATCGATTGGAAACTGGCCTTGCGTCCGCTGCAGGAACAGAAAATGTTCAAAGTTATGCCATTTTAGATAGCTATAACAAAATTAAATATTTAAAAAATGGTTTAGTATGTGGACGTGCAATCACTTCATCGTTCACTTTTATAACATTCATTATCCCACAAAATTCAAAGAGTTTAAGCTGTAACGTTATTTTATTCAACAAATATATATATATATATATATATATATATATATATATATATATATATATATATATATATATATATATATATATATATATATGTATATATATATATATCTAACAATAATAATTGTAGTGTTTATTATTCAGTCGGTAGCGAAGCATGGAGTTAAATTCAGGGTTCAATCCGTGATCCCTGTTGAATCCGTTAAACCCTTGTTACATTTTAGACCGCTCAACTTCTACAATTACATCATGGTTCGAGAAATTTAGAATTTTTATTTAGAATGCATTTAGGATCCTGTTTACGCTGTTATTTAGAAATGACCTGAGGCTACGATATATCAATTTAACAGAGGTAATTTTCCATAAATTATTAATCAATAGTATTAAAATGTGATGAGCGAAATAATTGATGTGCCTGTTTGTATCTGAATTGTAAAACGGTTTAATTATTTTTAATCGATAACATTAGAATTTATTAATATTTTCTCGTCATGTTTTGATGAGAAATTACATTAGTTACAAGCAGATGAGAATGAGACATTCATATATTGCAGAAGAATTCTTCAAAAGGGATCGGAGAACTTACAGCCCGCGAAGCCATTACTTGCTACTTAAAAATAAGATCAGAAAACATTTTGTAGTTAAATTATGACTAAAACTAAAACAAGCATCCCTTGCAATTTCTAAAGGAAACATTATGCGGTCCGCATACGCAACTTCTAATGCGGCCTCGTAACAAGTTTATCGACTCCTACTTAATTGTAGCATTTCATTTCCTTATGGTGTAAATTCTGCCACTTGAACTGATCAATTGGAGTATTGGAACGAAACGTGATCTCGTCAAGGAATCTTTCTTCCGCGGGAGCGGCGCACGCCGACGACGCCAAATGGGCGTCTCCTAGGCGGGCCGAGGTGCTCCTAGGGGGGAGGGCAACCACCACGGCAGCGCACACAAACACACGCACGCTAAGCAGGAGTGCCGAGACTACTTTCACGCCTCCCTTCCCTCGGTCCGTCCATCTCTCATCATCGCCCGAAGGAAGATCGCTTTTACAACACATCCCGACCGCTCGATAATTAACAAACGGAAGACCACCCGTGCGCAAGAGAGGGCGTCGCGGATTTCCATCCTTCCATCGCCCTCTATCGGGATCATCTAAAGTAATACAAATTTATCTTTCCTTCCTTTTATTAATGGGCGGCGTATTTGTGTCAGCGGACGAAAACACTTTGCGTGTTCGCAGAGATACGGAATACCCGCTCGTTTTATTCCTTCCGCGCTGGTAAGCCGGTGCCATGAGCAAGTTTACGTCCATTTCGCTCCCTCTCCATGAAAGAGATCCATAAAAGAAATCGGCATCCCAACGCTGCATGTATCGACCTATCCGGGCTCTTGTCTAAAATATCGCATAGTGCGGCGAAATTCGTGCAGTGCGACAAGAACCGTAAATGGCATGGTGCGCACTCGATGCATGTGTCGACCCAAAGGGTAAGAGGGAGGCTTCGATATAACGAAAGTAATACAAATGCAGTTAGGACGTCACCGAATACGGCCTCTAGACGACTGCGACCCCGGAGTGATAGACCGAAATTAATTTAAATGTTCGCCGTGGAAGAAACTTTATATTATTTGGATTATGTACCGCGAGATTATATTTAATTCAACGTGTTTGATCTAGTTCGCCATTGAGGACCAAATTTCATCTACCGGGCCGATTTGTACGAAATGCGTTTGAAAAGAGCGGAATGTATTTCATGGAAACGAAACTCAACGCGATGGATAAATGCGTAATCAATTAATTCATCATCCTTTAAATAAATAGCTAATAACATGGCACACGATTGAATAGATATTGCTAGAAGCGTCGCAATAATTAAAGCATGTATAACTAATACACACAATGAAGATCGAATTCAATTACACTTACAGACATTTTTATTTCTTCATCAATTGTTATAGAGGCGTTAAAAACTTTGAAAATAAACACATAAATATGTAAACTCGTCTGGTCATAAAACTGCGATGATTCTTCTGGACTTTTAACATTCAACAAATATACTGAAAAAATACGCTGAAATAGATTTTGTTTGACGTGCAATCTCGCTGAATATATTAAGCGCAAGCTCTTGAGCATGTGTACGTGCAATAAAACGGCAATTTAAAGGGGAAAATGGAGGTAATGATGAGAATTTCAAATTGCTATTTTAATTAAATATAAAGACTGTAGGTCAGAAAGGAAAAGGACATCAAACGAACCATAGGGCAAGAATTGTTCGCATTTGCTGGCATAGAAACGTCTATCGTGACGAAACTTGGGAGTTGCTACCAAACAACTATAACCAGGGGCGGCTCGAGGAATTTTGGCGCCCCGGGCGAGATAGCACTCCAGCCCCCCCTCCGTTATTGGTTGTTGAGATATTTACAAAGTACATGTAGAAATTATTGATAATGAAAAATTAAAAGGAATGCCATCAAGATTTTAGCCTGTTCCTCGATATAAATTGATATCCAATATTTATTCACTTGCAAGTAATGCATAAATAACTGATCGGGATAGCTCCCCCGAAACTTGGGCGCCCCGGACAGCCGCCCGGACCGCCCGTAGCTCGGGCCGGCCACGACTATAACACAATAAACCTTCCGCGTTTAAAGATCTATTTATACGAAACTATTATCCTCGATCAGCGTTCATAGCGCACTGAAACATTAACTGCTGCAGAACTGTAGAAAACTATAGGATTTATTGAATATGAATTCATCAAGTTCGTCGAATACGCAGAATGCTTAAGTAGTCTTCGTGATGATGGACAATCTGAAAGGAATCATGATCAAGTTATCTTTTTCAAATAATCTAATGCCACTGAGCCAAAATAAGTATCCACCCATTGTCATGATTCCTTTTTGCGACCAAATGTGAAAACCATAATCCCTTTCATTTCGCACTTAAAATATCTACAAAGAATCATCAACTCTATTAATAATAAATAGGCAGATTCATAAATCTCTATGACTATAAATGCCCATTTTTACCTTCTTAATGCCATACGAGGTGCTACCCAAAAGTTCCGGGAATTTGTGCATAAAAAAATTACTTATGCTAAATCCTAATTTCCACCGTCCCCTTCAAAGTAGTCCCCTTGGGCTTTTATACGGCGTTCCCGGTAGTTCCGTACAGTTTCTTTGGTAACTCCTACAGTCATTCGGAATGTGACCTCGGTGTTTTTCAAAAAAAGATTACATGCACACATTTACGGCTCTCGAATCTATCTTGTTTTAAGTGCAACAATGATAGTGTGAAATATTCCCTACAGCAGAATACAAATGGAGGATCTTTAAAAGGTTCGGAAAATGTGGTACGAAAAATAGTTTAAGATATTTCAAATAAAGAAACATTGTGTTAGCTTAACCCGTACGGGGTGTATTTTACACTCGAGCCATTTTTATGGTAGTCTCCTTCCTATGGATTTCGGTGAACCCTAACTTTTCACTTTCTAGAATACCAAGACATTTAATATATTTCGTTTATTTACATTGGGTTACTTACGCTTTTTGTTTTAAAAAATTTTATTCTGAAATTGCTTTCATTTTAAACGAATCTTCAGAAGAATTTACTGATTTTGATGAAGAGATTTCGGAAGAAGGCACACTCGAATCGCAGCGTGATAGCGACACGGAAGATTCGTAGAATGTAGATTTACACGTAGGAAGGATGATATTACAAAGTGGCAGAAATAGGAACAACACGCAATTTAGGAATTCCTTTTCACAGTAATATTTTGTAAGCGCCTGGCTTCAAGGGAGCAAAAGATAACCAAAAAAATCCAAATGATTGTATAAGAATTACTTTGAATAAGGATATTGTAAAGTTCGTTGTGAATTACATTAATAAATACCGGCGGGTTAATCTCGACATATGTATATAAAACACTTCTACATATTACCGGAAAAGTAAATAGTATTTGAATATCTAAATATTCGTGCTACATAAAAACATTTGGAGACTATGGATAAAAAGTTCAAGTTGGGGGAAAAGAACAAGATGCACGTAAAAAAGCATATCACTCAGTCAATATGGCAGCAAAATGTGCATCTAAAGCTCAAAAATGTATGATATTAATTATTTTTATAGCGAGTTCAATGAAGCGAATCCTTTAGAAGACAAAGGAGCTAATCTATATTATATTATACAAGGTGAGGTGACTTTTGCCAAGCGCAGTTAGTTTACAAAAGTAAGTAAGAGTGGAGTGCTGCAACCTGGCGGAACACTTTATAACTAATAGAAGTCGTGTTCAGCTTATAAATGTATATTCAGAATTTCTTTAATATATCGAAAAGTAAAGAAAGCTTCTATGTATACAACACGCTAAAATAATTTTAGTTAGTATTTAAATGAAAGTCTTACGTTATAACGTTAAATGAAATTAATATATATGCTGTATACGTATAAGTTTCATTTGATTATCGGTATTTATATTTAATTTCGATTTTATTCCAATTAAAGTTACAATACAATCAAGTTCATTGAATCTGAAAAAGAACATTATGATTTAACACGAGAACCGAATGTAGCATTATTTAACGTAAATAAGAGGCACGTAGCGTGGGTTATGATTGAAAAATGTGAGAGAGAATGATGAGCGATTGATTAATAAAATGTGATTAATAAATTATTTAATTATTGGAAGTCATAACTGGTTTTATTCCACGTGTAAAAATTGACAGGCAAAATGATCCAGCAATTCTTTTTAACATGCTTTGAAGACAATTCGCGATCAAACTGTCTTATGCCATGACAACAAATAAATCGCAAGGCCAAACCTTAGCCAAAGTTGAAATTTTTAGGCCTGAACCTTGGTTTACACATGGAAATATGTGGGGTATTCAAGAACTCGAACACTAAATTTTATATGAAGAAATATTGCAAATTAAATAATAACAATTTAAATAGGCCCCTAGTATTCTCTTATATATATTCAGAAATAACGTTTTATATGCTTCTTACGCACTCTTACAAACATTTTACGTTCAAGTTTTTCCGTATATTGTCGTGTGATATACTACGTATTGGTAACTATTTGCGTAAACGAGCACAGAGGTGAGTGAAAGGGTGACGAGATACGTATGTGGTTCCAAGGTTGCTTACCGATCCCTTATTATGGAAACGCGTATTCGAAACGACCATTAATCCTTTCTCGAGTGGATACCATTGCCGTTACAAGCTAAGAAATATTCCGCCGTTAAGGACAACCACAATATAATAAAATTATTCTATCTTCGACGCCATAATCTCGCGGATAAATTGCAATGGAATACCTCCAAGAGACAATAAAATTTTAACTTATAACTTGCTAATGATTCATGAACACAAAGCATATATCTGACTAATGCTACAACATTTGAGATCAACACAATTGCAAATGAAATTTTATATTTTAGTGACTGGATTACAATAAACATAACATAAAAAATATTTCGCAAGTCATTTACTATTGTAAAAAATCCTTCAGGATAAATACGCATGTAATAATATATTACAGCCGGAATGAAATGCGACAGCGATTATTTCATTGCATCAAAACAATCATTAATTATTTTGAATATAATTGAAACAATATTAACTCGAATTCATTGTTTTTTATATTCGTCCTAAATGTACGTTTAAACAGATATTAGTTGCATAAACAATTCACTCTGCAACATGCGCTAAATAAGGTACAAAGCTTCTATTTTTCGCGAAACGTTGGCAAAGAGCGGAAATATGGTAACAAGTTAAAAGAAACACAAAATTAATTTTGTATTTTAAATTATCTGCGGAATCAATATCATTTTTACGATAACGTGGATTAATTAGTTTGAGTTTCACAGGTTTCACAGAGACGTCATCTATGTTAGTAGGAGAGTGGTACTAATTCAGATTAACTTCTTCCTTCGAGCCTAACTAATGGTGTACCAACGTTGAACGTTCAAATTAATGCACATAAAATCGCCATGAGTGCTAGGCCTAACACTCACTCTTTGCCTCTAAATACTTTAGTATAAAAAAACGCAATTGTTTTTATTCCTCATTCGAAATATTACGCAGTAAAACAGCTAAGACCTTTCATTTGCGTTAGTCACTAAAAAGACAAACCAAACTTTCATTATTAAACGATTTCCCCCGCTTATAAAAATAGCAGCTGGATTCTGTATTTGTTTATTTTAAAGTCGAAACTTATTGATCAAATTGTTAAGTAAGCACAAGTAAACGCCTGGAGAAATAACTTTACTTCATCGAGCTGGCAGGAGTATGTTGCTGTTAGGATTGGCAAATGCCTCGTCATACGGCGGGAGTATGATGCTCTTAAGGATGGCAAATGCCCTGGCGGTAGCATGATTCTATTAAGGTTGGGAAAAGCGTCGTCATCTGGCGGGAACACCCTACGTGAAACAATCAGGAAATAAGAAATTCAGATGTCATGGAAACGAGTCTAATGCTTTTGAATGGAAAATGGGAGATATAAAGAAGGAATAAAAAAACTGAATTTTACACCGTGCAATGAAGAAGCGATAAGACAGATGGTAAGCTATTTATATTGCGATTTTATAGCATGATTCGATTATTTTTATATGAAATAATATAGTAAGGCTCTTTTCATCAAATTTCTTGAATAGTAAATATTACCCGTAAAAATTAACGCTTTTTAGTACTTTTCTGATGTCCATTCTCCGTTATATCCAAACTACAAGAAACACTACAACAAGTGAACTACTAAAATATGAATTAAAAAAAATAGATGCACCAACCCCATCATACTTTTGTGCGTTTCGCTTTCTTTTTATCTCCAAATTAAGCACTGTCTGCAATCGAAACAAAAATAAATGGAATGCAATCCAATGCTTCCGAAATTTAAATATTTTGGAGAATTTCTACAGAGAAATATAAAAACACAAGTCTGGAAATATCACAACTAGAACGTAAGAGGCATTGTATAAGTCATACTAGGCATTGATTTGTTAAAAATTTTGGAACTTACGTAATCTCTCTCGCATAAAGGCAGTCAAAATTCCGAAAACGTTTCATAAATATCTTAAATATTTTTTCCGTTTTAATACATTCATAATAAATACTCTAAAATAGCTAAATATATTTGAGCTCAACAACTTAAGCTCCAACAATTCCAATATATCTTGCGATATTAGGAAATACATCATAATCGGTGCTAAAACGCTTTCCTTCGGGTTATTTTAAAGGCATGAGATAGTACGATTCACATTGTGGTTGCTTTTAGCCCAAAGGTCAAAAGTAAGGGATGGATAATAAATTTATTTTGGAATTATTTTAAAAAAACTTATTAGATTAATAAAAATGGACAGAGTTAACGCCAAACTTAAGGTTTATTATTATGTAAACGTCTTTTTCATCGATAAATTTCATTCCTGCTTTCTGTTTTTTTATCTAATTTGATTTGATAATATATAAATAAAGATTTTTTTAACCCGAATGAAAACCATTATGACTACCTTCGATATAAAACCATTAGATAAAAACCAGTATATATTTTTAAGTAACAGCATTCAACATATAAACAAATCACCGTACGGTTATGGGGCAAGCTTTAACTTTTTAATACCTCATTTTTTTATTAAAATTTTCGAAAAAGAGATAAAATGGGAAGACATAAAAAAAGATAATTTACTTACCACCGGCGGGGCAGAGGTGTCGTTCCCATGGCTGCAGAGGTGAATTGTGTTGGTGGGATGCGGTCGAAGAAGGCGCTTCTTGGACGGAGGAGGTTTAAAGTCGCCGCCCTTACGTTTCTCTTTGGAAAATGTCCATTGGAGAAGGGAGAAACTTTCCATCGTACGCTACATCCCAAGTTAATACTCTTCTTCTACTATCCAATGCAAACGTTTAGAAACGGATCGACATGTCTAGCGACAGACGACCACGTTGCCTCTTTTACTAATCACTCGGATGTATTTAATAAGAAATTATTACGTTTTAAGTATCAACTTAAAAGCTGACATTACTAGTTTTAATATAATAACTGGTGCATATTTGCCACTTCATCATCATGCCTTTCCAATTAGTATCAGTAATTGTGTAAATATTTTTCTCTCGAAACTTCACTCGCATGAATTCTGATAAAAGGATTCAGCGCGTGAGATTACGATTCGTTTTAGTGGCGCGCATTTTATAATGGCACAATTTTTGGAAGCATTCCAATGTGAGCGGACGATTCTCCCACTAATTGTTTATCATGGCTAAATAATTCTCTTTTATTAACACAAGTCATTTCACAATCCAATGACAGTGAAATAAATTTAAAGCACTGTATATATATATATATATATATATATATATATATATATATATATATATATATATATATATATATATATATATTCCATTACTAAAATCGTTTACGAACGACACTAACTCAGAAATCATATTATATTATTAAAAATGCAAATTGGACGGCTTTTTGTAATGGATTTATTTTCCATCCATAAAGTAAATAATATTTCAAACGGATAACACTAATAGATAGCCTCCATTATGATTTCATTTCATGGCTCTAAATAATTCTGTGGTTATTATGGTGAGGTTCTTCTGTTTTCTCCATTTGGCCATCCACTGTGGACCCAATATCGAGGCAGCGAGTTGAATTTAATGCCACGACGAATCACGGGAGATCACCCGTGGACATAGAAAATATTTTATTATTAGATATACATTTATCTCTTGCAAATGAGGGTTGCGCATGTAATCTTTCTTCCATAATCCATTTCTTCCATCGTGGTTGGCTTCGCGTTTCCGGTAACAAGGAGAGGACACGGTAGTGGGATCACGAATTTTTATGCAACTTGGTAGGTGTTTGGTTTCCTGGATCACTGCAAATCCCCCTTTTGTATGTATACGGCCGATAGTTTTTTCCGAAAATCGCGATTAAATATTGCAATTTCACGTCAACTGGTATAAATTTCTTAATGCACGCATAATTGGTCAAGTAATTGTTGGTGGTAGGCGTATAGTGGGTGCGCCCTAAACGTGAGGTCGTGAGCCTGATTCCCTATTGGTAGCTTTTTTTTTCATTCCACCTCCTTTTTCAAGTCTTTTTTTCATATTTCGCTTTAAAATTTAACTGGGCAGTCACATTCATATTTATATTTTTTACTTTCTCCACATACGTAGTATAGGGGAAAGTATTGTATTCATGAAAAAAATCGACTTCGAGATTTCAACGGATATACACGTTTTGAGGTCCTCTGAACACGTTTTGACCATTTTCTCGATGTTGCCTGTGTGTACGTGATACCTTTTTTGGGTGCTCCAACTCAAAATCTATTAATCAGGTCAACGCAAAATTTTATATTTAAGATTTTTATAAAAGTCAGAACTGATTAGTTTTTGGTAAAAATCGGTCGAGAGGAAGTGGGTGTTTACTCTTGCTACTTATCCGTTATTTTAAAATATTTGCTTTATTATTTGATAAATGTAAAAATATATTAGAATAAACGTTGTAGGAAATGTAATTTTCTACAACCTTTATTTGAAACATTTTTCCATATAATGTATAGCTTAAGAGATATCTTATATTTTTAGCTGCCACCACCACGCCACCTACCGACGACTATTGTTAACAATTGACGCTTGGTTACATCTTAGTAACGATCCTTTTTCTTTTCTTAATTGTTGGAGCTGTTTGGCTATATCCAATATCAGAAGGCTATGGTTTGAGTTTATTTCTGTTCTTGGTAAAGCCTAAAATTTTCTCGCAGTTTCTTAAAATATTTATTACTATGTAACCTATTTGGAATTTTTAGATTTTATAGATATAGAGAAAGTCATGTGCTGGCCACATCAGATTTTTTTTCTATGTTGTTAGGTGGTGGTCCGGATTTTTTTCTCAAGTAATTCAAAGCACGATTATTTCAACAAAGTTTTAAATTATTAAATCGCATATTCTTCATTGATCTCGGCACACGCTACATCCTGTACCTATATTGATGCTTATGGCATGGAAAGGATCCCTGAAATTATTTTTGCGAAGACTTCCTCCGAATACTTAAAATAGACCAATAGGGAGTCGAACTCGCGACCTCACGTTTAGGGCGCACCCACTATACGCTCACCGCCAGCAATTACTTTATCAATTTTGCGTGCATTAAGAAATTTATACCAGTTGACGTGAAATTGCAATATTTAATCGCGATTTTCGGAAAAACTATCGGCCGTATACACCCAAAAGGGGGATTTGCAGTGACCCTGGAATCTAGAGTTATACACCTACCAAGTTTCATAAAAATCCGTGATGCCATTACCGTGTCCTCTCCTTGTAAGATTTACTATCTCCTCCTCCTTCAACATCACCTCCTCCGAATGTTCAATTCCGTAAAATAGATTCCCATCCATTGCAGACGTTTGAATGCACCACGCCGATCAATGAGAGAGTCAGCCTCATTATTTTCTCTCGATGAATACAGAATTAAACACAGCCACAGAAGATACACATATTTTTCAACAGAAAACTTAAAGGAACTCAATTGATTGAGTTTAAAAATTTCTACACATTTACAAAGAGAAAAACGATTGCACTGATAAAAAACAAAAATTTTATCAACTTACCTGGCACTTTGCCCAGGATTGATTTGACTATTGCACCATCATTATAGAAAACACACTACAGAAATAATTTAAACACACATGAATACTTTCAAAATCAACAAGTGATTTGGTCAATAAATACCACAGGTCATATTTTTATTATAGCAAAAAACTGGCCGTTGAATGAGAAGCGACCAAAAAATCCATATTTCAGAATGTCAACGTATACTAAAAGGAAAAAATTGTGAAATTTGAATTTCATATGTGATGGCAAAAAATAATTGCTAGCCATTAACTGGCGATAGCGGCCACGGATTCAATTTGATCAATGCACGTTTACATTGTTCTCATTAATGATCACCTCGTGAGTTAAACGATTTAACTTTGTCCATATTTTCTAACGGGAAACGTGCCACTGTCACTTGTTTCTTAATTTCACTCGCATAAATTTCAACTTTTCATTCAATTCAGATGTATCCGATAAATGCTTTCGCACACGTGTCGTCGTCAGGCAACGCATTATTCCACTTGGCGAGCCGATCGCAAGAGGGGCGGAATTGGAAATCAGCCACGGACGTCCCCCTTCCAGCACTGCCTATGCCCTTCGACGAAGACCGTGGTGCATGCACCGCACGCACTGATGCTCGCTCGTTTCGTAGGCACGATCTCGAAATTTCCCACGCGATGCTTACATGCGTTCACTTTCTTCGAGTGCCGTCTTTATTTCAATGAATCTCGATTACGAGAATGGCATCAGTGTACTGCGGCACAATTTATCACGTCAAAACTTTGAAGAGAAAGACTCAACCCACTCAAGCACTTGCATTTGCGAATTTGCAATCCATCGAGGCACTTCAACGTTTCCATGAAAATGATTTTGACTGCTGACAAAATGGATCGTGAAAATCGTCGAAGCGATTGATTCAAGTTCGTATTTCCGTTAAAGATTAGCAAACACACACAACGTCGATTACTTTTCACTCATTAATATTTGTTTCGTAGTCCAAACTTGAACTTCATTTCCAATTTTCCAACTTTTCACTAATATTGGCTTTGGCGCAAAATATAAAGAAGCCGTGAATACAAACAACGGCCACAACACGCAATGCCACAAATCAGTATTATTCATGATAAGAAATTTCCGTAGCACGATTCTCAAAGTTCAACCGATGATTTCTTCCGCCACTTAAAAAAAAATCAAGCGATATTTATTTCTGTATGCCCCGTTAACTGGGGAAACGTTTCACCCAAGGCCACGTGTTTCAACGATTGCTGCATGATGCAAACTTTCACTTCAAACTACTGTTCATTTTTTTTAACACAAGACTAAAGTAGCAGTTTCATCCAGCATGACTCCACACTTCGTCAAGCATCAATTCATTGCGTATTTATATAACAAAACTGCACCCCAAAAAAATTTCGATTCCTTTATAAACACTTTTATTCACATCACATCTTTTATTTTCTTATTCATGGTCAGAGGACAATTTAATAATGCAGAACCATTCCATATTTTACATTTTAAATTTTTAAATCTGAAAGGCACTTAACTGAAAATTTGATCATATTCACTTCCACATTTCCATTGAGTTTTCAAAAAATATATCACTCACTGTAAGAAACCACTGAGTAATCCTTAAACAACTTTGCTAATTTACATATGAACCGTCATAAGGTATCCTGCATATTTTATATCTTCACTTAATGTGATATGTACATTCAAGCAATATAATTCACTCAAAGCAGGTAGCATGTATTGAACTCTGAATGAATATTTACTATTTTTTCTATAACACAGACACTAAAAATTT
Source organism: Tanypteryx hageni (assembly GCA_028673005.1). Classification (NCBI taxonomy): domain Eukaryota; kingdom Metazoa; phylum Arthropoda; class Insecta; order Odonata; family Petaluridae; genus Tanypteryx; species Tanypteryx hageni. The sequence goes on along the minus strand of CM054114.1, from coordinate 11,893,207 downwards.
CACCATCTGAATTTCACATTAGAAGCATTATGAATTCAAAACAATCACATTATTTTCTTTTGTCTAATTCCAAGTTCGTGAAGACAGCACACATTTCCACATTTCCATAAAGAAGTAACATTCGTTCACCGCAATACCTTTTTGACACCTTACTCAGAAAGCAATGCCACCAGAATTACCAACATCCACATGAAAAATGATGGAACATGAAAATTAGTTTTGAGAACACCTTTGGAGGCATTGAGCGGTGGAATTAAAATTCAAAATATTGAAAGTAGGTATTTCCAAATATCATCATTCTAATCACAACTTCACCAGGGCTTTATAGTAATATTCTTTTTATCGAAGCACATTGCACAAAACAATCTGTTATTCATTTTATATTTCCGCATCAACTTTAAAGTACACAGGGGATTATCAACCCCGTGGCACGCATCCACTCCGTCGCATTTTTAAAAAACTGAACGAGTTAGTAATTTATTAGTATTATTCATCCTTCAGAACTGCAGCTGCTACTTTTTGAAATGAAATAAAATTCCCAGCTGAATTCCTACTTCAAAGCATTGTGTGAATTAGGTACCACTGACTCGGGACTTGAAAATGTTTATGAGCTTAAAAGCATTTAAAAGATTGCTTGCAGCAAGATAGCACATTTTGATTTCACCCTGTGATGCTCTTTTTTCAAGTAAAGGCTTTCCTTCGGTTGTTTCTCTGGATGCCACTGATTTCGTGTATTTATTCCACAATTTATTTATCAGAGATATCCATATTCCGAATCTCACCGCGCCACTTAATAATGGTAACAACACAACATTCCTCACCTCCATTTTTTAACTTAAGAGGTTTCCAAGTGACACATTTATCATGATAGAAACATAACACAATCTGCCTCCTCGACTTGCGATCCATAGTCACACATAAATGGCACATATATTTGTAAGTAATGGAAAATTCGGAAGATATTCCACTGCACTGTGAGTCGGATGATTTCATTTCTGTCCCAAGTAATTTTTGAAACTTTTTAACATTCTGGAACAAGTTGAAATAGAGAAGAATATCCTCTTGATATTATTTCCTTATTACATGATCATTTAGTAAATGACTTAACTTGACATTATTGTCAAAATTCGTTTGATTTCATGATTAATTTATTTTCACTTTCATATCGTATAAAATTCTTATATAAAATGCACCGTAATCCCATTCCATCGAATCATGACAGCCATTGTTTAAAAAATCGTTTTTTTTTAAATAGGAGCAATTTTAGGCCGCTTAAAACATCAAGGGTTTGCGGAACATCCAATGACTATTTTGTCACTAAACTTGCGTTATTTTGTCAAATCATGGTGCACATTTATTCGAACATCATCATTACACTGAAAGAGGGCGCATTACTTAACACAACAGCGCCAATTTAAGGACATCATGCAATGAATGCAGCCATCAAAAAATCATTCAGAATCACTACATCAGATGTGCGCCACCTTGTTGGGGTGATCACTTATCGTGCAACTTTGCATTTTTCCCCCTTTTTTTTAAACACGATGATCGAATAAAAAATGGCCGTTTCCTGTATCTCTCCGTGTTGGTTCCCACGGGTGACCACGTCCGCGAGGGACGAGATTGCCTCGGCATCGCATTCGCAGGCAAAAAACGGAATTCCTAGTGAAAACCGCATCACACCTCTCGCGTTGCACTCCAGAAATCGTATTGAATGCCGCGCCAATGCGGGCAGTTTTATCTTTCCTTCATGGCTGCCCGAGAAACTTCTTCTCCCATCTCATCCGTCAGCACGAAAAGCGTCTCGAGCACATCCGAAGTGTTTTTTACATATAGGCGGCCGCAAAAAGCCCCATTTAAGAACCATTTTTCGGTCTCCGATTGCAATTCGGATCATCAACTCATGCATCCATCACAAATCAGATCGTTTTAAAATTATTAATTTATCACAACTGAGGTCATGCTCAACTTTTAATAATTCATCACATCATTTGTGGACATCCTAGAGTCCAAATTTATCACGAACTAGCCATCAGTATTAAAGGCTTCTTTCGAATCGCCGCGGAGAATGACTGATCACAATTCACGTCCCCATTAGGGGAGCGATCAATTCTCTGTACCCACCCTCTTGTATTTGATTGGACGCCTCCTTGACGTCACACCTGGTTCCTTTAAGCACCGCATATATGAGGGGAAGGGTGTCCACTGGCAAGCGGAACATTTGGAGGAGGGCCACGATGGCGTCTTTGATGAAATCCATATTATCGCCTGGAAGGGAAAACAAAAATAATAATCAGTGCATTTAGAAAAAATAGAAAGCTAAGGACGTATTTTACTGGAATGCATTTGTTCTATGACACACCCAATATCCGAGGCTGATGAATAGTAGGTGTTATAATTATTATTTCATTTACTGGCAGGGTCGTCTCTAGGATCCGCGGGGCCGACTACACCTCAAACAGACCAAGATGGAAAAGTATACTCCATAAATGGAATGCACAAAGATTTCAAAGGAGTACTTTATGGAAAATACGTATAAAACAATATCGAAAGACTGGGCGATTCTCGAATTTTTATCTCCGAAACTACAAGTCGTAATTATGTGGTCCCGTGGACTTTCTTGTGGCAAATGATGTCCTCTATCCGAATAACTTTTTTAATCTATGCCTTACAGATCATATGAGAGATAGGGAGAGAAAAACATGGTATTTAATTGTTGCTTTACGGATGCCAGTTAACGAGTATAAGTGTAATAAAATGATTTATATAAAGTGGAAGTTCTAATTGACGGATTCAGTTCAAAATCACATTTGGGCGATAAATTTTAATAAGGATCACTCCTACATAATTTAAATAAAATGCGTCCAGCGGTTTAGGAGATGAAAGTTACGACAGACGGACGGATGGACGGACGAGACGTGTCCTTAAGGCGTTCCGCCTAAAAATGAAATCTTGCTTATAACAAACATCTAGGAAAAATTTCACGTTCCACCTACGTAGCGTCTTTCTGCCTTCGAGTAGTTAGTAAGCTAACTTCAAGAGCGGAGCCCCATAGGCGCGAGCTTCCCCTAGGTGAGGTGCTATGAGCGATTCTACTCCCAGCCCCCCCTCCCTGCTCCCCTCTAGCAACGTCTCTGATTAATGGTGTAATTTCCCGTCAAAAATTCCGAGTACTAAGTTGAAATTTAAAGAGTTCACGAGGTAGGCCTTATTGTCAGCTAAGGCTAAATTCACAATAGCAAAGGATATAAATTCACGGTTCATTGAAAACGTTTAATGGATCTTACAAAATACATGATAATTACAGGAAACTTTTTCTTCTAAATTTGACAATAACTCGAACGAGTGCGGGATATTTGTCGCGCTTTCAACTATAATAAAATTCAACTAAGATGGCGACTCCCATTGTTGCCCCATTTGCGAGCCCAATACTTTTATTTGAGAAATATTCAATGTAATTCGGTTTTTTAAATTGCTGTACAAAATTTCGTCGTTCTTTTGTTGACATAGCAACAAATAAGATTTTTATTTTGGTTTCAATCGTATTTTTGTGTTACGATTAATTGTCTTGCAAATTGTAATATCAACATAGAAATTCATCAAAGTATAATAATACCAAGAAAGATTTAATTGACATTTACTTTTTAAGAATCATTAAATGCTGATAATGAGCCACAAATTTGTTTTGTTACGTAAACTTCAAACTCTTTTTAGACAACTTGTATCAAACTACGTATGCTTGACTAGCCGTGATTACATTCAATCGAACTGTAGATTCCGTTGTACACAATATCTATTTATAGCTTAGTATTTAATTCATACAACTCATCTGCCAAATGAATTAGAATAGACATCTCGCGCGTCATCGAATAGTGTATATTTATAGCACTCGGTGAAAATCCTTTGAAAACATCCGCATCTTATGGTTTTCTTATAACCAAATTAAGATACAGATAAGATACAGAAGCTTCAACTTGGACAGCTTAAAAATTATAGAAAAGGACGGAAAGCAATTAAATAAAATAGGAAAAAATGCCATTAAAGCATAAAGCAAAAAAATTTATATGCACTTCCTCCCAACACAATACGCAAATTTAATTATTGGCTACGCGAATTTTAAGAATATACATCAAGAATTTTCGAAAAAAGTTGTAATTCGAAAACTAATCGTCAGAAATTGAATTAAACAAATCCAAAAATACGTATATGCAGAGCCGTCTCTAAGACCCGCGGGGCCCCGGGCGAGAGTGTTGCCGCGGGGCCCCCTATTTATACAAATCAAATTTCTCATTTAATTACAATTTTATTATTGTTTTCAAGTTTATGTTAGTTTTTCTCCTAAAATACAGTAGGTGAAATATATTTTTAAAACCATTAATTGTTAAGGTTTGCACAGATTAAAAGAACAATAATCAGTACATTACAATTTTAAATGTTTATTTTTCTAGCTTTAATATGCGCAAATCTGTGGATAAATATAGATTTTTCAATCTTATCAACTTGGAAATTAATGAGAAAAGTATACGAGTATATATAAACAGTATACGAGTAAACGAGCACCTATCTCCTCTTCTCGAGACATTTTCTCGGAGACAATTTCTACTATAGCTCCTCATAGATGCGGGGCCCTCATAGATGCGGGGCCCTGGGCGACTGCCCACCCAGCCCCCCCCCCCCCTTTCAGACGACTCTGCGTATATGTACCGTATCAAAATTCCTCTACCTTTGACATGTGGCATCGTCTCATATGGACTCGTGTATTAACTCTTGTGTTCGTTCTCATCCAGTTGACGTGGTTCTATGACAATTCGTAGCGCGGCATTTTTTACTTTCTTCATGAAAAAATCGACTTGGAGATTTCAACGGAAATACACCTTTTGAGGTCCCCTGAACACGTTTTGACCATTTTCTCGATGATGTCTGTGTGTGTGTGTGTGTGTGTACGTGATAGATGTTTTTGTGGGTGCTCTAACTAAAAACTATAAATCAAGTCAACGCGAAATTTTATATTTAATATTTTTATAAAATTCAGAAGAACTGATTACTTTTGGTAAATATCGGTCAACCGGAAGTGGGTGTTTACTCTTGTCACTTATCCGTTATTTTGGAATATTTGCTTTATATTTGATAAATGTAAAAATATATTGGTATAAAAGTCGTAGGAAATGTAATTTTCTACAACCTTTGTTTGAAACATTTTCCCATATAATGCATTGTTTAAGAGATATCTTATATTTTTAGCTGCCACCACCACGTCACCTACCGACGACTATTGTTAACAATTGACGCTTAGTTACGTCTTAGTAACGCTCCTTTTTCTTTTCTAAATTGTTGGAGCTGTTTGGCTATATCCACTATCAGAAGGCTAGGGTTTGAGTTTATTTCTGTTCTTTGTAAAGTCTATGAGTTTATTTCTGTTCTTTGTAAAGTCTAAAATTTTCTTGCAGTTTCTTAAATTATTTATTATTATGTAACCAAGTATCATAACACGAGAGGCAAAATGTACGGATGAGATCAGAACTAGAATAAGAAAAGCAAAAGCGGCTTTCAGGAGAAAGAAACAACTACTTACAGGGAATATAAGGGAAGATATCCGCAAGAAGTTGATAAAATGCTACGTATGGAGTATAGCATTGTATGGGGCAGAAACATGGACGCTAAGGAAAAATGACATCAAATACTTGGAAAGCTTTGAAATGTGGACTTGGAGGAGAATGCTGAAGATAAAATGGACAGATAGGATGAAAAACGATGAAGTGCTACGAAGAATAGGAGAGAAGCGAATGATTATACAGACTATCAGAAAGAGGAAGGCTAACTGGGTTGGACATTACCTGAGGAGAGAGAGTATGATTAAAGACGTGTTAGAAGGAAAACTAGATGGGAAAAGGGAAAGAGGTAGGAAAAGGTTTCAGCTGATAGACGATTTGAAAGGGAAAGAGAGTTATCAAGAAATAAAGAGGACAGCGGAAAATAGGAATATATGGAGAACCAGGTTTAACCAAGAATAATCACGGACCTGTCTACGGACAGACTACCTATGATGATGATGTAACCTATTTGGAATTTTTAGAAATATTACAAGTATGGAGAAAGTCATGTGGTGGCCACAATGGATTATTTGGAAAAATATTCACCCTCGGCCATACATCGGCAATTTTAATACACAAAGACGACCTCTGAAAATAACAAAAATATTTCCTATTTCCTCAACGATTTCTGAATTTGGGATGAATTTGTCTTGCGACTACTTTGCCATACGACGAATCTGTCTTCCAATGAAGTTGCAATGCGACGAATGTCTTGAGACGAATGTCCTGCGACGAAATGACGCGTGACGAATTGACCGCGACGAATTGACAGTACACTAGTTGACGTAGAGGAGAGCCAAGGAATGAGCCGAGATTTAGACTTTACTTGTATCCGAATCATATGCATCACAACAGAGTTGCATCAAAGCAATGGATATAATCTAAATCGACTCTCAAAACGACCATTTAGTCGCACGATTGTGCTTAAGGAATGACAAAAAATGGCGACACTTACTTCGATAAAATAAAAAAGAATTCTTTTTAAGTCTTAAGATGTTTACTCCTAAGGCATATCTTCCGCAATTTATGACTCGTAAAATTTTTGCCGAGTAGGTGAAAATGGCGCCCGTTATAAACAGTTGTCCGCTCACTCACTCACCGCTTCAAACCATTGAAGAATACGATAACCTTCTTCTCCCAGTTTCCGCGCTGAATTGAAAAACTGGACTACAAAATGCAGCCTGGCGTAAAATCATATTTTTTACGAGGAAATTCCAGGATTTCACCCCAGTAAACGCGTCAGGAAAAAGGAGCCATCTAACAAAAATGAATCCATAATATTTTATCTCTTCGCTACTACTTCTCTTTTTCTAACAAAATGTGATGGCGAATTTCCTTCCGACTCGTGTGACGATGTTGACAGACAACTTTTTTGCAATTTGAAGACAAGTTCCGCGCGCGCGCGCGGCTCGAAGGCAGAATTACGCTTTGACAAACGAGCGAGAACAGATAACGCCACGGCTGATGAGACCGCTTTGGAACATTCACACCGACCAAAAAAGCGACAAAAAAGTATTTTTCTTTTAGAGGCATCTCTTACTTGAAGCAACCGCATTTTTCTGCCACACAACAGTTTGAATGAATCAAAATAAAGAAAAACAGAAAAAATACGCTCGTAAAAATCGATTTCTTCCATTTTGAAAAAATCTCACAACAAAATAAGTCAGTTTACGAGCAGCTGCTCCCTCAAGAGGGTTGCCGGGGATCACCAGAAGAAACTGGTTCATTGTTTTATATAACGGTCCCTAGTAACTACCTTTTTGGAAGCTACATTTATTGTTATTGTTTCCAATATGTTACAATTAAGGCTATGAACCTGTTGGCAGTACAAAAGCGAATTTATAAAAAGGCAAGAAAGGAGAAAAGGCTCCACAGATGGAGGTCAGAGTATTCAAGGCTCAGGGTAGACCTTCACGGAATCATAGTTGCCATGGAGCTCTCGAGGTCCAACAGCACCTCACCATACCAAGCGGTCCTCTACTTCTTCCTTCTTCGTCGTATTTATCATACAGCGAAATTAACTTCTGAAACTAGACTCTTCGTCTTATTTTTAAAAGCGTTGACATTTTTCGGGAAGGATTTGAAGTTCTGTAGGCCAATGTTTCTCAACCGGAGATCCCCGGACTCAAACGGCTCTGCGCGTTATTTCTCAGGGGTCCGCGATTTGAGTAGGATATGATGTTTATTTTTATCTATAACTCGTTTGATCCAGCACAGAGCTCTGGTTAATGTTTCAAATTGAAAATACGGGAATATGAATGAAAAATGCATGAAATTTTCATAGGGAGGGAGTCCGCAGAAATTCTGGTACTCCCTAAGAGGTCCGCGGCTGCAAAAAAGGTTAAGAAACACTGCTCTAGGCAACATGTTTCATTTTCTTGCCCCTCTATACATGAATGTGTATTTTCCTGGGTCCCTTTTATGCGCTCAAAATTTAATTTTAAATTTGTTATCTCTTTTGTCATTGAGGTCCGCTTTATTCTTCTACGCAGATCAACAAAGGCTTGGCCATCGCTACTTGTTTGGCACACCCTCCTTAGTCAGTCTACAATTTTCTTCTTCTACTTTTTCATGACTCCCAACCTAAACTTTGCAACATCTCGGTTACATTATCATCCCCCTATATCTGCCTAGAGCAGTGGTGCGCAATCTGTAGTCAGCGACTCGATTTCAGGTGGCCCGCGGAGCCTTCAAACAATTTTCGCTTTTGGATTTTATCAACCCGTCGGCTAACCTAACCGCCGAATCATTAGTGAGAAAGATAATTATCGAAAGGCGAAAAAGATGGCTTTAGAACAGAAATTCAACCTGCCATAACTACTTAAATTTATATATACTGGTGATAGTGTTTTTAATAAATTGCGAGGCACTTCGCAAATTTATCCGTGTTTGTGTGGTCCGCGATTAAAAAAGGTTGCGCACCAATGTCCTAGAGCACACCTATCTGTCTTCCTTAGAACCACTTCTATGTTATTTACAAGTCCTGTTTATCTAACAATATATCATGGGAGACGCTGTCGAAATCTTCAGAAAAATCCAATATGACACACACACTTCCTCTCTACTGTCAACCGATTCTGCGATGTCCTGAAAGAGACTTATTGTTAGTAGTTGAGTTTAGTGCCAGTATACCCTTCTGGAACCGTGCTTTGTTTCGAATAACCAATTATTCACCCAGACAATTCTAAGGTCAGAGACGTACCTGCGAGATATGGTGCCTGTGGCAAAATTTTAGCAAACAACTTGGTTATGCAGAATATTATTTTTGCTGCGTTTTGATAAAGTGTAATGGCGTTTTTATTAAGTACAACTTTAACGTTTGAGTATTAAATTAATACTTATTTATGAGAAAATAAACTTGTAATTTTAACGGGAACGTTTAGCTTCTTTTGCAAGTGGCGCCTATGGAAAATGTAACCCATACCCTAGTTACGGAACTGTCTAAATCAATCGACAATAACCTTTTCCATAATTTTGTATACTACCCACATTCGATTAATCGGTCTACAATTTTCCACGTTTTTATCGTCCGCCTGATTTTAGTCAAGGAGCAGCTATAAATACCGAAATATAAGAGATGAAAACTAAGTTTTATCGCAATTTCAAACCTCTATGTTACATTCTCCAGTTTTTCAGGAGAATTTTATTGAAAAAATTCAGGGTTCATACGAATCCTAATGTACTCGCAAATAAAAATTACAACAGGCCTAAATGAAAAAAAAAACTTTGAATAACTAACTGATCGGGTGCTATAACTAAGAAACATTCTAAGTGACAAAGAAGGGGGGAGGAGATAACAGTCGGTTATTGAAAGATGTCTTATTTTTAGGATACTAATTACACGCAAATGTAAAGGTACTGATTAAGCTTGGGAAAACCTGTAGGCCGCCAAAATAAAACCTTTGGGCTAGAAAGCCTTCGTTGATAAGTATAAAATCGATGAAGAAAGAGTGGAATGAGACCATTTTCTAAGCAACTGTGGTCAATTTCAATTTTTGAAGTTGCAAGGCAAAATAATGCCACACAGGAAAAACAATGTAGATTATCACAGCTAAATAAACCTTATAGAACGAACGATCGTTTTTATTGATATTTCGGAACACTTCTGGAATTAAACCCTAGGCAAAGACAACAAAAACATTCCGATATAAGTAGCCTTTAAATAGCTTTAACTGCAAGATCCAAGATGAACACACAGAAATTTCAAAATAAATAATGTGAAGCAATTTTTAAAAAATGTGTATCTTTTTCTTCAAAGCTGGTGCACGATCTCAATGGGAAAGAGTTGCGTGAGACGCAAGCACACTGCAAATGGCCATCAGGCTCAACAAATGACGAGTTACCTTCGTTAGTAAAACTTAACCATCGAATCGAATTCAGTATGTATCCCTCCAGGCCAAATACATTCGATCGTAACCTTTTAGAAAAAGAGATTCTTACTTCTTTAACTGTAAAACAAACTTCTTCCTCGCCGCACACCCCATCCCGCCCACAATATTTACCATATCCTATTAGCGTCGAAATCGATTAATCCGTCCGAACTAATTACGCAGAGACATCTCGCGGGAGGGCGAGGAAAAAGAGAGACAGAAAGAGGTTGAGGGACAAAAGGCTTTAAAAAGGATCCTTTCAGAAAATTAATCCTTCTTTTATAAATACGCTTTCGAAACCCTTCTCTTTCCGGAATGTCTTCTTAGCGAATGAGACGCACTCTGCTTTCGGAAGCCGAAATTTGTTTTCCGCCCAAACCGAAAGGGTCGGTCCCACCTCCCCTTTCGAAAACTCCCAAGAGAGAGAGAGAGAGAAAAGAGCGGTTCTCAACCGTCTCAGCTCACCCACTCCTCTCCGTCTACCTCCCTCCTTCTACCTCCCTGCCTCCTTCTACCTCCCTGCCTCCTTCTACCTCCCTCCCTCCGTCTACCTCCCTCCTTCTACCTACCTCCCTCCTTCTACCTCCCTCCCTCCTTCTACCTGCCTCCTTCTAACTCCCTCCCCCCTTCTACCTCCCTTCCTACTTCTACCTCCATCCCTGCTTCTCCCTCCCCCTATCTCCTTCCTTCTTTTTTAAGTCGCGGCAGAAGAAGGGATTACAGAGGAGTCTCCATTTCGTAGAGGAGGTTCGCTCTTTTCTTTTTTCCTTCTCTTCCCTTAATTAGGAAAACTACTTAATTCTCTTCGCGGGCGAAACAGACGACAAACTTGAGGCGGACATTTAGAGACCCAATAGAACGAGTCTCGAATCGTAAAGCGATTATTTCGCGCGCGACCATTTATAGTGCGTTTATCTACCAAATTCCGTTAAGTCAAAGATCGTGGCGATTCTTTCCAATATTCTCCTGGTTTAATTACAATGGTGCCGACGTAATAAGAAACATTATCGGCGGCGGCTTTGTTTCGTATTTCATTCAGCGTTTTCTTTTTTTTTTAGAACCCAACGGCCATCGTAGATTCGGTGCTCAAGATGCGGAGTTTTCTATAGGCTTTTGATGAACGATCTAGGTTTACGTTGATTATTAGGACTACGGCTACAAACTACATCAGATGGATTTAATACACCATAAATAAAACAATAAACTATATGCACATTTTTGCATGCGTGAAAAATACTTAAACTATTATAAATCAGAATAATTAAAAGTGAAGTTGAATATTTCCGAATTTCAATGGAAGAATAATGCTCGAGTTCATTAGTTCGGAAGATGTGATCTACCACTATTTGGTTCAATTAAAAACGTCTTCAAAATTTACCCAGCTTTTTCGTTATTGTTAAAGCAAGTCAAACCCGAAATTACGACATTAAATACCGAGAAACGTTTAAATTGTGTATTTTCGTAAGTGTAAAAGAAGTGGAATTGCACACGGACCCTATATAAACAATTTTTGTCATTAAGGGATAAGGAATTATCCCCTATTCACGTTACTCTGCTAACTGTTATACGCTAAATTTCTAAGTGCTAAGCACCAGTTCCTTACGCCAATTAACCATAATATGATAATGCGAAATTCAATTTTTTAGCTTATTTATTTCACTTGCAGAATGATAATTTAACGGAGGATAAACATTTAAAACATTTTCTCTAGGAGTCTCTCGTAAATTTTCTACGAAATAATGATTTTTAAAAATTCTCCATTAGAAAGAAAAATACCAGAAAATGTAAAAAGCTGAATGGACGCTAACAAAAAAGGCCAAGCGATAGCATAACCTATTTTACAATAAAATACGTACAAAAACAAATTTTGGGTCTTTGATGGCGAACGTTTTGCAGCATAGCACCCTAAAATGCAAATAGAAGAAGAATGACGCAAAAAAGGACTTCATAGAACAGAAGAGATTCGTAGTTTCATCGTCGCTAGCTCCTTATACACCTGTTCCAATGATCGTATGCATCCATTGCGCGGATGCAGCTGCATGCACGTGAGCACACAAAAGGACAAGAGGCGCGTGAATAACAGCGAAGAGACAAGGGCGAAGAAGGGACACAAGTGGTATGGGGGGGTGGGGGCAGGGGTGGCCCTCGCGGGGAGGGAGAGGGGGCATGGAGAGGTGGTATGGGGGATGGGGGCAGGGGTGGCCCTCGCGGGGAGGGAGAGGGGGCATGGAGAGGGGGGCATGGAGAGGGGGCATGGAGAGGGGGCATGGAGAGGGGGCATGGAGAGGGGGCATGGAGAGGGGGCATGGAGAGGGGGCATGGAGAGGGGGCATGGAGAGGTGGTATGGGGGATGGGGGCAGGGGTGGCCCTCGCGGGGAGGGAGAGGGGGCATGGAGGGGGGGGAGGGGGGGGGCACGGAGGGGGGAGGGAGAGCGGGGGGAGGGAGAGGGGGGTAGGGGGAGAGGGGGGCAGGGGGAGATGGGGCAGGGGGAGGGGGGGGGCAGGGAGAGGGGGGCAGGGAGAGGGGGGCAGGGAGAGGGGGGCAGGGAGAGGGGGGGAAGGGAGAGGGGGGAAGGGAGAGGGGGGGAAGGGAGAGGGGGGAAGGTAGAGGGGGGAAGGGAGAGGGGGGAAGGGAGAGGGGGGAAGGGAGGGGAGAGGGGGGGAGAGGGGGGAAGGGAGAGGGGGGAAGGGAGAGGGGGGAAGGGAGAGGGGGGAAGGGAGAGAGGGGAAGGGAGAGGGGGAAGGGAGAGGGGGAAGGGAGAGGGGGAAGGGAGAGGGGGGAAGGGGGCAGGGGGGAAGGGGGCAGGGAGAGGGGGGGAAGGGGGCAGGGAGAGGGGGGAAGGGGGCAGGGAGAGGGGGGGAAGGGGGCAGGGAGAGGGGGGGAAGGGGGCAGGGAGAGGGGGGAGGAGGGGCACTGCTTCTTCACAGCCGCCGTCTTGCCGGTGGGAGGCGAAAAGAGAGAGGGCCAGCGAAAAGGGCAGCGATGTTAACACGCCCACCGCCCTCGAAACCGGCCAATGGGAGGACAGGATGAAGAGAAAGTCGTGTAAGAGAAAAAAGGAACAAAGGATAAAAACAAAATAGTAGCAGACTGCGCCGACATAGCCATTGAATGGAGTCCAGGATATAGCTCACCTGGTGTAGCCGGTGAATCGAGGTTGGGTTGGAGTCAACCTGCGACCTCACCATCTCCCATTGGCGGAGAGTGAGAACCGGAGTAAATGAAGACTTCGAACAGCCGACGGCTATTTTACTCAATAAATAATACTTAAGAGTCGCTCGGAGAAATTCGCATAAATATTAATAAAACCAGTTCGTGCAGGGAGGAAAACATATGAAGAAAAATAATTTGTTTCCAAGCAAGAGAAACTGCCCAAAGTTATTTATCGTGCTTTTGCCGATTGCGAATAGTTTGAAGAAATTTAAAGCGATTAATAACCCCTCAAAATAGCCACATAACATCAAAATCATTCTTTGAAAATGCATCTCACGCGCATTTTTCGTGCGGATCTGAGGAACATCCTATATACTCGGGTGAATATCGCTCATCAAAATGAGTGATAACGAAGAAAATTAGGAAGGAAGCGGCTGCCTACAAATGCTACGCTGAAACGGTTGTTTTCCGTCATTTTTCAGTTTTGAAATTTACAAAACTATTCCTCAATTCCATTCCATTGCGAGAAAACCAAGTATTTTCAAATGCATTTTTTGAGATCAAAAAATTTTACTAAAAGTTTCCAATACCCAATTACATCAAAATACGTCCAACGGATCCCGAGTTCAAACATGCGGACGGACGGAAACGACGCCCCCAAAATGCGTTCACTTGGTGCGAAGAACGCAGACGTGAGAAAGAGCCGACCTAGCATATTAGATGACGTCACAATAAGAAGCAAATAATCCCGAACAATATTCGGAAATTCTTGGACCGATTCAGTCCATTTTGTTCGGCTGCCAACTACCCAAGAAAGTCTCGAAAGCAGAATGCAAAAACCGCATAAATGTAGCACAGGAAAAAGACAATAGTAAAACGAGGCACAGCGAACAATCTCCGAGAATGTTCCGATCCATGAGGGAATTGGAAGTAATTGCACATTAAAATTAAATATTCAAACGATTTATTTCTAATAACGCTAATGTGTTTTAGAAGGTATTTATTGTCCCTGGGGTAAACGGAACACCGTTCCTTCGGCTGTGAAGGACAGCGGGACATTAACTTAAGCTATAAGTCAGCGTCTCTCTCTCTACTTGTCTACAGTCGACGCGCGGAGGGGATTAAGGGGAATTACATGTGAGGGAAATTTCTTTGCCTGAAAGAAGAAGTCTGAAATATTTACTTTCGAGCAATATGGCGATATCCATAGAAATCATGTATGTATGTACCTCCATTAAAAATATTATAATTGATTCGATTTTTAATTAAGTGTAAATTACAAAACAAGCGTTTAATAGAAATCTATTATTCCATTATTAAATTAGTTAAGGGGAAAATCTTCGCTATAAAAGGCCCCGGTAAAAAACAAATTACGACATTAAAAATGAAAAAATAATACCGGAAGTATTATAGCAAAGCGGGATGAGGGAGACCGAATATTGGAAAAATGATTAATTAACAAATTGTGGCAGAAAGATGGAATCCAAACTTGTTTCTTTGTATTTATGGCTAACCTCTTGGATTATTTGGATTATTATATACATAACTCCTTCCAAACCGAAAACATTCACACAAGGGAGGAGGGAAATACGGTGCCAACATTAGCTTACTGTTTCGAAGAGCACCAAGGGAGCCATGGAATTCTAACATTTAATAGATGATAATATAAAAAAACCAACTTCAGATGAAGCTCGGTTGATCGGATAATTTGATCTAGAATGTTTTTATAAATGATTATTAACTTACCATTGTTTAATTTTCTCGGCCAATTTTGCATATCATTAGGCAAACTGGAAAACTGCCCCTGGTATGATCTCGCCTGACAGTTTTCGGGCGCTTGGTGATCACTCAGTGGTTTCCATCCGCCTGTAACAAACACAGGTACATATTAGTTAATGTAAATTAAATCTTGGGAGTAAATACTCTATTAAATAGATTAAAAATAAATAAAATTCATATTTATTTAAAATTATCTGGTGTTGCAATTAATTATAGACGTCGAAAAGTTAGAAATACAGACAATCGGTTGCTGAAGACACCCAACAATCGTCTACTTACATAAACAAGATTGGAAAGGTGTACTCCATGTCGGAGTACACAGAGTTTCCAAAAGCGTTCTTTGAGATTTCACAATGTTCTCATTATTTTTCGCTCAGATGAGTATTTAACGAGGAGCTAGCGAGGTACGTTGTGTAAACTACATGTAGGCCATGTAAAGCGGTCGTAATTATTGTACGATTTTAACCAAAATTGGAAACGGTCGACACATTTTAGAACACCCAAATACCAAATTTCATCTAAATACGTCCAGCAGTTCCCGACATGCGGACGGACGGAAGTAAACGACCTACCCAATATGCGTTCACTTCGTGCAAAGAACGGATAAAAAGGGACATTTGAAGAGTAATCTCAGAATTTTTATGTAATGTCGGTCCTCAATCAAAGTAAAAACTTGTCATTTCTCTTTTCGCGAAACTAGAAGATTTTATCATTCGATTAAACAGTTCACGTCCTTTTGACCACTTGAAAATTTTCCTAGCCGAGTCTTGCATAACTGTGGAGGGAGTTATAATCATCGAGAGAAAATAAAACAACTTAGGATAGTGTACAGTGCATCACAAATAGGCGCGTTTCGTGCGACGAAGTATTTGACACTAAACGATATATGTAGTTTGAATGAACGTGCAACATAAAACGGCTAAACACAACGAACCGATTTTGTATCTCCGTCTACTGAAAATTTCTTCTCTCTCCTAAGTTAGTGCTTTAATAAACTTATTAACGTAATTATAGTATCAATGGTGTAATTGCCGATCAACAATGACGGGTTGTAAACAACAAAAATACACAGATTAAAGAAGAGAACCAACGCCCAAAATTATTCATACAATAAATATTTTAAGTGAATTAGGAAGTTCTCTTGTAAGGTTTTCTTTGAAAACGGATACTCTTACGATAAAATGTAAAGGAAAAGAAATATTTTACTCAATTAGATCTACAAATTTTGTTTGAAAACATTTTTGGTATTACCTACCAATATTTTACAACACATGACGGAAAGATCGTTTTTTTGTTACCAGTCAAGCGGCACTCCTGATTGGGTTATGTGAATCATTCACATGTATAGTTTTCTTAGTGTTTTTGCCCATAAGTCCTAAATAACAAATTTCATGAAAATCCGTCCGGTAGAAGCCGAGAACGTGCATACGGACGGACGGATAGAACAAAGTTAATAGGCGCTAACGTTAAAAACGAAACGCGTCTAAAAATGCTGTGTATTTATACCTCTATAATCCGAACCCGCGTTCATCCGAACTCCCAGTAAACCGAACTGTTTCTCAACATCAGGTGTAAAGTGTCGGTTAGGCGAAGCGAGCGTCGGAAAGTGAAATTTGAACCTTTTATTTTGTAATCAAGTCGGGCACAGATGTCCGCTACTAACGCCTCTTGCGGCCGGCCGTATCGATCGCTCGTTCCTACTGCCGCGGCCCAGTGTAGATTATAATTTTCCCATCCATCAACGCGGATCTCTCCCAATCATGTTAGTGAACTGTAAGTACATTGATTGGTGTTTTATTTACAGAAATGTAATACATAATAGATTTTTTCCTCGTTATTTTACATGAATTCGGTAATCCGAACACCTCGATAAACCGAACACACCCTTGCATTAATTAGTTCGGATTATAGAGGTTGTACTGTAGTGGTGAGGTAAATTCACAGCCGATGTTTATTGTTTCTTTAAAGATAAAGCAAAGATGCGCCGTGCGATCTGATAAAACGTTGCCAATTGCACAAGTTGGAGCTGAGACCCTGGAAGGGCAACCAAGAAAGAATGTCGCCAAAGATTTGTCAATAGGCAGTGAAGGACTCGATTGCAATGGTGGCTACCAGTCGTAACTTTTCCTGTTAATCTATTCTTCTGCATTACGTACGTTTTTCTCCATTTCGTAATTTAATCTACAAACCGTTGATTGTCCTCATGGCCCCTCTTATCTTTGCATGGCATTAAAATAATGTAATAATAAACTTCAGTAACCGAAGGAGCAATAGTGACACCAGTCACTCGTTAAGTTTGTCGACTGAAGTAACGAAGATTGTTATTCACGGACAAAGTTATTTTCCCGAACCTTTAAAATAAAATGTAAAATTTATCTTGCGACTCGCTATGACTATAACTCGTTTATATTCGATATATATATAGTACAGTGTTTTTAAAACTTGGGGTCGCGACCCATTACTGGGGCGCGAGGCTTAGGAGGAATATCTGGCACTCAACGCATAACCAGCTGAAATGTATCAAAAATGACGGAAAACTTAATGCTCTCATTATACAAACGCCGATCTTTTAGTATGAGTTGCTATTTTATCGCGAATTAATGAAAACTGAATTCAGAACGTTTTTCTCCTTGTGCCGTCCCTTCTACTGGGTCGCGAGACATTCCACGGGGTCGCGACACAAAAAGTTTGAAAAACACTGGTCTTAGTATACTGCCGAGTTGCCTCTTTTTATTTTCCATTTGAAATGACATTTCCTTAGTATCTCCCATTCATATGTTACTTAATTTACAAAATTAGCCACTTTTAATAGCTACGAATTTGTCTTCCGGTCTGGCCTCGAGTCATCGCCCTTTGGGAGTCCATTGTGCACTTACACTTCCATTTCCACACAACGATTCAAACATTTACATTAAAATATCCGAGATGTAGGAACATGGAAATGAACTGTTTCAAATTTTTTACAAAACCCAGAGCGAGTCCGTGATCCATCATGGCATTAGATAACATACGAGCACTATTTATTTAACCATATATAAAATTGGAATGCAGCTTCGTGTGTTAACTTTTTTATTAGATAATTTAATTTACTTTTGCGTAGGCGAATCATGTACAAAGAAATATATCCACTCTCCATTATTTTAAATATTTAATACCTCTTTGTGAAACTGTTATAACTATAAAATTACCTCTTGCATTTTCCACTTCAAGTTAAAAGTGATATTAAACATTTGGCAACTCCATAAGTTTATTGCGATGAGACATGAAATATTTTTACATCGATTTATATGGATGAACTTGTTTTAGAAATTTTTTTAATGTACTACCTAGATTTGATGTTGCTGATATTGCAAATATTAAAGAATGATGTTTCTGGCTAAACTTTCAATCTAATAAATGTTCAAGGAAACTACCAAATAAAAATTTCGAGTGAACCAGATGCACACTTCAGTAACAAATTATCCGTCCTGGTAATAACTCACCGATCAGTAGTTCTACGGCGGACTCAACTGTTGTAGTTGCAATAGAGTTACGCTAATCTTCTGCTTGATTCTTCTTGCAGTATTTGCCAAATGTGTGACTAACTTGACAAAAAAACTTTTACGGGCTTTCAATCGTGGGTACGCGCATCACCAGGGAAGTGGTGCTCAACCTACTGCACGCGGGCCGAATGTGGCCCGCGAAGGATGTTTGTGCCGCCCGCGAAGCTGCGACGAAAAAGCAATCCGGAAAATTCAACTTGGAGATTCATAATTTTTTATGAAAATTTCGATATAAAAAAATATATATATAACCTCCAACTTGAACTCGAATCCGGTCCCCCGGAGAAATAGCTACTTCCAATGCGGCTCGCCGAAGGATTCGCAGCCAGTGATGCGGCCCGTCATATAATAGTGTTCGGGCGCCACTGCTTTAGGGGCACGACAAGAGTTTTGAAGAGTATAACTGATCGGAATGAGGCGTGACTTCGTGGAAGTAGGGTCTCCTAAGAGCGTTTGCCTAAATTTTTAAAAATCAACCGGTGTTATTGCAGCAGTTATAAAATAGGAAAAAATGCTTTTGCAAGTACGTTTTGCACAGCAATAAAGGACTAACGGATTATAACTAGTTCCGTAATAACTATACAGTGCCATATCAGCTTGAACACATCTTTATCCGCCAATTCTTTTGTTTCTTTATAAATGAAGAAACTAACACGCACGGCATAACACATAATTTGTCTTCCCTGACCATCTTTAAAGCCCCATCCATAGGATTTCTCGCATGGCGTCTTTGTAACCGATCTTTGTTGTTTCAAAGACGTCGCAGCAGTCTCTCCATTCGAGGTGAGGCGGCGGTGAAAGAGAGAGGGGGGAGAGGAGGAGGGAGGAGAGGAGGAGGGAGGAGAGGAGGAGGGAGGAGAGGAGGAGGAGAGGAGGAGGAGGGGAAGGAGGAGGGGAAGGAGGAGGGGAAGGAGGAGGGGAAGGAGGAGGGGGAAGGTGAGGGGGAAGGTGAGGAGGAAGGTGAGGAGGAAGGTGAGGAGGAAGGTGAGGAGGAAGGTGAGGAGGAAGGTGAGGAGGAAGGTGAGGAGGAAGGTGAGGAGGAAGGTGAGGAGGAGGGGGAGAGATGGGGAGGAGGTGAAACCGAGAACAAGAAAGGCGACCTCGCGGAGGAGAAATGTTGTGGCATAAGCAGGAGCGGATTCTTCCGATGCAGTACTCTTGGCAGGTGTCCTACCACATTAGGAAGACTCAAACCGCCGGATAATCCATATTGACTGGAGGTGACAGACTGGAACAACGAGGTATTACTCCGTGATAAAATTTCGACCCAGGTATTCAACAAAGAACACGAAAAAACATCCCGCGGCGTATGATTTTTCCGCACCATATATCGCCTGTCTGGACTCCGCTCCGGACACAGGCGGCCGTCAGGCACCATCGGAGGGTCCACGGCTGCATCTCCCACCCCTTCCTTGCATATCTTCGCGTCACCCAAAGTGGACCCCTATCATCGTGCCGTCCAAACACGTTCCTCCATCTTTGTTCACTTTCCAGAGAAGGCCGCCACTGTGTAACATTCGGTTTTTAACGGAAGATGCGTCACCTACGTTTCGGCTTAGGGAATGATCATATGCGTCGTCCCCTCAAAAGCAGCGACATTGAGAACGTAGTACACACCACTCTAGTGCCTATTCATTCGAACGTTCCAGTTTAAATAATGTTTGCTGAATACATTACCACCCACCTACGCCCTTCCGCGGGTTGGGGGAATGAGGTGGTGAGATAAATGTACGTGAACGGTAGTCATTACGGGAAACATCTTTTTTTGGACTTTTCATGCTGTGGGGTGACATTAAATTAACATAAACGACGGCGCAATATACACTGCACAAACTTTCTCATAAACGTATATACGTTTGGTCGACTGTGTACGCTTATAAAAGAAAAACGCTTATAAATCAAAGTTAACCGTAGTTAGCGTATATATTAATACCACTGGTCGATATTTAGTAATTTCTGGGACATATGGCTTAGTTAGTACTATTTGTGACATCAGGTTGTACGATTGGATGGATTTTAATCAAAATCCACATAACCATTTTTGAGTAAATCGAATTTTGTTTCAAAATATTTTAGAATAAAGTACTCTTAATTGTTGCATAATATCATTCATCTCTTCAGAGTGGCTATTATGAATCATATTATCCACAAATATGATATATGATTCGATTTAGTTTAACCGTTTAGGCTGTAATAAGATTTTGAATGGATCGTGGCGGAGGCGTGACGTCATAGAGCTTAGGTAAGGTAGCTTAGCGTACATTGTAATGCCACTGGACGCCATATACTGATTTTTTAGACATATGGCTTAAGCAGTATTATTTGTGACATCAGACTCTACAATTGGATTGATTTTAATCAAATTCCTTTGGAGTCATTTTTGAGTAATTAAATTTTTTCTAAAAATCGCCAAGAATCAACTACCCTTTATTTTTGTGCAATATCATTTCTGTCAAAAAATGATCTTCAAAAATGATGTATTGCATAAATACTAGATATCAAATCGATTTCATTTAAGCGTTTGGGCACTAGAACCGCGAACAGACCGACAGACAGACGGCCTGGCGAAAATCACTTTTATAGACTCAGAGACACCTAAAACGTGTATTTCCATCAAAATCTCGAAATCGAATTTTTTCACGATTACAATAGTTGATTAATATACTACCTATATGAAAAAGTGAAAATGGGAGCTTGTTTTATATGTTTATTTAGGATTGTAAACTTTAAACTCTTTATAAATGCGTAATACGACAAGATAATTTATTCACTAATTAATTTTAAAATATTAATTTTCTTTCTATAACCATTATCTAAATTTGAACATTTTTAAGGCAACCACTGACGCCCAATTATTTCTCCAAAAAATTATTCGGGCGCGTAATACAAGGGCATCATAGACGGCATAAAGGTACCTACTCTGCAAATTTCGGTCTTATATCTCTTACTCTCTTGCTGTTTTAATTTAATTGATCGGACAGACAGAGCGAAGACATGAGCCCTAAAATGGTCGTTTTATTTTGTACCACTCTCAGAAAGAAATTAAATAACTTTCCCTGAGAAAGCAAAAAATACTCGTTCGGAAAATTAAAGCCAAAGTACATTTTAGATGTGAAACCGAACTCAAGGTTATACGGCAATTCGTCGCGGGCAATTCGTCACTCGGAAATTCTTCGCGTGTCAAATTCGTCGCGTGTCAAATTCGTCGCGTGTCAAATTCGTCGCGTGTCAAATTCGTCGCGTGTCAAATTCGTCGTAAATTCAGGAACCGTTGAGGAAATAGGAAACATTTCCTGCCAAATCTCAACCTTCTACATCGGGGGTCACCAATGAATACTCTTGCTGATAAGGCGGGCCGGATGTGGCTCGCGGGCCGTAGTTTGGGGACCCCTGTATTCTATATAGACGGGAAGTTTGTTAAAACATGTATAAAAAGCGTCATACGTACACAAAGCGACAAGAGGAATAAGCCTTTTATTATTATCCTAAAGATACGAATATTTCATCAGTTATATTTTCCAAAATTTTCATTAGGATAACTGTTGTGAATAATCTGCCCAGGTTGTATAATTTGTCCGGAAATTACGAGGCATCGTCAACCAAATATGGTGTATCGCAGGATTAATAAAGAAAAGGATTTCCTATTCCCTCGACGATTCTTGAATTTGTGACGAACTTGTCTTGCGACGAATTTTACACGCGACGATTTGGCGGTACACCGAACTCAACATAGAAACAAGGAAACTTCTAAAACGAGCGGCATATGCGGCCACTTCATTTTTTTACATATCTTCCTTCGCGTCCCATCAATCGACGAATGCATCTCGCCGAAGGAAAAGACGCATGTAAAACAACAATTTTGGCTCGGCAAGAACATCATGCGAGCGGGAAGAAAACAACAACATCCTCGATTGACATCAACTGGCATTGGCCGCTGAAACAAAAGAGGCGCGGTCGACGTCTTTCGCCGAAACGTCATTTTTTAAGCCCCTTTCTCCAAATTCTTCTGTCGTCTTACCTATTATTGTCGGCCATTTTGGTCTCGCTGGCTCGGCAGACATAGGCTTCGGAGAATTCCATCGTAAAACGTGGACACGACTCTCCTCAAACCCTTCGCCACCTCCCTCCATGCCATCTCCACGCCCTCTCCGATGCACGACCTCCTCCCATCGCCCGACACGCCCTACCCATTCGCCCGACACGCCCTCCCCTTTCGCCCGACACGCCATCCCCATTCGTCCGACACTCCCTCTCATTTTCGCCCGACACGCCCTCCTCCTTTGCCCGACACGCCCTTCCCTTTCGCCCGACACGCCCTCCTCCTTCGCCTATCCCCGTTCCCTCACACCCATATTCCTCGAACTTTATGCCCGAGGACAATAATAGAGATGGCAAGACATGTGAGAGACGAAAGAAAAATGAAGAGCGCGGGGCGGGTTTATAGAGCGAAAAATACTTCAAAACTTTTAAGACGGCGGAAGAAGAGAAGATGATAGCGAAATCCCTTTACGGAACGTGAACACGTTGCACTTCGTCCTTTCCAGACATCGTAAAAGAGAAACGTGCGCGAGAGGGTATTTTCGATCGCGTGTTCGAGCGTCGGTGTAAGCATCTCGTGTTAAATAAAATGTCACGACTTCAAAACTCACAAACTATCGCGTAAATATTTCGCAGTAGATTTAGATCGAGCGAAAACTAACCGAGTATTGTTCCAGTTTTGCTTCGTGCGAGTTGGTTTATAGGAGCGTAAATGAAAATAAAAGAATACGAATGATATCATGCGAAAGCGCTTTGTTGAGAATTTCTCTCCGCCAAAGGATCGTTCAAGTCAGATCACTACTGAAACAGAATTTTATCTTATTATATACTAGCTGAAACGCCCGGCTTCGCTCGGGAAAGTTTTCTAAGTGGCAAGCGATTTTTATTGCTTGGGTCCCCGCACTGTCCCTACCGAACTACAATCACAGTTCAAAACTAATTAATACCTGGAACATTAATTCTCCTTATGTTTTAAAAAATATAATTTCTATTTTACAATTATACAACTCTTTAGTTTACGCTTCTTTTTTTAATATATCAAATCAAGATTATTCGTCATAGCATAGGTTATTATAAAATATTATGCTTCAAGTTTTGATTAAGCTAAGCGAAACTGATTAAAGTTTGTCCAGTGAAAATCCGTTCAGCCAATCCAGAGAAAAGGGCTTTGGAATAATGTTTTATAGCCACCATTTTGTTTCAAGATTGCGGCCGATAACCCTGGTCTATGTCTATTCGACTTTTATGTAGTGCTAGAAGCTATTTAAAGTTTGTTCCATGGAAATCCGTTGAGTTTATCCAGAAAAAAGGGTGTTTTATGACAGGCATCTTGTTTTAAGATGGCGGACAAAATTTTTAATAGCCCATTGTAAACCCCCAGGTCATACTGTAAACACTATGTAAATTTTGTGCTGATCTGTTCTGCCGTTTTCAAGTGATGCCCGAACAAACAGAATCACAGGCAGACAGACAGAATTAGTTTTATTTATATAGATTTCATTACACGTAACATTATAACAGAATTTTACCAGGAAAATCTATGGTCTTCTGCTTTCCTGAAGATGATGTTTTCTCTGAATTGTTACAGGCCATTAGTCTAATGAATACCGCTTGCATTTCTATTTTTTCCGTGTCTACTTCTACTACAATTGATATGCCGTTACCCTCAATGCGTTCTCTTCCCTCTACGTGTAACCATCTCGCCTGTTCAGATGCATTCCCAGCTAAAGAAGGACGCAAAGAAAACAGATAGAAAATATTTTCATACGTGAAGTTTTGGAGGCAGAATCAAGTATACCATCAAAATGGAAGTATTGGGATGAGAGGCTAACGGGAAGGGAGACAAGGAATTACTACGCCAGCTAGGAGATGGAGAGCAAAGCGAATTAAACAAATAAAAGCGCTGGAGCTAATGTTCGTTCATTAATAAAACATTTTATCAGATTTTAACAAGATAATTTATTTTAAAAGGTACACGTATCGCTAATGATATGATTTAACATTGTATTCCATCCTCTAAATTTTCACGGCCTCGACGAAAAATATCAAAGCCACTAACAAACCCTTCAGAAGACAAAACTCGCTGATCATTCTTACAGAATATCTTCTTTGTTCCATTTCATCGAAATATATTAACGACTTTCATGGCTGCTCTTTCGCCGCAGTCGCATACAGACACATCGTCTTAGATGCGAATGCGAAATAATTAAATCGCGTCTCGGCCGCCGTACAAAATAACTCATCTCTAAAACTAAAATAAGACATAGCTGCGGGTAAATATATAAAAGAGCATCGGAAAAGGAGGGATTTTTGGCAATCCTTTGCGAATCACCATTCACGACGCAGGTAATAAGCGCACCCTGGCGTCGCAAAGGAACGTTAGCAGGATCGTTTTAAGTTGCCGGCGTTCTCAGCGTCCTCTCCACGCCAAAGGACGCGGTTTGAATCAGAAGGTCTCTCCAAAAACGTGGCCTCGGAACACCAGTGCAATGCCGTGGGAAGACAGCAGAAAAGATCCATTATTACCACGACTACGGACTACATGCGGAGTTATCCATTAATTGGAGGCTACGTGCCATTTTTGAGATGTTAGAACATTTGAAAAGAACATACACCCATACATACATAAAAACAGTTATGAATAGAAACATACATAAATACACGCGTTAGGCGAGAGTTGTGAGGGTTTAAAAGTTATTGGACGGCCATAAAACGCGCGGGGTGGAAGAAAGAGAAGCAGAGGGTAGGTCTCTCCGAGTGTCATTCTCGGGACAAGAAAGGGGAGAGACCTATTAAATCTCGTGCACTTCTTTGGGAACACGAGAGGTTTTTAACGGCCGTAGCAAAATGACCGGAACGTCGAACGGTTTTAGAATGCGTCGGGGAGCTCACACGGGAAAAGAAGAAGTGAAAAAGGGGATTTTGAAGTGTTCGAAGTTTCGTCCACAAAGGAAATTCGAACGCAATGAAATTAGAACGTCCGACTTCGAATCTCGCTTCTGGTTATGAGCTGCTTTTAGACAAGGAGTGACTCAACAGTTTGGCGTAACTTCTGAGGGCGCGCGTCTCGATAAAACTATATTACTAGTTCAAAGGATATTTATTTCAAGAGCGCCGAATAGTCTTCGCATAATTCATTCTAGTACTTGAAGTCGCGATTTTCTTCAGTTATGCATACCATAAGCCACAAAATAAACGACGTAATAATACTACACATATGTTTATACTTGAATTAAAAAGTTTAAATTCTTGGACATTCCCGTTTCGCACATTGATAATGCGAATTAAGATTCTCGCGAGAGTTACAATTTGAACCAATCCATGTATGGACTGCTGGCAAACGTAATTGCTTATTTTACCTCTTGTGCGCCTTTCGAAACTCGGTTATACTTAGGAATATGTCAAGAGGAATAAAAACACTAAAAGGTTGTAAAAATACCACGAGTTCATGAAATTAAAATCAACGACTACATTATGACATAGGAATAGACACTTTACGCCCAAAATGTCTGCACACACGAGGTTGGTATATACTCTTATTACCGCTCGGCAGACGTGGGCTGAATGAATTTCATTCCAAAAATAATGCGAGCATTTCAAATGACATTTAACTTAATTTCTTTGTAAATTTCGTAAGACTAAAGCAATATGGAAACCAGATGAACCTACTGCGAGAGTTCCCGGACTTTACATTTTCTGAATCTCTTTTAGACTAGACTGTTACGATGAAGTAAAATTTCCAAGCTGCCAAACGAAGGAAAGAGCCAAAACTAAAAGGATAAAATAAAATTACCTATGGAGTAGCAATGTATACGGTAGTGTTAAATATTCCGACATTTTGCAATTTTTTCATATCAATAAAACAACTTTTCTAAAATAAAAATTTATGATGCAGAGTTTCTTAAATATCAGATTAAAATGTATAATTTCATATATGTATACATAATTTGTTTTTCTCAAGTGTTTACGAGGACATTTTGTTTCATATCCTTATTCTTTATTAAAAAACTCAAATATTCTAGTAGAAAGTCAACAAATATACTTACTTTATCATACCTCTTATTAAAAAATCTTTGAATTAATGTATTTTCCTTTATGCCGTAGAATGAAGCTGACATTAATCAGCAATATTATTAATTTAAATTAAAATATTTATTTTCTCTTGGAAACTCGTAACCTGGCAGGGAGGTTGGCAAACTCAGCTATCAAGAAACATTTCAGTAAAACCGCGCAACAAATTAAATTAAATCTAAGAAAAATATCGTGGCTATAGGATAGTCCCGAATCGCATTATTTATTTTTAGTTCAAAAGGGACGAATGCCATAAAAACTAAAGACCTCTCGGACGGCGATGTATTTTCAGAATTACAAGAAAATCTTTTATTGTGATTTCCTGCGACAACATCATCATCACACTAAAAAAATCAAGAGTAACCGAAGATTTTATGAACAAGTTCAAGGGGCCGCATTCGAAATAATCCGAGAGGAACTCGCGAAGATATAAACGCGGTCAACGCAGATGTTGGAGCGTGGGTTTGGGGAAGGGGAGAATTGCAGGGGAGAGATAAGGGGCAAGGGGGGGGGGGGTAAGGAAGGAGGGTGGGAAGGGAGGAGGGGTAAGGAAAGGAGGGGTAAGGAAAGGAGGGGTAAGGAAAGGAGGGGTAAGGAAAGGAGGGGTAAGGAAAGGAGGGGTAAGGAAAGGAGGGGTAAGGAAAGGAGGGGTAAGGAAAGGAGGGGTAAGGAAAGGAGGGGTAAGGAAAGGAGGGGTAAGGAAAGGAGGGAAAGGAAGGGAGAGAAGGAAAGGGGGATAGGCTAAAGGAGAGCCCATAAACGCCCGCGTGGAAAAGGGCATAACTTAAAATTAACTGCAGCAGCATTGGGGCGGCAAAAGTCCGTTCCCTAGGCACTTTTAAAGATCTTACGCGAGACGTTAACAGGAAAAGAAAGACATCTTTTCCGGAACAAGTGAGGAGGCCATAGTCGCCGACAGATTTAAGGGAATTGGGAAACGGAATCACACGTGTAAAAAAAGTACTATATGGAGATGGAATACTTTACGATAGGTTATTTTTACATAAAAATTTCAAAATATACAATTTGTGCGACGAAATTCTAGATATGGCGATACATTTAAAAAAAGGACCAGCAGATTTACTATATTCGATAATAATTTAAATGCTTCAATTGTACATAGTCATTTATGAAAAACCTAGTAAGAAAATTGCTAACTCGGAAAATTATAAAATAATAAGTTTTGAATTTTTTTAAAACTCTTGTGATTAAATAAAAGCTTACTTTAAGGAAAACATGAGAAAATAAAATCGATGAATCACTTCCAAAATGAATGAGAATAAGAATTGACAGAATTGATGGAGGCTGAATTTTCAACAACTACAATTAAATATGATTTGTTCACTTAAATGCTTCACAGATTACCATAATACTCTAGTCCCATTTTAAACAAACGCGGGTGCCACTCTTCACCTTTGGAGAATAACTGAGGAAATGCGACGAGTTTATACTATAATTGATTGTACTCCATTAATGAAATTTCAAAACAATGCAAGAAAGTTGTGTTTAGGGTGTTTTTCTTAATCAAAAGTGCAGAGTATAACTTTAATTGCATTGAATTAATACCGAAAGGAATTAATATGCTGAAAGAAAAAAACCATTGCATTTCGCATCAAACGGTGAATAAGTACAAAAGTAACTCAATGACAATTGCAAATATTTAATTCGGGCAAAGTTAGTGTTTGTCAATCGTTCCAAATATATTCAAAATGCTGAAAATCAATGAATTTTCTAATTGCCGGGCAATCCACGAGCCTTCCAGGTCAACCAGGAACGAAACAAGGACCAAAGGAACGAGCAAAACTCTGGAGAATTCCTCAACTATTACGGAATTGGATCACTGTGGTGTTGCCACACTACGTCTAATCTCAGCTCGCCTTCAAGCACTTAACTTTTTTGATCCCGCAATGCCCTTCTCTTCCTTATTCGATGTCACCGACCCAAAGAAAGGCGAGCGTGAATGGATTCGATCAATGCCTTCGAAAATTCTGCTTTACACTTGAATACGTAGTTAGTATTGAATAATAATTACTAACAAATTATTATTAGCATTTATACAACGCAATACTAAACTATGGAATTGAAAATAGTTTCATTTTTTACCGCCTGAGTATGAGATGACTTTGTTGACTTTTACAAAATATTTCTTTCCTAATTAATTAGAATATTTGTATGAAAATTATAAAAGGTTTATGTGACATTTTTCATCCTCCTACACTAAGTTTGCTAATGAGAAACGCTTACATTTATATGAACCAAATAACAATAATTTCCCGCCGGATGTTGAATCTATATATAATTCGGCGAATGTCCGTCTGAGGCAAGGTCATTTGAATTGCACATCTTGAGTAGCAATTTGAATCCGGGTGGCATATTGAGGAACGCGTCGACTAGCGAATATCAAGTCCTGGGTTCGATCCCGATTTTATTCAATTTTATATTTCATTTGATTGATGATTTTGATTTGAGTATGGCCATCGAGTCATCTTTTTTTAACTAAAATTTTAAATAAATTTAAATTCATACATTTTCTGTTATCCTGAAATATATGAATTCTATTTTTTCAAGTTGCGTAGCAACGGGCAAGTAACTATCTATAATTCTCGAAGCCAAAAATAAAGAAATTTCTAGCGACGGAATGTAAACAATCCCTTCAAGAAGACCCTCGTAGAATCGCAAAAAAAAACTCAAGCGATCGAGAAATGAGTAAACCGCTCACTTCCGAAACTCGGTAATTCCCTAATCCACTTCCCTTTGAAATTAGAAAATAGTTTCCATTCGCCGCTAAAACACTGTGACCGTCCCAATCTTAGGGTCCATTGCCACTCTTACCCACCTCACCCTCCAAACACAAACACGAAAGTATCCGATGACCCATCAGCCTTCCAGACACCTACAGCGTCGCCATCACCGTGACCCCCCCAATCCCGTGCCCGCCTCCCTTCAACCCATCCCGGCATACCCTTCACCCCTTCCCGGCATACCCTTCACCCCTTCCCGGCATACCCCACATCCCATCCCTATAACACCATTCCAATCCACCGCTCTGCCCATTAAATCCTACACAAGCCTTCTTGAATCGTTCTTGTTTCCTCCCTCCCCCACATCCTCTCCCCTGACATTCCCCTCCCCTCCTCTTTCCCTCTCCCTTCCAGCTTTCCAACCTCCCGAAGCCTCCCAGATTTAGAGAAAAACATCAGCGCTAAGGTATTTGGACGGGATGAGGAGAGAGAGAGAGACGTCCAGAAGACGGAATAAAAGGGAAAGAGGGATGCGGAAGAGGACGCAACGAAAAGAATCGAAAAAGGAACACGAACAAGCAAATAGGCAAAGACTGAAAACAGAAAAAATAACGGAGGAGACAAAGAGCTTAAAGGGAAATTGGCCAGAAAAGCAAACACAAGAGCAAAGAGAAATGGAAGTTGATTTAAGTTTAAGAAATGGAGCCGAAACATGATGTATGTAGAAGCCGAGGCAGAAGAGCAAAACGAAGAGTTCTTACAAAAAGTAAAATGCCGAGCAAAGGAAGAGGGGACAAAGGCGCACAGAGAGCGGATGATGAGAAGCAGAGGTAGAGAAAACATTTGGGCAAGCCAGAAAATAAAGTAAAATTACGACAAAGAAAATGACAAGGAAAGAAGTCAAAGAAATTATGGAGAAAACGGGGGGAGAGGAAAGAGGGATTGAAGAGGGAGAGAAGGGAATTAAGGTCTGAGAAGATGGAAATGGGGAAGCAGCGTGGGAAGGGATAAGAGAGAGGGGAGGGAGGTAATTAATGTTTGCGGGGGAGGGGTGGAGAACGCCTGGAGGGGAGGTAAGTGGTACAACGGAAGGGGAGACAAGAGAACCGGAAGATGGAGCGGAGGGAGGGAGGTTGTGGAGAATGGGAAAGAGTGGGGGAGAGGGTGAGGTTTTCGAAGAATTCTTCAGATCAGGAGCCGCCAAAATATGGCCCAAGGGCCGCATGCGGTCCGCGAAAAAAACAACGAAAAAGCGATCCATAAAATTTAACAGACGACTTCGTATTTGCTAATTGAAATTATGGACAAAAAATTTTAATGTTGGATTTTTAACCCCGAAAAAAGTTTTACTCAATTTTTCGCATATATATTTCCACGGAATCTCTAAGATGTAAACTCTAATTCGGCCAGTTGAAGAATTCGCAAATTCCAAAATGAGCCGCATAGGCGTTTTCACCTTTCAATGCGGCTAGCGATGCAGAAATGTCTCCCGACCTTCGCTTTACATAAAATCGACGGATTAAGGCTTCAATTTGTGGAACTCCATAATAAATGACTAGGAGAGAATAAATATGTATAAATTCAAATGAAAGTTTTGCACAGTTATTCTCTCCTTTTCATTGACTTGCTTTTGATAGTTGTGCGTCTAAACGCCGCTAACACCTTTTAAATTTTCCAACCGGGGAGATAACGTAAATTGCAAAAAGAAGGCCATTCCAAATTTCTTCCTGAAAATTCTTTCACTAACATAAAGGGACATTATGATACCGGACTTGAATATAAAGGATAAAGTACGCTCAAATTATTACAGTTTGTGCGGGGTGGAAATTTAAAAAAATACAACCGAAGTTCTATTTACGGAAAAAGTTTCCTAATTTATTAGGAATCGAAATAATTTACCAGTGGAAAGCATCTAAAGATATAATACAACGGGATCCGGAAAATTGGAGATCAAGCAATGCGCGCATTATGGATTGTCGTGGATTAAAAAATATATATGACAAAACTTTGGGTGTTTTGGGTACCTTATATAGGTTCAAAATGTTATCCGTGTTTAATAAATTTATATATGTGGTTATATACAAATATACGCTTGATGCCATTTTTAAGCAAGGAAAAATTGATCCGCCAATCCCTGCAGAATTTAAGCAAGAATTTTGAACACGCGGATTTTTTATGAAATTAGCGTAGTCGCGTCGCACAATTCCAGATTAGGTTTCGAGTCTTCCACATCTTTAATTGTTTTATTAATTCCATTACGTCAACCGATTTTAATCATTTAAATTATAAATTAACTAGCTGCTATACTTCGATGTACTTCAGCATATACGATGGGGCAGCAAAAAATACAGAGATACATACATTCCTATTGAATGATATGGAAAATACGACGAAATATTTCCTATCATTTCTAAAGGTAAACAAGATGACCCAAATGGAACTTCTTATGATACCTACTTTCCCAAATTTCATAATTTAGCATTATAAAATATTACAAATGCATTCGAATGAAAAACTTAATTAACCACGCGTATTTCTGTGGCAGAAATAACGCCAGACCAGGGTTTTTCAAAGTATGGGCCGAAAAATGTTGAAAATGGGACTTGCCCACAAAGCTTATAGTGCCTCGATAGGTACAATGGTTATTAACTAAATAGGCCGAATACTTTCCTTGCAAAATTTCCCTCCCATACACGCTTTTAGGGCACTTGTCGTTGTCCTATGCTTTTCTGAAAAACTGACCTACTGCAGCGCCCTCGCGTAGCATCTGCTTTCTCACAAATTATTTTCCTGCAAAATGCAAAGTGTATTTTCCGAAGTTTAATTCTCGATAATCTTATGTCTGAGGATAAATTGCCTTGAAGTTGTATTTCCAGAAACCAATCTTTAGTTCAAAGAGAAAGTAATATCAGAGCCCTATGAATAATTACAACTAATGCAAAATGGAGAAACCTCCTATTAACCATAAAAATAATAAAAAGGAAATACACGCCGGTTTAGGGGAAATTACTCCACGTCAGGGACGTAACACTCACGCAATGTCACTCACTCTTCCGGTTTAGGAGAAACTACTCAATGCCAGAGACTTTTTCTCACAAACGCACAAAACATAAAATCCTTTAGTGACCACATGAAACACTTTGATGGCATCGATATTGTCGGTAACTTCTCTGAAGAAACATTTACTAAACAAGAACTCAATCTCATGAGCAAAGGACAACTTTTGTCTCCCTTACATAGAACCTCACTTAGATGATATTCATTAAAAACCTGAATGATACTACCACCAAGAACTGCTTGAAAAATACAACTGGAACATAATATAAAATAAACTGATGTGGCCAACACATGATTTTCTCCATATTTATATGGCAAATTACATGTTGTTAGCTTTGGGATCGTTGTCAATATTTACTTCCGGTTGATAATTAAGAAAAGAAAAAGGAGCGTTACTAAGACGTAACTAAGCGTCAATTGTTAACAATAGTCTTCGGTAGGTGGCGTGGTGGTGGCAGCTAAAAATATATCTCTTAAACAATGCCTTATATGGAAAAATGTTTCAAACAAAGGTTGTTGAAATTTAAATTTCCCACAACTTTTATTCCGATGCATTTTTACATTTATTAAATATTAAAGCAAATATTTCAAAATAACGGATGTGACAAGAGTAAACACTCACTTCCGGTTGACCGATATTTACCAAAAACTAATCAGTTCTTCTGACTTTTATATAAATGTTAAATATAAAATTTCGCGTTGACCTGATTAATAGTTTTTGAGTTTCAAAAAGCTATCACATACACACACACACAGAGACAGCATCGAGAAAATGGCCAAAATGTGTTCAGGGGACCTCAAAACGTGTATTTCCGTTGAAATCCCGAAGTCGATTTTTTTCATGAATACAATACTTACTACGTATATGGAGAAGGTAACAACACTATAAATCACCTACCCAGTCCCAATTACAAACTCATCAAAAATTTGAAATTAAAAGACTATTTAAAAGGCGATAAAGAAAATTCCGTTGTCATCACGTAATAAATCAGCATGATTATTTTGATAAAGTTGAATAATTATTTGAAAACGGATATTACTCACTTCTCACAAGAAATCCTTTAAATAAAATGGTTTTTCTACCAAGGACACGATAAAATAAAAAATAGCCCAAAACTCAGAGGTCTTACGTTATAAGATTACAGTCTCAAATCCTACCATCTCAATATTACATTGTTTTCCGTTAGTCCACAAACCTGGAATTTCTCTGAGACCTATTGTGTCATGTATTGATTTCCACACTTATCTCCTTTCTAAATGGATAGTTGACGAATTTAAAAACCTTCCTAAAAATGCTGAAGATTCATTGAAAATGCCAAAAATTTAATACTTAGTGATTCCCAAGCGTTAGTTTCTTTTGATTTCACGTCTCTCTTTCCTAGCATTCCAATAAATATTACACTTAGTTTTCTCGAAGTGACTCACTAATATAGGTGTTTCCCCCGACATATCCGTAGAATAAATTAACCTTTCTAAACTCTGCATGAAACAAATTGTTTTCTTATTCAATAAAATTTTTTACAAACATCATGATTGGAAAGCCATTGGGAACCCACTTTCGCCTTTTTTGGACAATTTATTCATGAACTTCTTTGATCAAAAACACAATCAGTTTCGCATAGGAACAAAGAGAGTGTGCGAGATTGCATGAGTGTTAGCTCACTGGCGTGGAGTAATTTCCCCTAAACCGACATGCGACCAGTTCCTTTTTACCACTTTTACGGTTATTAGGAGGTTTCTCCATTTTTTATTAGTACCGATCTTTAGTACTTATCTTTTGCCCCCACCTCCCTCCTGCATTGCCATTCATTGTTTCTCTGCGCTTACGATTGTAAGGCGAAAGTCTTAAAATCACTTTTTTTGGGAGGTCGTCAAACTAATACCATAGTCTGCTTCCATGTGTGAAAAGAGGAAAGTGATTTGTCAGT
The DNA here is from genome assembly GCA_028673005.1 of Tanypteryx hageni. Lineage (NCBI taxonomy): Eukaryota > Metazoa > Arthropoda > Insecta > Odonata > Petaluridae > Tanypteryx > Tanypteryx hageni. The sequence continues at coordinate 11,858,935 of CM054114.1, read as the reverse complement.
ATAATTTTTTCCTCTGGTGACAAGAACGGAGAACCATCTGCGCACATATACAGCATCTGAAATCCAAGTGGTAGTTCTTTATATTCTTCCATATTTGCCAGATAATTTTCTCCATCATGTAATTTCCAACCCTAGGTTGCGATAGGATAAACAGGATTTTTATTTTCCTTGCGTAATTTGGAACTCATTTTTCGAATAGCATTGCCTAAATATTGTTTTGATTAATAATTTGTAAATAAATATTCAGTTAGTACTGCAAGGATTATTTTATTATACAGAGTAGTTATCGATTATTTCAATCTTCCTAGTAATATCAAGGCATTGAGGAAAATTTCTTGCATATTTGTGCACCTCAGCTTTAAAAATAATTTATTGGCGTAAATAGTGCGGTAATTAGGCAGCAAAATAGTGTTTTTTATTGATATCTAATGGGTTCCAAATCAAATCAGTGCCAAGTTTCATTGACAAAGGGACTAATTATTTTATGTTTCTGGTATTAAATTGCGCGCGCTTCTCGGATGATTCCATTTTCCTCTTTAAATATACTGTATTTAATGACATGCGAAGTCATTTTTAAGATGTGAATTAAGTTCTGCATTTTTGGTATACAAGCAGCGCACATATTCTTTGTATGAAATATTATTTTTTGAACACTATGTACGAAATTTTAATTAATTTACGCTATTTAGTGTCGCAGATTCACTAATTAATAATTTATAATTTATGAATAATATATATAAATATTTTTGGGCCGCAACGTATATTGTCTCATTTTACTGGTCCGCAGAAAAAAGTTTGAAACCCCCTGTACTAGACTATACAGAATCCGAGTCCAACGATAGTCATTGCAATGGCCACTCTCTCGTAATGAGCGATAAAAACCGCAAAACGACCGTATTTACGCGAAATTCGAATAAATACGATCGATAAGCAACATTCTACGATAAACATTAGAATCTTTCCTTTCCTCAGAGAATAGCATAAATCCCGCTCCGATATTACAATTCTAAGATTTTTTAATGTGCAAGAGTAAATTACCCTGCACTATTGATTTCAGAATTCCCACGTAAATTAAATGGAACAGACAGTTTCTGGAATCGAACCCGGGATTTTCAATCTTAGCAATAAAACTATCCTCGGGAGCTCGGCTTCAGTAGCAAGAGATTTCCACCAAGTGTTATGAAAATCGGTATATTGGTTCAAAAGATAATATGGGGGACAGACAGACACAACGAAGAAACTATAAGCCTATTTCCATTCTGTAAAGTAAACTAAAAAATCTGGTTATTTATGTATCGCATACGTAATTCGAATTGATTTTATTTACGATGCTGACAGAAGTAAAAAACCAAAGACGCCTTAAATCACGATAAAAAATCGTTCGAGCTATCTGTTTCAATAAAGATTTGGAAAAACTTTTTCATCCGATTGAGAGGTGTGACAGTAGTAATTGAGCAGCAACCTAACTCGAAGTCGGAAAGTTATTTGTATCACAACGGAAAAGTATAGAAAATACGATACCCGATTACTGTAATAAAAATGTATTTCCATTCAACGCTGGTTAAAATAGTGGTGGAATTTTATACCTAAAATACAACGTTTGCATAAAAATATTGCATCGGAAAATGAATCAGCCGTAAAATGTAAGCCAGCCAATCTAGTTATGGATCGATATGTTGAGCGAATGGGAGAAACGAGATACTGACTGGTGAATCAATAACGGAATAATTAATTAACTGTCTAACCTTTTTAAACAAATTTTATTGCCACAAAGTTCAATGCGATAGTGTAACTGAGACAAAAAGAGTTGATACCCAACGATCAGCAACTTGTGACTAGCAAATAATCCTGCCTGCTCATACGTTGGCCTTATAGTTTTCAAAAAGAAATCATAATCATGAGGCACTAAAATAACGATTGATCGCAGATATACGAATAGTACTTTTAACAAATTTCGAAATGCTATTTTTATTTGAATTACTATTATGAACTTCCTCTATAAGCGAAAAAATTAATCTTCCATATATTGAAAATGTACGAATAGGTTAATCTAATATCATGCAAAACCACTTAGAATACTAGAGATGTGATGACGGAATGCTTTGTAACTAGAATGAAAGTGGCGCGAAACCTCCCACGTGGAAAATAAAGGCCAACCCAATCTGTCAACGCCACGTGTTATGTAATTGTTTGCTTATGACGCCAAAGATGTCCAAGGAAAGGAAATTATCCCATTATTCGTTCACCGACGCCAAAATGGCAACTAAGCAAATGGAATGCGAGATCGCGTTCGGATGCTGCAATCGAAACTTAATGGCGGATGGAATGAGCACGTGGACCGCTCCAACCGGACATCAATCCCCCCTCACCTCCTCCCCCCCCTCTCTCTCACCGCTCCCCTTCCACCCAAATCCTCCTCGCATTCTCCTCCGCCCAAATAAGTCCTCTGTCCTCTGCCTTCGATCGTATGAATACCCGACCAACTTTGCACTCACACCAGTTAAACCTCATCGAAGGCTATTTAATTTTGCACCCCCTCCTCCTCGTCCACACTCCACCAATCTCCCACACACACTTCCCTCCACGCGAACCCCAACCTGCCGACCTAACTTATCTTCCTGCCGAAGTTTCAATCTGGCCGAGTGAACAGAAAGCAATTCAGGATTTCCTAATTATTGACTTAAAGAGCGGAAAAGGGGGAAAGGGTTGGAAAAGGAAAGAGGGGAGAATATAGGGTACGAGGAGAGGGGAGGGAGAGAGAAGCAGGGAGCGAGGAAGCTCTACAGCAAAAGAATCAAGCGAAGACTGGATGAGATATGTTGCAATGCGGCGAGCGGTTAGGCGCAAGTGCCGTTGAGATAATAGACAATGAAGAGAGAGGGGGAGAAAGACGGAGGGAGAGGGGAAGGGAAGTGGAGAGGGAGGGAGGGGAAGGGAAGTGGAGAGGGAGGGAGGGGAAGGGAAGTGGAGAGGGAGGGAGGGGAGGGGAAGGGAAGTGGAGAGGGAGGGAGGGGAAGGGAAGTGGAGAGGGAGGGAGGGGAAGGGAAGTGGAGAGGGAGGGAGGGGAAGGGAAGAGGAGAGGGAGGGAGGGGAGGGGAAGGGAAGTGGAGAGGGAGGGAGGGGAAGGGAAGTGGAGAGGGAGGGAGGGGAAGGGAAGTGGAGAGGGAGGGAGGGGAAGGGAAGTGGAGAGGGAGGGAGGGGAAGGGAAGTGGAGAGGGAGGGAGGGGAGGGGAAGGGAAGTGGAGAGGGAGGGAGGGGAGGGGAAGGGAAGTGGAGAGGGAGGGAGGGGAGGGGAAGGGGAGTGGAGACGGAGGGAGGGGAAGGGAAGTGGAGAGGGAGGAATGAGAAAAGAGGGAGGGGAAGGGAGGGAGGGGAAGAGGGGAAGGGAGGGGGGGATGGAGGGAGGAAGGGAAAGGGAGGGAGGAAGGGAAAGGGAGGGAGGAAGGGAAAGGGAGGGAGGAAGGGAGGAAGGGAAAGGGAGGGAGGAATGAGAAGAGAGGAATGGAGGGAGGGAGGGAGGGAGGAATGAGAAGAGAGGAATGGAGGGAGGGAGGGAGGAATGAGAAGAGAGGAATGGAGGGAGGAAGTGGAATGGAGGGAGGAAGGGGAATGGAGGGAGGAAGGGGAATGGAGGGAGGAAGGGGAATGGAGGGAGGAAGGGGAATGGAGGGAGGATTCCGGGATGAGGGAGGAAGGGGGAGGAGGGAGGAAGGGGGAGGAGGGAGGAAGGGGGAGGAGGGAGGAAGGGGGAGGAGGGAGGAAGGGGGGAGGGGGGAAGGGGGAGGGGGGAATGGGGAGGGGGATGGAAGATGAGGGGGGGGGGAATGAGGGGGGGATGGGGAGGGGGATGAGGGGGTAGGGGAGGAGGGGGAAGGGGAGGAAGGGGGAGGGGAGGAAGGGGGATGAGGGGGAGGAATGGGAAGGAGGGGGAGGAAGGGGAAGGAGGGGGGAGGAGGGGGAGGAGGGGGTAGGAGGGGGAGGAGGGGGTAGGAGGAGGGGGAGGAGGGGGTAGGAGGAGGGGGGAGGATGGGGGAGGATGGGTAGGAGGGGGGGAGGGGGAGGAGGATGGGGGAGAAGGGGGAGGGGGGAGGAGGGGGAGAGGGGATGAAGAGGAAGGGGACGTGGGGAGGAATGGAAGATGAAAGGAAACCAGGGACTGTCCACGGAGCAGCTGTTACAGGTGGACCAAAACGTAAAGTTAAATGAAGTAAGGATAGGGTAGGCCAGAATAAGAGTAAAGAGATCTTTCTATTCTATTTCTTGCGTTCCCTCTTTCCTTTTCTACACGGTGAGAATAAAAAGGGATTCGCGGCAAAGAGACAAGGCAAAAAAAGTCATGACATTGTTTGATAGTCTCGACAGACTCGCTAGTTATTTCATCTTGAGCTGAGCCCTCTTAACTTGTATTCTGAAGTAATATAAATGTGTATGAATGTTTTCATGATATCAAACAAAGATGGCTTAAATTTTTTCTAAAAAAGATCGGTTAAATTCCAATCGCAACCTTTTCGCGAGCAACCAAGCAAACGTTCACCAATTCTCTTTTCCTACCGTAGTTGCTCGCATGCAGTCTTCCGTCACATCTATTCCAGTGTTCCCCAAACAAGATAATATACGTTGGGGGAGGTTGAGTAAGCTGGTTGTTGGGAGTGATGGGAACAGCCATGTTAAATCGATAAACTTTCGATGTGGAAATGTTGATAGATCATAAGACCAATAATTTTACTTTTAAAATACAAATGTATGTAGTGAAATCAAATTAATGCGTCCAAATGTTTCGACAATTATATGTAAAAATATCATATCTTTATTCAGATGGGAATGCTGCAATATTGAAAGGATGTCGCGTAGACAAAATTGTTGATAGCCACTGATCTCTTCTTCCGTTCTTTCTCCCTCCGTCATTAGGAATCTGTAGTATATCCAGAAAAGAGCATTGCAGCAGGTCGCCTCGACGCCAAAAATTTCCTCTGGAGACTTCCTTCCCTCGAAAAATAACTCCTTTGGCAAAATATCTAATAGAAAATTTATCTTGAAACGAAAAAGAAAATTGATCCCAAGATCCAAAAAGCGTCTACGCGAAATTGATTCAAATGGATCAAGTTCCCTCCTCGAGCGCGGTTTTTCAGTCGAACACGTCAAAAGAAAGTTTTCCGGTTGTTTTAAGTGAGCAATAAACATTTCGAAAACAAAGAGCGCTATGCGGAAAAATCGGTTAAAATAATGGCCAAAATAAAAACATTTTTAATGAGACTTTTTTCATGGATACCCGCAATGCCTTTCGGTCATAACTTTGCACTCCATCTATTTGTCCTTAAATTAACGTCAGAAAAGGATTTCAAACGTTGAAACTCGTCGAGGAACAATAATTCGCCCTCGAGAGCCATAATTAATACTCGTCCTGAGAAGGGGCTAGACGCGCTGTCCTCTCGGATGCAATAAATCGGAAGACGACGGACAGAAGGGATGAGGGAGAGGAGGGAGGAGGGGAGTGGAGGTTGAGAGGAGGGGTGGCGGCGGGGGAGGCTCCACGGATAACAAAAGAAGCCGCCGCTTCCTCGAGAGGGCAAAGAAGAGAGATAGACGGCGCATTTCGCCTGGAGATGAAAAATAAAACGGCGAATTTATTTCTCGCGCGTCAAATTGACTGCTCTAGGTTCTCATCGAAAGTTCAAACAAAATATCATCCTGCTCACTATTCTTTCGAGTCTACATCATTTTTCCGAGCGAAAACTGCCTTTGAAGCCAGGGAAATTCGACACGCAACATTGTAAAACAATGATGAATTTAAATCTTGGGTCATTCTTCACTGAATGTTAGAACAATCTCAGAGAAAAAGAATTGGAAATTCGTGAAAAAATAACAGCTGCTGGAATTAAGGCGTGGGTAGATTTTTCCGGGAAATTATGCTAGATTCTGGCGAGGGTAACCTAGGGCCGTAACTAGGGCGGGGCAAGCGAGATATCTGCTCCGGGCGCAGCTAAAAGCAATAGGAGCAAATAACTGAATAAACTAAAAAGATGAATGTTTTTAAGGGGGAGGAAGCGGCGCATATTTATTAGTTTGCCCTGGGCGTTAAAATGCCTAGTTACGGTGCTGCTAGCGATGATTGTTTAAAATCGGACATATTGTTGAATTAAGGTAATATTGAACCCATGATTCCATTTAATGAGAAATGAATTGGAGCTGCAATCGAAATTGTATTTCAACTACTTCTATAGACGCAGCGCACATCAAAATATTTATTTAGCGTCGCCGCTTTCCCTTAACGATGTACATGGCATAAGCAATACAGGTAACCCTCGATTTATGCGACAGTTGCGTTCCAAAAAAAGTCGCCTAAGGTGAAATCGCATAAATGGAACCGAATTTCCCATAAGCATCAATCTCTCTCTCTCTCTCTGTATTTCTCTCTCTCTCTCAAACATAGCTTTTAACGGCCAGCTGTGCCCTTGCTCTCTTTGCTTCTGATTCTTTCTTCCCACTAGCTGGATGCTTTTTGCCTTTTCCACTCATAATTATGAAATTATTTTATGGCTAATAACGAAATAAAACACACAAATGCACAAGAAAATTCGTGAGAAAAACAATGGAGCGGTAACAAGCGGCTGTAGGTCTTGTGAACTGCTGGGAGGGATAATATCCCGATGTACTTATGTACAATATCTCTCCCCGATGAACTCTCGCGTGGAAATTGGCAGTCAATGGTGGCCATGTAAGGATGAGTGTTACCATCTGGGAATTTTGGTCTTTTTCTTTTTATACATACTGTAAAAATAATAATTAACAAACGTTGATAAGTTGATCGTATATAAGTGAAATAGCATTTTTCCAAATCGGTCTAAATTACTTGATCGCAAAATAAGTGAAATCGCGTTTTCCGAACTCGCATATAACGAGGGCAACCTGTACTCTTCTGCTCTGTCCATTCATCCTCATCATAAACGCTAATCCAAAGGTCACAGAGAAGAGCTAACTGGAGAAATCATGGCATTCGAGTGCAGAATACGCTTCGCTCTCTCTTCTATCCCCTCACGAATAACCAACTAGAGAAGTGCGTATGTAATATACTATACTATATATATATACTATACCGTACCACATAATTGCCCCACTTTTTCGCACGATATTTTACGCAAAAAAAAGGCTGGGGCAGATACGCGGTTTTCTCCTATCGAATTAAAGTGGTCATTACGGAAAAAGTAATATCTTACTTCCCCCTCATTATACCGGCGGGGCAATTACGCGATGTAGACAATTGCGCTAGTAAATACGGCATATAGCCTTATCATATGCCCCGTCTCGAAGTCTTGTCCCTTCGTCCCGGCCGGTTTCTTGTTCTGTTCCGAAATTAATTATGAGTCAAAGTCAGGGTTGGTCTTATTGTTAGACGTGTGCCACTGCACTCAGGCTGAGGCTTCTGAAGTGCGTTCTTCGGATCGGCACTGCTATTTTAATTGTTTTCACGAGTTTGCCGTTACATATTTGTAAGACACTTTTTGAATACTGTAACATCTCCTAAAATTTTTACCAATTTGCCAAATACGATATTATTTTAGTCCATAATAATACCATATTTGGCTTTCCACGCAAAGCATTAGCGGCGGATTATTCCTTCAAATGGCTAGCGCCCTCTCGCGACACCCTCCCCCTTACCCACGGCCTCTTCCTGCCCATCGCAAAAGTCGAGAGATTTCCATTTGCTCGCGGGAGCTGAGGGCAACTTTGTCACGGCAAAGGTCAAGTAACAGATTACCTGCGCTGTGTTCCCGACCGACGTCCTCCAAAGTGCGTGCTCCGAATCTTAATCGAGGCTTTCTGCATTCCTCGGCTATTTACGCGCCTCAGACCGGATTGGCGCGTTTTGCAGTCGAGAGGGGAAAACGCGCAATTTCAATGATTCTGCGGCAGATAGGAAGTACTATCTCTTAGCTATTAGCTCCGATTATAAAAATATTCATAAAATCAAACTGGGACGAATAAATTTGTACGTATATAAGCCAATACATTTATCGCAAAAAAGAAAATACTCCAAAAAATCACGCGTAAAACCGACGCTACAGCCGGCTAATCGATTTATTGATGCCCTGCACTCTACTTAATATGAAGTTCATGAAGCAATCGCGGGCGCAATGAGGTAGTTTCACAATTATTTTATAAATTTTTATTTTACCCAGTTTTTTACCTGATTACGAATTCGAAGTCAGAATTTTAATGCGATCATTATTTTGCAAGAAAAAATTGTTCAAGTTAGCGTTTTATATCGAATCGTGGAAAGGAAAATAATCGAAAAATCGATACTTCGTGACGTCACATGTCGTGCCGGGGTGCTGACTGACATACAAATGAGCGTAAATACATACATTACCTCTCTGACAGTTACGTTAACTAACGGTATTAATTATAAATCATTAATGCATACACGATATGATTTTTCAGGTCGCTTTAATTGATTTTGTTTTTTAAATATGACCGAAATGAAGAAGTCTTAAAAAATACGTCTATTGTTTTGTTCCTATGTGAAAAAACACGAGTTTCTCAGCCGCCAATATATTGGTTTGTTAATAAATCCCACTAAATTTTAAAAAAGACAATAAATCTCGCAAGCACAAAACACACTAGTCTCACGGATGGTACGATAGAAAGTGAAGCTTTCTTACATGATTTCAGACTTCCGGTAATAATGTGAACGCGACCAATGACGTCACATATCTTTGCGTATCGAGAACGACTAATCGATTCTTATAAACTTTTAAAAACGTAAAAATAAATTATATAAACTTGTTCTTCATACGCATTATCATATTCCGTATGGTGTGTTCTACCGTAGTAATAGGTTTTGAGAGAGATAAAAATTTTATGAAACTATCTCATTGTGAATAATGTAGCAACACATTCGTTCAATGATTAAAACCTCAATGCAAAATACTCGATTACAGGTCACAAAGGAGTTCAAACGTTATGGGGAACGTAATATCTTCGCTAAAAATGGATCATGTACAGCTGTAACTCCTCTTAAGCTTTCATAATAGCACTTAAGGAGGAAAAAAGCTCCATTTGAGTTCATTTATTCGTAAGTCTGATATTTCTGTTAATCCTTATAAACCCGCATCAAGATTATGACAAAAAATGGAATTTTGAAAATATAATAAAGAAAAGGCGTTAGAAATAAATGATATACTTAGCATACCTAACTAACAAAACCCCTTTTGTTCTTGAAATCGCTAAGTGAGAAAAAGGATTCCCTTCCAAAATTCCATAATTTCACGCAAGAACTATCCGGATATATAACATTCATTCAAAATTTTATGTATCACAACTTCATGTATAAAACACGATGCTTCATCATTCGAGAAAAATCAGCGGAATCACTTTGTCATAAGATCTCGTCATATTTCGAATCGAACGCCTGACCCTCGAAATATTTCTTCGGGGGGTCCTTTCTTCCCCAAATTGACTCCTCCCCCTCCCACACCCCGTTAATGCCGAAATACGCCGTCGCGTCGCGTTATAAATAAACTCGGAGAACGATTTCTCCGAACTTTACTTTCGATGACAGAGATACCCCATTGTTCGTCCGCGAAAAATTGCATATGATAGATAATTTGAGCAGAACGACATAAACTCTGCGAAAGAACAAGACAGGAAGGGGAACGAGAAAAAGATTCTCCTCAAAACGTTTTCCGCCTATGAGAAGCGTACCGCTGGATTGCTCCAATATTTCAGCGAAACTGACCGCGAGAAATCGAGAACATATTTCATCAAGTGCGCAGCGGAAATGCAAGCCCTCGGATGTTCTCCATTGGCCAAAATAAATAAAGACTATTCGAAATGCGAAGGAACGGCTGAAAATGGAAATGTTGGAGGAATTACGTGAAGCCTCCTTCAAAAGCTAAAAATGTATGCTTTTTCCTCGTCAGACCACATGGTTGCATTTTTAGGCGTTCTTTACCAGCGAATAGATAGTAGCGGAACGCGCGTCTCGTCCGGCAGTCTGTCGTGACTTTCATTTCCTGAACCGCTGGATGGACTTAGATTTTTATCTGCATCCAGAGTAGGGCGAATCGGGACGATTGCCCCGGGTCCCGCACTTTTGGGGGCTCCGCGCTTCGATATCACCTCAAGCAAAGGCTAAGTTAAATTTCATGGTAATTGTTAACACACACACACAAGCCAATTAGCCCCGGGCCCCGTATATGCCAAGGGGCGACCCTGACTGCATCCATCAATTAAAACTTCCACTTCATATAAGTGCTTAAATAAACGTATACTCGCATCCCGTTAAATGGCATCGGTCAAGCAACAGTCAAATGCAGGTATCCCTCGAGATTCGCTTTTTCGCTGCCTCGTGACAAAATTAAAAACAAAATTTGAGATATACGGTCTTCCCCCGCTAATACGACAATGTAAATATTTCATTGTCGTGACAATTTGTTTCTCTCGATTATATGACGCATTAATGTTCGCAGCAACGAAGATTTGCCCCTCAAGCGTGACTTTTTCCGTAGCCTGTAAACCCCAAAGCGTGTATTTTTCCGGCTGTCTATATCCGAGCACACTTATTAGGTAGTCGCCATCCAATGCACGAGAGCTAGAAGCCATTTTCATCTGAATGAGGGCTATTATGAGGAGCAGACCCGAGAAAGAAAAAAGTAACTAAGACGTAAACACAGACAACAAAGAACCACAGAACTTAGGCAGAAGAAAGGAATTCATAGACCAACTGCAGGTGAGTTAAAAAATCAGAGCCCGAAATATTAGAGCTCAATGGAAACGTGTTGCAGGCCACATCCGGATCGTGTACTGTCTTCATCTGTCCCGCCAAGAGATTAAATATTAAGGACACAATGCAGCAAAATGAAAATAGAAAATTATAAAAACAATATATTCGTCTTCATCAATCTTTTCTCATAATAGATACATAGATTTAAAGCAAATCGGTTAATTCTGATCCACAACTTAACCCTCAAGATTTAAAAAATTATTCTTCAACTCTATTTTTCATTGGGAGTGGCCCGAGAAGAGGGCCGAAGTAAATTATGTGGCCCGCGATGAGTGCAGCAACGGGTTTATATGGCCCTCGTGCCGAAAGTGTGGGCACTACTGCTCGAGGGATTCACGGACACCGCTTGGTAAAGAAAAGTCTAATTGCATTCTTATAACATGGTTTCTTGTCCTCCAACGTACACACTCAAAAAGCTGTCGCGATTTCTGATTTAACCTCGGAGAAAAGAAATTAATTTCGGCATCAATTCTCTCTAGCATTTCTATCGACATTCCCAAGGAAAATAAAATGCGTTTCTTAGGAAGGGAAGCAAGCGACCTCGTTTCACTGGTCGATCGATGGAGAAGTAAAGTAGTTAGAATGTTTCAAATAGTATTTCTCACTTCCAGGTCGCGCGGAAAGGAGAGAAAAAATATTTATGCCCAATAACAACCACCTTCCTGTTCTCCGGCACCAGTCTCATTCGGCCATCCTGACACCATCTGTTACCAATAATTTTCCACCCCGACAGCCGCATCTCAAGGAGAACTGGTTTTAAGAGGGTTTTAGCGAGCCGGAAAAACGTGTATTCCGGGATGCCTTACAAAAAAATGGGGAATACGTTATCGAAATATATAGGAGAGATTCGACACCGGAGCTCAAAGACGCTTCCCGGCGAAGAAGAGCTGAGACCGGGCGGAGCCATTATTAAGGATAGCCGCAGCCAGTTGTTCAAAGCGCCGCGAGAGGGCCGGCGACGGCGCTGCGATCGTAACAAGGGTTTTCTTCGCATCGAAAATGACGCCTTTCATCGTCCATCACGGAGGATTTGGCGGAAAATTGTCTGAAAAATCTACGGTTCCAATCGTCCCGATAAATTTGTGGCGAAATATCAAATGGGCACGAAAAGGACGGGAACATCGTAAAGTTTCTTTGATCGTTGTCACACTCTAAGGAAGGAGAAGGGAAAGGAGAAAGCGGATTTCATTGCGACATAGCAATCAGGAATGCGACGACCGGTTGAGATACGATGATTCATCCCTAGGAGATTAGAGGCGGAATATTTAGCTCCAGAACCTTCTTATCCTGCATTCGTTAAATTCCAAAGAGACGGCGACTGGAAGAAGGTGAACGCCGAAGGAAATTGGCATGTGAGGGATTAACAGGGGAGACGAGTGAGGAAATAAAGCGGCCATTAGAGGTTGGCTACGGCGACGAGAATCTCATGATTCGCGAGAGGGCGGGGCAGGTGGGATGCAGATGCAACAGGGAGTCCAATGGCTGAGGATACTATAAAGCCTCATTAACGCTACGTTCCTAAAAGAAGCGGACGTAAAATTGTCGATCCTTGACTGATTTTTCACCGGTTTCATCGGAATAGGTTTATATAAGATTTTTTGGTATTCGTAAAGTTAAGGAATATTTTGTGAGCCTAAGAGTCCATTTTTATGCTCTGATTTTTCTTTGGAGGAACTTGCGAGTCGGGAGCATTAATTGGAATTAAGAGTCGCTAACATCTGAGATAAATATCTCTTAGTCATTTCTTTCTCAAGTAACGCGTAAGATTTAAGCACAATTCAAGTCCGAATTTCATTTTTCTTTCATCTGAGTGCTCATTTTGCATTTCGCCGTGTTTGGAAAATTTTTAATGTGTGTTACTGCAGCGGAGTTAGCCATTCTAATTTTCCAAGGTAAAATATTTTTGCCTCCCACCTTTTAGTCTAGGGTAAAGTGTCAAAAAATGTATCTACCGTCTTTTCTATGGCTAATGGAGAAACATTTTTTTCAACTTTGATTCCAGCCATGAAATGAGGTCTATAATTCTCTCTTGAATTTAAAAACAAAACTTGAATCACATTTTACGTGCCTCTTCCTTCATGATTAAGATCATTTTAGTTGCGAATCTCGCAGTAATATTTGACACATAAATACTGAACTTCCAAAGAATGCTTGTTTAAATTACAATTACAATTTAAAATTAAAAATTTCACTATTACTATTGGTTACAAACTTTACGATAACCCATAAAATTGCCTCATAATTTGCGAAGATGCAAACAAAATGTTGACGAATCGCAAGTTTTCGTCTCATTTATGTTGCAATTTCTAACTAAGATTTCTCTTCAAATTTCTTTTTTGATATCACTTTCACACTACTTTCTTCGCCTTTATAAAAGTGTGGTGGTAATTTAGGCAAAATATTGAAATGTCAAATGACGTTGTGTTTGCTAAGGCAACGGGAAATTGCTACGAATGAAGAAATCCGTTATTCTTAAAACTAGCTCTAAAAACGTCGGTTTCGGGTAAAATTAAGCGCCGCTAGCTCACCACATCATAATTTATTTAAAAAACTACAGGTTGTGTCCCTCTAATTTCGTTGCTCACGAAGCTACTTGAAATCACCTGATACACATGGTGGACGAGGAAACGTGTTTATAAAACTTGATATTGACTTAGAAAGTGGAAATGCCGCAAAACGAACCTTCCTAACCGGTTCTTCGGTGAGAAAATTTGCATTAAATTCTGGATTGTAAATTACAGATACTTCTGCTTCTACGCTGAATCTAAATTGCACGCATCAACCACAGCTTAGGAAAACTCATTCTTACACACAAGTCGGGATTTTCATTCACCGCATTACATATTAATAAAAAATATAGCTTTTTATAAAATACGCGCAATATAACACATCTAGCTAGAATTAACTCCGGCGTATGTGCAAATCTCCGTAAAATAAAAACCATTAAATCGCGCTAAGATTACGTTTTAATTAAAATTCATTGCGCGAATTTAATCCATCACGTTTACACCAAAATATATAATTTATATTTGCAAGAATCTTTACGAATTTTTTATTAGAATAACGATCCAAGCTGCTTAAAATCCCTCTTTGAAGAAAGGCTGGAGGCGACGGATGGAATAGCTCCCTCGCAAAAATGAAAGAGTTTATAAAGAGAAGGGCAATTATTTTATAGCGCTTCCAAACAGCTTTTCGTCCTGTCCCAGAACATCCGAGTCTCATCGCTGCGCGTGTCAACGCCCGAGATAGCCACGCTGGACGCGTCGTTTCTTTGGCCGTTTTCACGTCACGACTGCATTAATTAAGTTTAAAGTAGCAAAAATAATAAGCGCATAAAGCGGAAAAAGCTGTCATTCGCCGAATGCACTGAAGTTCTCGGCGACGTTGTGGAAATCTCAAAACCCGAAGCGCGAAGAAAGTATTCCTCTCATTTAACGACGACGGCTTCCAGCTCCCAATGGGGCGTGCCTCGCGCATAATATTAGACGACCTACGCGGAATAACGCGTGCGCACGCTAAGCAGCACGAATCGCAGATCAGTCATCGCGTGACAACTGGAGAATGAAACTGTGAATAGCGAAGTACAGTGAATAGAAAGAAGAGCGCTCGTAAAAGTTTGAAGAGTCGAGGAGTGAAAAATCGCAACTTCAAACTGCTAACCGAGATGTGTGCTTCGGTTGCGTAACGCGTTCGAATAAATCTGATCCCGGAAAGTGCAGCGTGAGGATAGGGAATTTGCCGGAATGTCCGAGGGAGGCTTTGATCGACCTTTGTTTTGAAGTAGTTCGAGATGGCGAAAATTATACGGAGCGAATGGGTTTTCAAATTGGAAAGCAACAATCAACTTTATCATTCCCATGACAATGTCATAGCAATGATGCGTTTATGACAAGCGTGCAGGTAAAAGTAAACGAAATGACCATCGTCCATTTATAAATAGTATATATTTCAAAGAAGACGGCAAAATGCGAAACGGAAATTTCTGCTCGGCAGAGACAAAACTCCGCAAAAGAGGTAAAGCTCCCACTCGAGAAAAAGCAGAAACCTGTCATCACTAACCTACCACACAGGTGCAACAGACAACGAAAAAAATTTCCTGAATCGAATCAACATATAAGTGATCTTCACCGTTAGGTCTCCTAGGCGAAGGGCTGGTGAAGGAGTCTGAAGGAGGGATGGGGAGGGTTGTAAGGGAGGAGGGGTAGGGGAGGATTGTAAGGGAGGAGGTGGTGGAGAGGGGTCTGAAGGGAGGATAAAGTAGACACGAAGACGGAAGGAGTGGTTTGTAGGGGAAGAGGAGGGGAATCCGCCCGACACGGGCATGTGACACATCACGTCCTCTAGCGATCCGCGCTGCACGTTACTATTTACGTCGCACTGCTACGGGCGTTTGCTACACTGTTGCGAGGTAACAAAGAAATAATTGGTTTTTTCTTTAACTAACTTAAGGTATTAGCCGAAGGTATAAAACAAAAGAACACTAAGTCGTAATATCGGCTTAAAACAAGAAAAAAAAATTCGCTGACGCATAGACAAACAAGCGAATGTGTTGGGGGAAAGCGTTAGAAAACGACTGTTAATTCTGGCGATAGTATCCATGGTACAAATAGGGATACAGACGCCTTAAGAAAAAATGACACCATGTAACGCAAATCAAGGTAAATGCGAGATGCAGGTCGTACACCACAAGAGGAAAACAACCCATTTTAGACTTCAGCAGCGAAGTTACCGCAGACAGAGGTCTAGCAATCATCTAAAAAGGGCAAACTCGAAACTATGTCGTGGAATTCGCGTGCTGTATGGGGCGGGAAATCAGAAGATTTATGCGAGTAGATAAATTATGTAATTAATGTGATTATATTGGTTGCAATTTAGTTTATGGCGGAAAATCAGAAGATTTATAGCCGAGTAGATAAATTATGTAATTAATGTGATTACATTGGTTGCAATTTAGTTTATATCATTACACGACTGATAAAAATAAACCACAGAAGCTACAGTTGGTTTTGAAATTCTGCCTTGGATTAAAATAACTAGTGATAATAATAAGCGGAACCTACCGCATTGACAACATTATCTCGTTTCCGTCAACGCCTCTCAATTGCTGTTCTATGCGTGTTTAATCACCTAAATTACCGTATGTTACCCACCACAAGGCTCTCCAGTATTCCCAATCTGCCAAACAGCGTGAAGACTCAAGACTAGGCTGCCGCGGCGTCCCCTTAACCTTATGCAACCATAAAGACATTATAACAGCTCTTAAGCCACGAGATGCGAAAAATGAATGAAAATGAAATGAATGAAATGAAGCCTCAAACAGCTCGATTTAAGGCTTGTTTTTGATTAATCGATTAATTATTCAATCATGTTTTCTTTTTATTTGACCATTTATTAATCAAAAGAGTAGAAAATGATAAATTTTTCTGAACTGATTACCCTTAAACCATTACCCTATGCATTCGCACATGATAGAGCAAAACATATAAAATTAAAAAATTTTTATAAAATCTTTAAAACAAATTCCTGAACCGTCCGAAGAAAAAAAAATGCTTAGAGGTAAACAGTTAAAAATATATTTATTGAAAAATGTTTTAGAGATCTGTGCGATTGAGTTTGAGTGCGTGTGTGTGTGTTTGAATTTAGTCTGTTTGGTCCTTGTCGCTGTCGTGAGACGCATAAACCATCAGATATTTGTTTGAGATAACAAGTCCCTGGAGTGAATCAATTTTTCCGTAAATCTTATTTTTTTACCTCGAATAATTTTTTTTATTCGCGAGGTTTAGGAGTTTCGTTTTAAAGAATTTTAAAAAATTAATTGTAAATTTCAATTCTTCACCGTAGTCCTCTTTCTCTCATATAGGGAATAACATGTACCTACATATCTAGCCATACATCAAAGGGCTAATGAAAGAAAAAATGCAAATCTTTCTGGTTTGTTATTATATTTCTTGATTGGTCTTTCCAACTCGTCACAAAACACTGTAGCTCCAACGTTATCGGCACTGAGTTGCTCACCCTGTATTTGTATTTCCCTTATTCCATGCCTATCTTTAAACCGTTTTAACCAACCGGAAGAAAATTAAAATGTCCTAGGAATTTCTAATTTTTGGAAAAAATATTTTGCCTGATTCAAAATCATCGGCTCCGATATTTGTTATAGTGGAGTTCCTTCTGCTCTTCGTTGGCGCAAGCGCTTAATTATGACCGAATCAAATTCCTCGTACGTCGCACATTTCATTGATTTTCTTTGAGATGCTCCGGCAAATGTTTCACAATTAGAGACAAAATTCTTCAAGTTCCGACCTGTATTAGATAATATCCCGCACCGTTTGTTGGCTAATTCCGAATTCGTCCGCTAGGCTTGAAACACTTTTTTCGCGTCTTTTAATTATTTCACATTTCCTTTCAGCCGTTAAAACCACTCGTTTTCGTTTCCTCGACATTTTAAAGGGTTTACAATTACTTCGACAGAGAAAAATTTTCGCGTTAAATATATCTTGCTTGGATGACAAAAAATTAATAATTTCTCTCTGAAAATTCCAAAAGACCGGAAACTTTCTCACACGACGAAATACCACAAAACACATCTTGATCTAGTGACTTTTGCTTTAATGGAAGTGTGAATTTATATAAGATCAGACTCCAACAATGTAAAAGTGTATATATATCGCCAAAGAACGACGACAAACTAAACAAAATGTAACGGGAGTGAGAATAAAAAATCATACTCCAAAAATGTAAAAGTGAAAATAATTCGACTCCCCGCTCACGAAAGATCCACCCCATGGTTAATCGGGCTCCGGATAATCGGAGTTCTACTGGATTTATTTTTTATAACACTCTGAAATATAGTCATTCGATCGACTACAACGACTTCTCATTGCAATTTGGACGGCACATTGCCATTTAATACTCACTACGTAATTACGCAACGCACCTGATCTCACGTTCACAACATAGCGATCCTTAAAACACTTTTTTGGATGACACCCCTTAACATTTTTACGCTGAGGAGGGAAGTGGAGAGGGTGACATTTCCCATGAGATAACACGTAAAAGTAGATTTTTCGACTTACAGACTTTTATTCTTTTGTGAATTAAAATTAGAAATAATTGACCTACCATCTTAAGACCTGGAACGTTTTAAAGAAAAATAAATAACGTTTGTTATTCTTATCGTCAAATTTTGTCTACGATGCAAAATCGCTCAAGTTCTACGTTTAAATCATTTATTTGAAATTTTTAAGCTTTTTAACGACATGTTGCCTTGCTGACCGTGTCATTGTTAAACCTCTAGATTGTATTGTGGCCTTAATCCTTATATTATATGCGTAATGAATGTGTGCTTTGAATCGTTACTCAATATTTTTTGTCTCGACTTAAAAACCGGAGCAACGCCGGGTACTTTCAGCTAGTGTTTAACACTTGCTCTACCAAGGTATTTTACAACTTACTCCTCCCAAGGGGGGTAACTCAGTTACCCCACCATTCTTTTGTCAGAAATAGTTGTTTATTGGGAGAAATGTTAATATTAGGATTAGGAAATAAATAATATAGAATAGATATTTATAAAGAAGATAATGAATATTTTATAATTACTTCACAATTGTAATATAAGTTTTGCTACCTTGAGTGTTGAGCACAACCAGAGGAGAACATGAAGCTGACTTGTGTTTACAACAGTCTTGCACTGTAACATACAGTCACATAAGATCATTCTTTCGTATTTCAACACGTACCTACCCGTAACCAAAATGCTTTGAAAAACTCTACTTATTTTCAAACACGAAGAGTATAAGCTGACATTAGCACGTAATATAAAAATAAATATTTGTAAAAGTAATTAATGTTTTATAATTACAGCGCAGTTGCAATAAAAAGTTCTTAGTTGCCTTGAATTTTTTGTAGTTCAGCGCGCGGCTGCTCATCATCAAAATGTATTATTTTGCATTGTACACCGATAGACTGAATAAATTACACACACATGTAGCCACATGTATAGCGTATCTGCATTCAAAGTAAAATGAAACAATAACAAACTCTACCAAGGAGGGTAACTCAGTTACCTCGACAGTGTTTTAATTTAAAAAGTGGCCCTAAAAAATTTTTAAATCTACACAAAATCCAACAGCAATGTTCATACACGGTAAAAACGAATACATCAGGAGATATGAACGAAATCCCAAAAATAACCATTAAAAAATAGAAAAACGTCGTTGGGGTAACTGA
This sequence comes from Tanypteryx hageni, assembly GCA_028673005.1. Taxonomy (NCBI): domain Eukaryota; kingdom Metazoa; phylum Arthropoda; class Insecta; order Odonata; family Petaluridae; genus Tanypteryx; species Tanypteryx hageni. The sequence goes on along the minus strand of CM054114.1, from coordinate 11,839,923 downwards.
GTTACCCCCCTTTGTAGAGGAAAGGTTAATATAACTGCACTATATAGATGAAGTAACTCGTCATATCTAGTTGAGCTAGATGGATTATTTTTCCCGTCATCGCCTCGCACCCATTTCGCTATTGATGGAGTCACGTGACCTGCCACTCAACCTCCATCTCCTCCCCCTCCCATCGTTCCCTCCCTTTCTCTCCCTCCCCTCCTCGCCTCGCCCTCCGCCTCTCCCGCCTCCTGCCGCGCCCGACCCCGCCAGCGCCCTCCCCGCCCTCCCCCTCCCGCCCTCCCCTCCTCTCCCTCCCCTCCTCTCCCTCCCCTCCTCCCCCTCCCCTCCTCCCCCTCCCCTCCTCCCCCTCCCCTCCTCCCCCTCCCCTCCTCCCCCTCCCCTCCTCCCATCTCCTCCTCCCATCTCCTCCTCCCATCTCCTCCTCCCCGTCCCCTCCTCCCATCTCCTCCTCCCATCTCCTCCCCCTCCATCTCCTCCTCCCATCTCCTCCTCCCATCTTCTCCTCCCCCTCCCATTCCAACTTCCAGCCCTCCCTCGCAAGCCATTTCGACGGAGCTAATTGAGGCGGATTTGAAGTCTTTTTGTCCTTATTTGTCACTGGAATTCCATTTTTCTTTTCTTTATGCATATACTAGGTCCGTTTCGCAGGTTTTCCGCTCCCTCCCCCTTCCCACCGCAAGCAGTAAATTACACCCAAACGCTGTTTCCCGCAAAGACTCTCCTTCGCATGCAAATGAAAAAAGCAGTCCTCGCAAGTTGACGCTGGGTTCTGTGGAAGAGAAGATTACCCATCCATCTTTGCAACCGCACTCCCAACACCCTAGAGACTCCCCCTCCCCCGTTCAACCCCCCTCCCTCCCCTTCAACTACTCCTTAATAACTCACTCTCCCTCTCCTCGCCTCTCAACCGCGGAGAATTTCTCCTCTTCCATTCTTCCACCCCCGACCTCCCTCCGCATCACCGCGCATCAATGCATTCCTGCCCTGTCAACCGACACTTTAGAACACAGCGTTAAAACGTGAAAAATGCACGTATAATCACGTAAGAAATCGAAACTTTTTTTATTTCCGGGCGTTCTTGGAACCTTTTCTTTCCTGCGTGCCCTCTCGATATGACGGAATCCTGTAATCCGACGATGTTCTTCTGTTTTCTTCTTCTGCGCCCCGCGAAGTGACCGCTTTGCTCAGGCGCTTTTTAATTATTTTCTGGGATTTCATTTGAAAGCGTGTTTTGATGGATTCACCACGAGCGGAAAATGAATCGCATGCATGCACTTACATATTTTCACAGAACAATTACTTCGCTCGCTTACGGGAGAAGTTTAAGCGCTCGAAAATTGGTCGTGAAGTTGTCCGAATTGTCTTCGCGACCGCGACGTTGCTTCAGAGGCTGTGAGCGCTACTTCCAGGAAAAAAGTTAACTGTGAGGAGGGAAAACTACAAACGGAACCGAACCCCATCACGAATTTTTAGTGATGAAGCGGAAATCTAAAAGAACGCGTCGCGAGAAGATCTCTGTCGCCACTTGGCAGCTCGCAACTTCACACTTAATTGCATCCTCAGCGGTAGTTTAGGTTCTAAGAGCGAATGTCAGAAAATATGTTCGATATTTCCTCCCATTTTTAGGGGTGGCGGAATCGTTAGAGCGTTGGCCTTCCACGCAGCGGTCCTAGGTTCGAATCTGGCGGAGGTCGGATTTTTCAACATGGGATCGTCCCGTCCCCTACTTGTGTGATTTGAGGAGACTGCGCAAGTCAGCGCTCCGTCCTTCAGAAGGAACGTTAAGCAGTTTGCCCCCTTGGTACTCTTCGTTAAGAGTAGGCTATTGCCGGCACCGTTTTTCCCTCCCCCCTTGTGTGTGTTCGGTGTGGAAGGAGTAATGACTATAACAATCCAATAGGTTGATTGAGTAGCCAGAAATTCCATACAAAGAAACAATACTCCCCTTCTCTAAGGAATTATAAATAATAGTGAAAATTATTTGGTTGAAAATAAAACTTTATCAAGTTCATCTCTAAAAACTACACAGTTTATGTACGGATTAATTCCTATTCTTAGGAGTCAACAAAACTTAGCACGGCATGTTAATATGAAACGAAAATGTAAAGTGAGAATTTTGTTGCATAAGAACTGCATTTTTGAAAAAAGTCGAAAATTAACCGTCCCAAATCTAAAATGTAATATGGAAAATCTAATTCTACTATTTTATTCACCTCGCGTTAAATTAAGGACTAAAGACGAGCGCGTTGAAAAAATACGAAGCGCCTCTCTTCTCGATTATGACAAGAACAAAAAACGCCTCGCCATTTTGACACCTTTTCCATTAATATTTTCCTCGCAGTGCCATTTTAACGTTTTAAATATTTCAAAAACAAGAGAAAAACGGAAAGACGAAATATAAAGTCGGCGAAAATAAGGAAAATTTCAAAACAAAACACGAACGAACGAACAGGCCGACCCCACAGGCAGTCAAAATCACCGCAGGAATGAACCCATCCTTTGACGCGCGAAATCCGAATGCACGAGTCGATAAAAAATAAAACGAAGAGACGAAGGAATTCGCTGAGCATGACAGCGGCCGCTTGCCACCAAAAGGGAAAACAAACACAAGGAGAGATAAGTATATATATATATAGGATAGATACTTCTCCTTAAAAAATAAACCCGCACTCTAAACAAGCCAACCCCTTGAGGCCCGCCCTCTCTAATGAATCAAGAGACCCATGAGAATTACACGCGAACGTCTCCCCATCCCACCGCAACCCTTTTAAGCAGTCCGCAGAGGTAACTAACAGGATTCGTACGACTGGGAGCAGACTCATCATCTGCCAGGGTGCGGCGTGGGAACGCCGTGTCGAGCATTTGTTGGAAACTCTCGTGCCGCACCCTCCCCCTCCTCCCCTCCCCCCGCCCCCCTACGCCAACTCCCTCTGACGGACCGACCGCGAAGCAAAGAGAGCTACGACGAGTCCATCTATCGGGACACCATAACAACCCTTCACAGATGGTGGGAGGGAAAAAGGAAGTAGATGGGAATTGGGGAGGGAAATGGGGGGAGGGAAGTCGCTCTCCACACACTGTCCTTTTCCATCCAGGACTCGACTGAATAGGATCCGCGTAATAGTGGGGAGGGAGAGAAAAGGGGGCGAATGGGACGGCTTAGAGCTAATGCTGACCTTTTCCTCCTCCTCGAATCTCCCCCCTCACCTCCCCCCTCCACAAGCCCCCGCATAGGCGCGGAACGGTCGAGTGGGGAAGCGAACCCGGGTTATCGGGACCGCTGCTATGGAACTGCGCGGTAAATAGTGGAGCCCCTCGCCTAACCCCCCCCCCCCCTTCCCCCCCACACCAGCTCGCCTCTTCCGACCCTCCCTACGAGAGATACACATCCGCATCGCCACCATTCGACCAGTATGGTAAATGAGCTTTCTACGGCTATACGTAACACGCCAACCAACCCGCATATACCGCTGTGGGGGTGCTGGGACCTCTTTTTCTCTCCCATCCTCCTGCGAAATGGTTAAAAGCACTCCATCTCTCGCCTCCACCCCCCCCCCTCCCTCCCTCCCTCTACAGCCCCCATCCCACTAGCGCGCACTCCTAGTCTAATTATTCCATCACTAGTAATGCCCTCGAACCAAGTCTATTGCTTTCCCCCACCCCCTTAGCCCCGCCTCATAGCAAACTCCATAAGTATCGCCCGTGGATTCCCAATCAGTCTCAATGTATTGCTCTCGCATTGCTGGACCTCAGTGTGTAACGAGACGGATAAAAAGGACTTGTAAGGAAATGGGAAAAATCCGATGCGCGTGCACACGGTTCGTTTTGTTCTATTATGGGATGCGTGTGCTGCATCGCTCGTTTTTTGTAAAGGAAAAATTGTTACCTTGAAAAACATACGCCGTAGCTTCTTTTCACATCCGTAGATGTATGAGAGAGAGAGAGAGAGGGAGGAGAGGCGTGCTACCGATATTCCTGCATTGACGGCACCACTTCCGATGTTTTTCCGCGCAAATATTGAACTCTGTTTCACCAAGGCATGCACTCCTGAAGTTTAAACTTCTTTCCTCGAAAAAAAAACACGCCATTAAAAATTATAAAGGCCAACGATAAGAAGCTTATAAAAATTATTTGTTAGTCGCTCCAAAAGTCTTCCTTACTTTTACCCAGTAATTCAAGTTTCACTGAAATTTAAACATTGACTAATATTATAAAGCTTCCATCGCTTTTCATAAGCATATTTTAAATATATTGTTGTATACATTTTTTGAGTTTTTTAAATAGCGTACCACAATCAAGGAAAGTAAAAAATTGCTTTTCCAAAAATGAAAGATTGTTTTCACCTCTTTATTGGAGATAAAGGCCAACCCAAACATTGGAACACGGGCCAGAAGCGGGCATTTTCAATGGGTCGAGTGAATAAATATTAAGCAACTGCTTAAAGTATTAAGCAAAAGCATTTGCTTCATTTTGAGTAAATAAAAGTTTGCTTTTGCTTAAAAGCATTTCCTACTCAATTTTATAACTGAATTCATAGTATCACAAATCATCTGTACAGTTTTATTCAATTAGTTAAACTTAAAACAAATAGTACAAGCATTTATTACAGGAGATGGAGGGCCATTTGATGTCAAGTGATAAAGGGTCTGATAATGAGGAAACATCCGTACAGACGCAATTTGTTAAAATAATACAATAAAATAAATAATTTTAAATAATAGCCAAGTCACAGAAATAAAAAAGATGAAGGATAAGGCAATGATGATAGTTGGGCAGAAATACCAACCGATATTCGGGAAAGGAATTACTGGGGCACAAATATAGAAAACGATTTATAATATGAAGACGCAGATTAAAAAGAAACCAGACATGAAGGCAACTGGAAACGAAAAAATGAAATTGAAAGAGTGGGTAGAAATCATTTTATGACATTATGAACGAGGATGACAATCCAATTTTCAATCAAGTCGAGGGTGCAACATCGAGTGGATTTGATGATTCACCTTCGGTAGCCTATGAATCTTCTCTTTTTATGTCTGCAACCCAAAAAGATAATGAAATTTTTGTGCCCGAGGTATACAATGCTGGCAGCAGTACTTACGATGATATTACGAGAGTTGACAATAATAATACAATGTATTTTGGTTAATAGTTAATTAAAATATATTTTATACAAAAAAGCTTCATGTTTTGTAAAAACTAAACATTTAATCAATATTATGCAATAAATCCACTATTTCATTTCTTATTCTTTGACCTTTTCTCTTGATTTCTGCTTCGGTTTCAAATTCTTCCCCTTCATTTTCTGCATCAAGTAACTCATAAGTATAATCATCACTGTCTTTCAAATGTTTGGCCACATTGTGTAATATGAAACAGCCTAAAATTAGGTTTGGTATTCTTTCCAAAGAAAACCTTACTCTGTAACCTATCATTGGGAAACGGCGTTTCAATTGGCCAAAAGCACCTTCAATGACTGTTCTTTCTTGAGCATGGATTCTATTATAAAGTTTTTCTTGTGGCATCTGAGGATTTTTAAACGGAACCATTAACCAAGGTAAAATACCATAGCCGCTGTCTCGGAGAATAACTGAAGCACTATTCGATTTTGACATGGAGTCGTCTCTCTCTCTCTCTTAAATTCATAAATTGGACCGTTCAAGTATACGATTATCGTGAACGAACCTGGCCATCGAATATCCACACCAGTGAAAATGTAATCCGAATCACAAGTCGCCTGAACATTTATGGACGGAAAACCTTTTCAATTTATATATCCATTGCCAAAATGACTCGGTTTTACTATTTGCACACGGGTACAACGATTACATCAATTACAGCAGGAAATTTGAACTTCTGACACCAATTTAATTTAGCTTCCGTGATTTCCTCAGTTGTCTTTGGGAATTTTATCCAGTCATTTGCCTTTATAGTGATTTTGGACGCCACAAATTTCACTATCTTACATACAGTTATGCGGTTACCAATGTACATATTTATATATTTCCTATTTTTTCATGTTTATTGTATTGTATTTATATTAATTAGTAGTTATAGTAATTTAAAATTTATAAGCAAATCACAAAAACCGCAAGGTATTAAAATTATGTAAATATAATTAACAACCCCCATTGTAATTGAGCACTTTCTGACCGGCCGGGAACGTGGGTGTTATCACGAGGGACGGCCTATATTTTGTGGGAAAACTACTTACCAAGCCAACGAAGAGAGAGAGAGAGAGAGAGAGAGTAAGTACCTTAAAAATATTTCTATCTTCTGTTTGGAAGACAATGCTCCGCCACGTCTCGCTTGATATTCTACAAGAAATAGATTTGAAATAAACTCCACATTTTCTTCAGAGAACCGATATAAATTTGTATAAACCTTTGTTGTTGAAACTAGTCTATTCTCGTATTTTTGTAAACTTTTCTTGTCGCCATAAGCAAAAGAAAAATCCTAAAAATGTTTACTTTTTCTAACGAAAGTAAATTCTATTTTTATTCACCCCAAATCAAGCATTTGCTTAAAAAATTGTCGAAATCTTAGGCATTTGCTTATTTTTTATTCACTCGACCCAATGTGTCAACAAAGGCGTTTGTACTCCATATTATGCCTTGGTGCGACAGCAGTTCTGATGAGGATATTTATTCCTTATTGTTGCATTTGAAAAGAAAAAAAGAAGGAAGTAGGTGAACGAGACGAATTTGAAAAGAAAACCGCATGGGAATCCCATCATCTCATGTCAGACAGGAAATAAAAAACAATAAATTCAAAAATGAACAAACCTAAAAGCACGACCGCCAAGGCTCTGAGAGCTTGCTGCGTAATACTGTTTGCCGCGCATGCGCGATCATGGCTTTACGGAGAGAGTGTTTATTTATCACTCCTAGAAGAGGAGAATTTTCCGTTTAAATCTTCAAGACAAGAGGATGAATTTTGAACTTCGGCGATGCATTAGCCTCTTATTTTTTTAAGTTTTACGTGAGAAAGCAATGGTTAATGAATTACAGGACTTCCCGCAATAACGAAGCTCTTTTTATAAAACACCTGAGTCGCGAATGACTTTTCGTTTTGGATATAAAAATGAGTACAAATCATACCAATTAACAAGATTCGCGCTACTTTTCTGAGTACATATTAAAGTTGTGCAAATTTAGAACATTTTTTTAAACCTTCGGAAAAAATTAGGGGAAACCCTTTCGCTCCGATGTGGAATCTCCACTTCCAAGATTCCAGGCGCGGCAATGTGATGGCCATCACCTCGAATTTGGAATCCGCAACCACTTCCGTCGCGCGGCTGAAAACGGGTCCAGAGGTCCTAACGGAGGGCGACAAAAGCAGCGGTGTCCAACCACACCGCTACTTGCGGCGAATCGGCCATTGATATATATGCGGCGAATTGATGGTCACAGTCTACTGTCTAATATTTTTTTATTAGTTTACTAGCTGAAATTACCAGTCGTTGCTCGGGTTTTTAAGTCAAAACAAAAAATATTGAGTAAGATTTGAGAATAAAACCAAGTAATAAAAGCAGGTTAATTTTTATTGTAGTGCTTAATGATATGCAATATTTCTTGTCTTCCCATCTTTTGCCCAAATAAATAAATTTTCCTGCATCCTTTATCGATAAATTTGGCGACTTTGTATTTTTTTATCAAATAATCATAATAAACAATCGATAGAATCACTTTTAAAATATAATTATTTCGCTCAAATTAAGTTCCAGTGGAAGAAACTGCATGATATTATGTGGTCATGAATGTCAAAAACATTAAAAACTTGGACAGGAAGTGCAAGCTCTAGTGATGCAACTGGTGGAAACACGTTTGAAGATATATTCAAATTTAGCTTAACCATATGTTATCCCATGCAAAGGCTGATTTTGTGGGTCTAATTTGTCAAGTGAATATTTTAAAGTCAAACCTACGGAACAAAATGACTTCCCGGACTTAGAAACCGAATTTGGCGATAAAAAGGGATGGTATGACATGGAAAGTGTTATTATAATCTAATAAGTATAATTGGCTTAATTGATGCACACAAATGTTCAGTTGAAATGAAAGCAAAATGCACATATTGTTCCAGGGAGGAAGAGTTAACGATTATAAATGTTGGTGTAAATTAAAGAATTGTTATATAAGTTTTCTTATTTTACCTACTGAGATATCTTTATATCACTGTATTCATTTTCAATGTTAATGAAAAACATATTTCTCTGTCTATTAAGTATAGAGAATATGCAGAATACATAAAAGAATTTTAGAGAACGATAGCACTTAAAATTGCCCATTAAAACTGCCTTTCACTTACTTTTTTAAATAATTAGCCAGATTTAGAGTTTTTTGGTGATTGCCCTTCTTTGAATAACATCCGTGTTTCTTTCTTCCCTACCTTAGTTTATATTAGGTATATATTATTTCTTTTAGTTAATACTAGTAGAGAGCCCGCAGTTTTACTGCGGGAAAATTTGGAAAACTTTTAAAAGTATTATATTAAACGAAGAACGAACAGAAAAGAAGAATCAAACGCCCTTCCTCTCGTTCTCTCTACCTCTCTCTCTCATCCTTTCTCCCATTCTCTCCCCCTCTCTATCTTCCTTATTCCCATTCTCTCTCCCTTTCTCCCACTCTTCCCCTCTCTCTTCCTCCCTCGCATTCTCTCTCCCTCTTTCTTTCCCTTCTATTCTTTCCCTCGATTCTCCATTTCTCTCTTTTTCTTCCCCTTGTTCGTCTTTTAATATTTGAAACTGAAGAAATAGCTTGTTATGCCATCTCTTATTTACCAGGATAATTAACTGACCTTGAATTCATTTCAATGTCATAGGCTTACGATACGGAGTTTGGCAATAATATCGGGCGCCATGGAAAAGAAAATGTTTTCATTAAAAAAAATTCGAGATTTTGTAGTTTAAAGCTCAATTTCGGAAAAAATTCAATCCATATTTGAAAGTTCACCGTAGGAAAATGAAACTTCATTATTTTCTTCATACTCGAGTTCAAGTCCTGACTTTGTACGATGATTTTTAGTAATTTTAATGTACAAATGAAAAATAGTATACACTCATCTCCAAGTTTTTCAATGGGGAAAATGAAAGCAGAAAATATTTTTTAAATAAATAAATTGGTTGAATGAATCGTTTTAAAAACCAATCTACCACCATATACTCTTTGTTGCGGTTAAAATGACACATTCCACTTGTCTCTATTCAGATTTCAGATTCAGAGTCTTCAGTTAACAATGTTTTCATCAAATGAGGAGAGTCACGTAATGTTGGCAACTTAACTTTTCCATTATGACAACAATCAGTATAACGTTTCGATTTGTTTAACTCTTTTTGAAAATATTTTGATCCACAATAGTTGCATTTTTCTGTTAATTTACCACATTTGAATTGGTCAACTTGTATAGTTTTTTTATTATTAAGTGATTTTGCCCATTTCTCTGACTCTCCATTCGAAGTCTATCTCTGGTTTCTTTCAGCTTCTAAACGTTTACATTGTTGCTTATTTGATGCATTGGCTCTTTGCTCTTAGTGCCGTACTCGATCTGCTTCTAGACTTTGAACTCTTTCTTCAGCCGATTCATTTCCTCTTGCTTCCTTTTTTCTCCTTTTATCATTTTCACGTTCATTAGATACACTTCCTGGTCGTCTTGGCATTTCGAGAATTTTTACGAAGCACTTTTAATATGTTGTACAAAATATCTATTATATTTAATAACTTTTTGCTAAGGTAAACAAATTAAAATCTATTATTTCACTTCAATAATATTATGATTAGGTATTGTTTATAAGGGTTGTCAAGTAGATTGTTAATCCAACAATAATCTCATTCCCGTGTTATTTAAACGTAAAAAGTAAAAGAGAAAAACATTAAAAAATTAAAAATGTAGTTCAAATCGCTTAAAAACCCTCCCATTTTGCATAAATGTCTATTGCGGTTAAAATGGCACCTTCATCTTGCTTCTACGTTCTGTATTTGTTGAGTTATAAATGCACGAACAAACAAACAAATTCTTCAAAATGTTTATGGTAGAGATTATATCACATAGTGCTATAAATGTCAACATTTTTGCACATTTCGTTCGCTCAATGTATCTTCTAAATTAATTAGGGAAAAAGTTTCCCACAGGTCGACTTTTTCATGTCCTAAGAAATGATTTTGGAGAAATAACAATGTTATTAATTTTTTAAAAGATGTTTGATAGTTATTATATATTTATCATTTACACAAGCGTGATAAACAATCCTTCAAGAGGCATGACAAAAGACATTGACCTTATTGGATCAGTAGAAGCCGAGATATGACGTTGTACGTTTAAAGATACAAAATAAAAATCTTGTTCACATTTTTAGTTTTTCTTATTTCTAATAACTCTCTCGAATTTTTATAAAATTAAGATATACATAATCAGGTTCAGCGTAAAATTTACTACGATTGAGCGTCATAATTTTACTTAAACGACAATATCGCCAAAATCGCAATACATTTGGCAACTGAGCGGGATTAGAGAAGGACGGAGCGATAGGGAAAAGCAATGGAAAAGAGAGAGATAGCCCATGAGACACCATACTGTCAACTAACTGTGGAAGGCGCTATAGTCAATGTTCCACGAGTCTATCGCATGGAAGGAGATTAGCGTCGCTTGAGCTTGGTAGTGAAGGAGAGCCTCATAAAGCGACAGAGACATCGTCCCTCGCCAAGACGGGCGTAATATCCCCAACTACCAACCAAACAACGACAACCGCTAAAAAATAGAAACAAATTAGAAAATTGTACAGTGTATCACGAATAGGCGCGCATCGTTCGGTGGAGTATTTGGAACTAAATTATATAATTTGAACGAACGCACATCATAAAAGTGCGAAACAACATGTCCCTATTATGGCTCTCGGTCTACTCAAGATTTCTTCCGTCCCCTAAGTTGGTGAATTAATAAACATATTTACGTAATTTTAGAATAACTAAATACTGCAGAACGATATATCGGAAATAATTTCAGGGAAATATTACATTTTTATTTACCGATTTATTTTATGATCAGTTGTAATTAATCAAACAATCGAAAATTATTTAAAACATATCTACCTCACATGGGTCAAGTAGTAATATATATGTTTACGTTATTTTCTTCGTCGTAGATAATCCATTTCCTTTCGCTTACAAAATTCTGCATGCACAAGTTACGATCATCATCATCATCATAGGTAGTCTGTCCGTAGACAGGTCCGTGATTATTCTTGGTTAAACCTGGTTCTCCATATACTCCTATTTTCTGCAGTCCTCTTCATATCTTGATAACTCTCTTTCCTTTCAAATCATCTATCAGCTAAAACCTTTTCCTACCTCTTTCCCTTTTCCCATCTAGTTTTCCTTCTAACACGTCTTTAATCATACTCTCTCTCCTCAGGTAATGCCCAACCCAGTTTGCCTTCCTCTTTCTAATAGTCTGTATATTAATTCGCTTCTCTCCTATTCTTCGTAGCACTTCATCGTTTTTCATCCTATCTGTCCATTTTATCTTCAGCATTCTCCTCCAAGTCCACATTTCAAAGCTTTCCAAGTATTTGATGTCATTTTTCCTTAGCGAGTTACGATATAAAACGTATTTTCGTAATTATAGCAAATATTATTTACTTCAGTTACTGATAAGATTGTTTTCGTTGGCAACAGGTAGCAATGCATTAAGTTCAAAGCGAAATACGATTTTATTGTTTGATTTTCTTGAAAACGGCTAATACTACGATAAATATTTATGCGCCAAGAAATATTTTACCTAGTTCTTCAAATTTTTTTTAAGACTTTTTCGAGATGGCTAACGTTTTACGAGATACGAGGAAAAGTTAGTTTTTTGTTTCCAGTCAAGTGGTACCCCTGATTGGGTTATGTAAACCATTGATGATTCGAACCCGCGACCCTTGCATTGGGAGCCAGACTCGCTATCCGCCGCTCTTCCGAGGCCTGCTGAACGCATTGCAACAGTCCTCGATTACCAAGAATAAACATGAAAACGTACTGACCTAATGGAGACTGGCGTCTGCTCACGAAGAGTACTCACACCGTGAGAAAACCACTGACAGATTGCCCCACTTAACTCCCAAGTGGTAATGCCGAGAGGAATTTCTTAATAATCTGCTCTCGTAAATAAGCTCTCACTTGAACATACAACCGAGGCCATTTCACGATGCCAAAAAGAAGTCGGCTAAATGAATAACTCCGACAAAAAAGAATCAGTCATTCATTCATGAGCAACGTTGGAGGTCGACAACTGTGAGCCGAAATTCGACCCTTTAGAGCCGAGTTTTTACTTCCGATGGCACCGCATTCTGGGAAAGGGGGGCGAGCGCAACCGTCGCAAGAAGGAAAAGTATGCTCCATAAATGGAATACACAGATATTTCAAAATTATTCTTTATGGGAAATTGAATTTTTATCTCCGAAATTAGAAGTCGTAATTATGTGATCTCGCGGACTTTTTTGTGGCAAATGATGTCCTCGATCCGAATCAAGTTTTTAATCTGTACCTTACAGATCATATAAGAGCTAGTAAGAGAAAAATATGGTATTTAAATGTTACTTGACGGATGCCATCTATCGAGATACGAGTATATTAAAGAAATTATATAAAGTGGAAGTACTAATTGACGAATTGACGAGTTCAAAATCACAATTGGGAGAAAATTTTTAATAACAATCACTCGTAATTAATTAAAATCCGTCCAGCAGTTTAGGAGATGAAAGTTATGACAGACAGCCGGACGAGACGTGCCCATAAGACGTTCCTCCACCACCGCTTCGGTGGTAAATAACGCCTAAAAACACGAAATTGAATATTTTTGTAGTCGAATTCTGAGAAAAGCAAAACAAATTGTTATTAATAGTACGTAGCATCCTTTTTGGCCTTCTTTATTTGAAAATCCACCAAAAAGTGACGCACCGCTTGCAATGAATGCTTTCTTAATCGACTGGCCGTTTTCGAGCGGCGTTTACCTTGATGATAATAAATGAGCAATTTAAAAAAAGTTAATTTTGGGTTTTTAGACTTCACAACAGGCTTGGTAAATATAGATTGCTGCTCCGATAATTTGGATTTCTTAATCACTAACTTTCTTTTTAACTAAGTTCAGAACCCAGAGGACAATTCTTATCAAATGATGAATGAGAGTCTTGGAAAGTTTTTCAATGTTGCGTCTCCTTGGTATTGCAGCAAGAGCACAGTAAACAAACGCAGTTTTCCTTCACATTAACGAAAATCTCCCTCGTTCATTTTTAAAATTGCACGTTTTTAAACCTCTTCGTTTTTGACATCTTGAGCAACCCCACTTTATAAAAACTTCAATTACGCTACACCGAGGAGTAGCGGGAGTGGAACTGGATATGAGAATATACGCATGCGCGGAGTGTTACGACATATTTCGTTGATATAGATTGCTGCTGTTCCGATAATTTAAATTTCAAATCATTAACTTTCGCTCGAACCTCGTGACACAAAGAACCGAAAACCGAACATCTTTATCATCCAGTACGCGAAAAATGCGAGAGAAATTTATCGCCTTAAAATCAAATATATTTACAGCTGTTAATTACATTTTCATGCCGTTTAAATATTTCAGTCGAATTACGAAATAATTCGTATATAAAAATAGCTTATTATTCAATTAATAGACTTTCTTCAGTTTAGAGAAACTGAAGCTGAAAAGTCGACCATAAAGTATAGCTATTTTTATAAATTTCTTTTCTACGGTCATATCATAAAAACGATGAAAAAGTGATTCAATTCTTAAGGTGACCGTCCACGAGGAGACTAAAATCTCCTAACTTATTACTTAGGAGAGAGTTAGGAGATGAAGTTTGGTGCTTTGGTTACACGTGAGGAGATATCTCCCGAAAATCAGCTCTCCTAATGAACAGGAGAGTTGCTCTCCTGAAATATCCCTTGGAAAAATCTCCTCGTAATTTACATACAGCACGATTTTGTCTTTTGGGAGATCGAAAGAGTCTTGAGACCTCTGTAGCAGTGTACGTGGTTCTGCGTTGTGCGCGTTTCAGTGAACGTGTCGATTTAAAATAGAAAAATTGCAGCTGCTTGCGCAGCAATGATTTTGCTGAGAAGAAAAAATAATAAAAATAAAAGGAACAAAAGAAAATTTTGGGCAAAACGAGAGGAATGTAATGCTTATGGAAATTTGTTAGTTGAACTGAGAAGTGACGATGAGGAATTTTATCGAAATTTCGTGAGAATGTCTGCAGATAAATTCGATTTGCTATTGATTGAAATCACATCCAAAATTCAAAAGCAAGATACTTTAATGCGGAACGCGATTTCACCAGGAGAACGATTAGCCTTAAGATTACGTTATTTAGTCTCAGGTAAAGTGAAATATTTTAAATTTTCATGAAATAAAACTCCAAAAAACATCAAATATGTGGAAAACACATAATTTCATAATAATATATAATAATTTCACAATTAAGCGCAGAAATAAAACGCAAACATATTTTTGTTCTATTCTTCCCGACGACGTGTAACAAATTGCACACACAGCGACAAACTGAACGCACAAAAATCTCGCACGAGACAAAAAATATTAAATCGGCTTGGAAAACTTTTTGGTCTCCCAAGAGATTCGATTTCTGTCAATTTTTTGCTGTTTACACTGCGCTCTCCCGGAGACTAAAAGTTTCCTCTGGAGATCAAGTCTATCGGGAGATGTTTCAACTCTCCGCACTGTTTACACATCTCCTCTCTTATCAAAATTTTCGTTTCAAGAGACAAAATCTCCTCGTGGACGGCCACCTTTATAATTGCAATTGCACCAGCGTGTAGCGGCACAATGGTTGCGGATCATTCAGCATGGCCTCATATTTCCAATGACAGTTCCTCAAATAGAAAATAAATCCCACAAAGAAGTTAAACTAGACGTAGCGCAAATTATAAGAAAAGTAAATAGACTGAAGGGATCTTCAAACCACGATCCGCGAACCATCCTACTCGGATTTAATTTCGCCCTATTTTCTCTTTATCATATTCAACACATTCTCGCATCAGAGCCTGAATGGATGATTTTACAAATAAAATCAAGAATGCAATCCGCGACTCTTCAAGGAAGCATACCGTCGTAACATCTTCCGAGTATGAAGGAGACGCAAAATGACCATCGCCATGGAGACGACAGGATGCCTATTCTACGCGGTTGAAAGCCATTTACTGCGTGCGCATGCGCAGTCCCTTCCGCTGAATAAAAATTAAAATAAATGGCGTCATGGAAATCTATCATACAAACAGCGCGCAAGTTTCAATAGCGTGGGGTAGGTAGGGAATAGAATCAACAGCGAATGGGGTAGTTCGAGGGGGGAGGAGGAATATAAAAGCGACCGGAAGAGGCTATGGAGGAGGTACACGGCGTGCGTGGGTGGAGGGAGAGAAGTGGAATGAGAAAGGGCGAGTGGAGTGGACAGAGAATAAAGGGATGGCCAATGAAGGTGAGGATCGGGTGCGCAAGAGAAAGAGGAACGACGGTGCAACGCACTGCGATGCTCAGTCGACATCTGAATTCGCAACGAAACAATAACTTGGCTCACACACGTAATAATTTCAACAAGTTTTTCAAAGCATTTTTGAGTTAAAGCAGCGGTTCTCAACCGGTGTTTCGCGAAGAGCAGGGAGGTGTGCCGCCGAAAATTTTAATAAGGACTTGTAAAAAAATTAAGTAAATTTTGTTTAGCGAAGTTTTTGTGTTTCCCTTTCGTCGTTTTAAACAAAAATATTAACAATTTTAAGGAGGTAAACTCTTCATTATTACACAGTACTCTTCATTTTTTAGTTCGGCGGATTGTAGTATGCAGTGCGTCGCGCACGTGAGCATCGACCGTCATGTGTGTCGCGACGGAAAAAAGATTGAGAACCGCTGAGTTAAAGGAATAAGTAAAAAGTTTTAGATATTAATTGTCTTATTTGATATGGTAATTTTTCCGCGATTTATTTTTTCAAGAGGAGTAGATTTTTTTCAACTAACGAAGAACTTTAAGTTAATAATTAACGGAGAGGAAACAATAGAATGTCTTAGATATTGGCGATTCTTACTCGTGACATTTACTGTTCTCGACAGAGAAACAAGTTTTAAAATCAAATAATACTATTAAATAAGTACACGATCAACATGGACATAATTGCGAATTATCTATTAGCAAACCTTTCGGAGTTATTTGTCGAACACATGAAACAGTCTATACCAGTGGTTCTCACGCAAGTTAGTCAGGCGATCCCCCTCCCTCCCCCCGTCCTGATGGTTTCTTGTCGCGACCCCCCCTGAATATTCGAGAAGCAAAAACAAAACACTCCAGTTTTCTCTGCACAAGGGGAGGATGCCGATGATGAGGAAATGAATAAATAATAAGGGAGTTTTTATTTTGTGCTCCTTAAAAATTAAAGGTTAGCACTATAAATTATTTTATTTACAACTTCGTATGTGTATTAAAACATTCAGACAATATGTGGTGTGTAGTTTTATTTCTTAAGTAGCAATCGCTACTGAGAAATTATTTTTTGTTTGTTTTTATTGCATAAAAATAAGTCATTTGTTAAAAAAGTTTTTGTACCTTCACAAGTTACAGAATTTTCTTTATTTTTTGTACAAAACATGTCGATAAATTAAAACCTGCAGGACTCTTAAAATCACTCGCCTTAGCGAAGGGTGCTTTCGACCCTCCTAAAATCCTCTCGAGACCCACTTAACCCTCCAGTACACTCGCTTGGTCTATAAGACCAAGCCCGCATTATATCGAACCGAAAAATTTGTGTGTTGGTATCACTGTCTTGTATGGCTCAGTACCTTTCTATAATTTCTTGTTCTTTATGATACAGCAAGGTCAGTCTGAGTTGGGTACTTACGCCAAAAACTGTTTGGTGGTCTCACAGACTCCCTGCGTGCACTCGCGTCTCTAATCCTCGATGCAATTATTTTCGTTATATATTAGTGTTATAGTGTTGTTATGCAAATGTAATGGTTGTTATTTGTACCAGAAAAATGTATTAGTGTTTTCGAAGATAATAAAGGTAAACAACGCCGATTGGCACTGTAAGGAAAAACAAGAGCCAAATTCGTCTCGAATTTCTTTCTACGAGGACCAGGTAAGAGAAATCCTCAATGCATGCCTTTAAAGAGAATTTCTCGTTAGTGAAGGCGAAAAATGTTTTGTTGCGTTCAACAGCACCATGAAGAAAAAATGGATGTTGACACCGGAAATGAAAAAAAGGTCCGAAATAGTTACTTTCTATAAAGACAAAAAAGGTGCAGTCAATGGTATTGACAAAATGAGTGCAACATACAATGCTGCACGAAACACAAGGAGGTGGCCGATGGTTATATTCTACAGCCTATTGAATACCGGAGCTATAAACGCGAGAGTAATGTATCATGGTAATGGTCAAGAACAAAAACCTCGAAGAGATGTGAGAGAACTGTCGCTTGCCCTATTAAATGAACACCAAACACGGAAATCACTCAATAACACCATTCCTTATGAAATAAGGAGGAAAATTTGCAATGATATTGGGTTAGACTTGCAGACGAAAGCGCAAGAACTACTTACGACTTCCAAGTGGTCGATGCGGAGACTGCGTGGGCAGGAACAGAAAAAGTAGGTATTTTTGCAACAAGAGCAAGAAGTACATCTGCTTGGAAAATGTCAATACAGTGTGCAGCCAGTGCTTGGAAAATATCGAAGATTAATCCTGTAATTTTTACTGATAATTAAAAAACAAAATGAATATGTTATCAAGTGTTAAACTGAAGGAAGAACATTTTGGTATGTATAATAGACATTCATTTTTTAACAGAAAAACAATTGTAATGCTGATCATTTTGTTCGCTGTTTTATTACAAACATACATCTTTATAAAATAATCAAGTTTGTCTTATTTCTCCCCAATTATCTAGGAATTTCACATAACAATAACGAGGGGTCTGTCAGGCCCGCTGCGTGCAATGGAGGAGGAAAAATAGGCGCGTATAATAGAAGGTTAAGAGGGTCTCGACCCACCGTTTGAGTAACACTGGTCTATGCAATGGTTACTCATTGAACTCAACTGAAAGCCTCGCATATCATCCCTAACGAATTTATTTTGCGCCAGCGTTATCACCAACAGTAAATATTTTTACGAGCAATCGCTTGTTTCAATTACTACAAACATAATGACCTGGTATTGAAAAACAACGCTCCAAACGTTTAATAAACCATCCCACCCCTTCAAAATATTTCACATAATTAAATTTTCTCCCACTGGAGGCGTGAGATGAGTGACCCATTTGGACAGCCAAATGACTTTATAATTAACACGTCAGGTCCTTATCTTTTATGCCAATAGATTCTTTACGTAAGATAATTTAAAGCATTCCATTAAGGCAATCTCGTCAATCTTCTCCCTGGGTTTCTCTGTTGCCCGCAAATGCAAACAAAGCCCCCAAAGATGTTTAAGCGATAACTCTTGAGGAAGAAGGGCGGCCGAGGGGTTGTTGGAAGAATAATGGACGAAGGAATGGGATTAAGTGAACCGATGAGCCGAATTACGGAGGCCGAGAGCGACACGAAACATTCGCCTCTAAAGTGTTAATGCATGGATCGGAATACATGGAGTACTTATGCACAAGAATCGAGTAATTGAAGATAAAAAAATAGCATTAATCTAAATACTACGTTGATAAAATATCTAAATAAATATTTTAAATTTGAGATTTTCTTTACCAGAGCTATTTAGGAAAATTCAACGTCTATAGCGTGGGAAATTTAAAAATAATTGTAACAAAAAATTCAATTTTAGTGCCTCTTTCGAATTTCTTTATCAGTGTTATTTTATGTTCAAAAATGTATAAGCTATACTTACGATAAAAAATAGGATCACTCAACAATATACAAAATGGTTGTGTCAATAAATTCAATAAAAATAGTAAAACAACCAATTTTTACTTATGTCGGTTATAATTAAAAGTAACGTTCTTTCGATGCATTTTCCTCAAGCGACTAAATATAGTCAAATGAAAATATACTGAAGTTCGGAAACTAATATAACATTTTTATTCGATCAAATACAACTTAAGAAGTATCTCACCGAACAAGGAATAATCTTCAATTTTTCGTACAACGCCACCTAATGAATGACGAGGCGCAATAATCTCAGTAAGCATGACAATCAAAGTAATAGAGCGCCAATAAAAGTCTTCCTCAGTAATACAGAAGTCAGTTGATTTATGAAACATTTTATTTCACATCGGACGCGTCAAAACTGACTTTCGTAGTGAGAAATCGTCGACGGCTGACGCACCGTAACCCACCACCTCTCTTTCTCTCGAAGAAACAATCTCCAACGCAAAAGAATGCTATGCGACCATGGAGCCGTGTCCGAAGGGTCTCCCAACCGCGGGACGCATTCTATGTCCACCCTCCCGACTCCATCTTTTCCCTCCACTGCACTCTCAAGGACTGACTAAAAGTCGTAAACTGTGACCTCGTGGCTATTCTCAGAGATGACCTGTCAGCGCCGTTAGAGGGCACGGGAAGAAAGACCACGGTGTCAAAGATCAAATCCAGCTGCAGCCTTAACATCCACGTCTGGCGGTTTACAACTCAATAAATCTATCGACAAATTTAGACAATTAGACAAATGACAAGAGATTAAAAAATGAGTCGAGAATCGATTATGACCGCAATCTCTGCACAATATAACGGGAACATTTTTTTCTAGAGCATAAATGTCATCGACTACCAACTTAATTAGTACAACCGAATATGTATCAGCCTTTCATATCGTCAGCGAGCCAAATGGAAGCGCCTGTAAACATTAAGGAACCTTTCCAACTCTTATACATTTAGCAGGAATAAAAACTTTCAAAACTATTTAAGTTACTCTCCGGAGAAATATAACACGATAAATTTTCCCTTGGTGGAGAACGTAACACACTTGTGGCTTAATTCAACGTAAAAGAAAAAGAAAATACTATAAACGACAACTCCAAGAGAAAAATTAAGCATCAAGAAAAAGAAAATATCTTAATGACTTTTTAAGAAACAGAAATTTTCATGCTTGCTCCAATTTAACGGATAAAATCTTATTACGACCTAGCACTACTACACCGATAACTCCAGCTTAAACTTTAGGTAAACATTTTTCCGAACTCGCCGGAGAAAAAAATTATTAATCTGAAAGTCGCACGGCAAATTTCTAAAAAGAGTAGGGCATACTGTTTCCTTCAGGATATTGTTGGAGAAACACGAATTTCGGACAATTTATATCGACTCGGAAGAAATGGCTCATGAAAATCTGCAACTATATTTTTGGCCGCTTTTCTATTGGCTCTCTCATCCGTTTAAAGGCAAAGTTAAAAAGAAATTATTCACATCTGCAGATCCTCTCTTTGATACTGTTTCCTAAGCACAGTTTGGACGACGTCTGGTTAAGGATTAATAGCATTTTCAAAAGTAAAAATATAACGATGGTTTTACTTTCGCGTTTTATTTTATTACTAACAAGTGCATCGAGTTCTAAAAAGACAACAAAATACCACAACTTGCCTGTTTACTGAGGAAGAAAACAGGGCGAGAATTTCGTTTCTCATTATCATGTTTAAAACCCTAAGATTTACAGAAACGAATTCAAAGGGACCTTACAAATACATACATCCGAGACAAGCAAATAAAAAAAACCACAAACATTTTACTTTGATGATTCTGTACGAGATTTAATCTGTTTTCTCGATTAAAAACGCCGCCTTGTTTAAACGTCGCACGCTCCGCCCATTAATCTCGCACTCGCCTCACAGTTAATAATAACAAGAGGCGTATTTCACGACCACGGGGCGGAAGAAATGAGAACTATCATCATATGCACCAAATCCCGCAATGTCGTTTCGAATTCTCCAGCGAAGATGGAAATTGTCACTTCCTCTATTTATTGCTGCAACCACTTAGGCCTTTAGGCATTAGTGTGCGCCTCCCACACCCTTTGCCTCTCCCAACGGCGTCAGAGGCGTCCGAGACGTGGATGCGGCGTCTGCAGTTATTTCGGTCTCGGAGAAGGCTTTACCTCCCCCCGCCCCAAATCTCCCTCCTTCAAGAGTGAGAGAGATCATAAACACGCTTGCTCCGACAACTAACTTGGATTCCTCCGCTCATTTCCACAGCATCATAGTAAAAAACTCGGCTTCCATTCCAACTCGTCCGAAATAGCAACTTCGCTCTTCTGCCTTTGCACGAAAACGCCGCACCCCTCTCGTTCATTTGCCGAACAAGAGATTTGCCTTCCTTATTTTTATTAATAACGTTTTCTTTTCGACATGGATTTTTATGCGTTCTTTGCATGAAGTGAACGCATATAGAGGTCGTCCGCATGTTTCAACTCTGAAACCATGGGACGTATTTTGATGAAATTTGGTATTTGAGAATTATATTAAAATTTGTCTATCGATTCCAATTTTGGTTAAAATCGGACCAAAATAACGACCACTTTACATGAAGACCTACATGTATTTTACAAAGTATTTCTCAAACATGTCGTTAAGTACTCATCTGAGCGAATAATATTGAATACTAAAGTTGAATAAAATAATTAAATACACAATTTTTGTCAAATAATTATTCCCGTAAAACGTAAGGTTTACGATAAATTTAAAGAAAAGGAAATTACCATGCATATTTAGGTAATTATAGCAAAAGCTTACCAAACATTTTCCTCTCGATTGCAATTATATTTTTTAATGTCTGTTATAGTAAACAAATACCCCATGAAGTAAGCATAATGGCATGAAGTACTATTCTTCAAGTACCTAAAAAAACTTCACAACAATTTAAAACTTTCAGGATTGTGAAATCTCAAAGAATGCATTTGGAAACTGTGTATTCCGACATAGAGTACACCTTTTACATTCTTGTTTCTAACATCTGCAAATTGTTTGCTTTAAAAACATTTAGCCATTGTAACATAAGCGTCGAAAAGTTCAACAAATCCTCGTAATATAAATATAAATTTATTTTATATCGCGCCGTCTCTTCGAGATGTTAGAAGACGAAAGAAGCTTGATTGAAAGCCAACGAACAAGCCAAGTTCCTCATTCAATCAGCCCGACAATTGATGAATACAAGAACACATCAATCCATCTTCCTTCTACGCGGAAGATTAGTTTTAACTGCCGTTGAATCATTCGCAAGTAAGAAAATTGTTTTAAAAAGTAACATAATGACGGAGGGACCCGGCGGCTGTGTGTGTGGGATGAAAAGGCCTTCCTGCCTGCTCATTGCGCAACCTCTCGCCTATATTTAATTGGCTCTTCGCGCCGATATACATATGTATGATATGCGAGCCATATTACTCAGAAGAGGGTGATTTACGACAGAACTACACCATATATATATATATATATATATATATATATATATATATATATATATATATATATATATATATATTATATATGACGTAATTTCCCTGATTGAAGCTTAAAATTTATTTTCGCTTTGTTTTCATAGTTTTCCTTTGATTTTTCGTCGCACACCTTACTCAACTCATGAGCGAACTGCAATTACGTCGCTCGATTCATCATTTCTATGCGATAATAATACCACTCAGAAGAGTTTCGTCAGACAAAATAGCCTTTTGCGATGCTTTTAAATGGCTAATTATCTCCAAGGCAACAGAAAACAATGCATGCGTGCCATTCGCTGGTTGCGGCGAGCCGTGCAAACGGTTGGAAGAGTCACTTACTGCCGATCGAAGATCGAAACTCGATGAATAAAGATCGTAAAACATCTGTAACAGGTCGTCTTCTTTCAGCTGCCCTCCAATTCATCTTTGCTCGTAATGAAGGCTCGGAGAGGAATTCCTTCGAACAAGACACGCTTAATGAAACGTAAACATCCTTGGTGGATTAGGTTCCGGTGTAATGGGAACGGCTGTTTATTCCCTAAGAACCCGCGCGTCTCCACTCTCCTCCTCTTAAAAATGATATTCAGAAAAGCAATGCTCAGAGGAAACATATCTTCGAGTGCTTTCCAAGCTTTCGAGTGAAGACAGCCAAGTACTTAAGATCCCACTGGTTTGACAAGAGTTCAGAATAAGAAACCTGGCGCATATACTCAACGTGGCTTATTTTTCCGTTACATTTACATTAAATTGACCGCGCAATTTGTACATTCTGCACAAGGATTAATATATACATACATCTATGAACAGAAGGTTGTATTTTACAGATTTAAGAGCAAACACACGAACTTGGCTATTTTACGTACCTGAAATCAAAAGAATGAATTCCTATTCGTTCGTCGAGATCGTTTTAACATGCAACGAATAAGGCCAATAATTCGAACGGGAGCCAGAAAAACGTCATAAAATGGCGCCTCACTTGCACCTGCCCACAGTGCATTAACCCAAATTTGCAAATCTCTCGGATATACGCAATTTGCTATGTATGACGCAAAAACTCGCACAATTATTTAAATAAAATTATTAATATATCAATTGAAAGCACTGTATAAAAAAAACAAAACTCATATGATGTTGATAAATGCTCATATAAATCATTTTTATTGCAACATGACATTTCTGCGTCGATTATTCATGTTTGAGAAATGCGCAATTTATTAAAAGCTATAGTTCTGGTGAGATCCACCATATTTAAAAGGTTTACAGAAAGTTTCATGTTTGCAAAACAGAAAAATATCGGTACTATATATATATATTGCACACTATACCGCACAAAATGCGTATGACCACGCTACATTCTCTCCTTACCGGAAGGAACTCGTACTGCCACAAAAACAACAAAACGCGGAAAATGTCTTCTGTACGTAAGTAATATTGATATTTCGATAAACTCATATAACATATATAGTTTATCATACTTGATAAATAGTTATATGATACATAAATACCAAGTATGATGTGGATTGGCGAAGCCACACAGGGATTGAAGCATTATTGCTGGACGAAGACTGTTGAGATAATTGGGAAGAGCTGAGTGGTGGCTGGGCGTAAAAATAGATATATGTATTATAATGTCGTTGGATGCTAAATAATTATTTTTTGAGAAATATGCTTATACAATATTGTTTATGACTCAACGCTCGATAAATGAGTTAATTTTTATCAAAATCGTTTGAGCGGTTTCTGAATGAATAGACATTCTGTGAAAACCAACAAGAAAAACTACCCTTCATTGTTGCGTATTATCGTTCAACTCTTCATATTTTCTATTCTGGATAATAGTGTGTCTAAATACGAAATATCATACGATTTCTAGAGCAGTGGTTCCCAACCTTTTTGTAGGCGCGGCACCCTTTCAAAGATAAACAGAATTTCGCGGCACCCCATCCTTCAAGCAATGTTTTTATATTTTCACAAATGAGTATTACAACCTTTGGACACATCTATTTGTTGGTATCACACCATAATCAATTTATTAGAGATACAATTAATGTCCTATTTACCTGTAAACATCCAAATCGTTGAACAGTTGTATAAAACTCCTATAGCCAAAAAAAAATTGTAGGGTAAGCCCTATGCATTTCGCCCACTAAGTGGGCATCTTCAGGGGAGAACCTGCCTTGGCAGTGAACAAGGTTCAACTTTGGCAGTTGAACCTTGTTCACTGCCAAGGCAGGTTCTCCCCTGAAGATGCCCACTTAGTGGGCGAAATGCATAGGGCTTACCCTACAATTTTTTTTGGCTATAGGAGTTTTATACAACTGTTCAACTTGGAGCCAAAGTGATTACGAGCTACCATCTACTGATCCAAATCGTTGATTTCTTTATAAAACTAATTTTATCGCGGCACCCCTAAAAATCAGCTGCGGCGCCCCAGCGTGCCGTGGCACCCAGGTTCCGAACCACTGCTATAGACAGACAGACAGACAGACAGAAAGACACGGCATGGCGAAACACACTTTTTTGGATTCCAATATAAAACGTGAATTTCCGTCAAAATTGATTTTTTCGCGATTACAATAGTTTCTCTATATAATACATAGGTATATGATAAAGTAAAAATGTACTAATTCGGCAAGAAAGCAAAAACTTCTCCGGCAAGCGCGCATATACCTTGGGGCATCTGTTGGAGAGGATGGAGGATCTTTCACGCCTGAAAGCAGCCGATTGGCCTTGGACGGGAGGAAGACAAAGCAAATGTATGCGAATAATATCGATGCGAAGCAGATTGGGAGGGGAGTGGAATTTTCTAACCCGCAAATCATTTTAATGAGGAAGGATTCATCCAACCGATCCCCAAGCCAAACAAAAAGCTACGCCACTGTTTCCGGAAGTTCTAATTTGTTTTTTTATCAGTCACAGATAAAATATGAAAGTAGAGAATAAAGTTTTGGATCAGAATACCTGGTTAAACAGCACTAAAGTTAAATCGCCCTCACCAGTGTAAATCGGTTCCTAAATATTACAAGGCGCTAAATGATGTACACCCATCCCTCAAATAACACGTGGGATGGGTTCTAGAAAATCGCCGTGTAAATCAAAACCATGCAAATCGAAACTAACACCATATAAAATTGGGGGTTATAGGTAAGCCGCAAAGATAAGAACATTTCGGCCGCGCAGGGAGGGAAGTTCCCTCGGTCATCTTGACTTCCCCCACCCCACTACTAGCCTATCCTTCTCCTCCTTAGGTTGTCAGTTCTCACTATTTTCAGTTGCTACCTAGACGAAGTTTTGCAACTATTTGGCAACAGTATAGTTAGAAAAGGACCGAGACAGCGATAGCCCGTGCGGTAAGGAAGGGGGAGGGTGCCAAGTGGAGTGAGGGATTAGGCCACACCCACTGTGCACCCAAAATGTTCTTTTGATCGCGGTAGACCGATAGGTTCCTATTTATTTTAAAATAAAGCATATACAAATTTACCGACAGAGATCCAGTGTTAGTCAAGAAATGGTCGCTTTTTCTTCTCATTTTCTTGAATGTAAACCTAAACCGTGTACATTAAGTCCATGTAAATCGAGGGATGGTCGCTTTTTCTTGACCGTGTAAAACCGTAACCGTGTACATCAAGTACAGTGCAAATCGAGGGATAGGTGTATATTTAAAACTACCTTATGTAGTTTCTGTGATGAACGCATGCGTAAGCAGCATAGAAAACAGGAAATCGACATGAATGTTCGAAGAAAAAACAAGTTGACAGAGAATCTTCCTTTCCATCACGCAGTATTCTCATGCTATCTGGAAGACAGCGCTTTAGATTTCTTCAAACTTAAATATGATATTAAACTGCCGCAAGGCTTCGACACAACGAGGACATGGCAACACGAGAGACTGGTATCTAAGCAATTACGGTTCTGACGTTTTCCACATTTGTTTGCCTGAACCAAAAATTTCCATTTCATCATAGGTTTACAAGCTTCAAATTCTTTTCTTTCGAACATAAAGGTCTTGTTCAAACGACAAAGTGAATTATAGTAAAAACAATCAACCCCATCCTTTTCAAAGTGAAACAAGGAAACGGGTAAACTGGAGCGCGAAGAATTCCATTCGTAATCTCAGCAAGCGTGAAGCAGAGACGATAAAATTCTTAACACCACGCACTCTGGTCTGGAGGGTATCTCCGAGCGACTCAAATGAAAGAAGGAATAAGAAGTTCCCACAGGCAGCAGTCGCCCCCTCATGGTGAAACGCAAACGGAAGAAGAAGATCATTTAAAAAAAAGAAAAAACTTGAAACGCTCAATTCCATTAAAGCGCGGCTATTTGAGCGACCCGGAGCGTCTCAAAGTGACAAACAAACAGGAGAGCTGCGCGCTAAGTTATTTATTGAAGGGGCATCTTATAAGGAGTGCAAGCACACCCTCTGGAGCCTTGAGGGCTCAGAGAGAAGCTATGGTCACTCTGTTCCCATCACGTGCCGCCTTCCTCCCTCCCACTCTCCCTTCTCTCCCCCTCTCCTAAACGCATAACCTCCCCTCCCCGTAAGTCTCTCCTCCCATCTCTTTCGCCACGGTCTCAACGAGAGAACGCCCGAGGGTCTATAATTGCCCGCACTTCAGCTCCGCCACTCCCGCTGCATCCCACACTCCCTCTGCCCCCTAACGACCCTCACGATCGCTCCCCCTCACCCCCCCCCACGGCCCCCCCGTGATCCCAACCTTCGGTGGAGAGTGCAGCAGACGCCTTCGCCAAGCGCAGCGGAGGGTTTCTAGGAAGAGCGGCGTAAACACGATTCATACCTATCTGGAGTTTTGGTGGACTCTTCGCGGACGTGCTGACGTCGCTGTGACGCTCTCGGCTCTTCAAACGACGAACCTAAAACCACGCGCGCTCCAACGCGGCGATCGGTGACCGCGCGAAAATAAATCTATAAATTAATATTAATTTACTTCAGTATAAAATATTAGTCGGGGATCCTCGAGATCTATGGCCTCGCTCAGCCCGCTAAGGGCTGATGGGGAGGAATCACATGTTCAATATTATTATCGTCTTCATAGTTCTCCTGCACTTCCTACAGTGGGGATGTGAGATTTGAATAGAATTGAAAGCGCTGCCCTCAGCAGTCAAATATTTCTCGTTTTCGTCTTCAATTCTTCTATATTATTCAATGTGTTCCATCTGTTTACAAAATTTCGTTTGAGACAGCAGTTATAGTAAAACAAACAAACAGGCAGACAAAGTGCACAGGGACTCAACAAGGAGCGCGCGAACGCAAATTAGGAATATCCTCTCAAGTTAAATGAAGCACTGCCATTCAAATCACAGTTCACATAGAGTTAGCGCAGTTAATAAATTTCCGGACTATGCTAATGATTATCATGAAATTCAGTGGTGATTGCCGGCTAAATTCTGTTCCTCGCACCGCCCTGTCCTCGGAAACCATTCTTACAGCCTGAAAACTTACTACTTCGAGTCATCTAATGCCTGCATTTTTTAATTTCTCTTTTATTTCCAAATTTAATCTCATCAGTAATCATGGTTTATTTTCGGAAAATCAGTTTCCCTTCTTCTTCCTTATTAATATTCTTTCCTGTTTTTCTTAAAATTTAATTTTATCCTTGATCCGTTCATTGATTTTGTTTTCTTCTCTATCTTCGCGTTTCGATGCTTTACAATTACAAATGTTGATTTTATTTTACCAAATAGCCCATATTTCGGCAGAACTAGGCAATACTCCACACGGCATTTTCTTCATTAAGTCTTTGTTTTACTTGTAAAAATAATTTTTTTACGGCAGAATGCAGTTTTTGTTCTCGTTATGTTTATCGACGCACTCTGAAATACCACCACTAAGTAAACATCTTGAAAAACTAGAATTTTTTAACATTTGCACACTTTTCCTTTTAACATGAGGCAGAATTATTTGCGAGTGATCACACCGTGGAGAGATCATCAGTTCGGCTGATATATCTCACAGCTAAGAATTAGACGGACACCACAGCATCGTGAAGATCATTCCCACTTCCCGAATCAACCAAACTAGTTTCAATCTTGTCTGCACCTAGTAATACGAACACACGAGAGAGCATCATCGCCTTTCAAGCGTCAGGGCGTTTTGACGACCGGAGGCCCTCCAGCGGAAGAAAAATTAATAAACGGCGCAATATACATTGCACAAACTTTCTCATATACGTATATATATATATATATATACGTTTGGTCGACTGTGTAACTTTATAAAAGAAAAACGCTTATAAATCAAAGTTTAGCGTATATTTTACGCCACTGGGCGATATTTAGTGATTCTTTGGGACATATGGCTTAGTTAGTATTATTTGTGACATCAGGCTGTACGATTGGATGGATTTTAAGCAAAGTCTTTATAGCCAATTTTGAGTATATCGAATTGTTCCAAAATATCCGAGAATAAAGTACCCTTAATTGTTGCGCAATATCGTTCATCTCTTCAGTGTGTCTATTATGAATGATATTATCCAAAATATGAGATATCATTGGAATCAGTTAAACCGTTTAGGCTGTAATAACATTTTTAGTGGATCGCGGGCGAGGCGTGAGCTCATAGGGCTTGGGTAAGGTAGCTTAGCGTACATTGTAATGTCACTGGACGCCATATAGTGATTTCAAGAGCTTTACGTGGTATTATTTGTGACATCAGGCCCTACAATTGGATTGATTTTAATCACATTCTCTGGAGCCATTTTTGAGTAAATATATTTTTTCTAAAAATCGCCAAGAATAAACTACCCTTAGTTTTTGAGCAATATCATTTTTATGAAAAAGAGTCCGAAAAAGATGATATATTGCACAAATACGAAATATCATTCGATTTCATGCACGCGTTAAGGCTCTCGAACAGCGAACAGACCGACAGACAGACAGACGGCCTGGCGAAAATCACTTTTATGGACTCGGGGACACCTAAAACGTGTATTTCCATCAAAATCTCGAAATCGAATTTTTTCACGATAACAATACTTGCTCAACATACTACGTATATGAGTAAGTAAAAAGCAATCAAAAGTCACTTCATCATAAGAGCTTCGCTGTGTGCCCACCCAAACCGAATGCCATACCGCGTTCTATATACATACATACCTTTGCTAATAAACAGCTGACTCCATATTCCTGCACTCAAGAAAGCGACGGCATCATATTAAACGCTAATTCACTTCGAACCGTGATAGACTTCGTGAACGAGTTCCGGATGTGTGCTTTATAACTAAGAACGAAAGTATAGAAATTAAGTAAACTTCAAACTTCGTGGAAATCATCTTAATGCCCAAGAAATTAGTTAATTAGTTTATTTCCTAAGTACTTCGCCAATGCCACAATTTGTATTGTACAGGTTTCCCTCTCTTTAAGCGAATTCGCTATTATGCGACAAACTAACTGCTACCGGAATTTCTCTTTATACGTCTTTGATTCGCTCTTATGCGGTTACGCAGCCAGTGCAATACAAACGCAAAAAAGTTCTCCACTACACCACAAGGCGACCATTCAGTCTCTCATTGTCTCTTATGCTGTGCGTATTAATACTACAGTAAAGAGATGAGAATGGGGTGGATATTGTAGAGTGGAGATGAGACAGAGATTTCGTGTAATACTGTTTGAGCACACTTGAGAAGTTTTGTCTCCTTGCCCACGGAACTTGCGTTGGGCCAAGACAACCCTCCAGCACATTAAGCCTCCACTATTTAGTCATTCACAGCAGCTCGTCTGCTTCCTTTTATTGGCGAGTATAATTTAGTGTTAAATGTTTTAAGTTTGTATTTAGCGCATAAGAAGTCGTTATGGAGAGAAATAAGAGCGTCTTGGAGGGGAGTCAGGATTGCTTGTGGAACGTATCCCTATCTTTTACATGTAAATATGGGTTCTGTTTATGCGAATTCGCTTTATGCGTCACTTTTCTGGAACGCACCCCCGCATAAAGAGAGGGAAACCTGTATTTGTATAAATTGAATTTCGACGATCACATTCCGAGCGTAGAAAACTGGTAGAATTGGTTAGGTAAAGGTGGAGAATACGGCGAAATTGATGTTAAATGAGATATTTAACTTCTTAACCGTAAAGTTCAAAAATTAGAGACGGAAAAAATGGAGGAAAAAGAAGAAAGATGATGAGAGCATTGCTCTCAAAATACGCATTTAATACGTTTATCTCAATATTAGAGATCTTGTGTGCGTGTATTCGAGTGCGCGTAAGCGTGATTGCTTCGTCTGATAGGTCTTTGTCGCTGCCGGACGGTACATAAACCTACTGGCAACCATGTGCGATACTAGGTCCCTGGCGCGGTTTAATTTCCCCTAAACCTAATATTATTTCCTCCCCTTTTTCCTTTTATTCCCCCTTACCTCTTGGTGTGTACACAGCGTGTTTGTGGTTGCCTAGTAGATCTCTGTCGCGGTCGTGCAGACTCACAAACCTAGCAACGGTGAGATTTTCGGGTCCCTGGCGCAGATTAACTTCTCGCAAACACGGCTCCTTTTCTATCCTTTTTCCACTGTTAGGATTAGTGCTTGTGCGATTGAGTGAGTGACTTCAGGTCCCTGGCGTGGAGTAACACCCTCTAAACCGGCAACTTTGTATTTTTCGTTTTCTTTGACTTTTCACCTCCTTTCTTTTTTTTCTCCCTTTTTTCCTGTCTCTAATTTTTTAACTTTACGGTTTAGGTGGTAGAATTAAACATTCCATCCGCTTTAATTAAGCTATAAGGTGTTGTTTGGATGCACGGGGTGTTTCCATATGATTAGAACAGGCGGTACGCAGGCGCCCAGTAAGCCAAGCTATTGCCTAATATGCTGCATTGTCAGATGGACTTGAATGAATCATAGTGGCGGTCTCGAAGAATTTGTTGAGAATTAACAGTTATCAGTAAGCTTCAAATAATGTGGGAACATTTTGCGTATAGAAATGTTTGTGATTATACATATACGATCTCTCTGCTGGCTTTCAATAATATTTGCCGAAAACTCATCCTCACAAAAAGTCCAAACGGTAGACCTCCCTTGACCAAATTGTTACATCCGGGGATTAACTGCGGTGCTGAAGTTCGACCTAAATATAAACATCGCATTTTTCTACAAAATATTTTTTTAAACGTAAAATATAGAAATGTTAACATACCATTTATAATTCTCTTAAAGGAAGTGAAAAATAATTTCCACTCACACTCTTCAGACGCCATCAGAGACCCATTTCCACGGGATATCACGTTCAAAGCGATTGCAATGGAGACAGCAGAATCTCTCGCTGCCGATAATTTGCTGACTATAACATATTCGGAACCAGGTCAAATTAACAGAGCGTCAATGAAACGCTCTATTGAGGTCGTCAGCGAAAATGATTTGAACTGTAAACAAAGCGTGGGCCGTAATGGAGCTGGGGAGTGGATAGCTGGAGGCATTCTATCCGCCTACAATTCCTCCCTATCTGCCGGTGACTATCTCTCGCCCCACGACAATGTCTCCTTTACCGCAGATCCAAAAGACCACCCGTCTCGTATTGAGAGAACGGCACTACTCTTGCGGGGGGAAGGGGGTTGTAATCAATTATTCCGGCCTCCCTCGACGCAACACGCGATACAGTTGGCGTCCAGTTACGTTTCTCGGAATCGAAGCCTCGAGACGAAAAAGAAAACAAAAGCACCACCGATTGATGAATGAATGGCTTCGCCAATGGATTCTTAGAAGGCGACCGCCGAGACAAAAGAACCTCGCACCGCGAGTCGCAGCAGCCGACCGGGACGCGAGGGATGAAGCGAAGCGCCGTTCGTCTTCTTGCGTGGGACGGCCGCGTGTCGGCGGTGTTCTTCAGTGCTCCCCAGAGAGGTACGTATACTAAATGAATGTTCAGTATACCCAGTGCTTCGCGTATTCGTACAACTTTGGCACGGGAAAGTGGAACTAGGGGCAACTTAGCCACATCTCCGATTCATTAATAACAAGAATGTAAAGGTGTAATCCGTGTCAGGGTACACACAGCGTTAAGTGAAAAAATTGATTATATACGACGAATAAATGAACGCAAAAACATTTTTTTTATATTTTCCGGACACAAAAAGAATTTTTAGTGAAAAGAAATTAATAATTTACTACGAAGGCATGAACGGGGCTAAAAATTACAATAAAAGCGCTTATAGGCATGCTTTTACACAAAGTTATACCTAATTATGTTTATGAATGAACATGAACGTAAAGATTACATCATAGCCCAGCACTATCCAATTCTCCACCACTATTTCCTTGGAATGAACAAAAGAAGATCGAAAATCGCAAGCGAAATGTGCTGTGGGAGTGAGGGAGGGGGTAAACTTTTGCTATAATTACGTAAATACGTTAATTTAATTTTCTTTAAATTTATCGTAAACTTTACGTTTTACGGGAAAAATTATTTGACATAAACTATTTTTAATTATTTTATTCGATATTTTTCGCTCAGATGAGTACTTGAGGTATGTTCTAAAATACATGTAGATGTGGTCGTTATTATGGTCCGATTTTAACCAAAATTGGAATAGATTGACAAATTTTTAGTAAAACTCCAAAATACGAATTTAATCAAAATACGTCCAGTAGTTCCCGAGTAGAAACATGCGGACGGACGGAGACGACCTCCCCAATAAGCGTTCACTTCGTGCAAAGAACGCATAATAATTGCAGAATAAATGATCTCTCAAAATGTTCCGTCTTATAGAATTTGATTCGATTCTTCATTTATGCGCCACCGTAAATCTTAATACTTTTACTTACATAATAATCGCCTAACAAACACGTTTGAGATAGACGTATATTTGAAAAAAGACCACCGAAGACTTGAAATTTATTAATCTTACTTAGATTTGCTGATATGAATTTCCCATCAAACGCAAGAAACATAGTCTAAAAGTTGTACTTGGTGCTCTCACTTAAAAACAACATCAGCAAAGGTGAAATTTTTCGAAACATTTGAATTTCAGCCCCATTAAAAAGTAAACATTTGTACTGATGATGGCCGCAGTGTAATTTATGGGAACTCGGACAAAATAACTTCTCTTATTAAACCATAAATATAACTTTACGATAAATTATCCGTTTGTTTGTAATCGAAACCAGAAAACTGTGGCTGAAGATTCGAACGCGCTTCTTCGATTAAAACTTGCATCCTCTACGCCAGAAAGTTAACCGCGAACGACGACATCCAAACGTAGCGCGACTAATCGAGAAAAAAATACAATTACTCCGTTGCTTTTGTTTGTAATATTTCCTCAGATCCTCAATACAGCAATCGTTTCAATTACGAAACACTTTTAAATTATTAGATACATTTTAACATCTTAAGAGTTAACAAACTTTGCAACTGTTCGTTAACATCCCATACATAATAAATTGTAAAAATTTCGCACGCGAACGAAAAAAAACGCATTTTTATTCGAGTGCCTACATACAAATAAGATGCACTAAATATATCGCCTTCAGGTTGATATGTTATGGAAACATATTGTAAGGTAAACAATCAATTTTCAAAATTAAAGAGTATCTTTTATGTTATGATTTCTGCTAGTTGAGTAGAATTTCGTAATTATTTTTAAAATAAATTACAATTAATTATTAGATTTCTTTAGGCAAAAACTAATATAATAATAAATTGAATTCCAGTACTTTTCTCGAATGGAATGATGACGTTGCACTTGAAATTGATAGTCAATTTCTCATCCTTTGTGATGTTCCTTTTAGAGTCCTGATATTATTTCTTATACCTCCGTGTCCGAGTATTATGGTGAACTTCTCATCCATATATGCACATATCCAGTGGATGCCATGGATACCCTACGCCCGGATTCATTCGCCTCTCATTCCATATTTCCCAAGGATTCTGCAACATTTCGAACAGAGACAAAATACGCGACGCGCCGAGAATCAGAATGGCGCTCCCATCTTCGTGGCGAATTCTCTGTTGCTATAGCAGCAAATTCCGTGGGAAAACAAAAGGCTATCCCGTCGTTCTTTTTACATGGACGCAAATAAAGGAGCAAACCAGGAAAGAGGAAATGACGAGGGAACACAATCGGAAGTCGTAAAGATGAAACAATCGAACAAGATGGCCGCCCGATTCCAATTACGATTCAGGAAAGGGTTTGGGATAAATATGGGAGACGGAATGCCAGTCGTAAACACTTCACCGTATTTGTCGACCGTACCGGGAAATAAATGGGAATGAGGAAGGCTGTGAGGGATTCTTAATCGGCGGCAATCAAAACAAAACAATATCGGTTGCAGAATAGGCGGACGTCCTTTAAAACTCAACGTAATCGACGCCAGTCTTTTATTTCAAAGTGGTCATTATGAGGTGGCATTTCAAATGTCTTTACCAGTCATTCGTGATTCGCATCGATCGCTTGTTTTCTAACAATTAATCCTCATTTTTGCTATCAATTATTGATCATTTTAAGAAATATCACACAAGCAATATAAAGTTAATGGATGAGGGCGAGACTTCGTGGAATTCCATAATCAAATAAAAATTGCACGTACGAGAGAGAGAGAGAGCAACCTCTTCACATTGCCCGCAGCAACAATCTCTTTTCTTACCACCCCAGTTCCCCTCCGGTGGCGTCCCTCATTACTCATCGCGTCCTCATTGTCGCTGCCGTTTTAATGTTAATATATATTCTATTTATATCTCTTAACAACCCCTACTTCAGCGCGTGGTTTATTACATTATTGTTACTATTACGCATTAGAGTACAAATGACATTTATATATATATAACAACTTGCGGAAAAGGAAAGGTAAAATAGATATATGGATGTCAACAAGGTGTTGGGATGAGGAAACCCAGTGAGCACTCACCAATCAGACGACTTCAGGTTGGCGAGGCCCCGGGGATGTCGAAGCGACACACGTAAAATAACACAAAAACACAGAAACATCACAAACGTAGAAGCTTTCGGAACTACTCCTTCTTCAGCTCTGTAGCTGAAGTCGTCTGATTGGTGAGTGCTCACTGGGTTTCCTCATCCCAACACCTTGTTGACATCCATATATTCATTTTACCTTTCCTTTTCCGTAAGTTGTTATATATATATATATATATATATATATATATATATATATATATATATATATACACACACACACACGTGTGTGTGTGTGGCTATTATTAATCGAGTCACACCACAAATCTTTTTATGGCAATATGATGTTTCACATAGTTATTAAGCTCTGTTCGCAAATTAATCTGAACGAACGCCAAGCCCAGATAAGTTTAATTTGTCCTATACAAACGTGGGGAAGTTTTAGAACCGTCCCAGATAATTCCATAAAATAAAGTTTTTCATTGAAAACTCTTTGGTTCTTCGCCAAGCAAATGGCAGCTTTGTTCTATATTCAATTACATAGTTTAATTTTACTATTAATCGGTTGCTAATAAACAGCCTGTCGTCAGAGGAAGATCATCTGGAACTAATGAAGCTGCTTGTTTATCGATCTTTGTCTGTGTCTCGAGGAACGAGAATTCTTTAGCATATATTAGACTTGATTAAAACAAAAATTCTTTTTCATGAATTACCTTTATTTCTCTTTGTTATTGTTATTCCCCACGGTTATTCAAGGCCAGCGGTTTCTCTTAGCTAACCCCTTGAGTTATATAATAGTTTGACGGTGAACCTCTTGCAAAAAAGAATAAACGTTGCACAAACAAAGCTTCTTGAACACGTTTAATTCGTTAAAAATAAAAACTTTATACAACAGATAATACGCAACACGTTTACAATAAAATCGGAATCTCTGCTATTTTCATCAGTTTCTAGTTAGTGCACAGTAAAATTAAAATATAATTCTTGAAACAGAGAGAAATCATTGGAAAGAAAATCATTTAAATAATTAGAAAAGAATTAAATAATAGTAAGAATTGTAGAACCAAAAATGTGAAAAATACGACATTACCTAATGTTTCTCGCGAGCCCCACGGAATTATATCGCGAACCACTGGTTGGGAAACGCTGTTCTAGGGAGAAAATGTCTATATGGAGCTAAGGAATTTTTAAGTCAACATCTTGATCAGTTAAACATTAGGCTGAATGTATGTGGAGACTGAGCAGAGACATACTTCGCCACGTTTCCGCTACGTCCCGTTTCCGCAACACATTATATGTAGTTCCCAAAATATTCTCTCAGTACAATATCGAATTCTAATGAAAGCGTGAAAGAAACTGTACACCACACGTTGAGCAATCAACTACCTACTCTATGATTCACCATTAACTCGAAAAAAAACGAGCATCGAGCCGCGCTCTCTAGTTGACCCATCAACAGAGTTCGGATTGCGGATAAAAGAAGCGAAGGAAGCGGCGGCCGCGCTGTCAATCGAATGCGACTAAAATGTCGCCATTCGCTCTGAGATCCGCGGTCTCGAGGGACCTCAGAGACAAGAGTGCGTTTTTTTGCGATGAACAAAGCATTCCATTCATTGAGCGGGAATTTAATTCTTAATTTACGTGGCGCAAAACGAGGAGAAGTTAATGGTCCGATGAGGCAGTACGAGCGAAGACATTCTGGCAGAAAACAGAGCCGATGTTTT
Organism: Tanypteryx hageni; assembly: GCA_028673005.1. Lineage (NCBI taxonomy): Eukaryota > Metazoa > Arthropoda > Insecta > Odonata > Petaluridae > Tanypteryx > Tanypteryx hageni. The sequence goes on along the minus strand of CM054114.1, from coordinate 11,802,934 downwards.
TTGCTATAGAGAAGGCCTGCGGAGGCATCGAGCCCAAGGGAAGAAGAGAGCTAAAAATAAAGAATGATATCTGAAGAATCGCTAATTGGGTCAATTAGTTCTTCCCGGTCGTTTGTAAAGCGGAATTCTGAACAAAAATCAAGTGCCGGAGGATTAGCGCTTAATGGAATCGCACAAAGGGAAGAAGAATCGGACAAGTCGCCCGATGCAGACGCGTAGTCATAATATGCCCATTCTCTTTTTTAAACGTAGCGAATGGTTTATGACAAGTGCGCCTTTGTAGCGAGCGATGGCCGAAAACTTAACGTGCGCGTTTATACGCGTCTCTTGCATGAAGGTCTGAAAAATGTCTTCAAAATGTTCTACACAAATTACCATTAGTCTTTATAAATGTACCAACTCCGACATCTTTCTGGCAACAAGTAATCCACCGAAATAACATCTACATCTGCATGACCTCGCGCGTAGCAGTCGGGGAAAAAACAGCAATCGAAGGATATTCAATCCATTAGCGCTCCACCGCCTGTCGCTACTTCTCACAATCACCGAACTAGAAAACTGAATAAATGCACGACCAATAAACCGAGTGAGTTGGCGGAGTCGCATCGTCTCTCCAAATGAACAGTTGGGACTTCTGGTAACGCATCAGAACTAGTACGGTTCGACAATACACAACAAAATGTTTGAAAATTTCAGAGTTACCGAAATTATCGACGATGATTGAATTATTTGCTGTTCGCTCGATGACTGAAACCAGGGGTTGGCAATCTTCTCAGAACGAAGGGCCACATTCCCAGTTGTTGAACATTTCTCAAAGCCGCATTGGAAGTCAAGAAAGCCACGGAGTGTGAATAAATCAGAAGTTATCTCAGTTCCTGTGGTACCATATAAGCAAAACTCAAGCCTACATAATTTGCTGGCGTTAAAACTTCCTCAGAAAAGGTTCTGAGACCATCATTTAACTGAAAAATATGAAATTGCTCATATGAAATTTTCGCGATCATTACAGTCTCGCGGGCAGCATAATGCGCTCTCAGGGGCCGCATGTGGCCATAGGTTGCCGACCCCTGACCGAGACCTTGGAAGGTGACCACGGTTGATAAGTAAATATATCAACATGCCTGTCATTCCTACCTAGACCTCACGAACGGAAGGTCACTAATGCCTCAAAGGCGCGCCTTTCCTGCATCCGACAGCCCATTGTGGCGACCCCAGGAAGACCTCCGCCTAGCACCCGGCCACAATGAGCCCTCTCGCACCCTCTCCAGCACCCCATTCCCTCGAATCCGACATCAACACCCTTCTCCGGTCAAGAGGAGAAGTGTAAGGAAAATGCCACAATGAATACGAGTACCTTTTCTACTTGGTCGCCTCGGGAGTAAACTGGACACATAATTTGGAATCTTTATATCCATGCCGCTGTCGACCTCTTTGAATCTCTCTCTCAGGGACACTTTCTCCCTCCTTACTACCTTAAACTCTCCTTACAATCTCCCTCTCTCTGACACCCTCCAAAACTGGGCTTCTGATGGCCATGCCCTTCTTTATTTCGCGTTTTATCCCGCTAGAGGGCGGCTCCCGTTTTAAGTTGCCGCGCAAAGGGGCCATGGAAGCAGGGCTAGCGAGAGGGTGGAGATACAGGGCCAAAATCCCCGTGGGCCGGTAGAGGATATGAAATTTAAAAGTATGTAGAAGTGTTAATTATTACAGGGGGCATACGCCAACCCTTTCCCAGGGCCCGTGTCAGCTCTTGGCGGCCCTGCCCAAAAATTGAGAAAATTGCTGTGCTGGCAAGACCGTCCTAATTCGAAACAGTCTCAACTTATACTCGGGATATCCCCCGACGCGCTCGAGATCGCATTTGGAAGATTTATGTTCGAGAAGGAACGGCTCCACAGGTGGTTCTATAAGATGAAAACCAAATGGAGACATGACAGAACTCGCTCGAGAAATCGACTAAAATGACGGCAAAACTTTATCTGTTCCTTAAAGTAACAAGGTTGTAGGATTAATGTTTCTATAAACATTTAAATTGAGTTTCATTTTAAGAAGAAAAGATTTGCTTGCATAAAATTTTATACCCAGATATCTCTCGATTTTCTTAAAAACATGAAAGCAAGTGATTCTTGAAAGAACTAATCCGCCTACTTTACTTTCAATACAATTTTAATATATAACAAGTAGGGGTGTATCAAGAAGTGCTTTTCGTCCAATTCGCCGTAGTATAATCGTATACTAATGTATTTGCTTTGAAATCGGAAAATTATTCTTCCATATATTGTGGTAGCCCTGCTCTTTTCGTACGTTCTAAATATATTTAACTCGTATTCCCATTCTATACTCGCCCTACAAACGAAATGTCTTTGAAATCCTTTTAGCTGATACCTTCCAAAGTCATAGTTACAGAAAAATTCTAACCTTGATATTGTGGTAGCCCTGTTTAGTCGACCGGGTTAAAATATGATATTTTGGTTACTTATTTATATGAAGATTACATATACTATATTTGATTAAAATCCATGCAGACGGTTCTCTAGAAATACATGTAAAAAATATTAACTTTTTATTGTGGTAGCCCTGCTCTTTAGCTCCGTTTTTAACATCGTGATTTAAATATGTTGTACAAATCGTATATACAAAATTTAATTGAAATCCGTTCAGCCAATTCCTTCCAAATCCTTATTTACTGAAAGTTTAATTTGTAATTGTGGCACCCGTTTTGCTGATCCGGTCCAAATATGCTAATATTGCTTTCTATGTGTGTGTATATTTCAAGTATTAATTTTGGATAAATTGCTATGGATAGTTCAATAGAAATACGTGTAAAAAGATTCTTTATTCCTTGTATTGTGGCAGCCCTGCCTTCTATATTTATACTAAACATCTAGATTTTGTCATTTTATGTTGCACACCTACTTCATACAAAATTTCGTTGAAATCGGTTGGGCCAATTCCTTCCAAATTCATAATTACAGAAATGCTTAACTTTGCAACTGTGGCACCCCTGCCAAGTCGATCCGGTCCAAATATGTCATTTTGGTCATTAATTTATGTATATATTCCATGTATCGAATTTATCTTAAATCAGTCCTTTCATGAGGATGTTAATGGGACACTCGGGCGCCCGAGCGAACTCACATGACTACTTTCCATTTTTTGGAAAGTAGGTTAAAAATTATTCTTGATGCATTAAAAATGACTCATTTTTAGTAATTTTGAGACAATTGGATGTAGCAAAATAATTAAGGGAAATGGGTAAGATAATTGGAGTCAATCGCAGAGAACGAGACGCAATAATGACTGCTGGCAGGACTGACAAGGAAGTATTGGGATTGGATTTGGGGAGAATAACAGAATGTAATAATTCGGGGAATTCCCGTGTATCACACGATTCCCCTTAAAGTATAATTTTCTCAAGAGCATTTTAGGTTAAGGCCCTCGATTCCGTTGGAAAAATTGTTTACAATAAAAAATTCACTGTATCGGCCTTTACTTTTCATAGCATTAAGTTTCCGGTCTTTCCGTTGGGGTCTTTGGTACAAAGTACATACATACGTCTAAAATGAATTTGTTTACATTGTATACCACGCCTACTTAATATCTACTGCGTTTAACAAATACGATGAATTGATACAATGTAAGCGAAGACACTTGTGCTGCATGTGTGCCGTAATCGGATACAATCTAATAACTTGAGAGTTCGACGCGAGATCGCGTCATCCTCAAACATGCCGTCTAAATCCACCGGATAATTTGGGCGGAGATGAAAACGCGGAAAAAATTAAAAACGATCCAAAACCAACGCATGTAATTATTTAAAAAATCACTTTACCTTGACACGTTCCGCAACAATTGTGATTTTCGTTCTGCATGTTGGAATCCAATCAACACCCACGGAATTCCTCCACGAATAAAAATCACTCTTCCTCAGAGGAGCTGCAAAGCGTGGGTACAGCAAGGGCTGGCGGTCGAAAGACAAAATAAAAAAACACTCCTGTTTTAAACGTCAAGTCTGCACACGTAACGCTTGTTCGATCTCCAGACAGAAACCAATACGACGAATTCACTCACTCTATCGGAGAACTACAAGGAGGGCCCTTAACTCGGCAACAACAACTGCAAGAACCAAAGCAAAGCTCCCACGGAGCGTAACTACGGAGGAGCCTTGAAATAAGACACTGCGTGGCGACTATGCGACACTCGGGAGGAAATCGTCGGTTTGTTACATTGTAATACAATCATCGACACTCGCCATCTGTTACATAGTAACACATTCATCGATACTCGCCATCTCAAGCATGGACTCGAGGATCCCACGGCCGCCCCTACCCCCCTTTTCCCTCTCTTCTCTTATTCCCCTCCGTAATTGACACCATTTCGCCAGCCCCTTCTCTCTCTCCCACCCCCCTCCAAAGGAGTTAACGCCGGAAATCTAAGGGGCCGTGGAGAATTTTATCGACTAATCACCACTACTTAAAATGGGAACGTATAACGCATTAAGCATTTAAATCAAGAACAGAGGGTTTTTAACCTTATTTTTTGCTCGTAAAAAATTTAAGAACATTGCAAATCTATATTTTTTTAAATTTTTAAATTTTTTTTTATTTAGCTACCAACGATATTGCACATCTAGGCAAAAGCTTACATAAGAAGAAAAGCAATATAATAGCCACTAACAAACTCAAAGCTTTGTCGAAAAATCCCTCGGAGAGAAGACTTTACGGAGGGAGGAGAGGGGCGATATGGAAGGAGTGAGGAAGAGGAGAGAGGAGAAGAGGAGAGAGAGGGAAGAAGAGGATAGGGGGAAGAAGAGGATAGGGGGAAGAAGAGGATATGGGGAAGAAGAGGATAGGGGGAAGAAGAGGATAGGGGGAAGAAGAGGATAGGGGGAAGAAGAGGATAGGGGGAAGAAGAGGATAGGGGGAAGAAGAGGATAGGGGGAAGAAGAGGATAGGGGGAAGAAGAGGAGAGAGGAATAGGAGAGAGAAAGAGAGGGGAGGAGAACAGAAGCGATAGATCGGATTCTTCGATATTTTTCAAATAAACCAGGGCAGGGGCCTTCAACCTTTTCAGCCTTGAGGGCGCATGTGCGAATTCAGAGGATTGCGGGCGCCAATTGGGGGTGCACAGAAAAATAAAGCTAAAAGAAATGGGTTCGATTCTTTTTTATTTTCAAACAAAAATATTTTGATTTGGATACAAAATTTATTAATAATAAAGGAGAATCTTAAAATTTTTAATGAGAAAATTGAATTTGTACTTCTTCCGTACCATCTTATTACACCTCCCCAGCAAATGACTCGCCATAGCCCTAGTAGCGGGCGCCAAGGGATTTTATGAAGGGCGGCGGGTTGAGGGGCCCCAAACTAGGGGATCCGCCGGATCTTCGACCACGCTCAGCCCGCTTAGGGCCGGTAGGGATGGGGTAGGGGGGGGCAGGGGGGGGGGGGGGATCGCATGTTCAATATTATTATCGTCTTCATAGTTCTCCTGCGCTTCATACAGTGGGGATGTAAAATTTGAATAGAATTGAAAGCGCTGCCCTCAGCAGTAAAATATGTATGAAAGACATATAAATTTAAGAAACAAACCAAATAAGGAACTGATGGCATATGAACATGATCCCTGTCTCCTCGTTGAGACAGCAGTTATAGTAGAACAGGAAAACAAATAAACAGACAAACTGCACAGGGACTCAACAGGAGAGACCGCGCGAACACAAATTGCGCGGCTCTGGGAGGCTCCCTGTACATTTTATTTGACGTTTTCTTCATCGTTTGATGTTTCTGTAAGTACGCTAAATTTCGTTTTGATTGGATAATATTTGGAAATTTGCGCAATGCGCTAACGAAAATCGCGCAGGAACATTAAGTTCTAGAAGTTCTAGAAAAACTATAAGCAGTTGAATCTAAGTTATTTGTAAATGCAAATGCAGTTATCGTAGAACAAACTGACCAAGTGCACAGGGACTCAACGGGAGAGACCTCGCTTCGGTCAGCCAATAAGCATTCGCTTCCGCGGTTTCGAATTGCATTAAGTGCATCGCCTCCATACTTCTGATCCAGTGACGTCTGCTTAAGATTCGCACCCTCCCCCCTCCTCTCGCCTTTCCATATTCCCTCTTCCTCTCCCTCTATTCTCTCCTCCTATCTCTATTCCCTCCTCTCTATTCCCTCCTCTCTCTATTCCCTACTCTCTCCATTCCCTCCTCTCTCCATTCCCTCCTCTCTCCATTCCCTCCTCTCTCCATTCCCTCCTCTCTCCATTCCCTCCTCTCTCCATTCCCTCCTCTCTCCATTCCCTCCTCTCTCCATTCCCTCCTCTCTCTATTTCCTCCTCTCTCCATTCCCTCCTCTCTCTATTCCCTCCTATTCCCACTCCTTCGACCACTTCCATCTCACGTGTGCACTTCTCCCGCCACCTGCTCCCTCCATTTTTCCCCCTCCCTCCACCTTGAGGAGGAGGAGGGGAGGGCATTCCCTCTTAGCGAGTGTACCGTACTCCACTCACACTCCGCCGTCACCTAGCGATGTCTCAAAGTGATACAATTGTGGGCTCCAACTTATTCTTGGATAAGGCGAGACGGAATTAACCTTCGCCGGCGGCCCCAGGAAGATCTCTGCGGCGTCCAAATCCGCTTGCGCCCTCCGCCACCTCGGCTCCATCTCGCCTCCACTCCGCCTCCACCCCGCCTCCGACTCGAGAGGACATGCCGTACTTGCGGATGGCGTGTCGGACCCAACGACCGGTTTCCGATGCAGATTCGAGTTTTTTTCCCGGCTGACCGAATCTTTGGGGAGCGAGGTTTTTTTACAATATCGAGGGGGGGGAAACTTACTTAATGTCCACGGAATTATGAATCAAGGAGAAAAACGGTCCTTTTGGAGTAAACGATTCAATGTAAACTGGAATATATTTTATTATTTATGGATATAAGGGTTCCTTTGGCGGCGATGATCCGTCCTTTATCGTAAGAGTCTCGGGAAACTTATTTACAACAACATATTGAGCGAAGGAATGGAGAAACTATCCTGCTCCTTTAAGCTTTCCCTTTGAAAACTTGTTAGACGTGAATTTAAAGGAACTATCAATCGGTTAGGACAAAATACACGGCAAGAATATTTTCAGCACTTCAGGACTTTGTTCCTAAAATGGCAGAAGCAGCTATGATTTTTAGAAACATGTCGAGCAAATTCATGATTTCACGATGTACTTTCAAGAAAGCCTTGAAAAAAAAACACCTGACAACCGCATCATTCATGGCAAAATTGCGTCTACTGCTGTCCAACACCGACACGCAGCGCCGTAACTAGGGCGGGCAAGCGGGGCATCTGCTCCGGGCGTAACTAAAGAAGGCGCGCAAAAATTGTTAAAGGCAAGGACAAGGGAAATTTCACTACTATACTTGTTCCAGACATTACGCATAGCAGAAACTATAAATTTAGATGATGCTATTGATGAGTTTGCTGCATTAAAATCACATAGAGTAACTCTTTAATATTAAAATATTTATACTTTCTGTATTTTAATTATGTACGTGTAATTATGTATGTAATTATATATATAATTATGTATTTAAATTATGTCCATTTATAGTAAGAAATTATATCATTTATAGTTTATTTTTATTTATTCATTGTACACCGTAAATCCATATAGGTATTAGAGAATTTCTTATATTTAGTAGTTTGCCCTGGGTGCTAAAATAGCTAGTTACAGCGCTGCCGACACGTACAATTGACTTTTTCTCGGATGCAGAATGTTAACAGATTGTTGGTAAGGTGAGATGTCAACCCCTGCCATACGCTTTCGACATAAAATTGAGCAATGACATAAATTAGAATATAATAATTATCGCACTTCCAATTCTAATAAATTTTAATACCTAGTTTAAAATTCTACAACATCAAAATCTGCGAAAACGTCAAAAAACAAAGATTTGATTTATAAGACAAACTGAACACAAATGTGAAACCGCAATCCGAGAAACAAATGAAAAAAGCTACAACTGCACGCGGATTTTATTAATACGAAGGAGTCAGCGCGGTTGACAAGAAGACCTTACGAGAGTTGTCGGGGAAAGCGGGAGAAGTTGGAACGGTGACAAGGAATCGCGAGTCCCGAGATGCATCGCACCGGGAAGCGAGTTAATACATTGTAAGAACGAGCGCCTCTGGGAAAAGGAGACTCTCCGGAGATCGATTAAGAAAAGGAAGGAGAGAAGGCGCGGACGACAAGTGAAGGGAAGCATCGCAGGCCCGATACGGAACCAAGGGGAACACATCTTACGACATTACGAGTGCCAGATAACGCCTTCCAAAATAAACATTCGAGAGATGAATGCATCATCTTTGTCACTGTACCTTCGCCAGTAGCGCTTTGCATTTCTTATATGTTTGTATTCAACATCGTAATGAACACTGAATTATTCACGAGACAGCGATTTGCTAATTTGGAGGGAGAGATAGGACATAATCGCCAAATTTCTATTTATCTGTAATTATTTTGATTTAGCAGATAAAAAGACTCCTTCCAGCCTTATTGCCCGTATCTTCTTCACTTTTGCACTCTTATATCAGCTGTTTAGATGGAAATAAAGATTTTATTTATTGGCATAGATAAAAAGAAATGTTGCAGATTCATGTTCTCGAATAGCCTAGATAAACGTTGATAAAACGGAATGCTATCTGTGGAGTCTTAATGGTAGCATTGCGCAGCACGAGTCACCTAATATTATTAAAGAGCCGCGTGCTGCCTTAAAATCACTTATGGGGCCGCATGGGGCGCTTCGACTCACTTTTTGGACGTTTCAAACCTCAATGATCCGTTTCCTATATAGGAATTAAATCTATGAAGCGCATTCAGCACCTGCCCCCTAATTATCTCGTGAAATGTTCGGTAAAATATATATAAATAAAAAAGTCGAGCTATATTACATACTCAAAGCATTTGTAAATTTGTAAGCTTAAAAAATTCATAACTGATTAACAACCATATTAAAATGTGACTAGTCACGAAATGACAGTAGTAATCCTCAAACATCACTCGGAAGTCATCAGAAATAATCTACCACTTTTTATTAGTTTTACAAACGGCCTTTTCTCTGTCAAAATTATTGATTAAAAGAATTAAAAACATCATATTTGATAAATTCGCATAGAAAGTCACTGACAATGTTTATATTTTTTCCTGCCGACTGAATTGTAATAATAAGTTGGTAAGAAATACTGCACTGAAATTTGATACTGACTTTGTTCACTTATTGGCAGTTGTATTGGTGCGCTACACATTACGCATTTAAATTATAGAACATGCAACTGTGGTACAGGGTCACAAAAAGTTCCTTTTAGCTCGTAAAAGGGCAACGTGGAGAATAAGCAAAAAAGAAGGCTGGAAAGATATTCAGAATTTTGAAATTTCTCTTTATAAATTACAATAACTACCGAAACAGGAGATACGTATGAATTCTACCAAACAAATTTTTTCTTAAACTTGAATATAAAAATGTTTGCAAAAATCTTATATTTATGTCAGTTTCATCGGACAACTAGTTTTTAAACCATATACTATTCACAAAATGTCGTTTCAGACGAGAATATAATGAAAATCCGCTAATTGTAATACTTCGGCAAGTACGATTTTTACTCTCGATCAAGAGCTAGGCTGCCAGTCGTTAATAGATTCGCTGTTCAAACCTGCGGCGACCAGGTTACCACATTCACCATATATTTCATAATATGTATTTCATCAAATACGCCGCATGATGCCAAATATGCGCGTGTAATCTTTTATTTTCCCATCCTTATACCAATATGAAAAATTAAAAGTACATATGGTCATTTCTGCGTCTCTCATTGTTTATAATGAAAAGAATAAATATCAACGATCATTTCGAAATTAGAATTAAAAAATACTGATCACGATCATTAATGCTCCAGAAATGCTGATAGAAAAAAACAAGGAGTTGGATAAAATAACGAGAAAACTTTTACCATAATAAAACGCTTAGATACTATAACTACTGCAAAAAATTGGAATACCTACATATACTATGGAAAAATCGGATTATGTATATTAACAGTATACACATTCTGTACACATGGGTTGATATTGTGATACAATTAAAACTTTTTCGGCTCTTTCAGAATAAAGGCTAAAGAAAGAACCCGACGAGGATCGAACCGTCGACGGCTCGGTGGCGATCGTGAAACCGTCGTTCCCCCTCTCCCCACAGTCTGCCCTCCCCCCAATCCACTTACCCACCCCTCCCTCTCATTCCCTTCCTCTCTCCCCCTCTCTCACCGACAATAAATAGGGAAAGAAAGAGGTTCGCATTCCTTGTGAAATTTCCCCTCGGCTGAGTGCAGTCCGAGCGGACAGACGCGGATACAAAATGGAATCCTTTTAGAACAGCTTTCGAAGCCGCTCCCACGGAGACGAAAAAACAGCAAATATATATCGGCGGACGCCGCAAAAAAAACCACAGTTTTGCTTAAATGATGTGCCCTCTCGAACCGCGTCAACGCTTCGCATCTTAATTCAAACGTCAAGGAATATAGTTTACGCCGCCGCCCTAAATGCGAAAAGCACGGAACTTAAAAACGAACGTTACGAGTATCGGGAGGGGGAAAAAAAGAAGCACGAAAAGCGAGTCCGAAGTGAGGAGAGGAGAAGGGATTTGCGGAGGAAGGAGTCGAGATTATCGGAGGAATGGAAAATTGACATAAAATGCGATTTTTATCGTCGTTCTGGGAGACAGAAGGAGCGGCGCGGGGAACGGGGCGAGGCGAGTGGGAGAACCGGTAGCCATAGTAACCGTTTGTCGGTTCCACGACAGTCCGGGAAAGAGAACCGAGGGGGTTTTCTGCACAGCAGCGGAGTGGCGGAGCGAAAACCAAAACGCGAGGAGAACCGCGAGAGGGCGCTCTCGTGCAATCTCCTCACGAATGCGCAGTGCAGCGGCAGGACACCCACAGTGACGGATTGGTTAGATGTTATAGGAAAGTGACCGCGATACAAGATTCTTCCCTCGTCACCCTCGAGTGCGAAGGAAGAGAGAGTGTAGTGATGCAGTGGCTCCTATTAAGCAGCAAATAGATCGTTATTTATATATTTTACGGGGCTATAATTTCGGGTCCACGAGCGATGGAGAGAGAGAGAGAAGATAGATAGACAGAAAAAACGACTTTATTGGGGGCGAAATTGAGACTAAATACTCCCTTCTCACATTTAACCCTTTTGTCATGCAATTGCAATATTTAAATATTAATAACAAATCAATGAATGAATTATAATACATATTATATCAATTACAAATTAATTATATATTCGGTTAATAGATCATAGAGTATAAACCACAGAGTAATGCTAGTTTTGTGGGTCGAAAAAAACTGCATCAGCTTTGTTTAAACGCAGAAACAATGCCCCACTGCGGAAAACACCTACGAAGAGAAGAGAGGTATTAAAAACTCCGAAAAAATCCTTAAAAGTTCAGAGGAAAAAAACAATAATTTGAAAAAGAGGGAAAAAGTAATTTATAAACACATATGTACATAAATTAATATCCATATAAGATAGATCGGTAGGGTGAAAATATGTAGAGAAGAAGAGAGAGGGGGGAGGTAGAGAGGGAGGGAGAGGATGAGGATCCAGTATACAGGAGTACGCGAAGGCCGACTTTGAAGGACAACTGGCGAGGGTTCGAGGGGATAATTCTCCAGGATAAAGTAGAGAGCAAAAAAATTCCAGTATAGAATCGAGGTTGTGGGTTCCCTTCCATAGGTGCAAAAAAATGACCAACATCTAATACCTTGTAATAACCTTTATCACTAAAAAAAGGTTAAAATGAAGACACTATCCTTACATTAATTTAAAAGTAAAATACTCCTTTAGCCAAACAATTATAATTGTTTGACTAAAGGAGTATTTTACTTTTAATAATCTAGCCAAAGTTATTGAGCTACCAACGATATTTACATTAATTTAATAAAAACCGAGACTATAAAACTGACATTAAAGCAGCAAATGCTCATGTAGCCAAAAAATGGTGATTACTAGCATTTAAGCTAGGAGGTTCCGTCTTCACTGGTTATTCACGGCAAGGTGATTCTAACTGATGAACTGTCCATGCCCCCTCACGTGAAATTTCAGTTTGGTGATCTCCATAGTATTTTGAGAAATGGAAATGATCACACATCGAATTAAAGGCCAACAGCAGATTTCGATAATTATTTTTTGAGAAAAACGGCAGGGGATTAAAAGGTTAAAAATTCTTTTTTTAACGAGAAAATCTGGGGTAATTTCGATGAATGCACTCTTTACCGCTTGGATACGAGCACAAAAGTCATTCTTTCCTCTAATTTAAAAATAAGTGCATCACAGTATTGCATGACGATCTTACTGACATAGCACAACACAGTACAACTGAGGTGAGATAATCGCAAAGTCACTGCCATTCAGAGCGACAGAAACTTACTGAAAAAAAGGCCATTTAAAATGGAACCACATTAAAATTCAAATAAAGACTTTGAACAAAACACGTCTAGCGCAATCGTGAAAAAATACGAAAATTTGAAAATTAGTGGAGAATTAAAAGGAGTGGATAGTGTGCCTGACTCACAAAATCCGCAAGGACGTTATAATCTCACCAAGAGAATGCAAACATAGCTATAATTTTAACTGTGGTATGCTGATTTTAAGAGATCCTCAAGTGAGGTTATTAAATATACATAAACGCCGTTTTTCGATGCTAAAAACAAAGTTGAGATAATACGACATTATATTAGATTTCATAGTTGGATTGCACTCGCAATTTTCAATTCCCATTAGGGTCAGAGATATTGAGATACTTTTCCGAATCTTTAAACCGCCGAAGTGTTTGTAACGGTGAATATACAAGTTTTTCTTCCTTTCATAACTTTATGATATATGAAAGTTAGCTTTCAACGGAGATTCTATATTTTCAATAGATGAATAACACAAAGAAATCATAAAAATTATCGATAGAGACATTTGGAGTAAGTTAACAAAAACTAAAATTCTGCTCTAAAGCTAACTTTCATTATAAGTTACATAATGTTCATGAAACTTACAATAAACTAAAACAAATGTGCTTTCAGAAATTTTAAGCAGCGCTTTTAATGAAAAACATATAAACTTGTATTTATTTGTTGGTAAAAATTTACTTATGTCAAAACTTTAACACCGTTATTAAAATGAACTAATATCTCCGTGCAAAGATGTAAGGTTGAAATCATGTCGAGTCAAAATCGGATATTATTCACCCCATATGAGATAGGCGATATCGCAAAAGAAACTTCTCGAGGAAAAGCCCAACAACTATCTATCTATCTATCGTGTATCTATCTACTATCTATTTGGAACACTTGCGAGAGCTCCGAAGTGGAAAATTTCCCAAGTGTCTAAAAACAGACAGGAACTTTATACTTGGAAGTGCTTTTGAATTCACTCATTGTAATGTGGAATCTTGGTTTAGAGCAGCGTATCCCAACCGGCGTACCCTTATGGATTCGCGAAGTAAATCTAGGGGGTTCGCTAGAAAAATTTGGTAATGGCGTCTTTTTCTTGGTTTTTACAATTCTTACCAATATTTTAATTTCTTTCAAATTAGTTACATGGTTTTATTTTAAATTTTTCTTATGCTTCAAGAATCATATTTGAATTTTATAGGGGTACTGACTAGAAACTGATGACAAACATCAGAGATTCTGATTTTATTGTAAACGTCTATATACTATGTGCTATATAAAATTTTTATTTTTCATGAATTAAACGCGTTCAAAAATATTTGCTTTTACAAATTTAACTCTCAATTATAATAAGGGGTTCGCCGCCAAAACTGTTGCAACTCAAGGGGTTCGCGAAGATAAGAGGTTAATCTAAAGGGTTCGCGACGAGAAATAGGTTAGCTCAAGGGGTTCGTGAAGTGAAAAAGGTTGGGAACCGCTGGTTTAGAGAATGCGAGTAAACAAACAAGCGATTGAGGAAGGGCAAGGATCTTCCCGGAATGAATAGGCGACTACATTAAGCAACTCTCGCTGCAAGTTCAGACGTTTTACGTTACCATTGGTGAATTAGGCCATCAATTTATACTAGGCTGTCGGAGATTCTAAGCGGAGCATTTTTTCCGGGAGACAAACTACGTGTTTATTCCCCTTCCTAAATAGGGGAAAATCGTCTAGATCAGTGGTTTCCAACCTTTTCTACGGGCCGCATCGGTGGTCGCAAATCATTAGAATCATTGGAAGCTGTCAATTCTTCGGCGGGCAGGATTATCATTTAAATCGGATTCTGAGGTGGCATATGAGTGAAAACCGAGTCTAAATAAGGTTTTTAATAGTTAACATTTCAATATTGAAAGCTTTATTATCCAAATTTTCATAAAAATTAATGAAATTGTGTTTAAAATTTTTCGGATTGCTTTTTCACCATAGCTTCCCCGGGCCGCACAAAAATCCTTCGCGGGCCGCAGGTTGGACACCTCTGGTCTAGATCTATCTAAATATTCTCGCAAATATTCATCTCACAAACACTGCTAAGACATCAAACCACTCCACACACTCAATTAATCCCTTTCTCCCTCCTAGTTTCATCCATAAAACATTGCTTTTAGGCCATGCCTCGCCACATTCCATTTACCGCCACAACCTTCGAAGCAAACGGGGGCTATAAATGCTTCAATTTCCAACGATTTATTCGTGCGATCACATTCAATTTTATCGAAAAAGTTTTTATTAGACATTCAAAGGAAAAACATAAGCGGCATAAAAAATCTTTTCCCGTTCACTTACTATAATGGAATTCCACCAGGCAAAGGCTTCTCGAGTTAATTACATTTATTATATCATCGACATTAATTGTATGAGAAAACATGAATGGAAAAAAGGTTGGAAGATTACATTTTGCCAAGTAGCTTTGACGACTAGAAGTTATCTTAGAGCTATTCCAGTAAAATTACGCCTAATCATATTAGATCAACCGCATCCTAAAAGCTGGTGTTAAAATTTTCAGACTGCTGCAATAAAATTTTCATCGAGTGAACAAGGCCTGTTTTTTTTTACACCCTTTGGTATGTTCTGAGCCTACCACAAAAGAGAGACTTGGTCAGGGGGGTGGTCGGCGGGGAACAGAGGGCGGTTAAGAAGACGTAAAAACGACCCTGAAGCGAGGTCGTTCCGTGTCCTCTACGGTCCAGTTGGCCGCTGGCGAATTAAGGAGGCAGTAAAAAAGAGCGACTATAAATTCGCCGATTTCCGCGCACTATTACGTGGACAAACACCTTTTTGAATCTCAGTCGAGCCTTTGTCCCTAAAATGTGGGACGCGACGTCTGCCTCCGAACAAAGGATCGCTTGAGGGGAAAGACGTCTTTTTAAGAAGCAAAGCGTTAGAGTCGAATAAGAGGGAAGAGCTGACTTTTCGCGAATGCAATTGACTAGTCGCTACGAAATAGCCGAAAACTCTGTTTCGCGCACTTTCACACGCCAAAGAACCGGAAATTCATGCCTCAAGGTTGACTAATCTCCTCTAACACAAAATATTTCAAAAGCGTCCACATTTTCGTTACTCGTTAATATGTTAGGAGAAAAACGCAAATATCCCGTTAAAGCAATATTCTGTTGATGTAGAGATATAAGATGAAATGAATTTCATGCTTCATAGCAAAAATATTTTAATTATAGCAATGTATCCCAAACAAGGATGTTGTTAAGTTTAATATAAATAGATATGATGAACTTTTTAATTAGCAAACCACGCAACTTTTATCTGAGTAATTGAAGTTATCCATATTTAACACTCCACACATTTACAAACGCTAACAAAAGTTTTTTTCTTAATTTGTTAATTCGTATTTATGTTTTACTTTTTAGTTTTCATTATTATTTGTTAAATTTAATAAATCACACCGCACTCGCATTCAGTGAATTCCGGTTATGCTTTCAATAATAAAATTCGGCTAAAAATGATTTCGTCTCGCAAGTTTCTAACCTTGCTATCTTAAAATCTTTAGCCGGTTCTTTTAAATCAGCTAAGACAGAAAAACCAGAACGTAGTCTACTAACAAGCACTATCTGACATCTGAATGGATTTCCTTCATTCATGAACTTCCTTCCTAAAAATGATTTAATGATAAAAATATTAACTTCAAATCTAATATTTATTTTAAAACAATTTTAATCTAATTTTTACTAAACAATAAAATTATCTACTCGATTTAATGACCCGAGAAACGCCAGGTATACCTGCAAATAATTTATAAAATCATAATTATGTACAGTAAATAATCCGATTCTTCAAACGTGTAAGTTATAATGCTAATTTTCCTGGCCAAGGTTAATGCTCTCAATTTTAATCTGTGGTTCACAAACAGACAGCATAAGCCTGGGCTGGTTTCTAATCCTTCTTAGGTGAAAAATTTTCAGATTTCGAAGGGTTTGAAACATATACAAGTATTCCTCGAGATACGCCAATTCGAGATACGCCTCATCGCTAAGAATTAAAGTCACAAAATTTGAGATACGTGACCTTTCCTTGCCATTACAATCATTTAAATATTTCATTGTCACGACTTGTTTTTTTCTCTCGATGATACGATGTTCTCAGCACCAAAGATTAGCCCCAAAAGCGTGACATTTTCCGTGGAATTTAAACCATTAAGCGTGTATTTTTCGGCTATGTCGATTTCTGAGCACATACGTATATTCACTTAGATACGCTTCGTCGCCACCCAACGCACGAGAGCTAGAATTTCGAATTGATTGAGGGCTGTACTAAGGGGGAGACCCGAGAAAGAAAAAAATAGCTACAATGTAAACACAAACGAAAAAGAACGTAGGCATAAAAAGGAATACATAAAATCAACTGCAGAAGAAATAATAAATAAGTCCCCGAAAGATTAGAGCTCATAATGGAAATGTGGATCCAAACGTGTACATCACGCACGCTGCAGGGGCTATAGGACTGCTCAAGTTGACTAAGTTACGCCTTTCTATTGCAGTGTTCGCATCCATGGGTATTTCATTACATTACTTTTCATCAGTATTTTATATATAAAATAATAATCCTCATGTCTGAAAATAAAGTTCAAGTTGCATCTAATAGAAAACGGGCTATTTCCCTTGAAATAAAATCTCGAAGTTGTGAATTGCTTTGAAAAAGGACAGCGTAAAACGGAAATTGTTACGACTTTGAACGTTCTGCTATCAAATGTGCGCACAATATAGAAGTATAGTGCAAAAACTGCTACGCCCTTTAAGTGTCTCTCGGATTGCTCTTGTGAAACAGAACCCTATTATGTTGAAGATGAGAGAAGTTACTTAATATCTGGATTGTGAGCAGATTCAAAGTAATTGTAATAGGTGCTCGTTTTAATTAAGGAAAAGGCAAAGAAATCGCAATCAACATATTAGCAAATTATGGCCAATATATAATAATATTCAGGTAACGACTAAATGGAAATTTTCGAGTTGGGAGCACATTAATCATTATAACAAAGGATTATATGGGAAAATGTCTCCCGATATACGTTTTTTAAAGATACGCTGTTTCCTAGGAACGTATCCCCGATCTCGAGGGGATTCCTGTATTTAAATATATACACATGAAGTTAAAAAGGAGAGGAAAGCTGTATAACAAATAGAAGAAATTATAAGGAGAGACGGAGAGATGATGTAAGGAGGGAGGGAGAATTGGAGAAGAGATGAAGAATTGGAGAAAGAGAGGAAAAATTGGAGAAGAGTAGGGGGGAGGAGAGAGGGATGGAATAGGGAGAGGAGAGGGATGGAAGAGGGAGAGAGGGATGGGAAGAGGGAGAGAGAGGGATGGAAGAGGAAGGGAGAGAGGGATGGAAAGAGGGAGAGAGGGATGGAAGAGGGAGAGAGGGATGGAAGAGGGAGAGAGGGATGGAAGAGAGGAGAGAGGGATGGAAGAGAGAGTGAGAGAGAAGGAGTTGAGGGAGTGAGAGCGAGGGAGAAGGTGGGAGGGGGGAGGGAGAGA